>CM070107.1:15280000-15905000 GCA_036178185.1 Liparis tanakae
AAAAAAATAAAATAACAAAGCTTTACATTCAAACACTGCCACTTTGCAGAAGTGTGTGTGTGTGTATGTGAGAGAGAGAGAGAGAGAGAGAGAGAGATAGTGGGTGTGTCTGTGTATGTGTGTGTAAAAGAAAAAGAGGGAAATACAGACAGAAATATTGGAAGTTGTCTCATGAAACACTCTACAGAAAGACATAGAGACGGAGACACACATGGATAGAAAACATGTAATCAGCGGCTCTGTCTGTCTGTCTGTCTGTCTGTCTGTCTGTCTGTCTGTCTGTCTGTCTGTCTGTCTGTCTGTCTGTCTGTCCGACTGTCACACACCTTGGAGAGCTGAGCCTGTATGGATTGTTTTATGATGACATATCCACTGTGCCTAGAGGGCCACCTCACATTCCTGATTCTGAACCCCCACAACAGACACACACAAACGCACACACTACCTGCACTGCTCTCCTCTCTCCTCCATGTATTACTGCAGGCAATGAGCAGCTCTCCCATGCACCACCTTGTTTCTCTGTCTCTTTGTCCCACATTTATCTCATTGAAACACACCTTGATTTGAGAGTTTCATGATCTCTGATGATTTGTTGCACTAGTTTTATATCAAAGAAAAACAAAACAAAAGTATTACATGTAAATAACTAAAGTTATTTTTATTTTTTATATTTTTTTAAACACTAAAGTTAGATGTATATTACATGCATGTGTTTTATCCTTACTGATCAATTTTCTTATTTTGACATTTTTAGGAATAATATGTATTGTGTTGGCTCCTATTGTATGTGCACCCTGCTATTCCAGCCTAGCATTTGATGATTATATTTGTCTTTGGACCAGACTCTATATAAAACGCCGACGGCTCCCGGGCTATCCTGAGTATTTAGGTGAAAAGCCGGTAGGCTAATGCTGATGCTGCTGCGGGTAAATATAGTTCAACATATTGATACGCCCCATGTTTGTGCGCGGACATCAAATAGAAATAAACCAGAGGAGAGCGTTTAAAACCCAGGCAGACACAAGACATATTAACATAAAACACGTGGTAAATTCAGAGCACTTACCACCAGAGTCCGATGATATTGACCGGACAGAGCAAGATGAAGAACAGGGCCAGTTGGATCCGTGATAGACGAACCGTCATGGTGAGCGCAGCAAATCCTCAATGAGTTTCCCCAGCAACGTTTAAATGACCGACGAGCTCAGCCAACACCGAGTTGGATTATTTCTTAAATACATAGGAGGTACCTGTTTTCTGACGGTAGCGAAAGCTCACTGCAAACTGTCTGCCCACAAGAGCGCAACAAGTTCCTCATCCAACTCCTCTTCTGTGGGGCGCATCTTAGTGCGCAACAGAGTTGGTCAAGAGGCTACTGGAGAGATGTCCGCGTTCAAAGGTGTGGTTAACCTCTTCATTGTCGTCATGCTCTATCTGTCGCGGCACATTACACGCTCACAGATTGCTCCGAGGAGAAGTGACTCCAAGCAGAGAAGTCCTCTCTGACTGCGAAACAGCGCGCGCTGGTTGTGAGGACACTGGGAGCCTCGCCACCCTTCGTGCGATATTTAGAACAATTAACATTAATTTGAGAAGAAGGATAGATGGCACCGCTGGTTTAAAGATATTTTTATTTTAAATGTTGGATTTCCAGGTGCTGCTGGATGCTGCTCTTATGTCTCTGCGCGCTGAGAACGCACGTGATGGACCTGGCCGAGTGGTTAGCGGTGGCGCACCGGCTGCAGGTAGAGGCGTCCGCGTGCCAGCCACAGTCTGCCGATGTGTTTTCTTTGGATGATAAAGGGAGGAAAAATGCGCTCGTCTTCTTCCACCTTGGTGTGACGTCGCTCCGGGCGAAGCGAAATCCTCGCTGTCACTCAGAGAGAGAGAGAGAGAGAGAGAGAGAGAGAGAGAGAGAGAGAGAGAGAGAGAGACTGCAATTAGTTTCAGGAGGACCCGGCTGAGAGCAGAGAGGGGGTAAATACACACACACACACACACACACACGCACTCACACAAAGAGAGAGGGATATACCTGTCATACAGTATGTTTACAGTGGAGACGAAATCAGAGCTTATGGAATGAGGTGATGTCAGCACAGGTGTGGTGGTACCTTTCTAATAGCTGTGCCAACAGACTGGCACGTTCTGAAGTCATCTGGGCGGGTGTGTCTTTTCTTTGGCTAAAATCTCAAAGATCACACTGTGTTTTACTCCACTGTAATCAGAGAGAGAAATTTCTGTTTCACATAGTCACATTTTACACAAAAAGGTGCCAAAGTGAATCAGTTGAAAAATGAAAAATGGTTTTGTATGTTCTGCATTCCTAAATGTGTGTATATGTATGTGTGTGTGTGTGTGTGTGTGTGTGTGTGTGTGTGTGTGTGTGTGTGTGTGTGGGGGGGGGAGGGGGCTGGGTAGTATGATCACCTATCTGGCCAAGGGCATAACCATTGAAATCCAATGCCGCTGTACTGTAGTCGCCCATAAAAGCCCTGACACCCGACTTTGTTCCACTGCAGTGACGCAATCAATCACAAGTGTAACACAAAGCTGACTCAGCCAGTGGAGTACCCCTGTCATTCGCTTATGCACAAACCGTAACCTTGGCTGTAACTCTGGCAGAACAATTGAAAGTGTTGACTTCTACATTTTGACAAACATTTTCCAAGTGTAAGAAATAGAATGAAGTCACATTTAACTCCGATTTCAGCCTGTAGTCTGCAAAATATGGAGTCCGACCCATAGTGGCAGCTTTCATTTATTTACCCAAACTTTTCATCCATTGCGTGTCAGTGGCACATGTACGGGATGAAACAACTTGGAACGAGTCCACTGAAAACACAATGGAGTTTTTGCTTGATTTGGTCCATTTCAATTACGTATACTTCACATTGCTGCTGACCAAAGCCCAGCGTAGCTTTTGAGAACTTCTGATGCTTTCCCCTCAACTTTCTATCAGACATTGATCATGCTCATTTATGTCCCTGCAGCATGGACATCCAGTTCCCTTGAGATAATGTGTCATATTTAATGTCATGCTTTGTATTGGTCAATGTATCATATCATAAAGAAGTTAAAAAATGGCATGAGGAGTTCATTGGAAAGGTGTAATAACGTGGTGCCAAAATAACTTTCTTTCTTGTGAATGTATATGCATGAGGCCATTTACCCGTCAGACAATCAGATGCGTAGTCACTACTGGACAATGAGCAAAATCAGTTGAAAAATAGCTTTTTTATTTCGCCCAACTGTTTACACACTATTCTAATGAAACACATAATGTGATTGGATGCAATGTTTGATTCAACAACTTTAAGTTGGCCACTGCCCCAGTACCTTTTACCTGTGTTTGGCTGGTTGTTGGGTGTTCATTTCAAGGCCTCCAAATATAATAATAATACATAATTATATACACAACGTATTAGTCATATGATTAGTGTTTAAGTGCCTGAGATTTACATTTTTCACATTTATTTATTGCGATAAAGAACTGCATTCATGAGGAAAGAATGTTTATTTGATCCCATAATATTAACAGCAATTTGCCTGTTCATACGGGATTCCTAATAAGATTGAAGTTTCTGTGAACCCAGACAAGGTCCCAGACAAGGACCCAGACATGGCTGAGCACGTCTCTCTGATACACAGTTATATCAAAGAGGTTTATCAGTGAGCCCTTCATGCAGCATTCACACGACGTCAGGTGGAAGGTAGTGATGGAAAGCGTATGCCTCTGTAAGTGTTCACACGAAGATGGTGATTGCTTCCTGCTGTTTGTTGACCTTACATGGAGGTTGCAAATTATGGGCATGATCTTTCCCTTTGGGCTCAGTTACCTTGAATGAAGTGCTCGGACTGGAATGAAGTGGCTTGGAATGCAGAAAATGTCAGAAGCAAAAATATCCACAGATTACCAAATTCTATTTTTATATTAACAATGGGTCAAGTTACTTTTTGTCATTTGAGAGGGGTCGCTCATTGTGATGAATCCACCGATTACTGGCTCTGCTTTTTCCCTTAAAGCGACACTATGTAACTTTTCCCCTGTAGCGCCCCCTTCAGGTATTTAACGTCTGGTCTCGAGCCATATATGGCTCTTCCGGCTCTTCTGCTCCCAGCTGATCGCGACCGGGCTGCCGCTGAACGCGACTCAGTGTTCAATACAGCAGCATGTCACTCCGTCTCTACGAGTCGCGTAGCGGAGCAAATAAAAAGTCACCTGTGAGCGTGGACTGGCACTATAAGACGTTGCGTAAAGCTGCCAGACAGCAAGTTGAACTACTTACCATCTTACATTCAGCAGTATTCTGGCCACAGACCCCCGATGGCAGTGGCGGAGGCGCAAATCAACATATTAAAAGTCATTGTAGCGGCACCATTTTTTTCAAGCTATTATTTTAAGGTGGACAAGTTACATAGTGGAGCTTTAACTCCACGTGCTGCTTTGCTTCACTCTCACAACTCTCTTCAACTATGTTCCAGTTCCAGTTACACCACCAGCTGATTTCATCGAAAAAAGCTCTAATAAAAGCGCCGTCCACAACCATCAGCAGGCAGACAGAGTTAGCAACTAGCTGGTGAACCCAGTGTCTGCTTGATGTGCACAACAATGGCATGCTAACAGGATAGCCAACACATACTGAGGCCACAGTGTAAAAGTAGCTAGCTGTAATAGTCTGTGTGGTGTTCTGTAATCTTGCTTTAGGTTGGAAAATGACAAGTAGCCTACATCCAGATTACATGAAATCAATATAAAAGCTGTGGCTTGTTTATTTTCCTGAACTGAAACTAAAATGACTTCAGAGTGGTTTACATCTTAAAACCCTCTATGCCAGTTCCACTTCATATCGTTCAAAACCCCTTTTCAGCAATATTGGATTTGCAAGGTATTTTCTGTGTAATCCACCTGGACTCGAGGAGCTGAGTAGATAGTGGGGGTCAAAGGTCAAAGGTCAATGTCACTTTGACTTTACTTACAAACAATGTTTCACATATAGGATATGTCAGGAACACCTTAAAGAAAATATCTTCAAATTTGCACAAACAACCACATGGACTCAAGTATGAACTACACTCAAAAAAACAATTCAAGCCCTTCTTAGAGGTAACTCAATTAAATATTATTTAAAACATTGAAATAAATCAATTACAAAACAAAGATATTTATATTTCATGGGTGTAACACAAAATGTAGGAATACTTTCATTTATATTTATTTAGGTTAGATGGTGTGCATATCAACTCAAAATTATTGTGTTTAGTTGGGGACTACCCTTTGCGCATGGGCCAGCTGGAAATCGGTTGTTTTCACAAGTTAAACACGCTTTCAGGGCTGGTATGGTGGGTAGCACTGTCGCCTCACAGCATGAGATGACAGAGGGTTATGGCTTTGATTCCCGGTCAGGGCGGGCCTATTGTGTGGAGTTTGTTCTCAGTGTGGGTTCCCCAGCTTCCTCTCAGTCCAAAGACTTGCAGTCAGGTTAATTCATCTCTGTATTGCCCATAGGTGTGAGAGTGAATGGTTGCATGTCTCTATGTGACCCCTGGATGGACTGGCGGCCTGTCCATTTTATTTTAGATGTGTTTGATAAAAATGAGTTGGACTAACTCAATTACATTGTATTGCACTGATAGATTTGAGTTGGAGTTGCATATAATTATTGGATGGAAAACCTGTCAACACTTTAATTGAGTTCATCCAATGAGCCATTTCTTTGAGTGTAATTAGACTGTGTGAGGTTAAAGGTGAAGGTCACTTTGGTCACTATCTAGTTCCTACAACCTATTCAGAAGTGATGCATTGTGTATCTGCTATTCCTTCAGGTGTGTCTTAGCTCTCTTCACCTACATATAGTTCACCTTTTATACATTCTTTCTCTTGTTGCCTCTAACTCCATTGCTCTGTTTCATATCTCACTACACAAAGTGAATATTTAGCATATACGATAGCCGAAACACAATACACTGATGTTCCAGTAGAGAAAGCTGACCCCAGTTGAGAGTGCTGTATTGATATGTGAACTGGAACCCCACCGTAACAAATTTAGAAAGTTATGAAAATTGAGTTATCTCTCAATGACCTATAAATAGCTGTGTCCTAGTTGTGAGCATGATCATTGTTCTCTGATATGAACTGGCTGTTCTCTTCCCACATGGAGTTCCCAAGCACCTTACCATCTCTTTCTTCCCCAATTCATTTCTCCATTTCCCTGTTTGTGTCTCACTCACCCCAGAGTTCTCTCTCATCTTGTGTTTTGTTAGGGAGGGCTGATTCTTCATACTTGGCTGAGGCTTTATGGACAATAAAGATCTGATTTCAAAGTCCGGCAGGGTGTTGGGCCCAGGGTCTTGGCTCACAGCTTTGGTTGCCTGCTGGGAGGAGACACTGCACAGCTCCAACCAGATGGCCATCGGCCCACATACAGTAGATTCCTATTGTACATTATATGTATTGTTAACATTTTTGTGTGCAGCTTCATACTTTCACCACCACAGTCACCTGGCTGCACTGATCTCCTCAAAGTGACCACTCACTGTGTAATTATACTGTGAATTTGTATATTATATATACTGCAGTGCTGAATGGAAAACGTATTTCACTCACAACCTATTGTGTACTTAAATAATATATGCATATATATGGTTTAGCATTGCATTTTCCTCTCAAATGTTGATGTTTCCTTGAATGTGGGTGACTTCTCGAGCTTTCAACAGCATTGCCACACAATTACAAATTAGATTTCACAAAAAATAAGTTAATTGTGTTGAATCTTAAATTTCATTGAGGCCAGACCAAATGACTGATCAGCATTAAATCACTGCAAATATGGGAAGATTTGTCAGAGAAGTATAAGCGATTTGTGGTTGATGAGCTTGAACCATCAGTTCTTCACCTTCCTGTGACGCCATGTTGACCGTAAACAGATTTGTGATCAAGTGGTTTTGACTGTTTCTTCTTATTCCTGGTTCTGGTTGAAAATATGTGACGTGTCCCTGCAGCATGTAAAATACATCTGCAGGGACTTAGTTCAGTGTTGTAAAGGAGAACGCCCTGATAGATACGGGAGCTCCACTGGGCGCGGCCAACAGGGCATTTCATTTAACTTATAACCCTGTTTTAGATCTGTTTCTGCTTTGTAGCAGAAGAAGAGATGAATGACAGGAGTGAAACTCATGATATTGTGGAACAGCTCCCTGTGGGGCTCCAACATCATTGACCAGCATCACAGACAACACACCGCCCATTCTGACAAACTATGGTCTGCCTGTGAGGTAGTCAGTGATCCAAGAGGCGGTAGACGCGTTGACCCCCACGACCCGCAGCTTCTCACTCAGCAGCAGTGGTTGGATGATGTTGAATGCACTGGAGAAGTCAAAGAAAGTGATTCTCACAGAGCCACCGGTTCCATCCAGGTGCAACTGAGATGGTGCTGTCCACTCCCACACAAAGCTGGCAACTAAGCAAAGAGGGTCCAGTGAGGATTGAGCCAAGACCAGACTCTCCAGCACCTTCATCACATGGGATGCAAGGGCAACTGGTCAGAAGTCCCCGAGGTCAGACGAAGTTGACTTCTTTGGAACAGGGACCAGGCACGACGTCTTCCACAGCACCGGCACTTCCTCCTGTCTCAGACTCAGGTTGTAGACAGCTGGATATCTCAGGTCATGCATTTATTGTATTTCATTTCACCCTGGTTCACTCTGATGCAATTTCACACAGTCACAGTCAATGTAGGACCCCTCCTGCTTCAGTACAGTATAGGTGGGTTTGTTTCATAGCCAGCATACACATGTCCGCATTTATTTTCATGAAAGCCCTGGTTGCTGCTGACATGCTCAGCTGATACTGTGAACTCGGTATATTCCGGCCGTGTCAGACTCGTCGCTGTGAGCACGCTGGCCTGCTAGAATTAGCATATAGCTCAAAGCACTTGCTGTACCTTTTTACCAAAACTCACATTAAATATACCTAAACTAGCGAAACCGTGATTCTGAAGTGGCTTACGCTCTTTGGACGATCTCCTATGATAGAGTACAGAACAAAATAAAGAAAAAGAATGAATTGCAATGACTTCTGCTTTCCCCTGGGTGTCTGTCGCTGATTGAACAGAAAGAGCGTTGGCCCGGGTAATGGAGGGTTCCCTCCCTCCACTCCTCTGCCTAGGAAAAGCTAACAGGCCTAACCCCTGTCCTGCCACACCTATCATATGGCTACACACACATTCCCCCTCTCACACTGCTTTCATCTGGGCGTGAAATGGATTCCTACTGTCTGCCAGAATGCACCACCTATCTCTGGATGTGATCCTCTTTCACGCTCCTTCTCGTTTCCTGTCTTTCTTTTTCTGTACCACACGTGTGCCCTTTTGTTTCCATAGAAGAAGAAAAAAAATGCCTCGCCCCCGCCTAACAAAGACCACAGAACACATTCCCGAGCGGTTGTGCTAAAAAAAATAGATTAACTAAAAAAGAAATCCCATCAGGGCTGATATTTTATGTGACAACTTGAATTAGATCTAAATCAGAAACACATGACGGTCCTAACCTTTAAAAAACAAACCACAGTCATCCCTGGAATCCCCAGGAGAAAGGCATGTTCATGAAATTCCTCCATAACTGGCACACACACACACACACACACACACACACACACACACACACACACACACACACACACATATACACTGAAAGTGTGAGAGAGGTTGTAGGATAAAATATTGATACCTCGCGCTGCCACATGATTTTACATGTCTAGAGAGACTGTTTTCGAAGTGGATGGAGCGGAAGTTATGCACAATTATGGTCTTGTTACAGCAAGTAATGAAAGTAAATCCACATGAGTCTCACTGAGAACGGCTTCAATCTGTCAACAAAAGCTACATCATTTGACGTGATTCAGATATAGCTGCTTTTTCTCACTCGTAGGGCTGGGCCAGTGTCAGCTCAGTGACCCTTTGGTAAGTGGACACACATTATTTGGATCTTTAACAACACAAGCCTGCTGACCATCTGGGAGAATGAGTTGTAACTAATAGGCGTAGGCGACAGTAAGGAGGGAAACCTAAAGGTTCAAATGAATCAGGTACAGGTCCGTTAATTCTTACTCAGTAACTTCACTTGAATCTGAATTGTTCGAGTGATCTCTGTTCCATATTCGTACACCGGTACAGAGTGGAGAGAATAAACACTTAACTACATGGTGTCTGTGCTAGCTCTCGAGCTAGCCAGGTTTTATTGCTTTATAAATAACTTGTCACCTCGTTTCAGGGGATTATTTTATTGCTGTAAAGGCAGATCTATAAAGGGAGAGCCACATTCAAAACATGAGATGGAAAAGCTTTCACTTACTTACTTCACATTGTAAATACATTTAGAAAAAGCTTTAGAAGTGTACACAGAGTTTAGCGACACTTTTAGTGACCGTAGTTGTGACATCTCAACTTTACTGTGTGTGTGCATCGCTCCATTGAATGAGTGTTCTGGTACTTTCACATAGAAACCTATCCGCCTATCTGCTTTCTAATCAAAATACATAAAAATCTCACTCCCTACAATTAAGGGCCTTTACATTTGAACTGAATCCTAACGTCTTCTTGAACGGGAGTGTTGCCAGAGAACCAATTTAACTTATTTTGGCAAGTTGTTAAAACTCTTGAGTGTCGGTGAGATAAACTCTCGCACTACATTTCCCAGGGAAATTAACCATTTGGAGTGTATTAACTTTAATCCAATAGCAGCAATACTTTAGGCAAGACAAGGACAGAGTAGACATGAGTAATGAAAACATCACAACTGAACTTTTAATTATTAGATTTGGTCTAAGCATGATGTGATGTTATGGCCAAATATCGTGTTTTTTGTGACAATTCAAAGGTGTATTCTTGTCACAACAAGCTGAGGTACTTTTCGGCTAAAGAAATGATGCCGTGTGTTTAAAATGTTCACAGCGCAAAGTTACGTATTATCACAAAATGCTAAACTGACTAAATTTCTCCACACGTTTCCGCTTCCCTCACACCTAGACACAAACACACACATGGACATACAGCCAGATTGAGTCTTCGGTGAGATTCATCAGCATTACCGGCAGAACAGAAACTTTATCATAACAGATTTGATCTGATCTCTCCTGCTCATCATTTGAAAGCTCTTGATCTTTTTTTTGGGACTCTTTCTTCTTTGTCCAACTGGTGTCCAGAGGGCTTGTGGCATTGGAAAGAGATAGAAAGGGAACCAGTCTGATGGGTAACACCACACACACACACACACACCACACACCACACACCACACACCACACACCACACACACACAGATTGTCTTGGAGATATGGGGTGCAGATGACTTTTGGATCAACCTTCATGCGCTCCTCTGTGTCTCACCAGACACACACACACACACAAACACACACACACACACACACACACACACACACACACACACACACACACACACACACACACACACACACAGACACATAGCTTTTGTTAAACAGAAGCGCATTCCGGTATCAACCTTCTTAAACCCCAGAATCACAATCCATGCTCCCAAAAACAAGTAGCCCACAACCCCAGTAATTAACAGAAGCAACACACATGGCACACACCCATGACACACACACACACATGTGATATGCAAGCATTGCTGACTGAATGCAGAGTGTGTATTTGAACTGTTGTCAGAAACACACAGTGGAGCTATAGGGAATAAAAGATCCCCATTTGTTTGTTGAATGATAGTAAATTTTATCTCCAGATTGTTGTGATTCCATCATGCTTCTCTGTGTTCCACAGAGGACCTTCTGACTCGCACACACGTGTTTGACGCGTGTTCTCTGCTGGCCAATACCGGCCTGTTCTCTCCTGATGTGGATACATGTAGCTCAGCTGTGTCTTCAGGAACATCAGTTTGTTTGTATTTGGCACCATCTTGTGGTGATTGTTAGAAACTGTCGGCGCTGCCTGCAGGACCACGAGGATGTCATGTTGGTCATGCTGTTGGCCGACTTAACTTTCAGCATAGCAACCAGTGGCGGGCTGTGCATTTTCTACCTAGGCCTTCAATGCCGTCTTACTACAGCAGAATATGGTACACATCCTGGGAACCATATTCTGGTCCCCAGGACTCAGATCAGTTTAGTTAACTTACCTTTGTAGCAGGGTTCACACACATGCTGACCAGTGGATCTCCAGTTAAACCAAATGTCCATGATTAAACATTTTGTGAAAACTCTGTATGCATGAAAAAGTGAGAATATATATATATATATATATATATATATATATATATATATATATATATATATATATATATATATATATATATATATATAATAACTTCAATATTTCCCACTTTATAAGTGGCGAACAAACCTCTGTCCCGCCTGTGACGGGCTTTGTAGCGTCGGCGTCGGTCTTAAAGTTCGTCTTGAGAATGGCGTTATAATGATATCCTCGACCAAATCGATATATTTTCCTCCTTCTGCCATTGTGGGTTGAAAAAACAGTTTATTATTACGCAAATTAATCCGTTTATCAAATTCAGTTTCCTAGTTCTGAAGTTCTGCATATACCTGCCCAGAGAACCCGCCTCTCAATATTGGTAATCCAATCAAAAGACGTCCTGCTCGCTGGCTCCTGTGCTGGTTCCGGGGCCAGCTAGCTGGCCTACAGTAGCCAACTCTAAAGCTGATTGGTTGACACTACATTTTAATTTCCATTCACTTTAAGCTACCAGCGCCCGCAATGTTGATTATGCAGGACTGAATATGATTGGATAAAAGATCTAACATAAAGACCAGCCCTCCAAATCTCAACCTGGGGCTGGCAGCAGTGCAACCAAGACGGAAGCTATGAAATTAAAAGAATAACTCTTACTCTGTGGAATAATTGAATACATATTTTTGGGGGAAGTATATTTAAAAAGAAATTAGATTCTGA
Organism: Liparis tanakae; assembly: GCA_036178185.1. Lineage (NCBI taxonomy): Eukaryota > Metazoa > Chordata > Actinopteri > Perciformes > Liparidae > Liparis > Liparis tanakae. The sequence goes on from CM070107.1 coordinate 15,291,940, forward strand.
TGATGTTTAGGCCAGCAGAGAAGGCCTTGCTGGCCCTGACAGCCCACCACTGACAACAACACAACTGCATACAACTGAATTTAGAAATGTTATGAATGTATTAAATACCTAATGAGAGTGTGAGTTCACACACACACATAACTATATATGACACCTGCTTTGCTCTGCACATTTTGTGTTGGCTTTAGTGTGGTTTGAAGGATTATTAGAAGCTTTGGGGGAGCTAATTTTCTTTAAAAAGGGGTTGCACATTGTGACTTCACCAATGTCGTTGATACTTTACCAATCATGAAAACATTAAGATTGAAAAAAGCTGCAGATAATATTGCAAACAAATCCATTTGTATACGAATGAATAACACAACTGCAGACTGCCTTATTTAGAACCATGAAACCACCTTGAAATTATTGATATCTAATATATTGTTCTATTGTCTTTGATATATGAGATTAATACTTGTTTATGTGCGAGTACTGTCATTCAAATAATGACAGTTAGCGATTCCGCTGATGAAGATGATAGGTCACAACTAGGCTTCCTGCCTCGTCCCCCGCCTCTTGGTTCGGACCCGGCGCGGCACGGCTCGACTCGTCCCATCCTAAAGCACGTGAACGCGCTTCAGGCAGCGAGCATGCAGTTCACAGCTTGACCTCGGAGGGGCAGCACGTGTAAACACACGTAATCTACACACAGGTCGTCTCTCCCTGTGAGGCTGCCAGGGTCTCCTCCCTGCTGGCTCTGTGCCACCATCCTGCCACCTCGCGGCTGAGACTCGCGCTCTCCACTTAGCACAGCTCCACCGACCGGAAGTCAGCCACTCAGTGATACCCTGCAGTCCCTGTTGAAGTTACAACAGAGACAGGCTATTTCCCTGGTGCTGAGGCTGAGCATCAGTGTGTGTGTGTGTGTGTGTGTGTGTGTGTGTGTGTGTGTGTGTGTGTATGTGTATGTGTGTCAGGGAGGCTGGGTAAGTGTGATCTGGAGCTGATCAGCACCATCATGGAGTACTCTCTGGAAAGGAGGTGCCGCTCAGAGCCAATCTTTCAGGCTGTGCAGAAAACGTTTTATGCCATGCTGAGAGGCACGTCACGCTTCAGATTGCCGCCATGGGGAGACTCAACTATCTGCCACAGGAGAGGGCTCTTAATAATGTTGCAATACTGTTTCTCAAAGTCAAAGACCTAGAAAAAGGAAAGAGCGACTTGCAAAGCGTATTTGACTATTGGAAGATAATGCTTTGTCCTACTTGATGTCTCCTTTGCTCCTCAGTGCTCCAGTGAGATCTTTAAAAAGCTGGAGAGCATTTTGACAGCCAGGTTTTCACAGTTCCAGCTCCGCTGCCTGTTAGAGCCGGTGTTGCATGCCTGTATCCAACTGGAACGCTTCCCACTCAACGACATGTTGACAGTCTTCAGCCCGTGCCTCTTCCAGAGGCTGTAAGGTATGCAAAAGGCTGCTCACCCAAAGAACATATAGGCCTGAAGGCAGAACAGGTGCATCGAATTGTAGAATATAGAGAAGACGTGTTATTGTCATTCCACTCTTTCCACATGCTGCTGTCACTCCACATGCAGACATATCGAGCGGTGTCAGTGTATGTAATATGTACTGTAGTGCCACGGGCTGTCCCCTGAGCCGGCTAGGGTTCGGCCGTGCAAGAGAGCTGGAAAAACAGGCAATCGGAAGGTTTAAAATAAAAGAGTAGGTTTACTGTTCCTTGGTACAGGCAACTCAGGTGATTCATTTAAACCCCGCCCCCCCAAAAAATCATCAATCAACATAAAGCTTTCCGGAGGAGAAAGTGGTTACTTTAACAAAAAACGTAACAAAGCAAAGTCCAGGTTACGGGTTTCTCCTCCTCATAGTCCACTGTTCTCCTTTCCTCCTCGTGGATGTCCTTTTCCGTACTGCTTGTCCAGCTCCTCCTCTCCATGTGCGCTCCCCTCTGGCTGCATACTATCCTCCTCATCAGGGTCCCAGACTGCCCTACTTCCTCCATGTGAAGGGGTTTCCCTCTGTGAACCAGGCCTTTGAGACCCCTATGGAGAGTCTCCTCTACAAATGGGCCAAAGGGCCACTTAGGAGGGACAGTTTTACTCCACCAGAATCTTTACTCACAGTGGCTACACAATAGGTAAGCAGGAGTAAATATACCAAACTATGATCCAATTGAAAAGAAAGAAAGAATCTACCGTGTGGCTCACTGAGTCGATGGCTAACCTGAACTGCACTCACGGATTCCACGATGTGGAGATATGCCTGGATGAGAAGGGATACATTCTGCCTGAGTGGGATCACACTTCCAGGAGGTGAGAGACACATTCTGCAGGGACTTCGCCGGGTGCAAGCAGATCGACATGTCAATCATTTACATCTTCAACCAAATCAAAGTGAGCTGCATGACATTGGTGTCTATTCTGACCCGATAATTTTATTCTGTTAAATGAACATAATATTGATTATTTATGTGGTTCATGTAAATACAAAATGTGTCAGTGTTGTTGTTACAACCTTTACCCTGCTCCGCTGTTGGTATCCGATTTCGTAAAACAATGTGGCCTCATTTCTTGGACAAGATGCCTGAGATGTTTAAAATGTATAAATGTAACTTGTATATTCTTTTATTTGAAGTTTAAAGGTATACCATAAATTGCCTTTCATCATCATCCTTGGAGTATTGATTGATTCTTCATATCAGGAAAACCTTAACAGGGTTAAATTAATTTCAGATTTATTGTGAAAAACTAACAGATTTACATTTTAATAACAGCGATTAAAAAATGCCCCTACTTTAAAAAATCCAATATTCATATTAACTGCTATTGCTAGTAATTTGCTTTGTCAAACATAGTGATACAAATGCAATCAAGACCAATGCGGTTGGAAAACAAATTGGACGAAATTTGATGTTAAAATTAAAATCCCAAATGTTCTGTAAATGATAGTGTGCAATACGCAGTTAAATATCCAGAAGTTAACTAACAGCCTTGCAAAATATCACACAAATGCAATCATAAACTAAATCTAGTTCATAATATATCATGGCGGAGTGACCAGTGAGAACCTTTTATATCACTACCAGTGTGAAGTTTCTCAGAAACTTGCAGTTAGAATGAAGAGAACATAGAAAAGAGAGAAACTGACGGACCATAAGTTACATTTTAATTAACAGAGAGAGGGACGTTTGTGGGATGGTGAGACTTAAGTTCCTGCTGGTTCTCTTCTGTTCCCCAAGATTCCTCCCTCCACCTCCTCCGCTGTGGCTTTGGACATCTTGCTGGTTCTAATGAAACAGACAATGTTAGCCATATGGTGTGACATTTTATTTCTGACTAATAGAGGAGCAACTAGAGAAACTGACAGTGTGGCTGTCTTCACCTGGTAAGAACAGGTGGCAGGAACACAGTGCGGGGGTGCGCTGTCAGGACAAGCTCTCCTCTGACAGCTTCCATCATCAGGTTCTGGAGGGTGTTCAGCAAAACACCCTCGCTCATGTCAGCAGGCACATGCTCAGTGTGTGCTGTGCTTTGTGATCCTCGCTGGTTTATCAGGCGTCCCGCAGGTCCCTCACTGTCCACTATGTGGTGCTGTTCTTTCTGTGCCGCTGCCCCACTCAACAGAACCTCAGGTTTGGGTTTAAGCGGAGGAGGAGATGTGGGGCAGTGAGAGGAACTCGTTTCTTGAAGCTGGTAAGTGATGGGTAAGGACGGCAAAGTAACCAGAGAATGGATGAAGGCTGGATCATCTAGTATGCCCCTGGAAAAGGAGAGAGACTAATTAATACACACATACACATACACTATGTCAACCATCTCCATTAAAGCTAATCCTAAAAGCAAGTAAGTTCACTCCATATATCCATATGCCTTTTGTGTGTGTTTCTGTGTGTCTGTGTAAGTGTTACCCGAGCAGAGAGGTGAGTACGTGCATAGTGATGTCTCTCTCAGGGCCATGTGTCGTGGGGGGCAGCCCAGCAGGAGAGGGAGTGCTTACAGAAGATGGTCCAGGTTCCTGGGGCTTGACTGACTGCAGGCATCTTAGTAAAACAGCACACGTGCAGATGTTTCTGTGGTGTGCATCAAAGATCATTCTGCCTGCGATGCAAAGAATACACTCTATACCTGCAGTGCTCACTGGACTGGTGAGCGAGGTGTGGGAGGTGCTCCAGAAGCCTGTGAGAGCGTGCCGTAACCCAGAGATGCAGCAGAGCAGGTTGGGGGGGTTCCGGGCGCCCCTGTGATTTTGCGGTCTCTCGCTGGGCCCGACGCTCGGCTCTTGTCATCTTGGTACACATCATCCCCACTGTTTCACAGCTACCACTGGCACGGATGGGAGGAAGAGTCTGGAGGGGAGAGAAAGAGAGGCGTCGTCGATATGAAGCCAGATATTAGTTTTACTGCATGTCTTTCATTTAATTTGATTACTTTCATTTTTGTTTCACAAGCAAGGCCTTGTATTTAGAGCAAATGAAGACCACCTTGTATTTTCTGAGTGGTGGTCCTTTTCTTCCTGGAGCTGCTACAGGTTCCTGTAACAAGACAACGGATGAATATGGGTGTTTCAGCGATGTCAAAAAATTTAAATTTGAACTTGAGGAAGGACCTTATCTATCCGAACTCCTTGGTTTTCTGTAAAATTGCCATTCATGATGGTGAATTCATGTCGCTGTCTCTTTTTCTCTTCCTCCCAACGCTGCAAAGCATCATGGTATCGAGTCAGTGCGGCTTCCAGGAAAACCTGAAGAGGGGAGGAGGGAACACTGTGTGTATCTTTACATAACATATAATTTAGCTGACACTTTTATCCAAAGAGAATTAGTGCATTCAGCCATGAGTACAAACTCATAACAACAAAAATAAAAAAGGAACATTTCTTCAAGAAATGTCATAATACAAAATGTATGTGCCATTCAAGTGCCAATGAAGTGCTAGTCTGTTTTTATTCAAGGTATAGTCGGAAAAGATGTGTTTTAGTTTAAGGCGGAGGATGTAGCGACTTCCTGCTGACAGCAAACTTTGGTTTTGTCAGATGATGAGCTCGAAGTGACGGAGTCACAAGTCGATTGTAGATGCCGAGCGGAGGCGGTCTGCGGTGTAAGGTTTGACCGTATCCGGGATGTAGACGGGGTCCGATCCGTTTGCAGCATGATACGCAAGCACCAATGTTTTGAAGCGTATCACCTTTACTTTGTAGAATTTGAAAATGTCATGAGACTAAAACTAAACTAACTAAACTGGCAAAATACAAAATAATTACCACATGCAGCTTAACATCTACACTAGTGCTGCTGTGGTACCTGGCAGATGGCATCTAGCTGATGACAGGTGGGGTAGTCAGTAGAGGTGAAGGTAAGCACACAAAGGCCGATCTCCCCTGGACACAGAACGCCTTGTTCTGGATGGATCTGCAGCTCCTGTACACAACGCAAAACACACAAACAAATATGTCAGAATCCCAAGTGTAAAACCTCGGTATGTTTGTGCTCTATATGAGAGACGGCCCGACACAGAGCAGGAGGATCTGCTTGTATCTTCTTCAAAATAGTGACATACATAAGACGTTATTCATAGGCTACATGCAAAGCATTCTGTACCTGCTGATAGCTCTGCTTGTCCCATTTATAGTGGACCGAGTCTGTGTGGGACACGTTGGTGAGGAAGAGGATTCTTGAAATCCGTGAGCAGACGGGGATGTTGCCGAGAGAGACACTGTCCTCTGACAGAAACAACACCTAGAAAACATTGGGATGAACGTATACAGGCTTTAATGGTCTTAGACACACACAAAACGTGAGACTTATAAGGAATAGATAACTGCTGGAATCAAGCAGATTGAATTAAAGTTTTTTTAAAAGACAATAACTGCTCCCACCTGTCCCGGGAAGGCCACTCTCTTGACACGGGATTCAGATGCCTTAGTATCACTACAGTTCAATGGGTTTGTGGAGCCCAGTGTAGGAGAATCAAACCCGCATCCTTCAAACCTCACCGGCGTGGAGTCTCCATCCTGGACATGGATAGGAATATCCATCTGGGGATGCACAACGACAGATTTACAATTCATAGGGATTGGACACTGAGGTACTCAGCTAATGGTATACATCAGGGCTATTCAAATTCAGTAGCAAGTGGGCCGAATAAGAAAATCAAGGGGGGTGTGAGGGCCGCACAGAATATTGATCAAATACTCCCCCCCCCCCCCAACTTTAGGAGTTCAGTCGCGCGCAATTCCAGGATGCTTTACTTTCATTGGTTGCTGGATTAAATCTTACCCAGATACGTTTGCTGTTGTGTAACCCACTTCTATTTTTTGATTGGCTGATAAGTGGCAACTAACAGCTGACCTCCAGAGGAGCGCTTGATTTCTCCACCTCATGTTTGCGCGCTGCGGCGGCACATAAAAACATTAAATAGCCGAGAGCTTTTTCAGCGTGAGAAAATACGATGTGTGGCGGGAGTGCGGGAGTTAAGACTGAAATGCGTGAGTCTCACGCTAAATGCGTGACACTTGAGAGCCCTGCAGACAACTTCCCGACACTTCGGCTTTGAGAGAGACGTGTTTCAGCTTAATGGTAGCGCCAGCTAGCGGTCAGCCAGACAGAGCGCTGGTGAGGAGTGGGTTACGGCAACCAACACGGGGCGTGACATAACGATGTCACCATACAGGTCTGGTTGAGGCAACAATGAAATTCAATGGCTCTGGGTTAGATGTCTCAATGTATAAAAGAGGCGTGTCCGTCAGTTTTATTTTTTCTTACCAAGCTATACTGATTTGCAGGCAGTCTGGCGGGCCGGAGTTAAATTCAAACGGGCCGTATCCGGCCCGCGGGCCGCTAGTTAAATAGGCCTGGTATACATGCTATGGGGGTATGTGTCATGATTCTGAATAAATCCATCAAGAAAAACTCATTAAATGATGTATCTGTCTGTGCCAGCTATACATGTGATTACAAAGCAAAAGAGGAAACACATTGGAGAGAAACATGGTGCCTGCAATCCATACTGCCCAAATCAGCTATCTAACCGGTGTGAGGGGGAAGTGAAGGCAGAGGAAGGAAGGCAGTGCGGTTCAATCCGTACATGGTACGTCTTAGCCTCCAATGGAGAGAAGATCCATTCCAGCATGGCCGTCTTCCCAGGTAAGACCTCTCCCTCTGGATTGAGGCAGAGGAGCACGGGGTGGTTAAAGTTGTCCTCCTTTAGCTGTGATAACACAGCCGTGTCCACCTCATACCGGACTGGCACTGCACCGCAGTTGTGTAGTTCATACGACTGCAGGAAAAATAAAAGTCACCAGGGTTTTGTCTCGCCTTTCAGGGAAGCTCAGGTTCTACTGTAAACACGGAGGAACACATGCCAACTAAACAACAATGGATTTCCAAACACATTTATTATGTTCACTGTATTTGACAAAACAAAAAAGCGTTGTTAATATGATTAGTATGGGTCAGTTGCTGCTTTGGGGTATCAAAACATTGTTGAGATTTCTGATGGAATACAGAAATCCAGTGCTAACAGGATACATCTGAAAGAAGCTGTTTTTTACTGAATATTAGTGCATATATGACATATTATACTATCAATGAGTAAGTGATATATTTCAGCTCACTGTGAGTTGAGCACTCTCAATAGGCTTAATGTTGGAGAAATGTAACACACCTGCTTTGGCGGAGTACAGTCCCCAATAGTGACCGAGGTGAAGACATGTCGCTTGAAGGGGAAGTGGAGATAGGGCCGGTCTTTCTCCACCGTTAACCCCTGAAGGTTCAGCTGCGCACAAAACCACATCACACGCATGGGAAGTCAACATCAAATATCAGTTCACCACACCAGTCATATATTAGGATATATTAGGTCAAAAGACAAACAGGAATAATACCATTGAACTGAAAACAAGTTTAATTCTAATTTAACCATTATAGCCAATCAAATTTAGTTTTGGTGTTGTTAGACTAAGAATAAATGAGGATCATGAAAATGCATATGGAGTTCTGCCTCACCGATATCTCTCTACCATAAGAAAGTTTGAGCATGACAGGAAGCCGATTTGTCCCGGCGAAGTCATGACTGTGAAGGACAACGTTTAGATTATTGTGGGATCATACATACATAATATTAGTGTCATCCGCTCTTGCATAACTCTCCTCCTTGCCTATATTAGCTAATTGTCTTGTTTATTATTCTGTGCTTTATTCCGTGCAATAATATCTGACCGGTAGGTGAAGTGTACTGCCCTCTGCTGGCCAGGGAGCAGAGTGCCAGAACGGGGAGAAACGCTGAACAGACGGTTGTCTTGAACCTGTCAATGACAGGAGGATATGTGAGCTTAGTGTCAAATAGTAGACTCTCAGTTAAATTCAATCACGTAATCCAATCTACAATCCATTCCTGTTTTTATAGAAAGAAAAGACATGCCTGACCTTCATCTGGTACAGATCAGTGCTGCTTAACTCTCCAGTATCTGCCCAGAAGTCCAATTCTATCTGTTGGTCCGTTGGAAACAAGAAAGCCCTGATATTGAAAAGAAGGCCAACAGTCATTAAAGTAGAAAAGGTAGAACAAAAGTCCATTCAAACTCCTCTCTACTTTACAATCAATCAGTAACACTGCCCTGCATGCATAAGTTGAGCGATGTTTTGCAAATATAAATAAAGTGCTGAATACAGTTATCTTTACCTTGGAGTGACTGTATTCTCTACATACTTTTTACTCACCAGTCTACAGGGATGAAACCCGGGTTGTGAAACAACAACACAAAAATCGAGGGCTCTGAATTCATGGGAGTGGCACTGAAGTTAAAATCCAACATGGCTTTGACTGGAGGAGAACTGCTCAGATTAGATGCAGGAAGAGAAGACAAAACGACTCAATATAATATTCAAGTATTATTCAATTGTCTTTTGGAATAAGAGAAATCATAACAGTAACAAACGAAAAATTGCTTCAAAATCTCAACAACTCTCATAAAATAATCTTATCTCGGTAATGGTATATATTTTATTTTGTACAAACAATATTGAAATTATAATAAATATAATCTTCCCCTCACCTGTGCCTGGTTGGGGTTTTGTAAGTGAGCTCCGCAGGGGACGGGTTGGACAGGATGTGCTCATTGAGGCTGTCCAGTGAGAAGAGTTTCCACAGGCGCACCTTGCTGAGTCGGCCCACACTGCCACCGCTGCACACGTCAACCACCTGCAGGGTGGGGAACACGCCTTTGGCTCGCACTTCACACACGGCACGGGGAGGTGATGTCACACATCCTGGGGAGAGAGAACGGCAGATATAGAAATGGAAAGAGCATTGATGCTCAAGTAACAGAACACTAAATAGTAGAATACATTCAGGTGTGTTAGTGTGTGTGTTCCATCTACCACTGGCATTCAGCATCTGGTAGCTGATGGTCCAGAGGTACTGGGCTCGCCTGTGCGGGCCGACAGTGGATCGGAGCAGCATTGTGGAGCGTGAGACGATGGTTCCCCTCTCACAGTCCAGCTGTAGAGCTGAATGGCCAGACAGGTCAATGCTAGTCAACAACACTGGACAAACTACATCTGAATATCTGGTTGTGGTCAGCGGTCCATCCTGTTTCCACTCCATTGTCCAACTTTGTTTGGTCATAGTTTTAAGTTAAGTTAGAGCACGTGAGGTCGCATCACTGGAACTGACTTCGCATTGATGTAGTTAGAGTTACTTTTCAAACAAACCAATATGGAACCAATTTCTGTTTTATGTGTGAATGGTTAACCTAACAGATTCATTTCATTCCTTTATTTCCAGCACATTAAATGGTTGATTTATCACAGTAATCGTAAGTTGAATAAAATCCATATAAGTTGTGCAGTGATCACTTTTCGTTTGCCTTACTGACAATTAGACATTGGCTCAAATCAAACCTCTTCTGAGAGTTGATCGATCATGTAAATACAGTATGCAAAAGACAGCAAGGACCGTGACAGAAGATATTACCTTTTGGCTCAGTCCTGGGGTCATAAGTAAGATCCTCATCCACAAGTGTTTGCTGCACAGAGACACAAAAGGAGACAGAACAGGGGCTGTTGTTCACCAGAGGAACCTGAATCGCCCGACAGCTCCCCACCAGAATCTCTCCCACATCCAGAACTGCTTTCTCTTCCTGCGGGGGGAGAATGACAGGACAAAGATGCATACACTGCTTCACACACAGCTCAAGTACATACACACATGCAGACATAGACGCAGTCCTACCTCTATGAATCCTTGAGAGCCAAGCCCCACCACTTTAAGGGTGAGGTGTGACTCGTTACATCCAGGAGTCTGGACGGGCCAGAAGGTGAGAGTAGGTTTGAGTGTGTATGTTTTTTCTCCCAGTGGGCTGAAGGACCATATCTGGGCCTTTAAAGCCAAACAGTTACACACAATAGTACAAAAAAAGGTAAAGAAAGTTAGTTACTAAGACATTTCATCAAAAGCGCAGCCTCTGCTTTAATAAACATGATTCATTCAGGGTCTCACTGAGCTCTCATTGGGATGCAGTTCGCCAGCATCTGGTTCAACAAAGATAAGCTCCTGGTCTGGCTCTGGAATGCTCCATTGGAATCTATCATAAAGGACAATCACAGAAAGCCAGCTGTAGACAAGATTAATGATGTTTGGATAGGTCCAGACTACAGACAATACACTGAAAAATGTCACAACGTAACAACCGTGATGCCAACCGACCGTAGAGGGAGACGGCTGAGGTTCCTGATGTGGTGGGAGCGCTGTGTCCGAGAGCCCACAGCTGTTGGCTGGAAATATAAACTGTTGTCTCCTTCCAGAGACACACACAGCTTTTCCACCACACTGACAACTGTCAGTTCCTAAAGGACACAGAAACACATGCACACATAAAACAGCCGGCAAGCAGAGTGTGGTGAGTGTGTCCAGCGTGTGTCCAGCGTGTGTCCTCTGTGTCCCCGTGTAGTGTGTACGGTACCTTTGTGTGTTGAGCCGCATTGAGCTGGAGGTGTAAACTGAATCCCTGTTTGGGACTGTCCTCCGTGGGCTTTGTTCTGAGGGTGAGGATTTGGTGTTTTCCAGGCTGGATCAGACCACAGCTCGGCACGACGGACACAGATTGTGCCAATGCAGGGTTTGAGCTGTGGTCCAGACAGAAGGTGAGGGGCAGGGCTCCACCATTCTGGAGGAGCACCGTCCGATAGGAAATAACACTAAGGGCTGGAAACAACTGTACAGAACAAAGTATTACAGTTACCAGACTATTATAGCTTAGTGTATGGCAGTGTTGTAATGCACTTTATAGAGGTTTCAAAGAAAATGTTTAGTTTGACAAGGCAAGGAAAATTAGAATTAATATTCTATTTTTTTACTGAGAGAATGGTAAAACTAGACGAATGAGAGGCTCCAAAAGAGAGAGACAGATATGTAACATTTGAGTTATTTCTCTTGCTTTCTTCTCACCACTCGCGGAGGCTGCAAGGAGCAGCATGGGATGAAATGCTCTTTGCCTGGCTGAAAGAAATGGCCTATGACTCTGACCGTCACGCACCAGGGTGGACACAGCAGTCGCCCCTCTCTGTGATGATTCTCCTGCAGCATTCAGAAAAGAAACACGATACTCACAGCCAAATGTGTTGCAATATACTGATATTCTTTTGTAGTTGACCTTTCAGCAAAGTCAGGTGACATATTTGAATGGTTTGAATGATTTATTCAGATATTTATTCCGAAAGAGAAAAGGCACAATCACTTGATGTGATGGAATTTTATCCACGGACTATCGAACAGCATTACCTTATAGTATGCAAAGCACTCAAGCTGCGCTCCGTGCAGCATATTGAGCTGCTTGGGGTCATAGGTCACTCTAAATGAAGTGGCTTTTAGAGGAGCCAGGTCACATGATGAGGGAGAGATGGTGAACGGGGAGTCTTGAGCAGCAGTCCACACCAGGCTGGAGCAGAATTGCATGCAACAGAAACCAGATTGAGGAAGAAAAACAATAAAAAAAGAGATTGTAGTCAGGTTTTATTCAGAAACAAAACGTGTGTGTCCGTAGTGCCAGAGAGAGAAGACACAACTTAGTGCAATAACTGATACCTTAGTTTCCCCCTTGTGTGGTTGGTGATGGAGACAGACTGAGTAGAAGTGCATGAAGATGATTTGTGATTAAACAGCAGCTCACTAGGCACCACAGATACATGTGGGGAGGATAAAGAACTGCGAGAAAGGGGATCCATGCAACCCAAGCAGGACTGATAATATTCCTCCATTGGAGATATCTTGTCTGGTTCCTGCTGTGACTGCTAGAAAAGGAAACAGAGAAAGAGTGAGAGAGACAATACCAACCCTATACTGTGCCCTATACGGTGACATATGCGTTAACACTCTAAGTGATTTAATCTTTTCTTATGAATTATTTAAAATCTAGACAAATCTGCACATTTCATCACTTCTTTGGCACTTTACCTCCTCCACCGGGTGGAGCACTCCCTGCTGCTCCAAGTGCACTTCATTTTCTTGCTGCATGGCGGTGAGGGTTTCAGAGGGGTCCTGTCTGCGGGACCAGTGGAGCTTGTAAAGAACCAAGTGCTCAGGTTTCAGTATCACTGGTTGCTTGAGCTCTGAGCGGCAGGTACCAATAAGGTCAAGGAATAAGGGCTCCTACAGGAAAGAGCAAATATGTAGATACAATGAATATCGGTGATGTGTGTGTGCTGTGAGTGTGTATGTGTCTGTATATTGGCTCCTACCCTGTGCAGTATGATGCATGTCACTCTCCTGTGGTGTGCAATCGGCTGCGTGGGCTTGTAGACAGCCTCGACTGTGGTATGGCTGTGTGGGCATACGGTGCCGCTTGCTGGCATGATGCTGAAAACGCTGTTCCCAGTACAATCAAGGTCCCATTGGTAGAACGCCTCAACAGGCGCAGAATTCACCAGCTCCACTTTTTGTACGACTACCCCTCCCTCCGCAACACAGCCAAAGTCCAGCACAGAAGAGGACAAGGACACGTTGGGACCTAGTGACAAGAAGAACACGTGTTTATATATGTATCCAGCTGTAGATTCCCTTTCTTTCGTGCAAAAAAGGGAAACAATATATGTGTGTGTGTGTGTTAGAATATGTGTGGCCCTTACCTCCACAGTTTCCAATGAGCTTGAGCAGATTTGTATTCAGTGCCCCTCTACATTTTAGAGATAGGTACTCCACAGAGACACTATTTACCACCCCAGGAGTGTAGGTGACTAAAGCCCGTAGTGATCCTCCAGGCGCCACCGTACCGCTGGTCACATCACAGACAAACTCTGACTCCAACGAAGGGACCCCACTGGACAGTCGTGAAAGAGAGAATGACGCAGTGACCTGGAGGAGAGCGGTAAAAAGAGCGATGATGAGGAAGGTCATTGAGAATGTACGTTTAAATTTGTGTATCTTTGTGTGCGACGCACAGGGGAGGGGTTGAAGATGTCAAAGTGTTTCTTCAAACTTTGTCCGACAGCCACAGAGCCAAAGTGCAGCTCTGGACCACACTGCTCTTTTTCATCCGTGGTACCTGGATTTCTCAGCTGAAGGCATGGGTATTTGGCTGAGAAGGAAGTCAAAGACAATACAAGAGGAAAGTGGGAGAGTATTGGTTCTTCATCATCTCCTATCACAAAGTGTTCTGATATCTATTTAACCACATGTACGCTCTAGCCAGAATCAGTGGATTATCATTATATTGTTGTCCTCTCTCCTCTGTTAGTGCTGGTAACAGTACCTAGTCCCTGCAGCAGCACACTGCAGGAGCTCTCTTCCTCATCCCCTGCTTCTCCAAAACAGCAGTTGGCTTGTTGCTGGTACACCAGTGCCTCTTGTGGTCGGAAGACCACAGTGACGTGACACTCCTGACCGGGCTTCAGCAGGCCTTGCTCAGGGCTTAGCTGAAACGGTGCTGTGCATTTCCACTGGAAGCAGGTCTGGAGTTTACTGGGGGATGAGAGTATGCAGGAAAATAGGGCAGACACAGAAACAAGAGAAAGGGATTGATTATCAAGAGGGAAGTGGAGTGAAAGGAGAAACAGTTTGATACTATCTGTTTCCCTACTTTCTGCAAAGCACAAACACAACAATAAGAACATGAAGACATTTTTTTTTTTAAACATTCATATAGCATATATTATTTTGCTTTCTTTTCTCCCAGGTCATTCATCCCTTTTACTTTCCTGCATTAGTTTAAAACACACTCGTAATTACCTGACATTTTTGAATAGGAAATTAGTACTGGAGGAGTTTTGAACAGCACACAGTGGTAGCAGCACAGAGTCAGGCACCTCCAGGGCATGGCAGGGAATGATGGCACGGAGACAAACCTGGAAGCTGCCATCTTTACTTTGAAACTCAATGCTGTCTTCATACTCACACTGTCCCAAGCAGACACACAAACAGACAACAAGACAGGAGGAGTACGTCATGTTACATCTCTTTTATATGGATCATGATCGTTCATCATTTTAAAGCCACATCTGTTTCTTATGGTGCCGTCAGCTCAACAGCGACTATATACTCTTTACAATATATACAATAAAAATAGTCTAGAATGTTCATGTTTAATCTTTTTGCAACTGTCTCATCTCCCTCAGCCTTCACCCTGGTTATTTAGTCTTACAGTACCTGACTATTTCTAATGGAAACATTATTGTCTAGTAATTGAAATTCAGCCACAATAGTTGTACAAACATATATTAATAGATGCAGTCATGTATAAGAGTGTGCTGTGTTACCCTCTGGAGTGGTCTAAAGCAGATTGCCATGGAGAAAGAAGTCCCTGGGCTGAGAACTATTATTTGGGGAATGAAGGTAGTGAAAAACTTGGACGCCGGAGGCCTGTGAAGGATCAAAGATAGAATATTGTGTGAATACACAGCTTATATGTATGTGTTTGTATATGTATGACCATGTGAGTTTGTAAGACCTGACATGTAGCTTCTGCAGCTTGCGATAAATATTCTTTAACACTAATGTCTTGGTGAACTCTCTGCCCAGGTCCCAGTCCTCCCAGAGCAGCTCTTGCTTCAATTCCAACCCTAGGAGACAGCTTCTTTGGCTGGATGACTGTTGCTGATACTTTCCACCCCGCTGTCTCTGGCAAATCACTGGATCCTGCAGAGTGGGCCGTTGTGAAAGTTATTGAGGCAAGTTACTTTTCAAGAAACTTCAGAAAATGCCACATTGTAAATTATACATTTAGTATTTCATGTTTATTGCAGAGCTTTACCAGCCATGCTGTTCACCATGTTGAAAAAGGCCACAATCTCTAGGCACTGAATGGTGTGTAGAGAATATAAAGGCAGGCCTATAGACTGCTGTGGCTCATGACAAAACGTCATACAATTTAAACACACAGGTGCAATAAACATGTCTGTTACAATTGAAAAGCAGACCACAAGTTATTCATTATTATTGGCATTGTTTCAGTTCAAACTTTCGTTACTTTGATGTCTTTCCCAGGAGTCGAAGGCTCCCATGGTGCTCCCGAAGCCAAGGGGTCAGGACCCCGAGCCTCAGAGAACATGGCTGGAAAAAGGCAGAATGCATCCAGCATTAACTCAGCATCACAACAAACTCCAGAGGGACGTTTCTGGTGGTGTTGATGATTTGCATATTCGCAGAGTTGTCAAATCTAGCCAAAACATAGCTGGCGTTACATCGAAGACCACGTTGAGAGTGTTTTTGATCAATTAAGAGTCCATCACTATTAACTAGCTAGCTAACTTTTCCTCACAGTCCTCAGGTGCTATGGTCCCGACGCTAGTAGTTAGCGTATAACTAACTCGAGGACAGAAGGCTAACAGCTGCACACTAACAGTATTTATAAATTAAACACACTAACGTATCCTTACCTTCTTTCAAACGTCAAACAACCAAGCTGTTCATTCCTATCCATGTGTGAAAACACCGATAACAAGAATCCAAAGTTTCTCGCCCACGGCGTTACCACGACGAGAACCAATTGTTTGAAATCACCATGGTAACTACGGCAGTAGAGGAGGGACATATACCATTTGCGAACTGACAGTAAGACTAAATAATAGTGAGTGTTTACGTGTAGAAAATACGATGTTTTGACTCATGGTTGTGAAGTATTAAATCATATGTGATTACAATATTGAATTGCATTGCTTCCCTGTGTTACAAATATTAACGTTCCCTTTAATTGTAAATACAAATGAATACAACTTTATTTTTCAAACTTTTCATCTCCAGAAAATCACTAGTGTTGTTTTTAGAATAAAATATATTAAATTATATAATGTTAAATAATATATTGACAACATTACACTCTTCATATGAAAGCAGTTTACAAAGAACACGAAAAATCATACAGTACAGCGACTATTTCTTTGTGTGTGTGTGTGTGTGTATTTTGTGTGTGTGGCTTTAACTAAATATAACATGCCATTCCAAAACCAAACAAAAAGGTTGAATATTATATATTTCATGATAAAGCCAATTCTAAAAAACCCAAACTTTAATTGGGTTAATATAAATCCATTATTTGTCTTGTTAAAAATATGAAAAAATTCAAATCATCGTGAAATATTTGTCCAACATTTGTAACAGACCTGACACCAATGTAACACTGACATTCTTCACAACATGAGTCTCTAACATATGTTTTCTGTCTCATCCTCTACCATGAAAGTGCTCTCGCCACCTCCATTTATATTGTTTAAGTACATGTATATTCATCGATAAATTAGTTCATTTCAAATGACAGAACAGGAACATAAGCTTTCAGTATATGTGTACTGTTTAAATCACAAGTAAATCATGCACAAAAAATGGCCATTAAAATGTGGAATTATTGGTTATGAAGTCATAACTTAGATGGATTACTGAGCATTAAACCATTACATGTTAATGCTCATAAATGTGGCATTATTATGAGTTGATGTTTTCAGTTTTCATATCCAGCCCAATGTGCAGATGTCAACATACCCTTTACTAATTTGGGTGCACCATGGTACAGATAAGGAACCAGGTTGGGCTGTGAAACATGAATGATGCTGTTCATACCACCATGTTTGTGCACCTGATTGCATTGTGTATCGTCTTCTCAAGAGTAATAAACATAAAACAACGTACAATAAAACCATGCTGAACTTTATAACTATGCGAAAACCCCACCTCTTGTTCTTGAGCCTCCCTCCTCCAGTTCCTCCTCAGAGTAAGAACTGTAGTTCCCCGTTTCTTCTCTAGCATTCCTCATAAAGCCTACCGAGCCTAAAGAGCCTGCCGTCCGCACTTCTATCTCCTCTTTTTCATCCTCCTCATCCCCTTCTATCTCCTCTTCATCCTCCAGACTTGAGCTGTGTGAATCACTCTGAAGCTTGGTGCAGCGAATATCCCTTCCAGCTGCTCCTGTGTCAGTCAGTGGCATTGCTTGGTCCTTGGCTTTGCGACTTCTCTTCCACTTCATGCGTCTGTTCTGGAACCAGATCTTAACCTGGGGAAATACAGGAATCAAGTGTGTAAACATATTTAGTTGTGTGGTATTCAGGGTGCAAACATGTGTTGCATGGTGATGGGAAGAATGCTGAAATAGCAGGGAGCCATAACCCTTTCTTAAGATGAGGAAGGTAAGCATAACAACTTGACTTGGAAGGATAGGGATAAAGATAATACACTCACACTACAGCAAACATGTACCATGTGATACAATATTTAATACAGTACATCCAACAGGCTCTGAGTCTCTCACCTGAGTCTCAGTTAGCATGAGTAAAGTGGCCACCTCAAAGCGTTTAGGCCTGGACAGGTACTTGTTGAGCTTGAACTGGTTTTCTAATTCCATCAGCTGCTGGCTGGTGAAAGCTGTCCTGGGCCTCCGGCACTTCCCCAACAAACCTGCCTGGGTCGGGACTGAACAAGGAAAACAGAGACAGAGAGTTGGGTTATTCTGTCCATTTGTTATCATACTACTATTATCGATAGTGGGCTTATCATCAAAAAGGCCTACAAAAGCCTAAAAGTGAAAAACAGACAGAAAAATACGGATATCATTCTAAAAAATCTCCAACCGATCCACCCCATATTTTCCAGTTTGGTTTCCCTGAAGTCCCATCAGCCAATCTGTCTTCCTGCCAGTATATCTTTGTTTTCTCTGTTCGTTAACATTTATTGCCGTGATGCGAGGTCGTGGTGTGAGGATATTGCTTTGGAGTGGGGTAATAAAATATCCCAGGAGACCATTACCTTAATGAAAATACTGTAAATGTTATCAACTAATTAAGTACATTTATTTCAGGTGTTACCTTTATACTATAAATATTGCAAGTTTTTTTATGATATACATTGTTCTTAAGAGACTGCATCTCAATGTCACTGCCCTTTCAAAATCAAAGCTCTAAAAACATTAATACATTGGCTGTTGACCTTCCCATTATAAATAAAATTATCAAAACACACAACTGCTTAAGTGAAATGACATGTGTACAGTGATTAGCATATAAAGGATTATTATTAGCATTATATAAATGAAAATAATGAATACAATAATAAATTACAACAATCTTTGCAATTGTTACAATTGCATAAATATAGTACTGTATTAGTACTGTATGCTTTTAATTTATATAATGAATGCAATATAATAATGCACGTTTTAAACTATTTGTATTATTATTATTATTATTATTGGTATTAGTATTATTATTATTATTATTATTATTATTATTAGTAGTAGTAGTAGTAGTAGTAGTAGTAGTAGTAGTAGTAGTAGTAGTAGTAGTAGTAGTAGTAGTAGTAGTAGTAGAATTAGTAGTATAGGTCATTTTGCAGGGATTGTTTAACCTCTGAATAAACATAATGCATGTTAGTTCTCTTACCATCTTAAGTTACAGGAAGTAAGCATGATAAAGTTCAGGAACCGGGAGATTCGCTCACCTCCATAGTCCCCGAGTCTGGGTATGATCATCCCGGCTCTGATCCAGGGCTCCAGCGGGAGCGTCGCCATGGCCCCCTTCAGCTGCTCCGGGTATGGTTGGACCAGCTGCGTGAAGCCGGGGTATATGAAGGCGGGGTGCTGGCCTCCGAAGGCTGCCAGAGGATACATGGAGCCGGGATGCATTCCGAGGAGACCCCCTTGGTGCAAAGCAGTGAAGCCAGACTGGGACAAGCTAAAGAGCTCTGATTTGGAAAGGACTCCGGGCAGGGCAGGACAGGAGATGGTCGGGTTGGGATGAGGGGAGGGCGTCTCAGAGCCGCGCGTTGACACCGGACTGCCGCCAGGACTTCTGCTGTAATACAACCCTTGGGGCGCACCACCACTGCCCGTCCTCTGGTCCACGTCCTGCGCCAGTAGCGCATCAATACGAAAGTTTTTTGATTTCTCCATGGCGGTGGTCATTCTGTGAATGAAAACACTTTGAAGTGAAGTGTCCCTAAGTTGTCAGAAACTGCTATATGCTCACTACTGTTTCTGGAAGAGATGACTTGTTTCGGACCTTCTGCTCTTAACGGTCCGCGTAAAAAACCTCACTTCGGTCACTCCAGCAGTGAGCTGAGAAGTAACTCGCACACAATAGCGCTATAAAGTCTGCTGCGTCGTGATTGGCCAGAGCCCTACAAGGGTATGCTCTTTCCATTGAAGGGTTCATTGCAGGCATTGTGCACTCTTGCATGTTACATTCTACAAATACTATTCAATGGGAATAATGATGTAAGTGTCATTCCTTCTCAAGCATTTAAAATCATATCATAAAAGAACAAGTCTGTGAGTGACTTTCTATCTTTCAGGAGTATTTTATCTGTCGGGCAGTTTCACCTCAAATATCATCATCCCATGTCTCAGGTGTGATTGAGGTGCAACTTCACCTACACATAAACACACACACACACACACACACACACACACACACACACACACACGCATACTTGAAAACTATATTGAGTTGATTACTGTAATCTCACTGCATGACGAAATTCATCTTTTTACAACTATGTCTTCATTACATTTTATTGCCTGCTATGGTTGACAGAAACCCACCGGTTCTTATCAGTGGTTGCTGCTATGATTATCGGTCATCACCACACCATGGAGCAGATAAAGGGGCAGTAAACCGAGCAGAGAGTAAACTCATGTTCTCTCCCAGCAGACCAGCTCCATGCTACGGACAGCTGTCTGGCACTGACCCAATCCCAGTACACTTTATAATGCACACGGATTCTTATCAAATGTCCCAAGATTATGTGCCTATAGGTAGCCGTTAAATTATTTAACATGAACTTGTTTTATTGCGTTTATTGCAACAACTTGAAAATGACAGGGAAGATGGGAAAAGAGAGGGGAAGACATGCAGCAAGGGCCGCTGCCAAGCGTCTTGACGCGCACTCCACTGGATGAGCTAGTATTCCATAACTGGATTAAACTGCACTGAAACATGTTATATAATGTATACAGTTTTGCAAAAGACATCTTATTGTCAACCTTAAGATGAATCCACCTGATCTGGAAAGACACTTCAATGCAAGACTTCCAGACGGACTTATTCTGTTTCACCTAACGTGTCCAATCTGCATCTAGCTGTACAGTTCAACCAATGGGGATCCTGCTGGTTTTTACTGGACAGATAAGAGACCTTCAGAGGCCTGGGAAAACCAACTGCTCTGACTTCAAAAGACAAACACACCGACACCTGCTGAGCTATGCAAGATAGAAACTTAAAGACATATAGATGCATACACTGTATATGGGTGCAATCAGGTGTTTAAATTGTATGACCTCAATGATTGTCTGAGTATTATTATCATGTGACAGTTTTCAGACATTCCATTTAACCAGTAATCAATGTTCTCCAAGTTGCAAATATAAATGATTTTAAATGTTTAATTACACCAGCAGTTGAAGATAAGACTTAGTTTATTGAATTCCCAAGTGATAACGCTGCTTTCTTTATTTTTTTCATAAGACACACATACATATGAAGAGGCTTTGATGTTTCATGTTTAAAGTCGTCTCTTGGGAGAAACAGGTTAATAATTAACACGTTCCATCATCAATCATTACTAAGATAGATGTGTTCACTCAGGTAGACCACAGGGAGGCCACAGTAGAGTCAAACGCATGTTTGTAATGTTAGTCTGGTAATCATGCCGCTGTTGACATCATTGTTTGAATCTGTGAGAATATGAAATCAAGAATATCTGTCTGTGGTGAAAGTCATGTTTTATCTACAAAGTCCAAGAAACAAGTTACACCCACATTAATATAAACCAATTATTTGTAATCTTTTTTCTTTCAGTTTGTTTAACAAGAGGAAGTAATTAAATGACAAAGTACAGGTTATCATATTACATGACATTATGTCAAAATAGATGCTTTATGCATTTGTCATTTGCTATTTGTTTCCATGCCCTTGATCGTCCGAGAGGTCACAGAATGTGTGAAGTTAGAACTGAGGTTGTAAATGCCAGCTGTAAAATAATTAATACTCTGTGATCTGTTCTACATTAGATATAGGAGAGTATCTCAACATTTAATAAGGTTTGCACAATTTATATTGATATCATGGCATAAATATCACATCATAGATAAGGTTAAGCAGATATTAAAAACATTGCGTTAAACAGATTCACACCACAGAGAGGTATTACTTTTGGTAACTGATCGGAATTGTGATATATGGTCATTAAAATTGCCATGTTAATAACCCTGAACAAAAGAGTCTGTGTAGCCTAATCATATACTTTTATCTATTCAAAAATAGATTGCATTCATAGCCTGATACTTTGTACAGTAATATAGTCTGCAGATGGAACGATCGCTTGTGTGAGGTCAACTTATGTCTTGTTTGATTAGAGTGGTAATATCTTTTATTGAGGACATTCCTTCAGCAGCATTTCTCAATTAAACCAGAACTGTTTCAACTAATTCAGTGTGGTTATTTGCAGTCTGTTCATGTTACCTGTGTTGATAATAAAAAACAATCGAATACATTGATTTAATATGAAATT
This sequence comes from Liparis tanakae, assembly GCA_036178185.1. Taxonomy (NCBI): domain Eukaryota; kingdom Metazoa; phylum Chordata; class Actinopteri; order Perciformes; family Liparidae; genus Liparis; species Liparis tanakae. The sequence continues at coordinate 15,313,918 of CM070107.1, forward strand.
GTTTTACAATCTAATACACTTGAATATCTGATTTCAAGTTAAACAAAAGCTGAGACGGAAGTTACTAGTACTAGTACTTAGTTGGCATAGCTTAAGTTGTCATAGCTTTAGCAGAAGTCCAGCTCTGGTTTATTTTCCTCATCTTGATTTAGAAACCCACTTACAGTAGTTATGTATAATAATAAATTAAATACCCAAGCAATTTCTACATCTGTGGTTATCTCATCATCCAGATTTGAGTGCGGCAGTTAGTGTCACGGCAGCTTGTAGGTTATCAAACCACATCGCAGTTACCAATGTAAGCCTGACATGAAGGACAGATGTTTGGGTTAGGGTCAGGCCTCTTCCTTTCTTTTGCTTCGCTTTCTTGAACACGTATTTTGCATTGGTTGCATTGCACATTTGAGTTTTGGTTGGTGAGTCCTATACTCAAAACTATACAACATTCTGAAGTGTTGTGAATGTTGTTGTGGCCAGTTGCACTAAATAAAATAAAAATAATCTTAAATGTCAACCAAATTACTAATAATTCAATATTTGAACTCACAGGCTGCACTATAGATAATGTATTATTTATTTCTGAAGATGAAAGAACACCCCCCCCACACACACACACACACACACAGATAGACAAGAGCAACAATGCACACCACAAAGTCAAAACAGACAAGTCTGTGAGCCATGGAGCCACGACTCAAAGCTCCTCTCTGCCCTCCGCTGTAAAACCCATTCACGTCGCTTCTATTCATACACAAATGTAAGGGAGGTTAACCCGGTGGGCGTCTCTGTCAGGCCTCCAGAGCAAAAAGGTTACGCCTTTCTTGCATGGCGGTGCATGGGAGAGGCTAATTCAAAACAGTTTGATATCATTGATGTGATCACAAGAGTTTGTTTTACTAATTCACATAACTGCAGTGGCCCAAAAAAACTCTTACTGCCCATCCCAACTAGTCAGCTCATGCTGCTGCCAGAGACAGAAACAACTCCTTTATTGAGGGAACGTTTTCCCCCTATATCACAAAGAAATGTCCAAATTAGGTTTTTAACTATGACCCTCATTGGCAGATGTAAGTGACACATTAATAAGGCCACGGTGTTAGTAAAGTCAAATATGACTATGTATCCCCAGGAGACATTAAGGCGAGAAGAAAATCCCCAACTAATAAAGCCTGTTGTTCTCCTGCTGTCTGTGTCCTATTGTGGTTTCCAGTCTCATATCTGCATTTGGTTGCTATTGTTCTATCTATTGTCATGCTCCAGTTCTGCTCCGATTGGCCTAATGGACCGCAGGGGAATAGAACATTTCCTGGTTGGGCAGTGGTGGGTGTTCAGGGTTGCAAGGTTCAACGTCATTCAAAACGAGTTGATTAATGACGACCGTCACTACTGAGACCGCACCATAATGAGGAGGACAGGAGGGAGGAACGGAGGGGGAGAACAGGAGGGAGGGGAGGTGGGAGGAGGAGGGGAGCGGAGATTGGATGATTATTACTTAGCACGGTAAACAGCGAGATGACAGTACAATGAGATGAGGCTTCAGGGTAGAAGTGGAGGGGGAGAGGAGAGGAGGCACATAGCCAATTAGTGCTAAATAGAGGTCTGTGAATGAGAGGAGGAGACAGACACACGTAGAGCTGGTTAACACTCAAAGACAGGGGCAGTGACGGGGCGGTGAGGCGGTGGTTGCAGAGAGTAGTTCAACATCTGTTGCTCTGTGGGACACCCAGACTGCTCGGAAGGGTCAGGTTCCCAAAATACTCATTATCCAAATATGCTCTTCCTTTAACACAAATACAACATGGCCATACACTACTTTAAAGTCTGTGTACACAATGGTTCTTCTCTGTAGGAAGGTTGAAACCGTTTCCCTTTGTACAATATATACATATTTTAGTTGGCAGGTAGGTAAACATTTGTGTTTGCTAGCTAAATAATATAATATATTATAACATTTTGCCATGTTCAACTCAAAGCTATATTTCCCCCTTTTTGCATTATACATAGATTTGTGCAATATATATCTTATATACGTTCTTCACAGTGCCACTAAAGGAGTAACTCCTTCTTTGTGGTATACAACACAAGCTATATTCACAACCAAAATGTACACTGAGCATCAGTATGTGCCACATCTTAAATCCCCTCTCCAAATGTTATAAATAATAAAGTTACAATATGCAAATAACAAATGCATTTTGGCAAATAGCGACACATTAAAAATGATTTGTCATTTAACTCAGCGATACAATCAGACTGACGAGCACTCCGCTGTTGATGGGCAGAGTGTGGTTGTTGGTGCAAGTCGACTAGAGTTAGTCTGAACTATTTGATTTAACTTGAGTTGGACAGGATATCATCAAAGTTATGACAAACACATGTATAGAAGGAGATCCACCCAACTGTTCCAGTCTGAAACACCAAAAAATGCAACTTCTTGTGGGGCTAGAAGTCAGTAGAGTTCACCTTCTGGGGATCTTACATATCAAACAGTCCCCGGGATATTTTAGTCCGGACCAACGTTGCCAATGTGGCATTTTGCTCAGACATACACCTCTGACAAAGACTGAATGATTGCCTCCTTCCTATGCATTATTTCTATGACTATTACTCCTGCTTATTTAACGAGTCCTCATCATTCTACCCATAACACTCCAGCCTGTCTGAGTTGAGACGGTTCACCTCGCCTTGTGGTCAATGAACACTCCCACCAATCTATGTTTGTGGCGTTTAATCAGATGGGCTTGTGTATTTGCATGCCTGTGTGTGCGTAAGGGTTAGGGTTAGGTGATGAAGGGAAACACATCATTCTTTATCACCCTCTCACCTGGCACTGCCATATAACCTCTCCCCTCCCCCTTTATATGTATCTTCTTCTCTCAGTGCTTCAATACCTGAATATTTGAAATGAATAATTACCTGTATTTTTCAAATTAGAACGATTCATAAAATATTCTAAAGGGAGACGGGTGTAATTCACCGAATGAGTGTCACAGGTTTCTAGAATACATTGCATTTTAGATGTTGCTACAGCTTGCATATAAGAGAGTACTGAAATGACCAAGGGATTTATGGCTTTAAAGCAATTTGGATAAAAGAGGCAATAAGCCTCAATGCTGACATGTGTCCTCTAAAATGACATATACACAGTGTGCTGCGATGGTATTTAAAGATATTTGGTTGTGTGCTTTTGTCTTGCTTCTGTTCATTTGAAGTTATACAATAGGAAATACCTGTGTTAGCCTTGAACATCAGTCAACAACAAGGGATATTCTGTCTCATAAAATTCAGACAAAAAAGATTAAATTGCAGAGTGGGAAATAGTAGGAACGCCTCTCGAGCAGCAATAATCACTTCACGCTAGAATGAAAATCCTATCATGAATTGATTTAGTCAGTGAAAAGAATTTATTGTGACAAAAGCATAATGTTCTTTAAAAGTCAGCAAACACAAATAGAAATGTACCGTGTTCAGCGGGAAGTGATTTACTGGGTCCTTGTGTACAGGAGCAGGTTGTGTTCGTGAGGCTATCCAGGGTTTAACCGGGGATAAGCTTTGCTTTAATTGGTCGTTTTGACTGAGGCGGGATTGACAGGCTGAGAGGCGGGGCTGTCACTGCTTGATGTATGTTGTCCCACACTGAAGATGAGATTTCATTTCCCTAATTGACCCCCCCCCCCTCACTCTGAATTTACACCTGCACTTGAATGGCTCTTATTATGGTACTTTTGTAGTTTGACTATGTTGAGGAAATGTTACTTTCTGTATTCTTGTTGTTCTTAGTTTGTACTCTAGGTTGAAATGCACTTATTGTAAGTCGCTTTGGATAAAAGCGTCTGCTAAATGACATGTGATGTAATGTAACACCTCTTCTCCTTCTTGCTTTGCCCTACCTTCTGCCAGTATCTCTGCCTTCGCCTCTTTTCAATGCCCCCAGCCCCAGATGTTGCTTGTCTAATTGCAGTCGGAACAATTTAATTAGTTACAGTAATGTGCAATGAAAAAACAGTTGTCGAGCGTCATTACGGGCCATATGAGCTGCTAAATAAAGAATTATCATTCTCACTGTGAGCAGCTCTGGACTAACTAAAACGTCTGTTTTACAGCAGAAACATTAACGGCTATTCAGCCCCAGAGGTAAGTAAGGATATACACACTGGAAGTTTTAGGTTGTATTACATATCCAATTATGCAAATTTGGTTTTAGGGATCTGGGAGGCAACATGAGAAAAGAACAGGTGGCCTTGGGGCTTTCGGAAAGGCGATTACATTAAAGCATCACAAAGTCTAACTTTCGTTTAGTAGTTACTTTAAATTGTTGTGAAGACGGAACGTTATTTTGGAAAGACACTGTGCATGTAGGCTACACAACCTACATTAAATGCGTTGATCCCTAACGGTAGACGAGTGGTAGTAGGAATGTGTGAAGATGGGCTTTTCCTAAATTGACATATCTGGGACGTTGAGCAGATATACGCACTCGCCTGTGCTCCTTCCTAATGTCTGTAAATGAGCAGCTAATGATGTGTGTGCAGCTATTTGCTTATCCATATCAGTTAGGCAGCTGCTCGTGTTCACATGTACACACAGACAGACACACAGACACACACACACACACACACCGCACACACACTCACACACAACCACTTTTGTTGGTACAATGATAATTAAGCATAAAGATAGTTATGATTTATTATTTGACTTTTTTGGACAACTTAGGACAGAGAAATAACATGTTACTACTAAAGTAATCTACAAACTAAGACAGGAGGATAGAGCATTTGAGAGGACACTTTAAGATTTGATTGCTGGCAGTTGTCCTAATTATTTTCAGATTACAAGTATACTTAAAATGCTAAGATTACTTAATATTAAGATTACAAGTATGCTTTATCGATTATGGACATGGACCGTGTAAGAAACTTTAGTTTTCTTTTGATAAGCAACAACGTAAAATGTGTGTAACACAATTTGAGTTGGCAGGTAGAACAATCAGAACTGTAACATATGTGTTTGGTAGCTAAATAGTATAATATATTATAACATTTTGCCATGTTCAACTCAAAGCTATATTTCCCCCTTTTTTGCATAATATATATATCTAAATAAATAATAGGAGATTACTAAAGTGATCACTTGTCGCTTCACCCATGTTCACCTATCCCCAGATGGTGCAGCAGAAGCCCCTTTTTTCTCTCATTCTTAACTCTCCTCCCTCCATTCTTGCCTATTGACGGGATAATGGCTACAAATTGATGAAGCCATTGAGTGCGCTGGTGACATGAGGGTGAGTGGGGACACAAACTCTCCACCACCCAGTAACACTCATTAATCAGACCTTTTCCAGCCCCTGTCCCTCCCTCCAGACTGCCTGACACACTGCCAGTGGCAGTAATGTAATACTATGCGTGTCTGTCTCAGTCTGTGGGTGTCCATCCCCCGTCTGCCTTCATTTCTCCCACAGTATTTCTTCTTCTCTAGTTCTCTCTATGTGTCCACATCCGTCACCACAGTGCACATTCATAATGAAGACGATGCAATAAAAAAAGAAGATGCTTTCCCGAAACTCTGATGAGGTAACACTGTGTTGCTGTTGTTAGGCACAAAGACAACAAATGATCTGCTAATCAACCATTTGAATTAGTACAACGTGTGTACGATGTAATAGTTCAAGAAAAAGAAGGCGAGAAGAACACAAAATGACGTGGAAGCTACACACTGAATTAATTTCCACCGAACGACAGCGGTCTGTTTCTGGTTTGGATGTGTGGTTTCATTTACATCACAGCATAGATTTATGTCAGAGTAAATCAGCAGCCTGGTGGCCAATGTGTTGACATCTACATCCTAAACTCCTTCACTCAATAATGAAATCAGCCTCGGTGCAGTGGCCACTCAATGCAGTCAATATAGTTAACTAACCTCCAGCACACATGGGATGTGTTATCTGCCTTGCCAAAAAAAAACAATTTTCACAGTGTGAGTCAGGTAGAAAGTATATCGATCTTTTCGGAAAATAAATGGCTTTATTGCTATCGTGGAGCTGTTGTTTGTGCAAAATAAAGAAGAAACAAATCAAGCAGTGCACTGAGTGCGAACAACTTCAGATCGTTTAAGATCAGCTGGAGAAATGCTTCTGAAGTCCCCGGAGACGAATTGCCAAGAGGCACACAATATGCTTATTACATTACAACAGTTAAATCACATTATGGCAATATCTCAAGGTCTAATATTTTATGTAGAAAGGAGGTTACTCATGTAGATTTCATCTCTAATAATATGCAACATTAAATTTATTGGCAGAAAGAAAGAAAGGTTGGCTGAAGGAGAAAGATGGGAGGAGGAGGAGAGAGCTGGATGTTGAATTTAGAGATTCATTAGTTCACACTATACTATGATCGTATTGACTCTTGACGGCAATAAATTTGGGACTTGGAAAAAATGCATGGTTATCAACCAGGGGCATTACAATGGCAGCTTCCATGGTTTAATGTTACTTGGTTTATTTGGGTCTCCTTGGTGACCCAGCAGTTCAAACTGCGGTCACAATTAACATAGTTATAGTTGTTGCGTTTCCACTGTTACATTTTAGGGCAGCCAATGATGTCCAGCCAGTTAGAGGCCTTCCTTAAACACCGGTCTGTTGCTTCTGGAAGAGAAACAGGTCAAACATACACACTTAAAAAAAAACTCTGGTCAGCCTGATGAGAAACAAAGTCATGAGTAATGTTAATCCATGGGATCTTTGACAAGACATCACAGCAACATCAAATACTTCTTAGGGAAATTGGCAAAAGCACAATCTTAACCATTTTATTAACATATTGACCAAGTGTCTGAAATGTCCTCTGTTCAGTCTAAAAAGTCAGCGTTTCCCTCGCGAAGTTATTGTTGACCCTGCAAGCTGAATGTGACTGTCCCCTAGTGTCCGAGCAGTAACTACACAAATGCACCAAAGTCCAGTGGCCCTGGTAATATTCATAACATGTACTTGCTTTAACAATAATTAAGAAAACATCACAAGATTTAAGAGATATTTAAAAATGATTTACCTGACGATTAAGATATCGATTCTGACAATAAGAAAAGCAGCAGACAGCTTTAGACTGAATGTTTCAGTAAAATAATATCATTTGTTATGAATAAACAAGCCATTTGCAAAACCAAAATGTTTTTATTTTTGGGCAAGAATAGGACCAACCAGCTTCACTCCAGTCACCTTATGGGAACCATTAATAGGTGCTTACAGCGTTCCTGGTGGAGGTTTGGTGCTTAAACGGAGGCATGCAAAATATCAATGAGAATTGAGCCCATTCACTGAACCCCTGAAGAGACCTGCTGTATGCCCCAGTGGCAGAATAACAGCACGTTATCAGAAAGTCTTCCGGGCCGACATTTACTGCCACCATCAGGTAACCATTGCCACAAAGGCAGCTTTTATACCCAGGCAATTACTTTTTAATAGTCAAGGATTAGTGGGAGTAATGTCGGTGTATTCTTTTCATTCGTGAATGCTGTCATTTATTTTACGAGAGAGAGAGAGAGAGAGTGAGAGACTTCGGTCGAGGCTATAAATGTCCACTCTCTACAGTCTATACTGTTATGTAGGGCTTGTATAGTAACCTGATCAGGCATCTTTTTGTAAAGTCCATAACTGCAGTACACTGACCTGTTGTTCTTGCCTCCATTTCCAGCAGCACTATACAGTCAGATAATCAGCTCTACGAAAAATATTTGGGAAATAGTTTTCAAATCAATGTTTCTTTATTTAGGAAAATATTTGTACAATGTTTTGGTATTATGATCGCAAAATGATATGGTGCCATTTCAAATCGATACAGTATACACATTTACTACATGCTTATATTCAGAATTCTCATTTTTATTCACATTCATCTATCTGTCTCAAGCAAATTGAGACAGTTGCAAACGGGAACCTTATTGTAAAGGTTACCTAGTACACATGCATACATATATAAACTAGTAGTCTATCTGTTCATTTATTAAAGTTTTAGATATCAGCAAATAGCCATCAAGGTCAACTTCTGTCTTCCATCCTAATCCAGTGGCGTCTTTATTATTGTCATGTCATATAAATTCCATCAGATGTCACCAAAGACTACACTTTCTCAAAAGGCTCTAAACCTCCCATTCACATTAGCTCTGAGACGGTGCTGCATGTTCACCACTCTGGAGAATAGATACCTCTAAGATCGACCACAAATACAACTCAATTGCATGATTGGAGAGGCAGAATCAGTATCCATCTAACACAAGATTTATAGAGGACATTTGCTAAATACGTTATGAATTAGTATCGGATATTTGTTTTAAAGCTACTTGACTCCTTATTTTACTTTGAATTGTCTGATGCAACAAGGACCTCCTGCTCCGTTATGCTGATTTGATGCAGCTCTTCCTCACAGTTTACTAGCAGGACATGTAATTGCGTGCTGTACAATTCCAACTCCCACTGGGAGGCTGGGACTCCTCCTTCCTTTCCCAGCCTGCGGAGTGGTGGGAACCGGGTACCGCGCAGCCCAAAATGGTACGCTATTTTTACCACTCTGTGCTCAATCGGAGGGCTTCTCCCTGGAGACCCGTTGCCGGCAGCTCTCCCAAAGCCACGGAATTTAACCCCAAGGCTGCTCTCTCCAGATGTGATGGAAAACATCTGGCCAGCTGGTTGACTACAAGGCCTGGCCGCCCAGCATCAGTGCTCGTACCAGAGCTCACACACAACGCCTTAGTCCCAGTCCAGCCCCTGGCCGTGTTGATGAATAGCAACCAAGGCACTCACCTGAATGTAGTAATAATCTGATGAGCTGATGGCCGACTCCAGCCTGCACAGCGAGGGGTGCATCAGAAGACTGTTTACTGTAAACAGTCTTCTGATGTTTCAAAGGCTTGTAAACTTTACAAGCCTTTGAAACATCATGCATCCGTCAGACAGGATTTCGGTGAGGATGAACAAGAAGCAATGCTCGTATGAATGGATAACAAAACGTGCCAAAGAATAACATTTATTAAAGATTTTTTATTTAATTTAAAAAAGATGACTTGTAAATGTTACACAGAGTTCTACTGAAACATCTCCATGGTATGTCTATCGGCACAGGTTGACATGAGGCACAAGAAGGCAGCGCTAGTTATTGTTCAATTGCAAAACCGAGCGGGAAGATGTCACTTTAGCAGAACATTCAAACTGTGCAGCGCCGACGAAGAGAATACATCAAAACTGGCATGCGGCCCAATCGTTACTGTGTGAGGGACAGCGACAACTGATTGCTCAAGTCCCTGCGTTGTGTGTGTGTGTGTGTGTGTGTGTGTCAACGTTAAAAATATACACCAAAAAAAACGCACAAACCAAGACATCCTGGATTGCAAATCATGACCAGACCAAGATCGGCTGCAGTTCTCCCTCTCAGTCACAAGAGAAACGGCTGGTTGACAATCAATGTCACCAACAGTACAACCAAATAACGATTATAGTCAACATACCTGAACATATAGCACTGCAGTTGCTTCTCATAATTTGGCTTGCGTGTAAATGTGTGTACCAAATTTGTACTTGAAGGTGTAACTGGTCAGATTCTTCAGATACATCAATAATTTATGGTCATGTGCGCTTAATATTTGGTTTTTACCTGTGAGAAATTAAAAACAGAGCGGGTCAAGCACTACAATAACTCGAGCTGCAGTGGCAAGAACGGCCATTTCACAAACACAGCAATTAAAAACAGAATTCTACAGAAAGCTTGCGTCTATGCCTACAAATGTACAGCTGATGGGCGACTGCTCTGGGTTTGCCACACAAAGCATTTCTTTTATTGCACACAACAGAAAAAAATCAATAGCAAAGGGGTTTGCACCAGAGACCGTTCGGATCTGGTGAAGATACTATGATGGGTAGATACCTTCCCTTCCCCTGCTCGAGTATTCCTCCCACTAGAAGGTCTGTATTGCGTTTGTCAATATCTTTAAATCGTGTTCCTCAAAAAAGTGAGAGCCTCCTTTGACTCATACATGACACAGCCATGAGATAAGGACATGAATTCAGTCTCCCATGACTCTTTTAAAATTAATTAAAGCTTCAAAGTGATTATCTATTGTACTGCGCTTGGGGAGGAATTGAAGTTTATCAGGTGCAGTGCCGTCAAAACTTACAAGAAATGGTCACAGGTCGATAGGATCCCCCTAATCAAACGTTTTTTGGCAAGGATGTGGTGAGGAATGGGGTCAAGCAACTGCGCGGTGGTCAACGTTTGCATTTGTACAACGTGACAAGTCACAGGACCGGTTCAATGGCACATGCAGGAGGATACAAAAAGGTGTTTTACAATTACCGGGCAAATTACATTTGTCTTCTCAACGGCCCACTGAAAATATATTTATATATGTAGAAAATAAAACATACAATCAAATTATTTTTCAGCTCATCCTCACTTGGTTACACCGAGGTGAAAACAAGTGCAGTATTTATGTTCTCGAGAGAGTCTAAAATCTGAAAGTTCCAAGTTCATCTTACATTCTTAGCAATCTGCTGAAAGCCAGAGATGCTTAGAAATGGATGAGTCAAGGCCAGTTAAGTCTCGAGCTCGTCACAAAGTTCTTACGACATTTTCTCCGAAGAATAATTCAACATACAGGAAGAACAATCATTCTTAACATTGCCACTGGTCTACTGAAGTTTCTTGTGACATTTTTGTCATCCATTTTCATCTCTTTACCCCAGTTTTACAAAACCCCAGTGACATAATTCACCAAACTTCTGCGGCGCATCCCCAGACGAGGGTTGCCCCCCAAACAACTGGCACATGGTTACATCTATAGTGGCGCTCGAAGAAAACCTAGACTGAAGGAAAAGAAAACGACAACCATGACAAGCCAAATAACTGCACTCCTTGGGCGGCTCGGTGTGGGCACTGGGGGTGATGGTTCTTGTGACCAGAGCTGCGGAGCGGGAGGTGGTTTCGTTGTTTGGTCGTCCCTAAACCTGGCGAGGGAGCGGCGCTACGCCGTTTCTGGCACCGACACCTCCAGCAGGCGGTTGTTCTTGCGCTTGCAGGACACGCTGTTGCCGTTCTTGGGCGATGCCTGGATGAATTTCACGCACACTTTGTCGTGCTTGAACTGCACCAGGAACCTGCCACAAGGAAGAAGAAACGTCATCAAACGTCATCACACCCGTCGACCGGCGCAACCAGGATAAACTCGGCCCTCTTACTCGTCCGAGATGTCGATGTTGAGCTGCTCGCTGTCTGCCGCCGTGCCCCCGGTGCGGTGGAGTTTGGTGATGATCTCGATCAGGTGTTCACTGCTGAGTAAGAAGTCTCCTTTGATGGCGGAGGCCGACCCCTGAAGCAAAATGGGAGCATTAAAAGATTACAATAAAACATTCAAAAGTAATCATGTACTTCAAAGTGACCCTTCATTTAAACCAATAGCATAATTCAGCATAATTAATGACTTTAGGCCCATTACTGCAAACTTCCACTGTGTGCACAAATGCTGTTTAATGTGACTTTTCAGTTTACTTTCTCTAGATATCACAGTACTAGTGCTCATTGTTGGCCGCCGTGTAACAACGTTTATGTCTCAGCAGGCCTTCAATGGGATAGTTGGACATTAATTGGATGAGAAAATCAATACCAGCCCCAAATCTAGACATCAAAACAAGTCTGCCTCACCTCTTTGAGTTTGAGAGCAAAGAAGCCGTCACTCTGCGTGCTCACCGACACACTGGTGACGTCCGGCAGGGGAACGCTGGCCTTCACCTGGCCGGTCTTCTGGTCAGCCAGGACGACGCTGTTTTTAGTCAGCAGGAAGATTCGAGCCGTGCCCTGCGTACGAGAGATGAAACCGTCAGTCATTCGCGCGGCAATTAGCGCTGCCCGACACGTCTTCTTCGCATTCCGAGCCGTCATCCGATGTCGAAACTGGGACAGGGTTAAGCGTAAAAAAGATAGTACACATGTCCTGGCGCGTCTGCTATCTTGCTGGAACAAAAATAATGATAGCCGTTATGATGTCAAGACATATCGGATTGCTGCACAGTGGGGTGAAATACCCATCAAAAAAACAATAGTTTTCCGTGAGGAAAAGTGGAGCTAAACTCTAAACAGCGGTGTCACCATGTAATCGATGCTTAAGGTTTGGCCTTCGCAATCCATCCAGCCTGTGTGGGGGCCGAGAACATTGGCTCCCTCACCTTGCCGTTGGCCCTGTTTATCTTGTTGACCACGTCAGCCAGCAGAACCTTCTCTTCCACAGCGCTGTTGAGTTTCTGATATTTGGGGTTCTTGCTGATCTCCAGGTAGTCTCCTCTGAAGGGCTGGCTCACGCTGAAACAAACAAGCCTATTACACGCAGCCTGGGAAGTCGGAGGCTTTTAGATATTACTTTTATATACCTACTGAATAACACAAAACAAAGAGCACTCTGTCGCAGTGAATTTCAGTTACCTGCTCGGGTAGAGAGCCTTTTTATCTTTGAAGATCTCACTGGCTTCCAGCTTCTCCTCATAAACTGCCTTCCTCTCCTCTGTGAATTGGCTCCTGTACTTCTTGCACTGAACACACAGACAGCAGTTCAAATGAGGGTTGCTGTACTGAATAATACATATTTTGTATTGCCCGGTTGGTTCAAACTTCAATATTCAAGTTTCCAGTTTGTTATGTGGATTTTGTCATCTCATTATCTGCACTGAAATTCAATGTTTTTATTGTTTGTTTCTGCCGTTGGCTGATATCAAGTGGAATGCTCGACTAAAGCTGATGACCTTGATGCTTAAGTCATTCAACTACTGGCCTGTCTACCAAGTGTGCGTTAGATAATATTTGACTGAAGAATAATGAGATATGGGTGAGGAGAACAAACAGATGTGACTGACCCTCCAGTGGTGGAAGACTGTCCTCAGCTCTGTGTGGACTCCGTCCAGAAAGCGGTACGGCCTGGCAGGCCAGCTCTTGTCGATGGGTGACATGGAGGGTAGGGTGCTCTTCAGGCCCAGGAAGTATTTTTGCATCTGGACGGATGGACATGCATGCAGGTTAACATTTGAGCAAATATCAAAACAAAAAATCCTTTTGCTCATAGCAAGGAACACAATCATCTAGTGGAGTAAGCAACGCTTCAAGTCCCACTTACAATTCTCTGGATGGTGAAGTCATAGATCTTCTTGCCTGCATTTGCCCTGAAGAATTTTCTGTACTCTCTGCGGACCTTTTACAGCAACAAAAGGAAGTAAATAATCCAAATCGGGTCAAAAAGCAGGTCAATCACCTCCTGCCACCCATCAGTTTGATGTGAAGCAGCACAGGAGTACAGACGTTTGGTTAGCTACAAACAACGAACACCTGGAACGGACAACATGAACTCCAGGCTGCTGGAATGACAGAAAATCCATTACGGAATTTTATAATACTGGAAAGTCAATGACTGTTGTGTCACATGACCTTTGTGCTGACCTTAATTGCACAAATGAAGTTGTGAACAGACGCATTGTGCGGTGCAGGGTGGTCAAACAACACAATGAAAAGATAAACACTGCACAAAAATGACCAGTTTGACAACCAGGGAGTCGTGCAACAGATAAGCACCAGAAAGTATTGACACGTGGACACTTTACACACCTAAAGACAAACAAATAACAAGTCAAACAAATACTGTTGGGGACACAAAGCGATGCTGCTTCGTATCGGGTTAGTTGCACAGATGCAGAGGGAGCAGATGGTGGGAGACATTTAGAAATAGACAGATCAGAAAGACAGAGTGGTCATCTGCTATGTCAGTCAGGCTCTGTTGGATTAAATCTTTAGCAAAAAAAAGAAGAGGAAAACAAAAGCTTCCCTAACAACTCTCAAATGGAAGTGGAATGGAAGTTGACCTTAAACTAACTTGCCTGATTTTTTCTTTCCAAAAGGGAGGCGTTGGAGTCTTTAATGCTTTGGGGGCCTCAAATAAACTAGAAATGTTTATTAACGGGATACACTGGATCTATTTTGTAATTTTATTAGGTGGACTGTCTCTTTAAGATGAGATCAGTCGATAATAAATCTGTTTGTGCTCTTATAATCTTTTAGGAACTACAATATGTTGCAGTGGTAAAGCATAATTCTGTTTTATATGCATGAAAAACAAATATATCAATATTCAATGGTGGGATTTGCAGCAAAAGCCAATAACCATGTGTAACCACTCATGTTCCAACGTGCTTAACCTCTGGGGTCTTTGCATCGAAAGATAGTGTGAAAAAAATGGACAGCACAAGGATGAGACTGGCTTTTGTTAGAAGTGTACAGATAGCCGATGGTGGAGGAGGATGAAGAGGGCCAGGGGTGATGAGTAGGTGGCAGACATGGCGATTGCTGCGCCGTGGGGCTGGTAGGTACCTTGAGTCCCTGCCAGTAGGCCCAAATCACAGCCACCGCATGCTTACGCCGGGCCTCCTCCTTCAGTCTTCTCAGCTCCCTGCGAGCCTGTTCAAAGAACGGCCGGGAAGAGATGGAGAGCAGGGAACAAATGAAGCAAGAGAAGATGAGAGCAAGAAGAGGGAGAGACATACATCAAATATTCACACACACACAACCCGTGTGACCATGGCGAGCCTGCAAAAGTACAGCTACTGCTCCCGGCCTCAGAAACAAATATGACACATTTTATCAGGGGAACTTCTGGAACGGAAACAGACATGGTGCTATTTAGTGGAACTTTGACAGCAACAGGAGGAAAGCAAAAGTTACGACATGGGCAACAAATGTTCAGAAGGATAACAAACAGCTCCCTCTTAAAGAGACAAACAGTGGTGTGGTGCAAAGAGTAAACATGCATTAACTACACAAAAGGGGAATAAGTCATGCAGAGGGCAGGCACCGTGCACTGGTGAGGCATGGACCTTGGAGGAAGAAGCAGAAAACGCACAAAAACATGACCCGCCGGTCCCTGTGTGTGTGTGTGTGTGTGTGTGTGTGTGTGTGTGTGTGTGTGTGTGTGTGTGTGTGTGTTTGAGATCTTCCCGAAATGATTTGGGCACCGGTGTAAATGACTCTTCTTTTTATGAAATGTGTAGAATGGGTGATACAGAATGATGGGAATGTCGAGTTGTTTTTTTCTGGGGGTGGGAGGGTGTTGATGGAGGCGGCAAGTCACGGCAAGACGAGTCAACAGGCTTCCTAAATACCTTGGTGCCCTGCCAGCCGGCCCAAATGACCGATACGGCATGTTTATTCCTCGCCTCCTCCTTCAGCTGACGCAGCTCTCTCCGGGCCTGATGAAAAGCGGTGGCAGTTGCGAGGGGAGGTTACTTTTTGGTGACAATCAAAACGTATTCGTCCCAGGGGAGGTAGTGAGTAGATGTGAAGCAAAGCATTATGAGGAGACATTGACGAAAGACAACAGAGGATGCCAGGGGATGAGACAACGGGGTGATAACGTCAACACGTGAGCACCCTCGCGTGTTGCGGCTCTGAAGAAGTCACGCTTGAAAGGAAAGAACTACAATGTGACATCAGTGGCAGAGTCGCAACTATCATTTCATTATCCAGACCTTGATAAAAGATGATGCTGTAACATAAGATGCCTTTCTGTGGATGCAGGATAAAGTTTGCTTGCGACACATAACTTGCCGATTTGGATTAATCATAAATATTGTCAACAGACCATGAAATAAAACTGATTAAGAACCAAGGAAATGTCAAACGATAAGACCGCCATGTCACTTCTGATAAGACATTGAACATGCAGACTACAAAGTCGGCACAGTGGCTTTGATGATACACATACTCTGAGGTTTTATGAAGTTGCGACATACGTGCGGTCGTATTGACAGAATTCCATGAGTATTTATTTTGATGTCAGCAAATCGCTATATTAAGAGGAGACATCTCAGCGGGAGCACATCCCAATGCAAAGCATCCGTGTGTTGGGCACTGCAGGGCTGAACAAGAGAGCGGAGTTTCAGACGTGTATAATAATAATAATAACAATAATAATAATAAATTCCATTTATAAGGCACTCTTCATCCAAGGACCTCAGAGTGCCACGAATTTAGCTCTGGCTTGTATCTCCATGACGGAAATAAATGATTGTTAACAATCAAACACGTCAAGGTAATACTACTCGCTGCTACAAAACAGAAAACGGTGCGAAACAACAATAAGGCCACATTAAAAAAAAAAAAAAAAAAAAAAAAAAAAAATCAGGCCAGTGGGCAAACGGAAAGGCCGGGACCGAGGTTCATTCAGAGGGGCTGCTTCTCCATTAGGCTGTATACATAGTGGGAATGGGATGTGACGGGAAACGGCGAACAGGGAGGACAAGACAGCTGGGATGGAGGACACACTACGGCTGGGTGGAAATACCTTGGTTCCCTGCCAGTATGCCCAAATTACTGTCACAGCGTGTTTATTCCGCGCTTCTTGTTTTAGACGCCTCAGCTCCATCCGAGCCTGGTGGGACGTGGTGGGGGCGTTAGGCAAGACAGGTTGAAGGATGCAAGGAGGAAGAGAATCAAGAAGAGGAAAGTGGAAGAGGAGTGGGAAGAAAAAGAGAAGTGGCAGTTGTGTGATCAGCAATCGAAGCAGGACCAAAAAACGGAAACGGCAGCAATAACATCAAGGATAGCTTTGTTAGGGAACAGATTCAGTTCCTGTAATACTGTAGGGCAATTAGGCAGGAGCGCTGCATAAGATGAAAAATAAAGGGTTTAATGCAATACTGTCAAGACTTCAAGAGCAGCTGTTTTTCCTACATGGATACAGAAAAGAAGCCTGCAATGAACACAAGCCGCCGCTGCTGCTGCTGCTGCATTGTGGTAACAGCTTCCCTTGAAATCCTTCTGCACTTTAATGCGACTGTACCTGGGTGCCGTGCCAGAAGGCTGCGATGGTCGTCACTGCCTCTTTACATCTCTTCTGATATTTCAGCTCTCTCAAGAGTTTGCGGGCCTGGTGAGATATGAAAAGGAAACATTAGACATTTGTTTTTCTTTCGTCTCATGATTCTTTTTGCTTCGTTTTCCGGCTACATGTATATTCTATACAGAGGGAATTCACAGGGGAGGTGCACACCTGCCATCCCCTGGTGTAGGACTGCACCACAGTGGTGGCACTCTTGATCTTCTTGTATTTCTTTTGTTGCTGCGAGATAGAAAAGTAAAAGACGGGGAGTAAATTGTTGAGTCAATTTTGTTCCATGCACACTTTTGAGCTTCGCATTTCCCCAAAGAGCCTCACCGCATATCGGCGGTACCACGCTGACACCACTATCTGGCTCTTCTTCAGCAGCAGGAAGTGGGTGCGGCACTTCCAGCCACGGTAGATCTTCTGGATGAGTGTAGCAAGGTTTTGCAGGCATTGCCTCCTCCTCTCCTCCAAGAAGAAGAGCTGCAGGGAAAGAGGAGCCAAGCACCAGCATGAGGCGAGAAGAAAACACTTGTCTACCCAGTGTGAAATTGGCAGGTATCAATTTCAAATTTCCTTTTGGCAAGTAAACGTGTCTCTGCAATGAAGGTTGCAGTTATAACATAACACCTCCCTCTGTGTGATCAATAGAAATGCTTTTCTTTATCCGAGCAAATGCTGATTCGGTGATATCAAGTACAAAATCCAATCTGTCTGCCAAGAGGAGCGGGGTGGAGCCTGATAACCCTCACCTGCTCCGACTCATGGGGAGACTAAACAAATGGACTTATCTACATCAGGGATGCGAGTACAAGATTGTATTGCTGTAACTCAATGCAGTTTGTTCATCTGCAGGCAGCATATTGGTCTTTTTTTCATATCTCCGCTTTGCATACGTGTTGAAAAACAGAATTTCTCGCTGCTTGATCTGGCTTGTAAGGTACGGTTAAATACGGTGATATATTTATAGCACAACAATGTACTTTGAGAGCTTCACTATAAATGCCACATCTTGTTCTATGTTTTTTCGAATTTCTCCATCCCCTGATAATAATTGAAATAGGCTAGTGGATTAACAGCCAAAAGAAAAATCGCCTGGAAACAAGGATGAAAATCTATGAAACTAGACCCCATGAAATGATTTCACAGCTGCAGATATACGAGGCATATAAGTTGATCAGATAGAAAAGTCAATTATAGAAAATTCTCTCACAATGAGATAGTGTTATTCCAAGCTCTGTTGGTCTTTTCAGCGAGTGGAGAGAAAGCCCATTCAAACGCTGCAGGCTGGCGCTGTTGAAGAGCCTACAAGTGCTCCGTAAAGAAGCTCATTTCCCATGTTAGTTGGGCGGGCTAAGTGAAACCATGTGGGGTTTGTTTTCTTCTTCTGGTGGTTACATACTAATTGCCCAAAGGGGGCTCCGAGTGCAGCTCGACCTGCTTACCAAACATCTTACTGTGAGAAAACAGGGCAGGGGAGCACGGTGCAGTCAACAATCAGACATTCACAGCCCGATCTACCCGAGGAGACGGCAGATGTCAAAATGTTCCAGAATACATGTTTAAGGGATGCAGGGCTGCTTTATGCGTTTTCTACCGATCTCGGGTTCCTGATGAAGATCTTGGAGCGGCCGTACGAGAACTCCTCGACTGGAACCTTGAGGTCAGCCATCAACACCTCCACGCCTTCCCTATAGAGCAGTCAGAAGGGTCAGATGGGTCATCCAGAGTATACTTGACATTCGAGGGGCCATGCACAACATGAGAGCAACTGTGCAGAAGAAGTGGGAAGATTTCTCTTTCCACAAGAGAATAAAAGAATAATTAAAAGTGAACAAAACAATACCAGAACAACATGTGGTGGAGAGGGGGGGGTGGAGGGAGAATAAGGAAATAGCACTGTGGTTTGTCTTAAAAACAAGATGCCAATGTGTGGTACAGCAGATTGGAATCAGTGCTGTTACCGGCACAGAGGATGCAACAAGTCTGGCTGATGTGGACCATGAGACCGATAAGGGAAGCAATGCCTCAACATGTTGTTGTTCAGAGAGGCAATGGTTCATTTCTGATGAACCATTGGTGCCTTACGTGGTAGCACTGTTGCTAAAACAAGCTGCGTTATCAAGTGATGCGTGCAAATACTTGAAACTCTATGTGAGAACTGTACGTAATCAATAAGTTCAGTCATAAGAAAACACAAAAACATTATCATATAAAAAGTAATAAAATAACCTTTACCTAAAAGGATAGTGTATACTACTACTTTGATTCATATATATTATGTACAGGGTTCTTACACTTGTTGACTAACGAATTTCCATGACTTTTTCATGACTTTAAACCAAAATGTCCGTGACCAAATTGAAATCTCGGTATAAACATTAACAATTTAGAAAATGTTGCGTATTGAGAGCGTATGCCGGCTTACATTTTGAGCGTCTTTCTTTAAAAAACATAATTATTTCAAACTCGGCCTAAATTTCCATGACTTTTCCCCAACTTTTGTGATTTCCTTTTTTTCCCATGACTTTTCCAGGCCTGGAAATGATGACTTTTCCAGGTTTTCCATGACCGTAAGAACCCTGTATTTAAATATACCGTGTACGAGTGTGTGGAGTAAACTGTTGTCAAGGGAAGCTGATTATTATCCTCTGCCCCATTGAACCTTTATTTATCCAAGAAAAGCTATCTGGGCCCTTTTCCAGCAACGACCTGTTTCACATTCACACAGCTCCACACAATCACACCTGGGAGCTGACCACTCAAACGGCAGTCTATTAGTGCTGGTCACAG
The DNA here is from genome assembly GCA_036178185.1 of Liparis tanakae. Lineage (NCBI taxonomy): Eukaryota > Metazoa > Chordata > Actinopteri > Perciformes > Liparidae > Liparis > Liparis tanakae. The sequence goes on from CM070107.1 coordinate 15,333,610, forward strand.
TCACTCCACTGGGAGCAGTCTGAGGCTCAGAACCTTAGTTAAGGATACCAATGAGCGTTGCTCAGTTTCCACACTCGCATTTTCTCACAGGGACCCATAGGAGGGATTTGTTTTGGCGACTTTCCAGTGACGAGACCCCTTTCTCTCCACCTCCCTCAGCTGCCCAAGCAAATAAGTCACTGGGTTCAGAATAAAACGACCCGTACCTGGCAGGCCCTCTCCAATGGGGCCAGGTCCGCTTGCAGAGCATTTTGTAGCGCTCCAGGCACGGCTCGTAGGCCTGGCGGAAGGCGTAGCCCGCTCTCCTCACACGGACGTTCTCCATCAGGCCCAGGTAGCGCACCTGATGGCAGACCAGCGAGTCGGTGAAGATGTGGGAGGCCTTCTTGTCATTGGGCTTGATGCACCTGGGAAGCAACGGGAGAGGTTGTTCACACCGAGGTTAGACGACCGTTCAATGAAACCAAAATCTCACAATTATCCTCGAGTGGCAGGTTAATATCTCGGCGGGGATGACAGGACTTTACCGGATGTAGTTTGGGTTCTTGGTCTGCAGGTTCCTCATCAGCGTCCCCACTGATGCTTTGAACTGGAACCCAGCAGTGGGTGGTCTCTTCAGGTTGACTTTGGCTGGGTTGCCCTCAGGGAACAGCTGTTTGATGAGGCTGTGGTTGGCCTTGTACATGGCCTGCGACAGATCTCGGTACAGCAGGTCGTTGTTCTTGTCTACAAAACCCTCGGCACGGTACAAGACCTTGAGATGAGCGGGGAGAACAGACGTGACTAAAAAACATGTTCTTCTTATCATGGAAGCACTACTGACCAAAATCTAATTTCCCCAGAATAATCCTTTTTAGTTTTTAATACTACCGAGTGCCTTTCAATAATTCTTATTGTCCCATGAGATGCATAAACTGATCATATTACCATCTATATCTCGGCATTCCCTTTATACCACTGTATTGCTCGACACACATCACATTGTAATTCCTTGTTGTTCTGTACAGACTATTGTTCCAGTACCTTGCCAGCATAGTGCTGAATGCGGAAGCAAGTGTGCGGCAGGCTGTGGTCCGTGATGTACTTTGAATTCTTGCAGAGGCGACTCTCAAAGTGCTGGTGTTCAGCGCAGATGGTGTTCAGCTTGTCCAGGAAGGTCTCGTCGGTGACCGTGCCCGGCCTCAGGCACTCCTCGTCCAACATGGCCAAGATGCCACTTTGGTGCTGGCCACGGCAAGGTAGGCAGGCATTAAACGGAGCAAGAAAGGGTGTGTTCAATACTCAAGTCTTGCACTGGTCTCTAGCCGTCATTGTGTAGTCTGCAAATCACTTGAAGAACTGAGCTGGTTCTCGTGTAGCTGAGAGAGTGACTTACATTCTCGATGAGGTCGCAGATAATAGCGTTGTTGAAATACTCGATGTTGGTCCACTCGATGCCCTGTAAGAAAAGAAATAAAAAAGGTCAACGGGACAATGGCTTTCCCATCTCTCCTCTCACCGGGTTAGTCTCCGTTTGGGACATCCTCTCTCGACACTGTATCGCCTGCAGGTGATCGCGTCATCGTCAAGCTTTAAAAGTCACGTCAAGTCAATTGTATTTATATACATCACAAATCACAAATTTGGCTCAGGGGTCTTGACAATCTTTACAGCATGCCCCATTTCCTTTGCCTTTGAACCCTCGCAGGGGATAAGGACAAAAATATAATGGGGAAACATGGAAGTAACCTCAGGTAGAGCAACAGAGGAGGGATCCTACTTCTAGGACGGACAGACGTCGTGTGTACAGAATGTTCCACATCACAACATGTACCACATAGACAATGTATGAGATGAAAATGATGCATATAATGTGAAACATTTTTTAAAAAGTGGATACAGGTTCCCCCCACCCCTCTCGGCTGGGCTAATTCAGGACCTGGAAATGTGGAAATTTCGAACAAGTCTCAAACTGTAATCGCAAGCCATATGTTTTAGAGGTTATACTCAGTCTAGACACATTGATATCTCTAGCACTTATACGGGGCATTCGGGACTAATGAGAACAAATGTCCCGGAAACACTAAACGGACTATCCCCGTTAAAGGAACAATTATCATTCCTCATTTATGCAATCTTTGATCATTATATTTAGAGCAGTATTTTTAAATTATTAAATTAGTCTAAATGTTGGTACAGCCAATATTTGTCTTTCCAGCCCTTCTCCTCTGCTCAATCTCTTCCGATCATCTGAGATGGGGCACGAAGCCTTTCTGGAGAGGAAAGGGAACACATCCTCCATCTTACCCTCTAAAAACAGGCCACTATCCTCCACACACACAAAAAAAAGCTGCTAATGGGGGCGGGAACATTGCGTCGGCTGATGGAAGCAATGTGACGGATGACTTTGGGAGGAAGGAGAGCAAATAAGGCGTGGCTTAAACCGATTCGAAATGCCTGATTGGTGGTCCCCCCGCCTTTCTCCAGCCTTGTGGTATTTTCCCATGCATTACGCTGGATAGAGGCCAGGAGTGGAATATCATTGGTGGTGGCGTTAGAGGAGAAGGGGTGTGGGGGTCACCACTGAAGCACTCACACACACACAGGGCTCTGAAAACAAACGGAGCTTAAAAGGCCCACAACGGGGAGTGTTTACTCTTGCTGGAGTGAGGGATCACTTCCGTCCTCGCAACTCCTCAGAGGGGAGACGGGGAGAGAATGAACTCAACAGTGTGATGGAGGACAGAGACAGGGTGGAGGCCATTAATGAAGTAGTAGAACTGTCTTTAGGTCGAGGGCAAGAATTCAGATTTGGCCGAAACGGCACAAGAGGTTTAACAGATGAGTGACGCAACCCAACAACCCAAGTGCTGACACGTTGAAGGATACAGATGCACAGTTGCAGGTGAGAGAGGGCGTTACCAGGGCGACGGGCTGGGTCCGATGGGTACTTTATCCAAGTGTCCACTGTGTGTACTCACATTTACTCATACCACACACACACACACACACCTCTCTGATGTACTCCTCCTGCTCCTCACGCAGCGTCAGCTCGATGAAGATCTGCTGCAGCTTCTCGTTGCAGTAGTTGATGATGAACTGCTCAAAGCTGTTCTCCTAAGGGAGCGTCGGCAGGAGAAAAAAAAACAATCAGTTCCAGCTTTAGTCGACATGTGGAATAATGTCGGGGGCCGTTCGCTCGTTGTTCAATGTTGTCGTCAGTGAAATGGTTTCTTTTTTTACTGCAAAAGGGGGAAAGTGGAACTTTTCCATATCTGTTCAATTTCAGAAGCTATTAAAAAGGGGGGAGCTTGTTTCTTGTCGTTTTTGCTGCACAGACTACTGCTGCTGCTTCATTTCCTTATTTCTCAAAGCTTGAACTGCATTCTTTCCTCTATCCAAACATCCATAAGCGTGGTCAGATATCTGCCCAAGTTAGCCGTTTCCATCAATTTCCTGCAGCGTTTTTATTAAAAAGCGCTTGTTGTACCAATGTGTACTGAAAAGGAAGCCTTACAGGATGGTTTTAACACATTTTGCACAAAGGAAGTTCCTGGAATTATAGCTTTAGTATAGAGATAAGATTAAGTCAATTTGAACTGAGAAATACCTCCATAGTGATGCAATCACAGTTTAAAAACCTGCAAACTCCCTTCTGACTATTTAAACTGTCAGTTAGATCCAGGGAAAAGGGCATCTGCTTTGAGCCGTGGCGACAGACTCCAAATCCTAAAATAGCAGTATAATATCTGGAATAATCAGCTTGAACAAATTATAACTTGCAGCTCTCCACTTCAGCAACCACCACTCACAAAACATGGAATTAATCTGGACATTGAGCAACTGATACCAGAACATCTGACTGGTGTACTTTATGACGGTGAACCATTTCCCAACAAGTTCCTGTAAATTGTCAGAGACGTCATTCACCAATTATTATTGATGTCAATTATGACCGTGGAAAGTCATTCTTCTTGGCAGACAGCCCTATTCTGCGCTGGGTTAGGTTAGCATTTATTTGTTAAGGACACAGCAGTGGTTAGAGCGGCGTGTTTAGTCCAGGAGCTCGGGGTGAGAGACGGAGCAAGGCTTCTCAGCAACCAGGAAGCGGAACACATCGCCTCAAGGAGATCATTGACTGAAGTTACCACTTCATTTCCTTCTACTGAGAAACCCAGAGGTCGTCTTCACCCGTAACACAAACACACACACACACACACACACACACACACGCACACGCACACCAGCATGTCCCAAGCAGCAGCAGGCACCAGACTGAAATTCAACAAATATTTAAGCTGAAATGGAGCCGTTTGATGATAAGCGGTTTAAAGCAGTTGGAGGAAGTCACCGGCTTAAAACCAGCCCTCAAATGTAATGGTCACATTAACTCAGGTGTTGAGTCACTTGCCGAATAATTCCAGGAAATAAAGTTAAAATACACAACATCTCCAGGGGGGAAAGAGGCCACGCTTATGGAGAGGACCGTCCCAAAATTGCATTTCTACTCTCTTCTACTCTTCCTTTTATTGTATGGCAGTCTATGATGAACAATAAGTTGCCATACACTCGACTTGACATAATGAATTGATGCCTTTAGAGTTCTCAAAATAATGTGTCTATATGTGACCACTTCAGTCTGATCTGTATCTGTTCAAGGAATTGTTTAACATTTAGGGTCATAGGCTTAATCGCTCTCTTTCCCAGAGATAGATGAGTGTAGACGTCTGTGCAGTAAATATGGCGCTACAGTTATAAGACGTATCCCAACAGAGGAAACAAATGAGGATTCAAGCAGAACTAGTTAACCTGGATTTGTCTAAATTCGAAAAAAAAAAAAAAACAGTAACTCCACTATCAACTAATGAATAGTCTATGTATTTACTTTGGGACATATTACATGGGCTTCGGGTGTAGATTATTACCTCTAGACCCCTGGTTTTTATTCGTTATACTAAGCTAACGGCCTGTAGCTTCATAGTTGCCGTGCAAACACGACACTGGTGGAAATCGCCTAATTTATCTCTTGGAAAGATGGAGAATAAGTGTCTGTTCCAAAACAGTCGACTATGGTATACAGAGGCATTCGATACAGCAGCAACACGATTAGTAGCCAGTGTATTTGATGCACCTAGCTAAAACTAATGCAGTCCAATATAACAGCTCTGCAGGGAATAAATCCTTCCAAAACTGTAGTTAGTCGACCATCATTGATTACAAACCCTTCTCTATTGCAATCCAAGCCAACATAATGCAGCTAACAAAACAAAGATAAACTTGCATCAGCACCTCTCCGAAAAGCTCCACATTTTACAGCAACTTTTACGAATGTAGCGTTGATTTCCGGGCTGCTGCATTACGGCGCATTAGTTTCAGCTGGGTGTTCCTAATAGACGAGCGACTGAGTGTCTCATTGTGATTCAAACAGGGCCACGGCTCCTTTTGCGTCGCTTCAGTCACGTGGCTCTGCTGCACAGCGGGAGGCCTGGATGGCCTTTAATGAGGAGCGGAATTAAGTTGTTTAGATCACAACATGCAAACCAGCCGGTGCAGGTGTTACTTACGGCATCCTGGGGACCAAGACGCAACACGAGAGTGAGAGGAGAGGGATGACTTGAGAGTGAGTGGGGTGAACAGGCAGGCATATGAAAGAAACATGAAAATATGTGGGGGGACGGGGGGTGGGACTGAAGGCGTCAACATTTATTCCATATCGTCTATACTGTGCACTCTGCCTCGTGTTCACATGCACATGCATCCCTCAGTAATATAACAATGGAACCGTATAACCCACCTACAGCTGTACTATAACAGTAGGTTGAAGTATCAAAGACAGACTGTCAGGCCGTTGTATAGGGTGTGTGTTGAGGTTCTGGTGTATTTGACCAGTTCCTTAATGTTGCGTTTTTTCTGCCGTTGAAATGCCATCACGCCGTGTTGGAGTCACGATGCCACGATGAATAATTTCACCCCTGGGAGCAATAAAGCGGAACTAATCTGATGCGAGTGGGATTTTAAGCAGCCGCCAGATATTATTGATAAGCTCCTTCACAGGTACCATAACACACGCGAAAACCGCCCCGGGGCTAAACCCCTTTTGAATGTATTAAAATGTGTGTGTGGCTTAGAACAAGGAGAGCGGGTTTGATCTGCCTTTTGTCTCACCTCAAAAATCTCAAAGCCATAGATGTCAAGCACTCCCATGACCTTGTGGCGACCTTTGGTTTGTGCCTGCAGGCAGACAATATTGTCAACATTAGAAAGGGTGTACTACCAGTATAACGCAGGAGGAAAAACAACGAAGAATACACATAATTAAGTTAAAATCAACTGACAAAATAGATGTTTTTACTTACTTTAATGCTTTCGTTGATCCTGGTAACTAGCCAGCTAAACAGACGACTGTAGAGATTTTTGGCGAGGGCGTCTCGGGCATAGTAGGCCTGTAAATACACACACGTTACTGGGGATGAAAAGGCATCAATTCATTTGCACTCCGTCTTTGCATACCACAAAATATTTACTTGCGTTTCTGACCGGTCAACAGGTTAAAATAAATTAAAAAAGCACTCATGCGTTAAGAATAAACATGAGGGAGAACATTATGTGTACAGATTGTAAAGCCCTCCGAGGCAAAATTGTAAATTTGGCTTGTACAAAATAAATTCAACTGAAATGTTATTAATCTGAGGACCGGTGAATTTTTACACCTCTCCCATCCTGCCTTGGACACACAGGGACATGTTTGGAATACCCTTGTCACACAAGTATGAATTAACTCACTAATTCTTAAATGTGACCTACATTTGAATTTCCAGGAGGAATCAGGCTCATCTATAATGGAGAGGTTTTCATGTTGCATTCACTTGGATGGGAGTCAGCAGCCATAGGAGCAAGTCAGGGGGAAGAAAGGTCCCTTTATATTTCCGTGTGTGTGTGTGTGTGTGTGCGCGCGCGTGTGTGTTATGTCTGAATTCAAGTAGGATAAATACATATCGCCATAAGTGGTGCAGGACAGATGTGTAACTTTCCCTCTGACCTGGGCCACATTCAGGGTAGTGGAAACTTTCTCCAGCTTCGCCTCCACTGTCCGGTAGCTGAACGCTCTTTCCAGCACCGACTGTTCGATCCCCAGTAGCTCACACATCTCCTTCAAATCTTAAAAAGAAGAAGAAAAAAAAGGAATGAAAATAACAGACGACATAATTGTGACCACTATTCTTAATCTATATTTTACTAAACATAAAGCTGGTCAATCTAATAGATGTAAACTTTCGAAGATTTAGACCACCACAAAAAAAAAAAAAGTTGGACGACATGATTACGGCTATGATGACACAATAAAAATCACAAAGTGGAGATGGAAGACTACTAAAAAGTAACTTTGAAAATGGGAGCATATAAATGTAAGCGATAGGATTCACATGAAAAAAAGACAAAAGTGGCACAACGATGAATCATGCTAATGTCATGGAGGGAAATATGTAAATGTTTTATTTGCCCTAAGAGAACATCTGTGGAGTGGATGACAAACGGCTTGTGTCACACACATAAAACACAAAGTTGTAATAGATGAGGGATGATTGAGGAAGAGACTAAAGCAGCCAACAGGGGGCAGTGGCTCGACATCAGACCAGTAGGTCATGATGGTCAAAAGGTTTAAATGCCAAATATATTTACAATAAAACATCAGAATCTAAATAAAATGAACAGATTAATCCCATTATTCAACTTGTCTCATGCACCTGAACAGGAGTAGCACACGACTACATCACGCTGCAAATCATTAAAATAAAGTGGGAAATGAGTTATAAATAGCATCACAGGTGTGTTGATGTGGAGACGGATTGCTTCTCGTCTGTCGTCCGTCAAACTCACCATTTTTGTCTCTAATGCGGCTCTCGTCGGTGCCGTTGCAGCGCGACTCGGGCTTGAACTCGATGTTGCCGAGCTTCAACACGGCCGCCACCAGCTCAAGCACCGACTGCACCTCGTCCTCCATGAAGCCCACGATCTGCATGGCATTCTGGAGGGGACGACAAAAACAATGGAGTCACAGATCAGCTGATGCTGTTGAACCTTGTGAAACAACACAAACACAGGGTTGCAAAAGGGAACTAAGCTATAAATGCATTGTACTGGTGTGTTTGCACTGTCATAGACACACACACATTAGTGTTGCAGCCAGAACTGTCATAATGAATTGGAATAGCCAAAAAAGAAAGAAAATTAATGAACAAGGCAAATCTGCAATCGAGTCAACTAAATCACCGGGGTTTTTACAATCTCTATTGCAAGAGAAAATTCCCTGACTGAGGTCTCTATTTTGAGGACTTTAGGGTTAGACTCCATTGGATTTACATAACTCATGGGTGGCAAGAAAAGAAGAGACAAGCAAAAACCCATGAAACTTATCTCCATCAAAGAGGACAATTTACCTACCCAAGACAATATTTGTTTAACTGCAAACAGGCTTCATGTGTCTTGTTTACTGTGGTCAGTGGTGGAAGAAGTACTCATCTTTTTTACTGAAATAAAAGCTATACTGCAGTGTACAAATACTCCATTACTAGTAACGTGTCAGATAGTCAAGATATTCAGTAAACCTAAAAGTACAAAAATGATGGGGAACAAACGATACCCAAAGTATCAGGAGTTTGTTCGAGTATATTTCATATTAAAAATCTGGAGTTTCTTAGAAGAAAAGTACTATATTACCCTCCGATATGGATTTCAGTTAAAGTGTACAGTAGCAGAAAATGGAAATACTCTAGTTTTGTACAATTGTGAGGGACTTTTTACTTGAGTAAATCTACTTTTAATACCTTCCACTTCTGGATGTGGTACTTTGGTTTACCATTACTTTTGGACGGGCGTATAATAGTAAAGCAAATCTGAACTCAATGTGTAAGAAAGTGTGGCCTTCGTGGGCCAATTTCTCCATTGTTTAGTGGGAATGTCCCCTTGTGTTTCCGGTGGAGAAACGCAGCTGTATGGGGAATACTGAGAGAACTCCATGCGAGAGGTGATGAGAAGCAGGATGTGAAATGCAAGGAAACCAGTAAAGCAGAATGTGACAGCACAGCCTGCAAAGGCTCAAACAGCAGCTAAGCATGCTGGAAACAATGGAGCGCAGTCGCAAGAGTCTAATAGACACAACATCCGACAGTACGAGTCCCCGTCGGCGAGGATAACAAGTAGTGACAGCGTGCAGCGGCCAAGATATTCAATATGTGTGCACAAACTTATTTAAACATAAGGAAGCAGCTGCCTCCTCTGTGCTTTTATTTTATTTTTTTAAAGAAATGCTGCCGTTACAAGTTAAACCATTTATTTAAAAAGGCTGGACCAGTAATTGTCTGTGTTTAATCAATTTCACCAGTAGCTAATTTTTTTTTTTCACTTTCAAGTTTAGTTCAAAGTTCACTTGGTTTTTCAACATGTGGGAGGGAGAGTGCTGTGGAGCGTTTTAACGATCCAGAAGATTCTGTACTTTTATAATCTTCTGGTACACTCTGGTAGTTTGCAACAAATCAAAAATGAGGAGAAATCACTGCCACTACCCTTTGTGCGGGATGTTAATCATCTCGGCATGACGCCAGTGATGAGCGTGTTCTCGTTTGTCTCTTCTTTTGTGAGAGCCCATTAAAAGGTTGCGAAATCTAATCGTTACGGTTTAGTTTTTCTATAAAGTGAGAGCAGTTATTTAGGCCAATACTTAAAATATCACCTGGGAGACTCCAAATGAGGATGAAGTGCAATATTATTCAAGGATATACGTGGATGTACTACTTACTTTGACTGTCCTGAAGTTGGCCGCGTCATCCAGCCCAGCGACCGCAGCAGAGTCCAGGCTCAGGTAGTTGTACTTGCCGACGTCTCGATCCAGCTTCAGCTTCTCTGTGACACGGAACACATTTGTTTAAAGCGGTTTGGCTAAAGGCGATTTAACTATTATTTAAATGAAATGAACATTACACAACTTCACACCAATACCTAGGCGGTGCCTGTTAAAAAATAAAATTAATTATATATATATATATATATATATATATATATAAAAATAAATAAATAAATAAATAAATAATTGTATACCTCTTGTTATAAGCTTTTCAAGGACCTTCTCGATAAAAAAAAAAAAAAAATCACTTTAAGGTAAAAGAAAAAACAGGTTCAAATGTGACACCCATACTTTAATCCACATTTGTCCAACCCCCTGCAAACACCATTTCTACACAGGGATTGCTCTTAGAGTTACTGCTGTGAACACCATTATGGAGGATCAAATGGCCTTCTTAAGAGCCCTCCTATTTAGTAGCAAAGAAATGGGTTCCTCTGGTGGCTGCATGTGTCGGATTTCATTAGTGGCAGCATTAACTTCGGCTGAACCAGGCCCCTCTGATGTGCGTGTGCTCTCGAGTCAATGATGGTTATTTCGTTCTCCTGCGTTCCGGACATAAAACAATGCCCTCTGTCCACAGAAAAGCAAATAGAGGGAACAGGTTTCACAGCGAGCCTTTGTTCTCCGTGCCGGTTGTCGGGCAGGAAGATCGGGTCGTTAATGCGTCGGCCATGTGTCATGTGCAGCTGCAGTGCTACTGGAAAATATGGATGCAAGACTTTAACTTAAGGAGTGGCGTGCTGGAGCTTCTCGATGCAGGTTAAATAAAAATAGGAAATGTACTCCGTGCTCATGTTAACCATCCACATCTGGTGCATCACACCTAAAAGAAAACTAGCAACAGAAGATCTCACAATGGTGACTGCTCAGCTGGCTACTGTGAAGTTTGATTCATTAGTTCCTGTGAGCAGATGTGTGTGTATAGCGTGTGTGTATATTCTGACACAATAAGTTATTCCAGGCGATCGGGCTGAATATTTCACAACCCCAGTGTGTGGTTTGGGCGGATAACCGTGAATTTGACTATTTCTCTCAGATACAGGAGCACTTTAAATCTTAAAGTTAAGTTTGGCTCCATCTACGTAAAGACCAATATAGACCTCCATGCTTCTATTCAATGCATTCCAGTGTTTTTAGGACTTACTTAGTGTGTCATCGGAGGCCCCAGACAGGAGCTGATAAAAGACGTGGAAGTTCCTCTCTCCTCGTGGCTGTTTCACCACACGGGACTTCTCCAGCAGATCTTAAGAGCACGGGACGACAAAAGGAAACAATGACACATTATTTCCCCAATCATAGTCAGACCGGGAAACGTTCCTGTGGGAATTCACTGAGGTGTCATGGAATAGTGCAAGGTGGGGGCTGACCTGCTATAGGAAATACAAAAGGCGGGCCAGCATCTTTATGGCACTCAGAGGGCTTCCTGGTTCAAACTACTGTGTATATATATACAAGTTGCCAAGGTAACCACGCTAATGTTATTCACACACGCACACGACTTTCAGACATCAGCCCTTTCTCCCAGTATCCCGACCAAGTGCAACAGTAGCCGATTAAAAAGGGGACCCATCATCTGCTCACCGCATTAGGCTCCGTAAGATTTAATTAAAGACCAACAGCAGAGCTCTGAGGCTGCTTGAGAAACTCTTCACTGCCGGCCCGGCTGGATCAGAGCCTCCACTTTGTCTCACGAGAACATCTAATTTTCAGACTTGAAAACTGACTGAACTGAAGGAAAAATATCCACATGAACTGCCATTACAACCCACAGTCAAATCTCTCCTGGTGTTTAAAACAAAACTTATCTTTTGACAAATGGGCTGTGGGTGCTGAAATGACAGGAAGGCCACACGCTAACTAGAGAGCTCTACACACAGAGCGGGGGCTTTCAGAGTTAGCGCCGGGTCAGGCTCAATGGGAATCTGTGGCACCCACTGGCCACGGATCACAAACGATTCTATAAGAGCCGGCACATCAATAATGCAACATCCTCGGCTGAGTGTCTGGAAGTGGGAATATGGAGCTGTGGTCGGAGACGCAGAGGGGATAAGAACAATACCAGTGAAGAGCCAGTCTTTATTTCTGCTTTGCGTTCAACGCCTTTAATATACGTGGTGGCATTTCATTTACGTTTGTGCACAGTCTCGGAAATATTTGCATCCCAAGATATAATATACTTTATTCATCCCCAGGGGAACATTTCTTTATTGCAGCAGAAAGCATGTTTACAATAGATACAATACAATAGCAGGGCATATTACATTTAAGAATTTAGATAAAGGAAATGGAAAAAATTATAATACAAAGCGTGTACAGTGTATTGAGCCGAAATGACCTTTTTATGTTGCGTCCAGCCACACCCTTCAGTCATCTTTGTGACTTCACCCCCCTCTCTTTCTCCTTCGGTTTTATAGATTGTGGAAGTCTGGATCGTGGTCCATGCCTACTACTAATTATTCATACATTTTTCATATTCATTGAATGTGTTTATGCAACTCTGCAATGCTGTTCATCTGTACACATGACATCTATTGCTTCGGTCCATCCTGGAGAGGAATCCTCCTCTGTTGCTCTCCTAAAAGTTTCTTCCCTTTTCCCCCGTTTTTCCTGATCCGATGTGAGGTCCTGGGACAGGGATGTCGTATGTGTACAGATTGTAAAGCCCTCCGAGGCAAATTTGTAATTTGTGGGCAAAATAAACTGAATTATGTTTGACTTTGGCTTCCAAAAACCTTTTTCCACTGACTCCATCGTAAACCGATGGAGGATTGGGTTTTCACAAAGTATAGTCATCTAATCTCAGTTGTAGAAGCACGAGGGGCCTGAACGTGTCGGACACTAATGAGCGATGAGGGGGAATACAAATCCATCCCGGCTCGCTCCGCAAGAGCATCCTCGTCCAACCGTCTAGCCGGCCGGCCCCGTCTGAAGCAATCACATGTCCGTGGCTCTTCTCCACAGAACGTCCCTTGTGTTGGACTAACTCAAGCCAGCAGACAGAGCTTCATTTGTCTCTTGGCAATCCGTTCCTCGTTTTGTTTCTGTGACCTCTGGCGGAGAGGTCACTGCAGATGTAACAATTTGAACAGAAGCAAGATAACTAGCTTTCCCCAATTTCAAAGCTGTTGTAAAATATGCATCTGTACCTCAAAGTGGCCTCAGAGACAACTTTAAGATAAACACAGATACTTGTGTGTTTAATAGTAGTTTAACAATGTTGCTGGGAGACATTAAAAAGATAATAAAATGACAAGAAAAAAAGAGAAAATAGCCCATATGATACAAGACTATGATTAAATATGGCAAGTATATTGTCATGTTAATACTACTCACAGTTGCTGATGACTCCACCCAGAGGATCTCCCTTGAAGTCAAACTCAATGTCCATGTACTTTCCCTGTGGAGAAGAGAGCAACATTTAGAACAAGACGCGCATCTATGATAGAACGGCACTTTGATAAACACCGAACGGAGTGGGTTCAAAACTCAGCACCAGCTGCCAATCAAACGCTTATAAAACGACTGTAGAGGGAAAGCCCCCCCACCATGCCAAGTTCTTTCCACTGGAGAACTCGGACAAAAGCTTTTCCGGACGTCTCCATATCCTTCGATCTGAAACTTGGAAGCCAGAACATAGGAGCCTGTGTGTTTATTTTGTTCTGATGTATTAATAGCAGACAGGTCCTCAGCGCAGGCCAAGCTTTGCTGGTGAGCGCGCTCCAGCCAATCCCAATAAGCCTGCTGCACTCCGCAAAATGAAGTGACAGTTTGATTCATCGCTCTCTGATAAACTGACGTGCTCTGATGAACTGGCATCCAGCGGGGAGGCCTCGTCTAGGTGTATGCCAATGTTATCCAAATATAAACAGATCAGGGGCATAATCCTTCATAATGCACAACTCCCTGTTACAACTGAAAATGCAGGCCTGCGTTTGAATATACCAATGAAGGTAGATGACTGAACAGAGTGTGAAAAGGAAACCTGAAATAGTGATTGGAAAAGTCCCTCAAATCAAGCACATGTTCTGGAAGTTTTCAAATAAACAGACTCGCGAAATAAAAATGAATGTTAGAAAATAGAAAAGGAACACCAGCGGTGGTGTGATGGGGGGCTAATCTGATGCAATGTGGTGCCACAAGGGAGGAACCTGGAGCAGGCAGATGCTGCTGGATCGGGCCTCCCTGAAAACAATGATCCAGACAGCGTGAGAATGAACTCCTTGGCAGACAAAAAGCACAAAAACACACCCGTCTCCTTTCATCCTGCCACTGCCTGGAAATGAATCCTCTCCTGGATATGTCTGCACATCCACACATTCTCATGATGCCATCTCTGCCATCGAGATAAGCGTCATATTTTATGAATCAATCAGTGAATTCATAAACATGAGCAATTAAATCTTAATTAAATCCGTGCAACCGCACGACGGTTTGGACGAACCGATAGTCCAGTGGTTCTGGTCTGCCGTTTGACCGCACTCTGCAGCTGATGAACAGCAGGAACACGTCGAAAGCTTCGTTCTGTGTGCTTTATGCAACGAGCATTCACACACGGCAGTTAACATCTGCTCGTGAAACATATGAAGCATACATGTCTTCACATGATATAGGACATTAGAACATACATGGGACAAAATCCCTGTCCAGGACTTGGATGCGTTGCTTTGAAACGCGTACAGGGGAAGTAGAAGCTACCACACCATCGTGATCGCTACTAGATGTTTGATTTGGTGAAAGCCAGACTGACTCGAGCACATGAATGAGAAATTCAGAATGTAAAGACATAAGAAACATTGAGAGGGACACAAAGGTGGGGAATAAAAAAATACGGTGGAGCTTATTTTGAAGGAAAGAGAAAAACGTAGATGAAAGTGGGCGACGATGGAATGGCTTGAATAAAGTCTGAATTCAAAAACATCCACGCTGTGCATACTATTCTGCAAATAAGGCCCTATTCAAGAAGAAAACTAATTAAATGTTCATCAATTAAGTAGCATATACTTACAAATCTGGAGGAGTTGTCATTCCTCACTGTTTTGGCATTTCCAAAGGCTGAAAATCAGAACGGGACATGATGAACACATTGAAAACGACTCAGTTTATGCTAATACTTGCGTGTGTTTTCTATTGTTGTGTGACAACAAATGAAACCAATAGGGGTTAAAAGAGCTGATAACTGCTTTCAACGCAAGGGCCATTAGATTGTTGGGAGCTAAACTCTTGCAGATGTGCAGGCTTTGCTGCAACAACTCACCCGGGTGTACAGCTTCATGGTCATTTCCTGTCTACTGCCCCCAATTAAAGTACAGCTGTTTCTGCGCCAGCACTGAGCTGTGTGTGTGTGAGTTTGAGTGAGTGTGAGTTTGTGTGAGTGTGTGTGCGTGTGCACCAGGGATATGTAGAGGAATAAAATAAAAAATTGTGTTTTAAGTATTTTTATTCACACAACCCCTCAAAGTTATTTTGCGGATCAGCTTACTCGTCTGTGTACGATTCCCATGTTTACGTCCCCGTCTACGTGCTACATCTAAAAGTTTTGCAGTCGACTTATTGAGCCCCTTAGCTGAACATCAGTTTTGCGGTGATGGAATGTATTTGTCTGGTTATTAGTTGTTCCAAAACCCAAGAATAATATCAAAAGATTGTCGTAAAACTCTATGCCTCGAGGGCGACGGGTTGCAAATATACAATAAGAGACAAGTTTTATCTTTTCAATCTTCGGTAAAAGAAGCAAAATTTTGAAACGCAACAGCGTTGTCAACCTGCTAACACAGACACAGTCTCCAAATGCGAGCTTCAGACGACCCCGCCTGGATTAGCTCGAGTGTGACCGGCGGGTACTCACCCTCCAGCACGGGATTGGACTGTAGCAGCTGTTCCTTGACCTTATTCACCTCCTGGCCCTTCCCACACACCGCTGCCACATATGACATCACCAGCTTACTGGCCTCTGAAACACACACACACAGAACACACACACATTTTATCTCAAAGCCTTTGCTCGACATGACAGAAGCTAACAAGAGAGGTCCCCCATCCATCTCACCATCCCCTTAAAAATCCCCTTTATCTCATCCCTCATCAGAGCAGAGTGTGGGTTGTTAGGCTGTGGGTACCGAGTGGAGGAGGAGGCCTCATAACGGTTTAGTTAGACTTTGACCACTATTGCATCAAGTTATCATCATTCAAATAGCTGATTTCACTGGGAACCGAGAAATGTACTGAAGACACAAGACTTTATTTGGATCAACGGAGATGATCCCCGTTCAGCTACTTCTCGTGTAAGAGCCAAAGCCGATTTGAAAGACTCGGGAGAGAAAGAGAGTCTTGCGAGTGCAGTGTGTTCCAAAAAATTATTTTACGGATGAAAAACACGACCGTGGCTCAGAAGGCATCTCTCTCTCGTCTGAAACGAGTGACGTGCCTCATTGCCCGCCGGCATCTGGATCAGTTCTCCTGTCCAGTGACATAAAACTGATGATGTGAGACTTGTGCCAAGCAGGGAAAGAAAAGCGCTCGACAGTCGCTAGTACCGACAGCTGATGAGCCCGGCATACCAACGGCCCCAGACACGCTTGTACATTTTGCTACGGTACTGGAAGGTGTGGAGAAGTATAAAATATAGAGAGCCAGAAGCCCTGCTCGGCTGAGTAACAAGGTACATACTGCTTAATCTTCGCATTTTCTTTCCCGTCTCAGAAGCAAAATAAAGTTCCTCAACCATGTCTCGCAGAGCAAAAAGAAGACGAAGAAAGAACGATGTTATGTCTCCTGTCCGCCATTGCTGGCATCTGATAATACTGTTCGTCACAGTTCCTTGCTCATACAGGAGCCACAACAAGACGGAGCACAGGAAGCAGACATAAAAGTCAATGACCCATATCGATGGGGTATGCACGTTTTTGATGGCCTTATTCCACTACAAAGCTCTGAGGCCGATGTGATTATTGAAATCCGAATTTATCTCCGAGACTCGGCTGAACAGCTTCTTGGGTGCGTGGTTTTTAATATCCACGACAGCTTGAGAGAACCCGAATAAAGACTAGTGCAAAACACAGTCTGTCATACTTTACTGCGGTCTTCACTGGCTCCATTTTATTGTTGTATCACTGCATTACCCGACTGGAATGATTATTATTATTGTGTGTAACTGACAATCTCACGGGGTTGACAGTGGCTCTTGTTAAAATGGTTGTGCAGCTCGATGGATCCTCGTGTCTGCTGCCAAAGTTCTACAGGGGAAAGTTGCGTTGTTACATATGAGCTCCTGCCAGAGATCAAAGTGAAAATGAAAACACCGCGTCACATAAAAAATAGACGCGATGGATTTGGAATCAGTGCAGCTGAGCACAGAGAAACAACGGCCGAGGGAATTTACATCATTGTAAGAAAGTGACAGCCAAACATGCATAAAGAGCCAACACTCTGGTGTGCAATATCCAGGTCTGTTGTAAATATTACAACAAAGAAAGTGTTGTGATACATGATAAAAAATAAATAAAAAATTGCTCCCTGTATTTCTCACCACTCCTCAATTAAAGCCACATGGCCAGTTTTAAATTGGAACCAAATGACGCTGCGATTACAAATTACTCCGATGCTTAAAGTCGTTCGCACACATGCAAATCCAGAGTGTGAGTTTTGAAGCAATCGCAAAGTGACAACCAGAGCAAAGTATGAACGTCTGTGTGCTACTGTACAAGAATGTATTTTAGTAATAAACTGTGACTTCCTTCCTCCAGTTTGTACTCCATATGTATTTTACCTGCACCACATCACTGAAAACAAACACCAGGAAATGCCACTCCTCTTGGCCTTCTGCTCCCGACCCGAACTTGGCCACACAGCTTCGATACCAACGAAATTAGAAGCACCAGGGAGGTGACCACGCCGTCCTTCCACATCAGCAGGCTCCCCATTGCTAGTCCAATGCAGATCAGACGATCAGGAAACCACCTGGAAGCTGCTGGTCTACCTCTATCATTTAACACCCTCTCCATCAAAGAGTTCGTCACGTTTCATGTAACAACGTCACGTGAAAAAAAAGAAAAAAAGAAACTTGGCTCAAGCAGCTTTTTGATCTAAATCTGCACTGTGGCTTCATACATAACAACCCTCATCTTACAACCGTCTTAAAAAAATATAGTCCGACTACACTTACAACAAATGTGGGTTCAGCAGTACAAACAAGAGGGCCGACCAGACGAGGCCTGATTATACACGTGCGTCTCTCCCAGGATGTATACGTTCATTAGCTGTTCTGAGATCATTCAAGTGTTTGTTTTTGGTCTTTGGATAGACTCGAGCAGTGCCCGTTTAGAGAGGGCCGATTGCTCGGCCTCCGGTAGATTCAAACCGCTTCACACTCGACTGCTCTTCTTGCAACGTGGCCCCTCTGGCTGTGCTGCAGCACATTTCAGAAGTGGGGCACTCGACAATTGAGTCGACTTGTCACAGAGCAATCCAATTGTTTGTTAAATTCCCCCTCTGTTTACCCGCCTCCCTGACTCGTGGGTTGATCCAATTCTCCCGCCTCAGGGCAAATGCTGCTCAATTTGGCCTGTGGTAGGTGCCAATTTAAAACTCTGCTGGAGCGAGGTCGTGACCCAACATGCCCTCCAGGGGTGTAACGGTTATTAGGGGTTCCTACTCAATACTTGACAGTGTGTACGTGATGCAGTACGAACCAATGTGTCCCGTAGATCTCATGAGCTTGCACTCTACACTGAACTTCCTTGGGTCCTTAACAATACACCTGCCAAGTGTGAATTGGATAAATGAAAGATCCATTTGAGTAAGATGAAGAGCATTTCACGTTTTTTAACGAAAACAAACGCATTACTGATATCAGTAGCTGGAAGGTGAGGGAGGATCCAGGCATAATGTTGAAACGGGGTGATGCCGGGCAAGTACGATGTGGAAAAGTACATTTCCTCTTGATTGCACAGACGTCAAGATACAAAAATAAGACGGGAGCCTTTGGCTACATACCGGTTTTCCCAGCCCCGCTCTCCCCTGTGATGAGGATGCACTGGTCCTTGTCCTGGTCCCTCAGTGAGCGGTAGGCCTCATCGGCCAACGCATAGCTGGAAGACAAAAGGGCACACGGTCATAAGCTTTTATGGTACAATTACATGTCTTCAACAAACAGAACAACCTAATTTTCAAAGTACTTTCCAGGATATTTTGGAAGAGATACTGGGGTAAAAACTTTTTAGAGCAATAACAGTGCCGTGCCAGGCCGCATGGCGTCCATGATCCTCATCATTAGCATGCAGCTGTATTGGGAATTAGTTTGCATCTGTAGAATAGGCAAAGGACTGGAGGGACTTGCAGCTTTATTTAGCCGCACCGGCTGGTTCACATTTGAGATTTGGCAGTTGTAATACTGACCATTTCCTGCTCCTTTCTTCCCAACTTAACTTTGACACTAATGCAGCTGGAGCTCCTGCACCCAAAATGCAAACAAGAACCGTGACATGCTTAGAAGCCTTTTTTTCCGTATGCGACAGTTAAAACAATTGGTTTACAATACCGTGGGAATATTTCCTGCCGCTCCAACAAAAATTAAAAGTTATACTGCTTTGTGCCCTGGCGGATGTTTAATTCAATCACCCTTGGTGGATTAGTGAATGATAAAATTAGAGTGCCTATTATTAAGTGAAGACTATTGTCAAACATTCCAGGACAGTGATACAATAGGAAAGTGGGAATGATTATTGCGGTTTCAGCCCCCAGTGAATTCCAGAACAATGTATTATTTGTTCTCTTCTTGTAGACAATCCCTTAAGGTTAGAGAGAAGGGTGTTGATGGTGAGAGGGCCATATCACAATGACACTTTATCTTGTGAGGCACAGCAGTCTGATTTCATAGTGAGACACCCACAAAGGAACACTAAAGACTTTTGCAGCTTTCATTTGTCAAGCAAATGGTCATGTACAGTGCTGCGAGAAGCGTCTTCCAACTTTCTCCTCCAGCAGGACACGAGACTGCAAATGAACTCACTTAGTCTCCTGTACCCTCTTCCCCTCCCTACACTTTGGCATTACTCAGAATGTTTTTTTCCCAAAGGCCATGACTAGTAATAGCTGTGATTATGCCTTATGCTGTTGGAATAATTAGAGTGAGTTTGAGGCTATGTAAAGTGGAGTTGGAAGAATGTATCATCCGAGACGAGTCACAAGGAGCTCTGTCAGGTTCAAAGGAGAGTTTCTGAGTCAGACTGTACTGGTGCACCATCACCAGGAGGCTTGCCCTAGAGCAAAATGATGAATCCCTTATCCCGAAGGCCAGACCATAGTTTTGAAAATCACAAATATTTGGACTCAAGTCCAAATTCCTTATTGTGCAAGTCTGAATAAAGTCCCAAAGTTCCCTTTGTGTAAAAGTCCATGTCGAATTGCAGGTATTGTTTGATTTCAACTTTACCTCTGATACCAGCCATCTCTACAAGACGGTTGTGCAGTCAAAGTTAGTGGCTTTGAACCTTCAGAGTAATCTCACAGCGTTTTTAATATCAAGCTAGAACATTTTGAAGTCTCATTTTTACCTCAAGTACAAGGTAAATACAGCTTGAGTTATGCATTAAAAAAAGTCTCAACCCAGTGTCTAATTTGGTGTTATTCCTTGCCTGGGGCTTGGGGGCACTCCAGGTCTGAGTACCATTAATCAAGTATTTATATCAGAGTGCTAGACATGATCGCAGGAAGGAATGTCTGACATTTACAGATACTGACAGGGGTTTTAAGACAACACCAACAATGGGATGAACCTGGGTCTGAAATGGGATGTTGAACTCCGAGCATGGTTGCTGAAGTCCCATTTGCTTGTAGAGGCAAAGCTTGTCAGCTTCAAAGTGCACCGCATATCAAAATGTAGCGTGACACCAAGCGGCAGGCTAAAAATCTGTCTCGACAGGGTTCAAAAGGGATTTCTACAGGAGATGTTCAGGCTGCATTTCAGTCTGTACGCGGAACAGCAATGCTGCCTCACTCTGAAATTCATGATCTGGTGTAAATATCCATGAATACACCAAGACATGGAAACAGAAGCTAATATCTGAAAATAAATATATATATATATATATATATATATATATATATATATATATATATATATATATATATAGATATTTTTAATAATCTAATTTGGGGTACAGCAACTAAATGCATCGGTGTGGTTGAAAGCAGAACTTGGAGTGTATAATCACATTATGAACCAACACTGACCTCCAATTTGTAAAGTGGCTGATTGTGCATAAGAAGCCATGACCGATAGTTTGCCCAGAGATGGACGGCCAGATGAATGCATCCCAGGCCACAGTACAAAAGTTAAAGCTCCAGTGATCTAATAGAGCTTAGGGTTCTAATGGGGCTTAAGGTTCTGCACCGTCACACATCGTGTGGGACCAACGCTCCCCTCGTCAGCCCCCAGCGTGGGCCGTCCCCCGGCAAACCCTCAGGAAATTGGGTATGCGACTGCAGGTACAACCTCCTTTGAGTGAAGCTTCTGTAGCGAGTCACGAGGCTTTTTAAAGCACAAGCGATGCAAACATATCCCTCCAAGCCGCACAGCACGGTAACATTAATAAATATGTATTGCATGAAAACAACACGAGTCAACACATCATTAGCCAAGAAACTGAACATTACCCCAGAAGAATGTGGGGAAGAAGGCAGCAAAACAATGTTAACATGGATGTCAGCGATGCAGGTAGGTTTCAAAATATTCTGAGAATAAATTTCAAAATAAATCTGCATTGCAAAGAGTTAATAAAAGAAGAAACTACTGCATTTAAGACACTTGGGATTTGTTCTGGTAAGAAATACTGAATGTAAAATAAACTTTACAGGGAAGATTCAATGTACTATTTTACAGCCTTTAGCTCAGAAACCCCATCCCAAACACTCACAACCTAGCCTCTCTGTGGAGTGTTGTTGTGGACGAGACTCGCCACTGGACATTACGTCACTGCTGAAAAGAGCAGCGCAGCAGATGCTTTGTGAAAACACTCCTTTTGCCTGACCTGATCCTGACAATGAGCAAATCATCACACAATGATGTCGCCCCCAGAGAAGGCCAGGGGGAGGGGGAGTGTACCAGGGGAAGGTGAGGGCTGTAGAATAGGAGTGGGAACACACACACGCAGACAGACAGACACAAAATTGTGCATATTCAGATTATATACACGTTTGAATTTTGAACATTTAGCCACCGCCATCTTGAGATACTAATCTGCATTCCCACGTATAAAAGGCTGAAAAACAAGGCAGAGTTGGAATTAATGTTCACCCCTGCAACATTGTGCTATGATTAGGACCATGAAAGAAGTATGAATAGCAACTGGTTGGACCACTTCACAAACATGGAATTCAAAATGATGAAGAACCAAGGTCACCATCAAAGGCAGAGGAAACACTGAGTGAGGCACTAAAATCCCAAAGGCCTCCCTGATCAGTGTGTGTGTAGCTGTGTGTGTGCGCGTGTGCGTGTGCGTGTGTTGGGGGCCTTGAACCATAAGTGCCACTTGGCACCTCCCCATCACATCTGCCTGCAGGCTGTAATTTGGACATGCACGTGGCAGCGGTGAACACAACCACACTGGTATGAGGTAAGCAGCAGAAAAATAGTCTTGTCAGTTCTTTTTCCAACCAAGCTCTGGTAACTGGGGCACAGGAGGACCCGATGGTCCTGCAGTACGACCTGAAACTGAAGAGGCTGGGGGACTCCAAGGGCGTCATTTATAGATGCTAATGAAGCTGTAATATATGGGCTGGAGCGCAGCCAGCTACTGGGAGATGACGGGACTTTTGCAAACAATAATAATCTTCTCTCCAAGTCTTCATACTGGCAGGCAGCACGTATAAATACGCTTTTCAAAGTACAACTGTTTATTTTCCAGCCCTAAAGTGCAAAAGCCTGTTCAATACTTTGATGCTAAATCCAGCTCCGTCTCTCTTCTGTTTGTATGCATGGGCGGGGGTGTGGGGGGTCTTTGAGCTCAGCGTGATCTGGCTCCTCCAGAGGCCACAGGAAATCCGCCAAGGAAGACACACACTTCCCCAATGCTTTACGACCAGGTGGAAGAGAAACACACATAAAAGATTCTGTGTGTTTTAGATATGACAACGTTGCTATAAAAAAGGTGGTGAGGAAAAGAGCACTCCCGATGTGCAACTTACAAGGAGCAATAACAAATTCCTCCAACTCTCCTAATTAAAAGCTCAGGGTGAAGCACTGCTGCCCCAGATCTCTAATGTATTGCTCAGGGTGCTCAGGGTTGTCCGAGACCAATGCTAAATTACTTGTTGATACTCTCCCACCCATACATCCAAATTCAGGGGGGAGGGGTCCAGGGCTTTAATTTACTTTACCGCACAGCAATTTAGTGTTCCACAGCAGGGGAACACACAGATTCAAGTTGCTTGTCTGATCATGGAAAAGCAGGAAAGGAGCATGCTGAGTAAGTTAGCAAGACGTCCTCAAAGTAATACTGAAACAAAGACTCTTCTGAACCTCTTTCAGCTGGTTTGAGGGATCAGCATGGGGCATATTTTAAAAAGAAATAAGATATTTAAATCACTTTCAATTATCAGTTGTTAAGGGGCTTAAAGATCGTCCGACACACACAACTATGATGAATGCCTTTAGCTAGAAGATATAGAAAAACACATTTAAAAGGGGGGGAAAAAAATGAAACACATGGCCACATGTGCACAGCCACGGGCAGAATGATGGAAACAGAGAAACAAGATGTCTTTTTATAGCCCAGACAGCTCCAGCTGACTTCCTGTATTCGTCCTGCTCTCCTTCTACTGTGGCACTTCCAGCTCTTGGAGGCCTTGCAATGTAAAACACAACTTGTCACGCTCACTAGTATAACCATTTTTAATTGGTTTAACTTCAGTTGCATTGGAATTCTCTCAACATATTTTTTGACCCATGACCGATCTAAAGAGTGGATGATGTCTCATCTGCTACTGTATGATACTACGGTACTATTTGCTTTTGAAGAAAACTGGGTGTGTAATATGTGAGCCCTACAGGCATCACAACACCGCCTGCACAGTGCACACACACACACACACACACACACACACACACACACACACACACACACACACACACACACACACACACACACACACACACACACACACACACACACACACACACACACACACACACACACACACACACACACACACACACACACACACACACACACACACACACACACACACACACACACACACACACACACACACACACACACACACACACACACACACACACACACACACACACACACACACACACACACACACACACACACACACACACACACACACACACACACACAAACTTGTATGCCTTATTTAGTACAAGATCACTTGGCTTCTCTTCAAAGAAGCAACAACTTCAGAGGATGACCATGTGGCCCACTGAGCCCATTCAGACAGGGTCATTGTGGGTCTGACCGACAGTGTAATGTTGGTCCTGCAGCAGCACCACAGTGGTGGGTGACTACATCCTGCTCCACACCATGAAATGAGGAGGCCACAGACCAGACGAAGGTCGTCAAGGGGTCCTTTTCCCAGAGCCAAAAATCGGAGCGTTTTACCCTAAAATTACACACCGTGTCGGCGTTATGCCAGAGTTGTTTGGAGAGCGTGTAGAAAAGCAAAGTCGGTGTAATGGCGGAAAGATTGTGGGATCAGTGTAAACGAAAAAAGGGACTCTGGTCAGAGGTGGGCAGCGTCGGCTGAAATAAAGACCACCTCCAACCAAGGGAAAAAGAGCTTTCAGTGATCAATTACATGTTGCAAGTGAACATAACCTCAAATCCATTTTCACTGCAGGTAAATAACCTAGAATCCCTTTGTTTGATAACTATTAATAATCCCAAGTTAAGCAACTTTAACAATATAAATTACCCGAGGTCTAATTCAAAAAGCTAGCTTGGTAGTGGACACCACCTGACACCAGCTCAACCCTGCTGTGATATCAGATTGGCTTCTCCATCAGCATTAACGGGTTCTCTGTGTTATGTCAGCCTGACCTCTTGGGCTCATAGTTGGGTCCTGTGGGAGGTCTTGTCCAAATGTCTGCACCCAAATAAATCCTCAATCTGCACAAATAACTTCCCAATCAGTTTGACAGATTGTTTGATTTGATGTGGCCAATCACACGCTGCCCCAGCGTGACTGTGCAGCAGCTGCAGCTGCTCTACTACTACTACTACAAAAAAAAGCTGATTGAAATACTTATGAGGCCTAAAAACTGGGAACCGGTTGTAGTTTTAAAACCCAAAATTGTGAATTATATATAATGTACAACTTTTTTTTTTTGGAAGAATATAATTCTGAATTAATTAATGGAAATATGTGTGCCCAAATACAAAAGCATATTATTGTCAAAGATATAGGGTTCCATGGTGGAACAATATTCCACACGGCTGCGAGTCTTTTCCATTCATCTCCATTATGGTATGCCTCTAACGTGTTGTTATGCAATCTGTGTACGCAGATAAAAAGCTAATACCCATTGTTCCGGCTATGAATAGAGAGAGAGTTTATAATGGTTTTGGGACGGTGACAGATAAAAGAAAATCTATAAAAGAAAATTGTATGCTCACAGAAGCAATACACAACGGCGCGGGCAATGTGTAATCAGTAGCTTGTTGACCCATCAGGAGGTTGGTGCATTATCTATTATAAACAGGAATTCATAACCTTTCACTCTTAATGAGTGCCACAAGGTTTAGTAACCACAGACACAATGGGCTAACAAACAAAACCTGGTTCACACAGCATGATAAATTAAAAATGCCAGTCATCAATTTAAAAATAAAATGATTAAAAATGATTGTGTTATGTGAATTTAAGGTAAGTTGTATGCCATCCTACTCAAGAATTGGCCCAAGTTAGCAATTCTTAAGTTAAGACTATTTTGTAATTGCTCAATCTGATCCAAAGATAACGATTCATGAATGCAATTAGAATACATGTTTCTGTATTACTGAAAGTCCTTTAAGATAAGATAAGATTTCAGACTTCGGGAAGTGTCGTTATCGACTAGACCTGCTGCCACAATGCTAAAATGAAGCAGTCGGTTATGAATGGTTGCATCATCCACTTTAAAACATTTGCATTTTATTCTTCAGTTGAAGTGGGTGGACAAAAGGAACACGCACACACTATTCCCATCATGTCTCACGATTACGCCTACATACATGCTGGAGAGGACTCACTCTGCCCACCTGAGTGAAAATGCCATTTCAATAAGTGCCTACTAAAAAAATCTACCTACGCTCAGGTTCTGTGGGGGCAATTTATGCAGTCTTATATAAGTCCACATCAGTGTACACAGTTACCGAATAACCGAGACTGGATGCACCGATTGAGTCGGATGTGAGAGCCGTGCTGTCCGTGGCTCATATCTTTTATGTGATGGTAAGAAACAAGGATATAAAACAAATGTAGGTAATTGCACTACTTCGTCAGATTAAAAAACAGCTTTTCACTTCTGCATTCTGAAGGCAAGACCAATAACAAAACATAATGCTCTAAAATTAGAGGGAATTTCTAACTTTTATTTGTTGCCCTTTGATCAGTGTTCCAACGGACGATACTGGAAAGGTTACCATACGGCTCCAAAGTCCATCCTCCACACGCTATGTTACCATGGCTCTTTTATCTTAACCAAACATCCTGCATATAAAAACAGTCTTATGGCTCAGTCTAGATCATTTCAGCTCGGAGACAAATGGTTTAATGTCTGCTTGGTATCGCACAATACAATAAAAAAGGCATACTTAATGTCCTCTCACAAACCTGGCAGCGGTTTAACACAAAGAAACCGACAATCCATCTCATGGAGTGAAACACGGGACGACGGGAAAAGCCTTGTTCAGTTTCATGAAAAAGGTTGAGAAAGTGGTCATAATGCAAACACGCGTAGGACGAGCCGGCTGAGAGGGAATGCTTTCAGTGGGATCCTCATGCAGGCACTGGGTACAAGAAGCCCACTCCTCCACGTGTGATCCCTGGTCGTCGCCTGCGCTTTTGGACGTAAGCGCAGGCCTTCCACTGGAAACTGCAGTTACAGCACGATCCAATGTAATGTGCGTTTCCTCTCGCCTGGATAAAAAGAGATCCTTTATTTTGTGTTATATTATGTTTAGGACAATATAGGATTTTCACATCGTACTCATTCTGGAGATACTACAAACCTATGCATTACCTTGCAGAGTAATACAGAAGTTACATAAAAGCACGGCTAAGATCTTTGCCAAACCGAGTAAAAGAGCGACAATCCCAAGTGACGTCATCATAAGGCATGCTATAATGAGCATTGCATAGCACGCGCCTCACAAAATAAATTAAAGGAGATAACGAAAGAGGGAGACAATACTGCTAGGTGTCAAACCTCTAGCGTACAACAAAGCAGATTTCATAGCCAAGCTGTCCTAACCATGTGCATAACAGCTGAACACCCCGACATATGCCCAGCACGGGGCCTCTTTGCTCCATTAGACAGTCGGGATGCCCCCCCTGCAACCAATGCCCTCGTGGCACTAGGTATTGAGCGCAGAGCATCAGGGGTCTCAATACCTCATTAAACGTTGGGAAATACGATCCTACCCGAGAGACGTGGGGCACATACACA
This sequence comes from Liparis tanakae, assembly GCA_036178185.1. Lineage (NCBI taxonomy): Eukaryota > Metazoa > Chordata > Actinopteri > Perciformes > Liparidae > Liparis > Liparis tanakae. The sequence goes on from CM070107.1 coordinate 15,361,161, forward strand.
CACTGACACAGAGAGAGTGATAGATAGATAGATATATATATATATATATATATATATATATATATATATATATATATATATATATATATATATAGAGAGAGAGAGAGAGAGAGAGAGAGAGAGAGAGAGAGAGAGACAGAGAGAGACAGAGAGAGACAGAGAGAGACAGAGAGAGACAGAGAGAGACAGAGAGAGATAGAGATTCTGGCTTGGGCAGCTGGGGACATACAAACCAATGACTCCAGGCCATCTGTAGTGCTGCTGTCCGTGGAGAAAGGCCACTGATTAGTTAATCTCTAATGCTTCGACTTTGTGTCGAGGGGAGGAAAACACCTGCCAGTTAATTATGAGGCGCCTCATCTGGGCAAAGGAGCATTTTGCTAAATTAGCCGGCAGAGGAAATGACGAACACATGAGTGGTTCTCTAAAAACCCAGCTGGAAATTGTATTCACATTTCCTGTGACATTTCCTTTTTTTCCTCTTTTGGTTTTGTTGAAATGACATTTCAGTTCAAGCAAATTCTTTTCAAAATTTGAGACTGAAATTTCCTGACATTTAAATAAATCTTGCATTTAGTTTTAAATTGTTGGTTTGAAACATTTGTCACTTTCTCTGAAAAAGAGATGATTGCAATTTAGATTTTCTTTATAAACACCTGCACACAAAAAAAAAAAAAAAAAAAAAAAAAAAAAAAAAATCACAATCTCTACAATGTGATTTGGTAAACGACAACTGCACACACCTTTTTCACAATTGATCAATATGCACCGTAATAGTCTCAGGCTTGGAAAGAGCCAGGCGATATCTGCAATAGGCCCAACCCTAATCAGGATGAAATTTAACAGGCAATTAGTCTACTAACAAGTTTAGAGATGGGGGACCAGCTGCAGTGCTCCCTCCAGCTGATGGGCACACACACAAACACATACCTCTATTTGTCTAGGGATTACAAGAGCAGGTGTGAAATGGATGAACACACACACACACACACACACACACACATCCGTACTTGTGCTCATGCAAAAGACACAAACACCACCACTCATACACAAGGTGTATATATATATATATATATGATCCGTGGAGATGCAGACACACCAGCATTGAGCCAATGATGATGCAAGGGCATTAAATAACAAAGGTAGCACGTTTGTCAAAACCAACAGTTTTTACAGTTTAACCAATAACCTTGAAGATACATTCATCTTTTCACCTCATCCCAACAGTGGGCGCTGCCACCAAACACAGTTGTGTTATTTACACCGTGCTACCGTCTCTGAAGGGAGTTTGACTGGAGCAATTATCTGTTGCTTGTTATGTGTTCTGTCAAATCTATTTGCAGTGACAGTAAGGTGAGAAATTCAAAAAGGCAGCACTAATGGAGTAATGCAAACAAATTAATTAAGTTCAATAACAACACTACAATACTGATATTAGGATCAATGAAGACATGTTTCCCTTTAATATGTTCCTAAAATAAATCCCATTCAACATCCATCAGGCTGGCAGATATAATCTCTGCCAATAATCAAATGAGAACAATTATTCTTTGTTAATCTGAAGGCAATTGCATTTCTTTGATTTTTATATACAAATGCTCATCGTTACCATCCAATTAGTGTTTTTATTGATGATGTTTGCTTTTCTGCTGAGCCATAGGTCAGGAAAAAAAATAAAAAATACTAGTTAACGCTCTTGGGGAAATGGTGTAACCTCGAGTTGCCCAACACCTGAACAGAACAGAACCAGGACGTGAAAAGTAGTCCACTCAGCAAGTCAATTGGGTTTCTTATACACAACCCAACATCGTTAGGAGCGATGGTAAATTCAAATATCCCTGTGAACTGCTTTGGTCTTGACTGGTGCAACCCGAGCTGCTGATGATTTACTGTTCAAGTGTCTGATGAGGCAAAACAGGAAGAGGAAGATTCCTAGGACCCCCTGATGTTTCCTTGATTAGAGCCAAACACTGATCCCTTCAGTCAATGCAGTGATAAAGCCCCTCAGCCACATGAAGTTCAGCCACGCAAAAGAAACATCAGGAATTCTACTTTCCTTAAAGTGCACAAAAAAGAAAGACTAAATGTTCAGATGTATAATAACTAAAGGAGAATCCGTCACGTAAGCCACATACCCAGGCATCGTTTTATTAAACTTGACCTTGTTCAAAATTAAAATGTAGCAGTTGTTGCTGCACAGCTGCAGAGCTAAAATAAATAGGCTATGATACAAATATATTACAGGCATGATTCTACATTACAAAAATATTACAGGCAGATTCTCAGTTTGTAATTTAAAAAGTTACTTACGCAATTGTCTAGTACATTTATTGTTCTTATTGTTGTTGTTATTGTTCTGTCGCCTTAAATAACGTACCCAAGTTAAAGTGAAGATAAGTGAGCACTAATAAGGAAAAGTGGAAAGATAATCATTTGCCTTGCGTTTAAGGCCCGACACGCCACGTATTTAAATCCCCTGTAGTGATGCTTGCTCTGAATACCAGTCAAGTGAAATATATTCAAATTAAAATATCAAATGTATTCCCAAACCACAGCTATCCAGCTGCTTCTAGATTTATGCAAGAGTGTATTCAACAAAAAACCCTATGTTGACAAAGACATTGTCAATATGGAAACGGTTAAGCACCAACACACTATGGTTAGCAGTTCTGAGTAAGGGAATGCAACACTAACGAGTTGCACTTCTTTTCCGGCCCTGGAAGATCTCTTTCTGAGTCATGCACCACCGAGCAACTGTCATAGGGGTAAATGGAGCGCCGCCTCCAACACTGTAAACTTGCCATTGGCCTTCCTGCACTTAAAGCAGATGAAAGTTACCATCTCGCTTCTCGTGCTTTATTTAGACAGCTTGAAGCGCCAGACGGAATAAATAAATTAGTTAACCGACGACACAACGGTAACATATGACAGTGACTGAAGCTCAAGCAGCCTAGAAGAAAGACACGCAGGTGACATTCAGAATAACTGTGCCGATGTTTTTGACAGGACCGAGGGTTTAACATTACATGGAGGATCAATGCAAAGCCCAGAGCTTGGTCCAGATGGCCTGAGCGGAGGATTAAGATCAATTTATGGAGCATGTTGATACAATCTGCCATTGACTGGTATTTTATGTCCCGTTCAAGAGTCTGCCCTATTAAATGGGCTTTAATCTTCTGTACTTAAAGACTAATGGTAATGTGGTTCTCAGCATGTTTAGCGGATGTACATTTCAGTCAATAGAAAGCATTTCTTTTTGACAGGGTAGAGCAAGACCTCCATCGCTGAAGAAGCAGACACAGAGAACGGTGATGTTGCAGGCCTATCTCCATTTCCCCATGCCACTAGTTTGGACTGGTGGTTCTATTGCAGCTTGTTCTGCTTTATTCAGTGATGGAAGGTAGATATTTTTAATTATATATTCTTCTCTTCGATTTAACACCGTCAACCTGGCTCTGTGGATTCACAGATGGCGTAATGCTTGTCTTGGTTTTAAAAGCCAGATGAGGCTCAGACAGACACCAAAGAAGTAATCGAGTCAAACACAAAAGCTATTTTCCTGAATCTGGCAACATTCACTACATCCACCCATTTGTTAGTCAAAAACTTAAATAAGGAAACATACCAGTGATATCACAGGTTTCAATGTTAGTATGGTATGGAAATCGCACTGAAAAATGGTCTGCTATTCAGCCTTTAGCAACCATCTAAATTATCTTGTGGTAATGAGCACAGAGATGCTAATGGCGCAGAGAGCATATTTTTAAAGTGCTTGTCCACTGCCAAACAGCAATGTTGTTTATATGCAGCAATATTAACATTCCTTGGGGTGCCCTTCTAGCAACGTACATGTTTAGTTACGGCCAGAGTTTACAGAAGCGATTAATCGGTAGGGACACATAGGAAATGTTGGCATCTGCATATTTTACAGATAAAAAAGAATAACAAGAGACATTCTTTATCCACTTCCAGTGCAACATTTGTGTTTCAGGCATTAGTCAGTTAGATACTGTGTACAATAATGCGCTTTGTGTACAAGAGCACACAGACACAGTTGTGCACCAACAAAAAGCACATATAGTAATTTCATTTCGTTGATGGGAGAACTTAATGGTAAGTTGCCATCCCTCAACATGGAGCTCTGGATACCTCCTAAATACTTGATGAATATATTTAATACAGTGCAGCTGACCATGAGAAAACCTCCTTATACAAAGCAGAAAAAGAGGCAAAACAGCTTGAAATGGTGTCATGACAGTTCTGCATAGCCGTCTGTAAAGTAAAGCCGTGGAGCACGCTTTTGTCTGCAGGGTGTTTGTCTGCTCTGGGACCGGAGCACTCTCGTTCTTTCAAGCCGTCTGAGGGGCTCACTGCAGCCTAGAGAGACACATCTGGCTAATTGACGAGTGCCAGGCTTTGTTTTATCTCGGAAGCCTCACAGCAATGTTGACTAAACGTTGCCAATGGACAGATGGCGTGCCACGGTACTGAATGGCCAGCAAGTGCACCCGAGTGCCAGCGTCTCTCTGATCTCAACCCCCTCATTAATCACCGGGTCCAAATTGATAATCCTTACAGAGGTTTGGCAAAGAAATGTAACTTCAACAGACAGATGCCAGTTCCTACTCAAAACATTCAGACTAGCAATGCCTTGAAGTGACATATGCACCAGTTATAAGCTGCAGCAAATGAAAGACACACAATTAAAACCTCAGTGTCAAAACTCCAAGTGGCTTAAAGCAGGACATACAATTCTGATGGATACTGAGGGATTTTGGAGGAGATTTGAAAGGCAGACTCACATGTGTGGACTAAGTTCATAGAAGTTCCTGTTGCGGTACTCCTCCACTTTGTCTGGGGTGAAGATGGGCAAGGACCTGTAGGGGTTCATGGAGATGACCACACTGCCAATGTAAGTCTGTGGGGCAGAAGGAGAAATGAAAAAGTTAGCGAGTCAACTTTTACCCCTCTATCGATTAGGGCGCTAATTGTTCAGTCTTTGTGGGAGGAATTCAACATCAGCTTCTCCGAAATGGGTATTCTTAATGCGTTGTTGTAGGCATGCAGTTAAAAAACAAGAACAAGTGTGTGGAATCTGTTGACTAGACGGTAAACACAGACGGCAAAGAGGCCACGGTGCTGATGGCTGTTTTTAGCCAGTGCAAGTCGATGTGTTCATGTATTCACGACGCCAAATCGATGACCAACAGGCCTACATTTCATGCAACACCTAAGACACTAAATAACATACAGATATTTCATGTAGCATTAGACAAATATAAAAAATGCATTGAAAGCGAAGGATACACGACAGGACAGCAGTGGGTTTTGTTCTCCTAATCAACCAAACAGCAGCCAACATAAAAAACAGTGTTCACATAAAAGAACACCTTTTATGTAACAGTCGCACAGGTGCCGTTAAACAGATAACACTTCTCTCATGTTTGTGTAACCAACCATCGTCTTCATTGTCCTCCTACGCTCTAAACGGAGCCCAGAGAGCACTTTCAAACATCCACCTCAAACATTTGCTTTGTTTTCCGTGGTAATGTCTGTTACATAAACGGCCTTCCTCGTGGAAACACCACGACCACCCACTGCCACTTGTCCATAAGCCCCCTCGGGCTCCAAAAAGTAGAGCTCCTGGCCACAAGCACACAACACATTATGTTGTTGCAAAGCATTAGAAGTATCCCAACTTGCACGGGGCTTCCATAATAATACATCTTTTATTTTTAATATCACGTCATAACATAGTTATCATTAGCTCATGACCATATAAACAGCCATGGATGAGGGCGCCTCAACAATTTAAAAAACAAATGTAGAGTCTATAAACAAATAAACATTAAATATATATAAATCTTTCGCATCAAAAGTTATGTAATAATCTTTCCCATCAACAGTGATGCATTTTTATTCAGATTCAATGCAGATTGCTTGGATGATTCATCACTTATCCAACGGCTACATAAATTAATCATTTTCTCTGTCACTCAGTCCAGAAATCAGTGCTTCGATATGACTTCTGTTCATTGAAATATTGTTCACTGCTTATGTATAAAATTATCGCAATATATATATATATATATATATATATATATAGCAATTAAATATAAAGAAATATAGATGCTAGTTCGACTTTTAGACAATCCCTTTAGGATAGAGACCGGGACTGCGAAGGAAAAGAGGCCATTACATCTAATCATGCAGCGCACAACGCAGAGCTAATCATGGTTCAAACTAAGTGGGCCTCCGGAATTAAATAAACATGAAACTGTAATTGATTCCTCTTGTTCAGAAAAGGGGGACGATTCAGACACGAGAAGTGGGGCACCAGTTAACGGGAGGATTTTAACTTTCTTTCAACAGAGTCATTGGATACATGATGCGCCGTCCCCCTGCAAAACAAAGCCATGCTTCTTCTGCTGCGAGCTGTCATATGATAGTTTGGGGGTGGGGGACCATTTGTGAGGAACGATGCCTCACAAGGGAAAAAATGCATTCACATGCAAGAGTTGTACACCACAGATTTATTGGACAAGTATAGGCTTCGGTGCTTTTCCTGGTCATCACTCTTGAGGTGTAGCCCACGCCACCAAAAAGCTACCATTAAAAACTTGGAGCCATGATTTACCTTGCCATGAAAATGTCACGTTTTAAACTAAAAGGGTACAAATCTGAAATACTGAGAGTGTGCACCTTTTGAAGGAGCGGTTATTAAATAAATATTTAGTTAATTGCATGCTTTAGAGTCGTTCAACATCTAGGTCAACACGACACAGGAAAGAAAAAGCTCAAGAGCTTACAGTTTAGGACAGAAAATGGAGGGCATTGTAAATATGAAAACACGATTCCCATTCCCCAGCAGGATGTGGGCTGCATCTCGGCAAAATATCTAGCGCGCCGCGGAGGCAATCATCGCTATAAGAGGTGACATCATCCCTCGGGCCCGGAGCCCTATGAGCCAAAAGGCAACCAGAGCAGAGCTGTAATCATCTAGGTTGACGTTTAGAGCAGTGACAAAAGTTCATCATCCCTGCACTTCTAAAGATGGCCAGCCAGCCCGTCAGTCCCTTCTTGTCTCTGAGCTCTGGCATTCATGCCTCAATTAAAAAAAAGGCATCATCTACATTCTTTACTGATGGGATTCATGGATTAGTTGGTTAGTGTGGCCCGAGACCTAAATGAGTGAGGGAATGAAAGCAATGAAAATATCTAATTGATTACTGAAGGATGCCGTCAGTCTTTAGAAATAGTAACGAGCAGAATACAAAACAGTTTCATGACATGGATGTGGTAGAGACTTACGTAGATCTCATTGTGGTCAAAGCGGTTCCTCAGGTTCTCAATGAACGAGTCCTCGGACAGGGGTTCTAGGAGGACCATGTCGCCCACCCCGATCATGTTGTCTAGAAGTGACGTCTTCACCTCCATTTTGGCTGCAGGTGTCGCCCCCTGCACAGACATGCACAAGAAAGAGATACATCACACACTGTCCAGGGGGGGGGGGGGGGGGGGTGTAGAGCCAAAGTATGGAAAGGTGTGTGAAGAAGAAAAAAACTAATACATAAACAATGCAAGGCTTAAAATATTTCTAAAAAAAATTTGCTTTGAATAAAATGCATTTGCAGAACTGGTGTTTGTGTTCTGGTGAAAGACGTACGTTCAAGTAAAATATCCAGTTATTATTACACCCATTATCTTACGCTTGTTGTCCATCATTGTGAGGGCTCCGAAAAAAAGTCTTCGGAAAGGCATTCTCTGATCAGTAAGTAAACAGTCCTAAACTAAGCCAGTGCAAACAAACTCCGGGGTGGACATGTTTGTACAGCAGGGGTTTGACTCCTGGGGTGGAACAGGGCCTTTTGATTGGCTATTCAGTTCCGTGGCATGTGAGAATGTCTCAGGCTGTTGCATAACTAAGGCACTTTGCTCTTGACCTCTGGCTGTCTGCTCAACTGGATCCTGCTCCTGTTTTGGGGATTATTTTCAAAGAAACAACTGCATAGGCTTCGTAGTTTTGTCTGCAGCCCTCTTGCTTGTTTCAGCAATATAATATTTGAGGCCAGTAAAGGCTCTGGGCTGGAGTGCACGGTGACAAAGACTCTGCTGGGGCTGGCAGTTTTTAGTCCAGTGTTGCCTCCCATCTCCTTTTGGACAGTAATCCCAATGCTATGGCGCTGGAGATAAAAGAGGGGCCTCGGATACATTCAGGGCCTTGATGCAGGGCTTTGCTGCACTAAAAACCCAATGTCTGCTGTTGTGACAGGCTAACCACAGCCGGCTATTAGATGAGGCCATGTAGTCATCTATTGTTTACGGCGCTCTTGGTAACGTTCGTGTTTTCGTTGCCAGAAACAGACATTGGCTGGTACAGAATAAATATTTGGCAAAGCTACACTCACAGTGATTATTATTACAGAAATATCCTATAATGCAGCCAAAGATGTGCCGTGTAAAGATTATGTTTTGGAGATTAAACACTGAATCAGAGAATATTAGAACATGTGATTGGTCAACAGCCAAACGGGGACGACTCGGAGCGCCAACATTTCTGCACAAAACCCTCACTTTGTCTCCAAGACGTAACCCTCCATCAGCTGTCAAACCGAGTGTGTCTGCAGCGACTTCAGAGCCTCAAGACATTCTTGTAGGAATAGAAATGGATTCCCTGCATAGTCTTCCACCTCACTTTTGCCCCGGCTTCTGTTCCCTCTACAGGGCACAGTGTTATAGGACCGTAAAGAGGTTGCCTGGCTCTTCGTGGGAGGCAGGACTCAAATTCCAAAACCACTCTCACTCAGCATGACAACACATCTTGAAAGATGTGGGCTGAGACTGAGGTGGGAAGAATATAGAAAAAAATATAGATAGTTTATTGCAATCAAGATCTCGACTGAAACGGGTACAAAGCATTGGGAAAAAAATGAGAGCACTTCGAAATCAAACGTCCAGTGAGGCCTGTAACGTTGTGCACGCCAACTACAGTGCAATGTGTGTCTGATAGCATCGTGTCAAACAATCCCAGCAACTGCTCATGTCTACCAGCTGCTTTGCTTGTCTGCAATGTTTCGAATCAAATCATTTCCTTTTCACATAGTTGCTAATTCTTTGGAGAGATAATCTTGCAACGTATGTTGTCAATCGGGTGGTATTACATCCGTTTCAATAAAATAAATTCCGCGAGTCGGAATTTCGGATCAAATATTTATAGAACTTATAAATACAGTCAGTGCCTAACCATCTTTGAAAATGGGTCATCCAGACAATCAGTTAATGGAAGCCCGCCACAATCAATATTGTTCAAACCAAATACTGCAAAGTGAGTTAGCTGCCCAGCTACGGCAAACGTACCGACATGGAGTGCTTTAACACTCTACTGTGAAAGTGCAGAGTATAGTATTAACAAACAGGAGTTTAAAAAAGGACAAAGCCAGTCCTTGGTGAAAACAGATGCTGAAGCCTCAGATGACCCGGGGGGGGGAATAAAATGGGCCCATGTTGCTCGAGTGCCTGGGCCAGTCTGACCGACAACATATTGCATCTGTCTGCACCAGCCGGGATGCTGCATGCCCTCAGCTCCTTTGCTGATAACCCACTACCCCAGAATTGGAACTGGCTTCTAGGCAGAGTGTTACACAATCCCATTAATGGCAGTTGCTGCCTGCTGTTAGCTGGATCCAAAAGGGATGGAGCAAAAAACCTGACAGCCTTGATTAAACTCAGGGGATTATCCTCACTGCAGAGTGGTGGAGAGATGAGAATATAGCTAGTCTATGTTGGTTATATATATATATATATATATATATATATATATATATATATATATATATATATATAAAAATTCATGATTTTCAGATGAAAAACAAAAAATGTAGCCAACTCTTTTGTCTGTCTAAATCGTGACCCTAAAGTGACCCTTTTTCAAATGACTAAATAACTGGATTAGAAGTGTCCCGCTTTATCAATCTCTGATGCATTTGGCATCAGAGAGATTGATTAAATCTCGTTGATTCCTGCTAAAGAGGTAAATGTCACATGTGCCCACATGGTTTAGCTGCTATTAAATCTCAAATCTTAATCTCATGAAATCAGTGACGCAGTGAAATTTATGGTCAAATACCCTTATCAGGATGCAATCTGCCTTTTCGGAGTGTGCTCTCCAAAACCTGACTGTCAGCGTGTGTGTCAGATGGGGGTTTACACATGATTTAAGTTTATCCCATTGAATGCTGACCTTGCGAGTCAAAAACATGAATCTGGAAAGTGTTTAAATATGATTCCCTAATAATTACTTTTTGCTAAGACGTCCTGGTACAACTCTGCTATCAGCAACGCAACATAAACAGAATACCTGCGGCTGGAACTAAACAGCCTTGATCAAATAGAGCACCGTGAACTTCAGAAGGATAAGGACACGACTGAGTCACTGTTTTGACTCTACATATGACATCCAGTACAAGTCACAGAATTTCATTTTAAATGCGAGCTTGATCTACAATTCCAACAGATTAACATACTGTTTTTAGAGGCACAAGTGATTGTATGTGGTGGGACTGGATTTGAATGCAGATCATCAATATTACGAAACTCACTTTCCTTCCCGCAACCGAAGCTGACCTATGTTCACCAGTAAGATCACGCAACATCCATTAAATTTACATATCTTATTTACGGGCCCTAGACTGAGGCCACGTGACTAATCTCTTCTGTCAATAGCGAGGAGAAAAATACACTTAACCAAAAGGTCAACAACCGTGCAGGCATTCACATGCATGCAAAACACACGAGTGCTTGTGAAAATACAAGCAAGCAAAAAAGCGTGGAGTCATTAAACCAGCGGTTAATTCTCAGGGCGAAGCGCGTGAGCTCCGCGGAGAGACGACCGTCGTCATTCTACCTTGAGAGCGGTTGTTTGAGAACACAGGAGGCGTCCATGTGCAAACGCATGATAATAAAATGCATTGTGCAAGGTAACGGTCTGTAAAAAGCCGATCTCTGATCAACCTGGCCTCGTCATCACAGGCTGCTGGTAATGACGGAGATTAAAGGCCGGCCTGACTGAGCAGCAGCAGCAGCAGGGCTTTTGGGTCGTGCCAAAGCCAAGTCCAGAACAGAGGCGGAGGGCGAGCCGCTACCTGAGCAAGTGACCTGGAATCCAGTGACCTCAGCACCCCTCGAGGTGCAGATCTCGGAGAGGATGCGATACATGTGTGCGCGCGCGTGTGCGTAGACGAAAGGCTGACACACAAACAGACTGGCGCTCCATTTGCAGGAACGACAATCTGCCTGCAGACTTTATGATTTCTGTCCGTCAAAAAGCTATTTGCAATTCAAATACGGAGTTGTCATGCCACACAGCCCTGTAGCCTGATTAAACATAAACCTGTAACCCACACCTGTATTTATAGTACAGTTCAAACAGCAGGCCGAATGGCAAATTTGCAAGAACATGAGCCTACAGCTGGTAATCAAAATGACGACAGATCAAACAAACAATACAATAGTTAATCCACCAGGCGTACAACACCTTTATTGAAATGAGATGACTGATTGGAACAACGGTCTGTGTTGGCTTTCAAAAAGGCCCTGCAAACACACTTCATCAGCTTCTTACTATGAGCAATGAGGCCCAACATGATCAGAAAAATGGTGGGCCAAATTTGGGACGGATCTGGTAATGTCATTGTTTTGTTGTTAAAGTGTACCCACGTATTTCCCTTGGGAGTAAATCACACTGTAAAACCCAGGATTGATTTTTACACCATGGACCGATGAGGTGAAGGCTATGAGACTTAAAGAATGTCAAGTCTCATCGCGAAACAGGTGGTGGTTCACACACACACACACACACACACACACACACACACACACACACACACACACACACACACACACACACACACACACACACACACACACACACACACACACACACACACACACACACACACACACACACACACACACACACACACACACACACACACACACACACACACACACACACACACACACACACACACACACACACACACACACACACACACACACACACACACACACACACACACACACACACACACACACACACACACACACACACACACACACACACACACACACACACACTTTTTTCAAGCAGTTATTTTAAGGTGAAAAAGTTACATAGTGGGGCTTTAAAGCATGCTTAATATCTATGCTCAGTCCACTTGTAAAGCTTTTAAAAGAGAGTTATGGTGAAGTTGTAGATAGAAAAACCTGCCAATGAACTCTCTAGTCTAGTGTGTACAAATAATATGGTTAACAGTCGATTTTTTTGTTCAACTTTAAGGTCCAAGCTGTTGCACTTTACGAGTAACACAAGCTCTAAAGTGGCCAAACCACCATCAGCCATAAAATACAAGCATTTAGGAGAACCCTGCAAGGTTGCATTTTTTTTTGTTCCACCGCGTTAAAGAACACGACGACACTCAAATGTTCCCCAGGCTGCTCTGCATTAGCAGCGCCGGCGTCGTCTGCAGAGCAGGCTGTCAAACACTTGGTCTGGCTTGGTTTGCCATAAGTCAATGGATAAAGCAGCTGTAGTGGACTTAACAAAGCAACAGTGAGCTGAATCAAAATGCACAGGGTTATTACTCCGGCTCCACGGGGAGAATCAGGACGCAGAGTTCCACAATCAAACGGAATGGGTGGGATTTTTTTATTTTTTTTACCCCTTCAACTTGAAAGTAACATGAAAGAAAACTACAAGTTCCAATGGGATCTGGTGCATCGCAAATGGTAGTGTTACTACTTGTTGCTGAGTAATCAGCATATACTCCTTTCACAGAGGCTGCTGAAGGCTCATCACAATCCAGTCAGTGGGGCTGCACATGCATGTGGCCCGGTCCAACTCTGTTGATGTAGGAGCAACACACGACTCACAACGCCACGCGGCCAGACAAGTGCAAACACCATTCATCACCATGGTGTGGGTCGGAGGATGTTGTCCCCAAACACAGACACGAAGGAGGCTTTTGGCACCGAGCAGGCCAGCCAACAAGCGTACGCTGTTACTAGAGAAGCCAACAGTCACTGCCGTCTTCCAAGTCTGAGCTGAAAGGTTGTTACATTTTTTTCAAGGATCCCCCTGTGCAACTGAGGGCTTGCCACACACTAGCTTTCACCGTCATCTTACATCACCGTTTGTTTGATCAGCGCGGGTAATAAAGTTCCCATCTGGCTCCCCGACTGAGACTCTGGCTAACAGAGGCGGGACATATTTGTGGAAAACCACAAAGAGAAAAAAATACAACACTTCTTATAAAAAAAAAAATCTTATCTGGTCCTCTTGGGAATTTTAAGTTCACCGATGGAATTACAAGTTGGAAACTAAAGGATTCAAAGTAGTTCCAAGCGTAGAAAGAATGTTCCATCAAAAAAAACTGGAACATTTAAAGTGTAAGGAGAATGGGAACGCACGCGTCACGTTTTCACTGAATTCATGTTTTGTATCAGTTATGGGCCAAAACTTAAATATGAATGCATTTATCCTGGAAATGTGCACACATACTGATCGTTTGGACTCCACTGCTTCCACAATAAAATAGAAAGTAAGATTCAAAGTCAAAGTAAAACTTGTGTTTAGACTAGAGTACAATCAGCAGTTGCTGGAAGCCTTGACTAGCATTTGAACAACCGTCACAGTTACCCTTTCCAATTTAAAAAATGCTGACATGTTTAATTTTCTTTACAGTAACATTACATGGATCCATGGTGTTTTTACTGCAGCATTTCTCATATAGTACAATGATTAAGTATAGTTTTGTTAATCTGATGTATCCTAAATTGTTCTAATAGTGTACCGTGATGTAGCCCTGACACATCTTCCCAGAAAGCATTCCCATCCTCCATTTGATTGTATAAGTTCCAGGCTGGATCCCACAAGGGGATCCCGGGAGAAAGAAACCAGGTCAACTCTAACAAGAGGGAACTTTTGAGATGTTTCTCAGAGAGGTGAATGGTTTCATTCATGCAGTTCGTCCTGAGCAGTAATGTATTCGATTGAGCAGCAGCATTAAAGATCTCAAACCCAAAGGGCGACTGGAGGGTAAACCATAACTTTAGTCAGTTTGAAGCAGAGATTTATCCTTTTTGGGGGATATGGATCAAAGTGTATTCACAAATGATAAGAGCCCATAATGCAAGGATGTAATTTAAATGAAACAGAAAGATTATACTTTGAGTGATCCCCCAATGAAGAGGTCAAAATTGGCCATGTTCATTTACCCCCCTGCACATCAGACGAAACGCCCATTTTACGTTCACACATTGTTCACTTGTGTGATGATACGAGGATTATTTGGCCGGTATATGGAGAGGGCTTCTCTAAAACAGCGCCATCAGAAAAACTGTCATATTATTTATTTTAAACGTATTTATGTTTGAGAGTTGACACATCTGCTGCTGTTCTCTGAAGTTAGGCTCTCGTGAATTACAAAGAAGGCACTTAAACCCGCAGATGAACGCAATTAGCGACCGCACTTCCTATTAACGTAGTCAAATCAGGGATTGGAAAGAGACAACACGACGACGTAAAATCGGACATACGTAGCGTTAGCGCTACTAGTTTGTATCCTCCAACCAATGCAAGCAGTATACAAAGAAACAATCAAATAAAAATAAAAAATCCTCCCCCCCTTTCTCCTGCACGAAGTGAGGAGGGATGAATGAGTTGCGGTAAGCAGATGGTCCAAAGAAAACACAAAGTTAACTTTGGAAAAGTTGCAACAGTGCAACGAACACGACTCTTTCAGCACATGTAAGCGAAGACGTCAAAACGTGCATCTTTACCTCTGCAAGAGTCGCTCCCTCTCGTCCTAAATCCACTCTAGGAAACAAACAAAAAAAGTACGATCCCAGAAGTGATTCTCCAAGACTGGAGTGGCTCCTGAAGCCCCTTCGCCGCCGCCGTTAGTCTAACTCGTGTCTGCTGTGCTGGATGAGGCTGAACGTGGCTCTCATCTGGACTTCAGCACTTTGAATGGAGCGCTGGATGGACTTGAGAGTGCAGGGTCCGCTGGGCGTAGGGAGTGGCTGGAGCGGCGTAGCTGGGCTAGTCCAGCGTCCCTTAATCACCTCCAGCGCCGGGGTGGGGGGTGGGGGGTTGTGATGCCTTCAAATGTTGTCGGGAATTTTCCGTGAGGCACTCTTCGTGACTCCAGTCGTGATTGTGGGCACACAAAACAAAGCGTTCTACAAGCCTATTTTCAACACCAGCGATGTATGATAATAAGATACACCTCACATCCAAACACCACAATCTTAAATAATGTTTCTTAGCGATAACCCAACCTTGGGCGAGGATAGGACCTTCTGGAAGAGTAACGAAAACATTATGGATGTGGGATGAATGGACTGATAACATGTGATAAGGTAATACATTTTAAATGATTGTTATGTATTTGTTTAGCATGTGAAGATAATAGCAGTCGTTGGGCTAAAAGTTAAATCGTGGCCAATAGAAGTAGAAGTATAACCAACCTTTACGAGTTTAATAGTAATGCAACATTACAGTGTTCCCTTCATACGAGAGACAGGAAGCCGATCCACCCGGTAGCACAACATCCCCCTCATGTGTCTTAATGACAGATAGCAACGACTTGTTGACCCATTATTTAATGTTGGCCTACTCACTCTGGGTCATCATACCCTTTAAGAATAATTAATAATGTATTTTTTATATATATATATATATATATATATATATGTGTACACTTTATGAACAGGCCATGGGCTAAACCAAATGTGACGACTAGAAAACTGCCCCTGTTCATCATGTTTATGGTGAAACCCATCCCTATTCATTGCTTTAGTGCTGACACTGGGCTTTGGAGATAGGTGGCTACACGTAGTCTATTCATTCAAGCCGTAACTAAACAAAAGTACTACGAACCCTACAAGGGAGGATGAATAGCAAAGTCTGACTTTTATCATTCAATTTACACGGAGGGCAAACGGTAAATTAATCCATATTGTATTTAATTTAAAAAAATGCATTATAGGGATGATAGTTATTTCATTCCGATACTATTATCTCCGTTTTTAACAGATTGTGATTTGCGTGTACCCCACACAAGTGTAATGGCCCTCTCAGCGTCGGCGTTAATGCGCATGCGTTGTTGCGTCTACACTTTCCTGTTCTCTGGAATCGACTGCTAACGCTACCTGACTGTAACGTTTCAACCAGTGGTAATCGTTTTTATTTTACGGACTTTTTTTGCACGTAAAGAGGATTTCGGTGAGTTGCCGTGTGTCCTTGTCCAATGCAATTGAGCGACGCTCCCATATTTAAGCGTATTTCGGGACTGCGTCAGGATGAAAGTAGCTAGCTAACCTAAGCTAACCCAACGTTAGCATCGACGTTAGCCGTGGTTGTATGAAGTTATACATCCACGGATTTTAACACGTTAAGCTAACGCACGTTCTCCAGTGCCACATATGCCATTTTTATAAATCTTGATTATCCTACATTTTTACAAATGTGTAGTAATATATTCACATAACTGAACACGACCGTCTAGACTGTTGCGTTACACAGTGTCCATGATGCTGGTAGAACTAACTAGCTAGCTAAACCATTACTATCGCGTTAGCTTAGCTGGTTAAGTAAGGTGCAACATTGTTAGTTTGTATTACATATTACGTTATATTGTGTTTAGTGGTTTATCAACCACCTTCACCTTTTTGAAAGTTGTGTTACGCTGTGGTTTCAGTTGTTGAATGCACTTTAGCTAGCTAGGTGACTGCTTGAATTATCATTCATCGGCATTGTGTGTTTTGTTTTACACAAGTTATGTTCTAATCCTGATCTTTTTTCCTAAACTTGTGTCTTTCAGACTGTCTTTTATGAGTAATCAAAGGCAGCAGAAGCCTACGCTAACAGGCCAGCGTTTCAAAACCCGCAAAAGAGGTGACTGACTTTGCTGAATCACCATTCTGCATCCTAGGAATTAAGATGTGTCGTTTGGAGAGGCTACATGTATTTAACAAGTAGGCCTCCATCAGAGTTCACAAAGAGCATCTGCTCTCAGATGTTCATAGTACTGACTTTTCCATTCAGCACCATACCCGTTTACAATTATGGACACAGGAATATGATTTTACAGTTTTAGAACTGAAGACCACGCCTATGTGTTAATCCTACATATATTTAATGTGATATAACTTCCAATATTTTACTGGTGTGCAGGGTTCGTACGGTCATGGAAAACCTCGAAAAGTCATTGAATGGAAATTACTTAAATCACAAAAGTTTTGGAAAAGTCATGGACATTTTTTTATATCCACATGTTCATCCATGTCGAGTTTAAAATAATTAATGTTTTTGAAAGGAAGACTCAAATTATAAGCTGGCATACGCCAAGTCCAAACAGGTGGATTTGCACATAAAGGATAAGAATAAACATTTATATAAGTGTTTCTAGGAATAAACATGTATATGTTTATTCTTTTAATCAAACTATTCTCTTTAATTTTTTTCATTTAAGGTATATTGTATTCTTTGTAATTCTCATTGTTTGAATACCACTTTTTCAAAAAGTTTTCATGTACACAATATTTCAGTTTGGTCATGGACATTTGGTTTAAAGTCATGGAAAAGTCCTGGAATTCCATTGGTCAACATGTGTACGAACCCTGGGTGTGCCCTATGCAGGGAAGCTAATGTGTGTTCATATTTGGGTCTGAACATGTCTTTTATAATGTCATAGGTGGCAGGATAAACTCATGTACAATTTTGTCTTTTTAATAGATGAAAAGGAGAGGTTTGACCCCACCCATTTCCAAGAGAGCATCGTACAAGGTCTGAACCAATCTGGCTCTGATTTGGAGGCTGTCGCGAAGTTTCTTGACGCCTCTGGCGCCAAGCTTGACTACCGGCGCTATGTAGAGACTCTTTTCGACATCCTGGTCGCTGGTGGGATGCTGGGTAAGAAGCAGGACTCTTTGTCATGTTAGTTTCATACATTATTGAGCTGAACACTGTCATGAAACGAATCACAGGAAAGCTTTTAGATCAATCATTCAGTTGTTATTTTTCCAATTGTGAATCTCGGTAGAGATTCGAAGCATAAGACCATGATATTCTGAAACTCTTTCTTTTCAGCCCCAGGAGGTACCTTGTCAGATGACATGACCTGCACAGAGTTTTGTCTCTTCAAAGCACAAGAAGACATGGAAACTATGCAGGCTTATGCCCAGGTGGATATCATTTAATTTCTGCTTAATTGTCACTAATCACAGAGAAGTTAACAATCAGAATAATTGGATTTGTGTTTTCTTTAGGTCTTTAACAAGCTTATCCGGCGTTACAAATACTTGGAGAAAGGATTTCAAGAGGAGTTTAAAAAGGTTTGCATTTGCAGGAACACATAGTAACTTTCCAGGTCAAGTTTCTGAATTTGTGACCATGTTATTCCAACTTAAATGTCAACAAATTAATGTTTAATTTAATTCAGTTAACAAGATTGTCCTCTGTTTGCTTTTTGGCAGCTGCTGTTGTTCCTCAAGGGCTTTACCGAGTCCGAGCGCAACAAGCTAGCCATGCTAGCAGGAATTCTGCTGTCCAAAGGCAATCTTTCTGCAGCCATTCTAAGCAGCCTCTTCAACGAGAACCTCGTCAAAGAAGGTACCTATTTCTCTGCCTTGTAGGCATGCCTAGTTTTGTGTGTTTTTACCCAAAAAAACAGCAGGTAGAAATAGCAGACTGAGATTTAAGGAATTAGTTGTCAAGTAGGGGGCGAATCATCTCATACCTTCAAATTAAGTTGGAATAATTATTTCCATTTGTCTCTAGTACCTGTGATGGATTATTCTTTTTTTTTGTGTGTTTAAAAATGGAATCCTTTTGAAAAGATATTCTTTAATTCCAAGTTGTATTAAATCTCCATCTCTTTTCCCAGCATCTGTCTTTTTAAAATGCATAGTTTATTGTCTTCTAATTTAAGTTTAAAAGTGAAGATCACCATAAATGTATATCCTCATGCAAGCATTTACATTTATAAATAGCAGAGACTTACCAGACACCAACCCAGGCACAGTTCGTGAGTCTGCTCAATTTCCGTTACTTGAAAGTAAGAAGTGAGATCCTTGTTTGGTCTATCGCTAAAAAAAGCTGCAGACTGAAATGTCCTTCCTTACCTGGAAATCCACGCAGGTGTACTATATTTTTCTGAAACGCATATATATTATGCATTGGAATTACAAGGACGAGACCATTGTTACATAAATTGAACATTTGGGGAAATTCAGTCAGTCGGCAGTCACAAATGCACAAAGTTTTAATCCATCCATAGATCAGCAAACAGGCTTACAAACAGACATGCCAAGCTACCCTCAATTAACTAGTGCCAACAAAGAGCAGCTGATCAAACTACAGTTCACCTAATACTAGATGTATGAGGTCAATTATTGATGCAGAGCACTTAAATTGGTGAACTGAGAGCTGTGGCGAGTGGGACATATTGCTTTTCAGAGGACCAATTATGAAACTGAGATGATGTTTCTAAACCACCTTTAAACATATCTTTGACTTTTCTGTACTGCAGCATCTTGTTATTTATCATCCAATTTGCACTGATGCCAACATGTATGCAGTAAACTTCTCAGCTTTGCCTAACATCACTTTTAGTCAAAGGTTTCTTGTGAAGCAACCACAATGCCATCGGCTTATATACATGTACTTCTACACCCGCATAGGAGGAAATAAGTAGTCAATAGTCTTTGTTCCTAATGCAAAAGATAACCTGTAGAGCCAGCATTATGAGAAGACAGTCGGCCATTATTTATATATATATATATTTTTTTAATTATTTTTGCGACTATATTTAAATTGTTCTTGTTGCATGCAATTAATTGATTTTGTCTGACAAAAGGATTCAGATGAATCGGTTAAGTTTTTCTCAGCTTTGACCTGAAGGTGTCAGTTTTTGTATTTTATTGTTATTTATTCGACTGATGGGCTGTCTTCTAGATGGCTTCAGTTGGTCCCAATGATTGCCTTTAGGCTTAATGTATAGGGACCTTTTAAGATAACTGTAGGTAGAAGGCAGCTGTTGAGTATTTAATTGTTGATTCGCTGAAATTATGTTCACTGAAATGTGAATATGGCAACACATTTTTAATACACCTGTTCCAAAGTAATTTTGTTGACTGCATCCTTGTTGTTTTAGGCATTGTTCCAGGTAGAAAATGACTTATCGCATCCTGTGAGGTTGTTTACCAATGTATTACTTAGGCCTGGCATGTCTGTTCGTAACAGCTGACTCTTTGGTATGCGTTTGTTCAGGTGTTTCAGCGTGCTTCGCTGTAAAACTCTTCAAATCATGGCTTACTGAAAAGGACATCAACTCCGTTTCTTCCGGTCTCCGGAAGGTTGGCATGGACAGCAGGCTCATGGTGAGAATGACGAGGCTCAGGTGAAGTATTATGCTTCCCAATGCAATAAGGGGCAGCCGCCTCTAAATACTGTTGTTTGATGAAATAGGATTAACAATTGTTATTGTGCCATGCAGTAATCGGGCTATTGATGAACAAAGGCTTCTTAATTGCTGAATAAGCCATGTCTGACTGAATAGGTGTGCCTTAATGTTTGGCTGCTTTTTCAGGAGCTGTTCCCTGCCAACAAGCGCAGTTGTGAGCACTTCTCAAAGTACTTTACGGATGCTGGACTGCCAGAGCTTTCAGACTTTGCCAAAAACCAGCAGTCCATTGGTGCTCGCAAGGAGCTGCAGAAGGAGCTTGAGGAGCAGATGTCACGTGGGGAACCCCTCAAAGATGTAAGCCTTTTTAGTTTTTGAGCTGCTTTTACGTGAACGTAGTCCCATTTTGAAAATCAATGTCACTGAGGGCAGCACTTAGTTTATACTCGTCTTCGTGGCGCCGGTGCGTGCACCAAAAGACAACGCAACCGCAGTGCTCGTCGGCTTCTCAAGTTGTCGCAGCACTTGGATGTTGACCTATGTATTTTTATAACTCGCAGTCATAAATAGTTAAGTGATAAAAAGCACTGTTTAAATGTTGAGGGATTATATAAGTACGGCCAGGTTTTTTTTAATGCTTGAGAAAGAGGAGGCCTTTAAACATCTTTATTTGAGTGTATATTTTGCAACCAAATTGAAAATTCTCCACACGATATTCAACCCTCGTTAATTTAAAATGATTGTCATACTTGACTTTCTTCTTTACAGGGTTTGTACAAAGGCTATAAAATAATCCATTAAATATGAGCTTACAGATGACAGTCCCTCCTCTGCATTGTGGAGGTTGGTTTATGGCATTTTGCCACTTACAGCGGGTTATACTTGTTGTCTTGTTGACTGTTGGATTGACGCTAGGGCTGCAACTAACGATTATGTTGATAATCGTTTAATCTTTTTATTTTTTCGATTGATCGATTAATCGGATAAAAAAACTAAACCTGTAATTCCAACGCTTTATTCAAAACGGGGTTCGTGCAGTCATGGAGAACATGGAGAAGTCATGGGATTTTTAAATTGCTATTTCCAGGCCTGGAAAAGTAATAATAATAAAAAATCCAACATTATTGGAAAAGTAATGGAAATGTGTTGTATTCAAATCTTAATTTGAGGTGAGGGGGCGTGGCTTATCTCCGTTGCTTTGCACAGCGGAAAAATATTTTCCGCCACAGAATAATTAACCACTTTTTCTACGTTATACTTGCGGTGGCTATGCCACACGCGTCGTAACATCTAACGCCCTGGTGTCTGGCTTCAGAACATCACCCGTAGGCGCACACAGCTCCGTGAATGTCACTCCGACTACGCAAATGACTTCCGCTTCCTACGCCAATTAGATTCACCAACAGTGGAGCAACTCGGCGCTGATTGGCTCTCACAACGCAGTGTTCTGTCTGTCCTCTCCCTCCACTCCCGCTATTTGTTTCTCCTGCGCCACTCAGCGCTCAACTCAACTTTTTTCGTACTCTGCGATTTAGTGAGTGCTTCAATAATCGCGCGACACAACGAATCAATAATGAAACTATTTTAATCATCGATTTTTTTTTTTTTTTTTTTTTTTTTTTTTTTCATCGCTTCGTTGTAGCAGCCCTAATTGACGCCTTGGAGTTCCGGAGAACAATGCAACGAACGGCGCAGACAGTATATATACGCCTCCATGCGTTCCAAGTGCGAGTATAAACAAAGCTTGAGATTGCTTCCTTCTTAACCTCGTCACCTAATTGTCTTGAGGATCTGGAGAAAAGGAGGCAGTCAACCAATGACACATTGCTGAAATCCACTTAACATATTATCTACTCCTGCAGGCCTCGGTCTCCTGCCAGGGTTCTACTACCTCAGACTTCAGCAGGCGTTGAAAAACATTAACCCTCTGCATATGCTGACCATGGTTTGCCCACTTCTCCAATAATGTGTGTTCCATCTCTGGACCCGGGTCTTACAGATCATCCCCTACGTCCGAGAGGAAATCAAGAAGAACAACATCTCCGAGCAGACGATGATTGGATTAATCTGGGCCAGTGTGATGAACTCGTTGGAGTGGAACAAGAAGGAGGAGCTGGTCACGGAGCAAGCCATCAAACTTTTAAAGGTGACTTAGCAGAGAAGATAATTGATTCACTTGCCCGAAGCCATTTCCCCGACAAAGTGAACGTAATATAAGAATACCAAGTAGTACGTCCGATTTCACTCGACTCTTCTCTGTTTTACCTTCTCAGCAATACAGCCCACTGCTGAAGTCATTCACCTCCCAGGGCCTCTCTGAACTAACTCTCCTGCTGAAGATCCAGGAGTACTGCTACGACAACATCCACTTCATGAAGGCATTCCAGAATATTGTCGTGCTGCTCTACAAAGGTACGCTCCTAGTTTCATAGTGGGGAAGCTGTGAAGCCATGTAGATGGCCAGAAAGTATAGCCAACACTCGATCTTGATTGGTGTCTTCATCCTGCCTGGTGACATTTGTTTTTCAAGCCCCTGTGGAAATGTTTGCGCTGTTGCCATCATTTTGGATAGATTATTTATTTTACGCTTCTTTCTTTTCTCAAAGCGGATGTTTTGAGTGAGGAGGCGATTCTCAAGTGGTACAACGAAGCCCACCTTGCCAAAGGAAAGAGCGTTTTCCTTGAGCAGATGAAAAAGTTTGTGGAGTGGCTCAAGAACGCAGAGGAAGGTAAGCGTCTCCTCTTTTCTGCCTTGATCACATGGTGGTTTTGGTTCTGCCTCTCAGCCCTAGAGCGCCAACACAGGCCATGGGTTTGTATATAACAAACTAATGTATCAATTTTCCATGTATTATTTATTGTTCTGTTCAAGTTTACATGACATTAATTGGTGATGCAGAATGCTGACTGTTTTTTTTCTTCTTTCTTTTTTCTTTACAGAGTCTGAGTCTGAGGAAGAGGAGGCAGACTGAGCACCTCTACCTACAACTACCATTTTGAGTTCTATTTCCACATTAACATAGTACCAGATGCAGTAGAAGGACCTGTTACTGGGTGTCTGGCTGTATTTTGTTTTTTCCTTCTCTATTCCCTACCACCAAATAACTAGTTCAACTGTAATGTAAGGGCTTTAATATTGTTTTCATTTTCACCATGTTTTCTCTCTGAACACATGTAGTCTTCTTTATACTCCTACATGAGCTGGTCACAGAAACACATTTAGCTAAATAGATCAAAACTAATTTCATGTGACAAAGGGGGACCTTTTTTTGGACAGATGGTTCCCTTTTAAAATTGGCCCGTTAGGAGTAATATTTCACAGCTATTAGGTTTAGCCATGGAACTCTTAAGTTTCCTGAGGTCTGTCTGTAAAGCCACGATATCTTGGTCCTCTGAAAGGCAAACTGTTTTCGCTACCTAATTTCACATTTCTGCCAATTATGTGACAACTTGGAATGTTTTGCCAGTTTAGATTCTGTCTCCATTATTGGGGATGGAGATTTGTCATTTCAAGCAGTGGTTATGGTGGCCATGCACCATGAAGAATCCAACTTTAATTGTTTTCTACATCTTAGATAACGGAACCATGCAAGTGTATTTTTCTTTTCTCCTTTACCATACAGTTTGACTTTTTAAAATAAAGGGAAATTAGTGGTTATCATTACTGCTGGATTTATTGATAAACTACTTACTAATGACTTATCAAATCACCATTATAGTGTGAAGATACATAATGAAAATATTATGAGCCGTTAAAAGGCGCAAATACTATTGTTTCACAGATCAACTTGTGTTCCCTCAATTTTCTGTTGTTTGATCTCCTGCAGTCCCACTTAATCAAGCAATCAAGTAAGGCAGCCCAGCATGCGTGACCTGAGGTGCAAACAACCATCTCGTTTACCTCACTTCTATCACACTTTTAAATAGTAATTATGGCTCAGTCAAGCATGCAAATATGAGAGACAGTAATTCAAGATGTTATCCAAACGGAGGTCCGTGCACATTCATTACGACGAATCATTTTACAAAGTCTGAGAAACCGACCGCTCATTTTAATAACATGCTGCATAACACATATTTAACCACATGCATGGCAGGTGATCTCACGGTCAGGAAACGTAACATTGATTTTCCCACCCAACCGAAAATGTCTTTTATACATTTTTACATCAGAAGTGTTGAATCAAGACCATTTTTATCTATTCCTCTGCAGACAATCTGTTCATACATGCTTGACAATTGTGTGCATCTTCCAGAGGAAAATGATTCACTTCAGCACCAGCCACCATACAGTCACCCAATGCCTGGAATGCACTGGAGAGGTGATGGTAGGAAATATTATAAGTAAAGGCAAAGATGAATTCTCAACATGTTCTCACGTGTCTATAATGGCCTTGCTGCATAGGATGGGTAATATAATATAGTCCAAAGTACTGTACAGTAAAGAAACCGAGAACCTTTGTTGACCATCAATTTCCCTCAGTGCCAACAGATGGCAGT
This sequence comes from Liparis tanakae, assembly GCA_036178185.1. Classification (NCBI taxonomy): domain Eukaryota; kingdom Metazoa; phylum Chordata; class Actinopteri; order Perciformes; family Liparidae; genus Liparis; species Liparis tanakae. The sequence goes on from CM070107.1 coordinate 15,386,126, forward strand.
AAGTCCCTTAAAAGATGTTCCTGCCTTCCATTAAAGCCTTCCACAGTTTACGAGTTGAGCCCAAATAGAAAAGGGCATTTTGAAGAAATCGGACTGGAAAGTATTAGACGGGCAGAATAACAAAGTATCTAACACCATTGTTTTCTCTGTCCCAGGAGGATGTGTTTGGTTTTAGTTAGTCACAAAAGTACATAACACACTTTTGAATGACTTTTGGAAAGGGAAACACTTCTGCTTTTTTGGTGTGTGGAGCGCATTGAATGACAATGATGCACCCCATACCTGCCCTGTGCAAAGCCCTGGCAATGCCTTTTTGTTGGTGCCGTTATCTGTTCGTTACCGGCACCGCTTCGCTTCGCACCACACGGCGCTCCTCCCTGCGTCTCATTTTGTACAGGCACTGAGCAGGCTGGCTGTCGAGGAAGGCGCTGCTATAATGAGCTGTGCACACTGTCCCTGACACATCTGTTTGTTTTGCTCCCATTTTCAAACAATTGCATATGCTGCTGGATATACAGTAGGCCTCCCACGGCTAATGTTCTTCACAGCTGTACATTGTGAATCCCCCCTAAACACACACAGCAACACTAACTTGTCTATTAGTGACGGAGGCTATATGATATGATATACCTTTATTCGTCCCACAGTGGGAACATTTCAAAAATCACAGCAGTATATATATATATATATATATATATATATATATATATATATATATATATATATATGCATTCTCTTACTAACCATTCATGATTTCATCTCGTTATCCTGCAGCATTCTTCACAAACATATTTAAATATCATTTTTGTTTCTTTTTTTCAATGACGGATACAAATGGAAAGAAAAAGACATTAACTTTTTTTTATTTTTTTTGGACAACTCTGTCTCGGTTGGACTTGCCTCTTGTACTGAACAGCCCAGTGCAATGAGCCAGGGGAGTTGTGGAGAGCAATTATTCTGGATTTCACACTGCAGCTTTGGTCAGTAAACACGACTCAGACTGCATCGCACAACTCATCTGAATAATGCAGAGGGAGACGGGGCAATGGTTCGTTTGAATGAGAAGTGAGATACTTGAGATAATTACTCTGGGTTGTTTCGAGCGAAAAAAGAACAACAAACCACCTCCCGCCTTGGACCACGCCGTGATGTGCTGAGCACAATAGATGCACTCTTTTTGTTTTTCGGGCTCATTGTAAGAGATATGTTTGCTTTGTATTTCAAGCAGCATTTTGTCGCAGGCTATTTTTTTTCTTCTTCTTTGCTGCTTTTTGTATTTGTGGAAACCCACTCTGTTGCTGGGCTTAGCACACAGGTGAAATATGTAAATGAGGATCAACTATTTGTTCACCAGATGCTGCCAATTTGTCTCCAGATCAACTTCTGCCACATGCTAAAGCAGTGCAGCCTCCCGGCCTCAATGTAGTCATATCATGGACAACTGAGCACCACTGTGACAGGAAATCGCTGCTACGCTCTTAATTAAAACCAGGAGGGCTACGGTTCTTCCTTTCAATGTTTTTTGTCAGCTGTCCCCACTCGGCTCATGTTGCTCTCTGTCCCTGGAGGCATCATTGCCACCCTCTCCTGGAGGCAGCTATCATGCAGCTGCTGCCTTTTTAGCACCGTAGTCTGGAACCATTACTCTCAAGGTTATTCATATAATTCCCCTGTTTTAGAGGCAGTTTAATTCAAGAAGACAACCTGTTTAGGCCGTTGCTACTGCCCGACAAAGTACTGTACCGTCTCTGTACCTTTAGACTGTATCACTGCTTTTCTATGTAAATCTCAACAACCTGTCGGCTGGTCCCAGTAATGTATATTTCTTTAATAGGAAATGCACAGTATTCAGAATGTTGAGTGTGGGGGGGATCGTCTTAAATAACCCAAGTGTGGCAATTGTACTCCTCCAGGGGTTGAAGGAGATGCAGCAAGAAGAGAAAAAAAATACTCAAGTGAGCGCCAGAAAAAATAATTGAAAGGATGAAACTCACATGTTGTGCAGATGGGGTTCGTTGATCTGGTGGTCGTCACAACCTCAAATAAGGGCATCCTTGCCCCCTTTAAGCCCCTCTGCCAGCTTATGGGGACCACACTGGGGGTGTGTAATGGCCTGGCTGTGAGAGTCTGGGGATTTAGCAGCTCGACTCCAGTCATCACAGGCTCATCACAAACATCATTACTTTCTTGGCATGTTCTTTTCCCTCTTCAGCTGTCTGATAGCTGCGTACAAATGACTTGGACGAAGGGGTGGATGGCCTACATTGATAAAGAATGACTCAAAGGTAGCTATTTACCGGGATACATACTTGTCTAATGCCCTATAGCCACCGCAAAAAAAAGACCTTAAGGAGTCTTGAAGAGCATACGGTTTCCCCTTCTTCTGTCGCTCACTTTGCTTCTTAAAGAGCTTCTCATTACTGTCATCAGGCTCCTAACAAGCGGACGCTGGAGGTACAGTCGGTGCATTCGCTTGGAAATATGCAAGAAGAGGAATCAACGAGACGGGGTGGGCACTTTGACAGAGCCCTCTTAGGAACACCGAGGCTACATCACAACACTTTGGCTGTGACAAACTGCTCTGATAACTTTCAAATGGAATGAAAGTTTGCATCTTCAGAATGTTTTTAACGAGTCTCCCTCGAGTGTGGCATAATGACTGTGGAACTCCAAGAGAACGCGAGGGATACCGCGAGTTCGGTCTGCATGCTGCTCTCAGCTTTCTTTTGCCCGATTATGCACCAGCGGCTCTAGGGACTCAGGAAGGCTGTGGAAGGATGTGAAAAGGCCTCGACAAAACTGTTTGTTTTTGCAAGGAATGGCAGAGTAGGGAAGAGGAACTCACTTCATATTAAATGACTGCTTAGAAAAAAAGAAGGAAGAAATATTTCAGATATTCAATAACGCCCACCCAAACATGAAGACAATTGAAATTCTTCAAACCGCAATTAGCAAAATCTCCCTAAAGACATACAGTAAGCAACAGAAAAAAAGATTGAGATTGGAGTGAGACACGGAGAAAATTTGATGTGGTGCTCTTCGCAATAAAACATCTTTGATGGGGCGTGTCGAGTCTCGGCCAATCAGCGTTCAGATGTCGACAGCGTTTGGGGGTTCGGGTTAATTTAAATGTCAGCCCGCTACAACTACTGCTGTCACGCTGCACGGTGTATCGATACTATTAAAGTACCCGTATGTTAAAAACGACATGATTTTGCATATTTTTAGCACCAATTCTTCATTGAGAGACCGCCGATCAGAGCGCACGCGCTGCTCCGCTCCGTTAAAATGCTGTCTGCACGCAATGCGCTGCGCAGCGCTCTCAGCGATTTGCGTTAAATTGCGGAGATTTTGAGACCTTCTTCGGCTCTTCGTTTTTATTTTATTACTACTGTAGATAAATATAACACTATCGTATTCATGGTATTGTATTGCATTCTGGTATTGGGTATCATGATATTTATGGCAGGTATCGTATATAAGTTATAATTTTAGGATCGTGACAACCAGGTAGAGGAAGGATCAGACTCATGGAACAGAATCATGGAACAGAATCATGGAACAGGCTCAAAGCTCAGCAGAGCACACGAGTCAAAAACAAAGGAAGTTGGTTCGTGAGTGGCTTTAACCATATTATATAAGGACAATGTAAAGTTATTATTACTATTATTAGGACCTGATCACTGAATTATTCAGGAACTTCTTTCTTTAAATGTTTGTTATTATTATTTAGCTGTGTGGTCAGAACAATCAAAAGATCGTAGAGGTATCGTAGAGGTATGTGTGTGTGTGTGTGTGTGTATATATATATATATATATATATATATATATATATATGAATGAGGCAATAAGGTGACGTGTCCTCTAAAATGTCATATATACTAAAATTGATAATGCTCCCTGCGATGGACAATATATTACACTGAAGCAATGACATTGAATCTGATATCAAGGTAATTACTTGTTTTAAAAAACTTCTATATTCCAATGTATAAAGGACTTATTTTTTCCTTATCACCTGACGGGGCTGCGAAGAATCAATGATTGTTGGAAGAGGTAGATCGGGTGGGGATAGACTACAAAAGCTTTTGTTTGGTCCAGTTTCCTTCTGTCGTCTTTGTTTTGTTTTGGATTATGTTGAGAGAATGTCGAGGAAAACCTTGCAATACTAATTAAAGTGTGGAACATGGTTTGATATGAGCGTGGACGCACACGATTATTCATCAGGTCACTCATAGACATTTGAGCCAGATCATCAAGCAGATTAATGACATGGGAAGGAAACAGATGTTTTAATGTGAAGGTGTTGTTTTTCGGTTCACTTTTTAGTTATAGGAAATTCATTTCAAGGTGATGATCCAAGTTGCTCCTATGAGGCCTGATCTCTGTCAACCATTACTGCTCTCTCCAGATCAGAGGCCAATGTTTCTGAGCTCAACAAAGGCTTGATAACTTCACTGGAAAGGGGAATTATTTGGCATTTTAACCTCTGTGGTCACACCCCAGCTTCTGTAAAACTGCTGGGGAAGATTTATTATTACAGAGCCTTAAGTTTACAAAATACATTTGAAACAACAAGTAGCGGGAACCAAGCTCATACTGAATATATTCAATCAGAATAACACACCTATTACAATGTGATAGACATCTCAAGCCCACGGGAAGGCTATAAACACACACACACACACACACACACACACACACACACACACACACACACACACACACACACACACACATACACACACACAAACACGTATATTACTGAAACTCAAACATTATATTGTACAACAGGTTATTTTTGTTCCTGTATAGAGAAATTATTAATTGTATTATTATTATTGTTATTATGTAGTTTTCTTACACAGTCTGTTCTTACACACAGAAAAGTTGACTATCACAATGAGTATTATTATTATAGTGTTGGCACACTGCAATGTTTCTTTCATAAAAAAAAAAAAACAAGTTGCTGGAGGGCAAAGAAGTGTTTGAAATTGACGGATGTAACAATTCTTTACATTCCGTAAATGTCCATCCTTCTGCGACGGCTTGCTTTTATGCTCTGCTCCATCATTGTGTTATTGTTATATATTGCACAGAATATACATAGTAAGGAGATTTTCTCTTTGTCCCTGATGAGATGAAAGAGAGGTGAAAGCCATCGTGCCGTATTGATTTTGGCTTTCAAATCAGGAAATGAAGAGGAATAAACCAGAGACAGAAAGATTGTTAAGAGACAAGCAATGTGGTGGGTGGTGCAGCTCAATAGCAGGATCATAGACATCATTTTACATTCTGTGTATTTTAGCATATTCGGTTTTGTGCTGCACACAATATTCAGTGCGCACCTTTTGAGCTTGGCCCATTGAGCCAACGGGGCTTTATTTAGTGAATAAAGATGCACACCTTCTCCAACTGTGGCTTCCTCACCAGGCCATAGAGCATCACCTGCACTCCTGTTTGCTGGCTTCACACCGAATTGTGTAAGGCGTTTGTTTCATTTTCTATTTAAAAATAAGGTGATCGCAGCACACTCTTGTTCCCCGCAGTACGCATGCCGTATACAGGTTATACCCTCCATGCATCATTGCCCCCCACTGGGCAGAGAGGTCAAAAGCATCCCAATTAAACCAGCTTCATGCTGACATCTACTAGGGCTCAGTAGCGATGCTTCAATGACCAAGAAGTAATTAATCATGCGGTAAAATATTCCGTAACATGGGCCACTGTTAGCTTTTCTTTTATTGCTGCCCCTAATTCTTCTGATAGTACAGGGCAACCGGAGAAAAGGAAACCCGTCTCAAACTGTGAGACCGTGGCCTTATGGCGCCATATTTGCACAGGTAATGTGACGCACTCGTGTGCGAATGTCTTTAGCAGCCGCTCATTGCATCTTTTTCCCCAGTCTAATTTGAGGTGTAACGTCTCAGTAGAAAGACGGCATTTATCCAGTTGCAAGGTAAAGATTTTTTATTAATTTCATTGATTTGATTTGCCAAATGATTCCCTATTTAATCCTCTTAATTATCATATTCATTTACATTGCGTGGCATTTTGAAACATTGCTGTGGTGAAACCTTACCCTGGTGGATTCAACAAGAAGTGCCATTGGCTATCATTTGAATTCTTGTGTTGTGCACCATTTGAATTAAAAATATGTCAGAGATGAATCATGTCTGAGGAGCGGAGGCCCCTGGTGTGACTCCTCTGCCATCTTCGAAAGTAACAGATACCGAAGAGCTCTTCTGACTAGTGGCTTTTTTATCAGTAAAATATGGCACACGTGTATACATGTGGTCATCGGGTACCTGCCCACCATTCATTTACCCCAACAAACATCACCTTTTTACTCCAAAAGTTTAAGGCACGGTGCTTAAATATTTTCATATCATTCATATTGATGTATGAGTACTGAGTAGCATTAACTAAAGGCAGGCCATGTCTCTGTAGCCCTAGCATTTCATTTTCACTGTATATATATATATATATATATATATATATATATGCTGTGCTAACGACAGTATGGTGTTTATTATTTCTGATGAGACATAATGTGACAAAAGTCCATATCACCAACCTTTCTGCCACAGTGTAAGTTGTGGGCTGCTTCCCGCCCTGCTCTGTTCTGATAAATATAGAGCATCTCATCTTGGAGGCAGATGTGCTCCTGAGACAATTACAGCAGCAGAGGTGAGACTCAAAGGACTTGACTACTCACCTGCATCAGCAGATTTATGGCACAGGTGCCACATGCCATCTGAAAAGCGCTTTATACTAATACTGTTGTACAATTATTGTTGCTGAAATATTCAACTAGTGAGTGTTGTTTGTTTTTCTTGAATTCACAGTAAAACATAGTGAGTATATGATATAAAAAATGGTCATTCAGTGGGCAATGTTTTCCTTTGAAGCTTGACATTTTGTTAGCCGTTAAATGTACCGGGGGTTTAATGTTGAGGACAAACCTGCAAACCTATACATTTAAAAGCATATACGGTTCACAGGTAGATTAAAAAGGCTGAGATTGGAAGGAAGGAATTTAAATAAAACATTTTAGATAATAGTTCAAAAGTTATTTTCAAGTCATATTTCCTTTTTATTGTCTCTGCTTTCAAGAACATGGAGCAGGAATGCACCATGTTCCCTCAAAACCATCCTTTATTTTTTGGAGTACCTCAATATACTAGGCAACCCTATCAGCTGCTCAATGGCGGGGCTGACTCAACTGAACAAAGATGTCAAAAACCGTATGTGTCTTCATCCATAGGATGAGGGATTTGAATTAGAATAACTTTTCCAGTTTGTAAGCTGAGTAAATGTATTGAGAGACAGAATAACCGGCACAGTTGGTGCCTCAGCAAGCATCCCACGAGCCTTGATTCATCTCCGCCGGCTGAGAGGAGACAGTGGGACTAAGTCATGCAGACGGTGAGCATTAAAACAGCAGCATTGTAGCTCCATAACGGACACAAAAGCATCAGTGGAACTGTAACACACACACAAACACACATACACACACGCGCACACACACACACACACACAGGAATGCATTGATGTGCAAGTATGAACACACTCAACAGCAAAGGAGCAAAGTCCTTCATTTTCAGAGTCAACATAACAGGCATTTTATCATGAAATATGTGCCGCACAGCAAACATTTGTCAGATTTATGCTCTTCCAAAAGATTTACACTGGAACTCGAATTGTTGCGCTCAGTTGAGCCGCGACACGCTGCGTGAAAGCTGTACTGCTGAATAAAACAAACTTTCCAATAAATGTTTTCAGAAATATATGGTATTTTCTTCAGATGACGAGGGTTTTATTTTAATGCATTGTTGCCTGCTAATATGAAAATACCTTTTCCGCCAAAGTTTAAGTTGGATTGTAAAGTGAACTCTATTTTACAAACTCTGAGCACATCATAAGAGCACAGAGTTCTGGGTAACGGGTTATTTTGTTGTGCCTCATTCTTGAGTGAACAATGTGAGGATGGAGCTCAGAATTTTTTTTATTTTGCAAGCATATGAATGACATTTTTTAGAGGAATTATACACAAGCAGAATATATTTTCTTTGAGCAAAACCTAAAATGTATTCCGTGTTCAATAAAGCAAAACTATATTTTGTTTGAGAAAACACAAATCCATTCTCTGCTCAATAACCACATTTGCATGTTTGCCACAGCATTATCTTTTTTAACATATAATCCCTCTCACTCGGCTTATGTCGGTCTGCCCGTGCACCGAGCAAGAGTAAAACTGGGTGTTAAAAAGTTATTAATAAACATTAATGTGGATAAAAACAAACATGCTGAATATATTTTTTGATTTTGCTAAAAAAAAGAAGAAAAAAACCTTGCTTCCATATCATTACTCTTCAAATTTTAATTATGTGCTTGCAAAACAATGTTTTCTCCAGTCACTCGCTCAGGAATGAGGCACAAAGATAAGCTCATGCAGGTAATGATGTCATTACCGGCTCTGCAGAAAGACTGGAAGCTGGAGAATATGAATAGAGGGGAAAATAGCACGAAGAACGAGATGGAGATATTAAAGATAGATGTAGTGCATTCTCACATCAGCTATCCTTCATGGCTATAAAGATGAGACTTCCTTCTCTTTGAATAAAACATTCTTTCCAAAGTGTGGGCTTAGACCAGCATCGCTGAATGCATTAGATTTAAAATGTATATACCCTGATCTCCATTAGATAGGAGATACAAGGAGCCTTTTTTTCTCCCTTTCGGGGAAACAATTAATACACGAAACAGAGAGGAGCAGCTTTGTGTGAATACACAGGCCGACCTTGTTCAGGAGCTCTTGGTGTGCATTCCTTGATGTGTAGAGAGTCTTGTGTTCTAATGATAATTGTTAAACTTAACCATTAGCTGTTGTCTGTTTCAGCTGTTCATAAATACAAGATTTTTAAATATACAATTTATAGAAATGGAATAAGTCTACATAATAAATAAATATATACTTAGAGATTATAGACCTGATACTGCATATTCATTTGTTTTTAGTCTTAAAAAATGCGTTATTGTTTACTTTCACTCTCTTTCTGAGAGATTGATTTTAGTATCATGTCTGTGAGTTAGAGTCGTGGATGTGGTTATGATAGCTTAGCATAATGACCAGAAACAGCTAGCCTGGGTCCATAAAACTTACTAATTATTAATTAACATGTAATGTTCAATTTCTTGAACCAATGTCTGGGTTTCGAAGGGTTATGAGCTGTAACTCGTTCATGATGGACAGGAGTGCATCTTTCCTCCCTGCAGTGATGCTATGTGGTGTCTCTAATAGCTTGGGTTGTATCTGTGGTCCAGGTCACACAGAAGAACATTGTGTAACTCCCACTAACAGCATGGGAATCAGTTAGCTGTATAGGTGTTGGTGGTCATTTTCCTCTTCAGAGAGAGAGCCATGCTGCTTACAGTCCTCATGCTAAGCTAAGCAGACGCCAGCTCCCTCGGCTACTTAATGCACGTCACGGACATGAGATGAATATCAATCCTCCTGTCTCACTCTCTAAAATAAAGTAAATATGCTAATTCTCCAATAGGATGGAATTTTTTCCAGATTTGGGAGTTTTTTTAAAGCACTATGTCCAGCACCTGGACATTTAATTCAAAAATCACACGTTTAATAAATTGAATGTCCAACTGAAATAGGGTGAGAAGAAAAAAGTGAGAGAGAATATTCTATTTCCTCACTAAGTTGTGGATCTAGGGCGACTGAACCAGGGAGTGAAATTCCTGAAGGAATTGCGGTGGGAAAGCTCACTTCTGAAAAGCTGATGCTGAGAATTGTAGCGTTAAGACCTAAATGAGCTTAAAGAGAAGGAGTTGAGGTTTCATTTAAGTGTCTTAGTTTGAATGAGGGTAAGCCATTAGCTGAGGACTGAGCCCGATAAGCACTGCCTCGCACCAGAAGGAGTTGTGTTGTGTTGTGTTGACACACAAATGTGTATCTCCTTTAGGGGATGTGAACACAGAAAGTTAAAGCAGTTGGCACTAAATGTTGGAATGTATCAACACATCCTCACCCCTTTGCATCTCTTCCCTGAAGTGTCACGACTTGCTCTTTGTGAATAGGTGTGTGTGTGGAGGGGGGGGGGGGGGGGGATGTGTGTGTATATATAAAAAAGCAATTACGTTTGTTTTCTGTAATAAAGCAACTGAGAGAAACAGTCCAATCAGCCAATTTCTGAGTCCCCTCCTCCAAGTAATGGTTGCCATGGTGACGGTAAATGTTGAATGATTCTTGTGTGAGAGGCACCCATCTGATTCGGTTTATTACTCAAAGGGCGTAATTCCTCTTGCCTATGTTTAACATCATACAACAGAGTGAACTCTGCAGAATGACTGTTTTGCACCTAAAACAAAACCCCATTTTTTTTTTTATGTTTTGATGAAATAAAGTTTTGTATGAAGAATGGGGCTGGGAACGCTTTACTTCCAACAGTTGTGTTGGCCTCCGCTTTTGAGTCATGACAGCACTATTGCACACTTATAAAAACTTAATATAAAAAAACAATGCACATTACACTTTGAAGTACATAAATGGCAATGACACAGCCTTCTATGAAAGTAACAGCCATATTGGGTTCAATTTGGACTAAACTATGTTGTCAGTGTGATTACTAATAATTTAATATAAGTATTTATATTATTCTGTCCACACCTGTGTAATAGCTGACAGCATTGGGGTTTGATTTGTATTGAAATATGTGAGCCGCCTGACATCCCCCAGCCCCACGCTGGGTAAAGCTCTGGCTTATAAATTCAGCGAACTGTCACAATTCTGTTCCTGTGTTCCGACGATCACTCTGCCGCTGCTTCTGGAACACTCCGGCACTCCGGCTAAAGTGTGCAGCTGAAACATGCTGAGCGCCATCAAAACAGCCAATGGTTTGGAAAAAAAAACAACGTATGTGAAGTGATGATAATGCAGCTGCGTTTGCGATGAAAAGTACCGTTTTATAATTCCAATGTACAATCTGTACAAGATACCTTTAATGACCTCAGGTGCAAAAGGATAAAAGACCAAGGGACTTTATTGCCATCGCGTTCTTAGGATTTAGTCAGGGTCAAGATGACAAAACAGCAACATCACTAATACAATACTATACATAATACTAATAGATCATAGCTGATTCGTTCTCTTTTTTTGTGTGTATTAAAGAAATAGAGCAAGACAGCCCCACAGTATATCCACCACTGATGTATGGAAATCAAAAGCTTGCCGTAAATCCACTGTAATCCCTCTGTCTTGATTGATAGCAGGCTGGTGAGACCCACAATGCTCCAGCTCATTGTTCATAAGACAACAGATGAGACATGCCTGCTTGTCAAATATTACCTGTGACAACCCAGTGTGTATGTATATGTGTGTATTCATGCATATCCATGTCAACAACAGCTATCACTGATGGTTCAGGCCTAACACACATTTTTAAGGTAGCCTTTGGTTGTCAGGTTCAGTTTCCATTGTGTTCATATCACGCTGAACTGCACTCGGTCTGCAGTCCAGTGGACCCTGTTGTGTGTGTGTAGTTCCTTTCAGAATTAAAAGCATAAATACACAAAACAAACTAAGTTCATTGAATTTCTGTATGCTAGTTTGGGGGTAGGATGGGCAGTATGCATCCGTACACAGCCCAGAGGCACTCTGGAATAAGGTTCCCCATGAAGGGAAAGGAAAATAGACCACACGTCAACGTTATGGAGCGTGACAGCAGAGTCGCGGTCTCATGCTTATTTATGGTCTTTATTTGGACTAGATGGACTGAAGCCGCCTCAGGTAAGATCTCATAAACATAATTTACGAAGAATGGCATGTTAACGGCAGCGACAATGATAATGGAGCTGATCATTTTGAGTCTCTATTTTTTAATTATTTGAACAGCGGTACGAATAACAGTTTAAATTGTAAAGAGTTTGGATTGATTGCTGCAGAGGAGGTCAACATTTAATTTTGTATTCTTAGATTCAATAGTCCCAATTATCTCATGGGCACCATGAATAATAGTCAAATTCTTTGTTTAACTGCTCATTAGGTTCACCAGTTCAAAGCTGTTGAGTCACGATTAAGGTTTTACAATCCTCCCTGAAATCTTTCATTGATTTTTTTTTATAAATACTTCACTACAGAGCGAAGAGAGAAAAAGCACAGGACGTTTCAGAGAGTTAGTGAACCTCTAAATGTTAAGCAGTGGGAGCTTCTTTGGTCTCTGATGGCACTCGTAGATATCTCCCACCAAGCCTCGCTCGTTAAATCAATAACCTGAACTGTCTGTCAGATTCAGAATGACAGACGACTCCGGGTGCCGAATGTGGGCCCGGTCCTCGGAGGGTTCGACGCACAAAGTCAGATATTTATCCTGCGTGTCATGTGTCTCTTCAAGATGTGAGGAATAAAAGAATGTGCTTCGTTCCTCTTTAGGCTTTTTTTGTAATTACTGGCGAGCTGAGAATAATCACCCGGCTTCAGAAGATGCTCATTCTCACCTCTCGTTCTGATCTGCTGCTGCGTGCCTCCCGGGGCTCGGCGGCTTGAAGGAATCAGAGTCTTCTGCTGAAGCGAGTTGAAAGGTTTGACTTCACATTGTTTTGAACCTGACTTCCAGCCTTCCCACCGTCGGCCGAATGAAGAGGGAAGCACAGCGGTGGTTCATTAATCATACGCCTCGCCTGCTGTACCTATATGAGCAATCCAGAAAGTTCTGGTATAAATGATCTTTCTTTTGAACTCCAAGTGAAGTCGAAAAAAAGAAATGGTACAGCCGAGTTGGAGAACGGCTTTCTTTCTGCCAGTATAACACACATTAGCTGACCCTTACAGGTGAATGTACTTTCTCCAGTACAGCACACGGAAAGAAGTGATATCCTGGACAACAAAAGATAATCCTTCAAGTGAAATCAACACTGAGCCTTGAACCTGTTCCACACTCATTTAGACACAGAAAATGTGTTTTTCACACAGAAAACTGAGAAAAGTTTGAAAGTATGGAAGACGAGATTGAACTATTGAAGGGATACTTCATATGATTATTCTCAACGTGATTCCAACAAGACGAGACTGAGAGGCTAGTCTTAAAGATCTTTCAGCATTTAAAAAAATTTGTTTATTTATCTTCATTTATTGATTTTTTCTCCAGCTACAGCAGCAATTCTGCACCCGGCTGCAACATAATGTGATTCATGCAGTTCAAGTAAGATCTTAAGATCTCACGACATGTAAACATGGAGGTGAAGCAGCACCGTACCCTATCTCAAACATCTCTCTTTCGGTAACGCGTGGTATTCCTGTGGAGACATCTGAGTAAATAGCTTTTGCAAAACATCAACAAAGGAGAACATTTCTTTCAATTTGGTGAAATGTGTGAGAAAAGATCATCTTCTTCTCATCTGTTGGCGAGTGCCGATTACCTCTTTCCACAATGTTGAAGCTCAATCCCATTTTTAAACATTCAGGTAGCCCGCTGTGTTCAATGAATGAACCAGACAGTGGGTTGATACTGCGTTTTAAATATCAGAGCTGTATCTGCCACGTTGTCTTTGAGAAATCACCATTTTGCCTCTGCTGATCTTTACTGAATATTTTCTCATCTTATTCTCCCAAATCTCTCTCTACCTGCGCCAGCCTTTAGACTGCCACGTTGCCCTTTCTGCTCGAGCCGTTGCCTGTGAAGAAGCATCTGTTGTCTGTATTTCAGATTCACAATAAACATTGTCATTCATCTCAGCGTGATCTCTCTGAATCATGTCAAAGCATACTGCCGCATATTGGTGCCAGAGAGATTGGGCTCACATAAATGCACACTGGAGCTTTATCCAAGACTGATTTGCTTGGATTGCTAATGAAATTATAAATGAAAACCAATGTTTGCCGCCTTCTGAACAAATGTCAATTCACTGATTGGGAAACGTCGTGTTTAATTGTATCCTGTGGTCCTCATTTGGAAAACTGAAGTGTATGTTCTGCAAGCATGGCATCATACATATTATTACTTTTAATCATCCTCTGACATTTTGTTGGTGAATACATTTGTTTTTGAAGGAACTTGACCATCTCTCCTCTGGCTGACAGTGAGCGACTGCTGGTGTATTTTAATTTAGCTCCTCTTTAATTTATTAAAGTCAAAATACTATGTTTGTTCCCATTTAATGTATATTAATAAATCCAGCAAGGACAACGCTTGGACCTACATTTGGCAAAAATATTGAGGAATTTAGAAAAAAGCCGTGAATCAGCACTCCCTTGTCAACACACTGACTATACCATCTAATGCACCATGTGTATTTCTTGGCCAGCACTAATCATATTATATGATCCATACTGTACTTGATGGGTAATCAGATTTTTTTTCAGCACACAGTCTGCGATTTTCTAAAGGTTACAGGCGGAGCAGATGCATTTGTGTGCAGGTTTGAGACCAAGCTGGCATCATTTTAAAGGTTAGAAGTAAGGCATTAACTCCTGCAGCCCGAGAATCAAAAAGCTTCTCCTCACAGTTCCTTCGCTGTTTGTATCTGAATCATCACCGTGGAAGAATATAACGTGTTCACACAAACTTCTTATATATGGTTAACTTATATATGGTAGGTAGCATAGTAGCCTCGTAGTTAACACCTGGTGTGATTCCCACTGAACAGAAGGCTTTTATTGCTCCCGCACATGCTACTCAGATATTATGGAGTGACAGTAATGTGCAACTGATTGATACTTAATGTAAGAAATGAAATGCAATTGGTGGCCGTTTAAGAGCATATTGATTTATGATTCATGGTAACTGCGTGGTGACAAATTGTAACCCGAGCACTGACAGAGCGTCTCACCTGACTACACTCGGGCTCCATCTGTGTACAGTGTCCCGCTAAGGGCCACTTTTTGGAGCCAACTTCGTTTTAACGGAACGCTGACACGAGCAAAAAGTCGCCCGAGTGCCGTTCAAAGGAGAGTTGGGAACAGTGAGGCTGTGTGATTAGTCAAGAATAAGAGCCTGAAGTTTAATTTAAGCCGTCAGGCCATTAGGAGCCAGCGCGATAGTGCTTTACAAGGCACTTCTGTCTTGTCCATTACCCAGGCTTAATCAAAAGAGTCCCTCCACTGATGTTAGGAGCTATAAATGCTAACACAGTATATGGGTCAGCCACACGGAGACTGCTGTTGAAAAAGAGCATTCGTCAATTAATTGCAGAAACTTTATAAATTATTTGTAATACTGCAATAAGCTTATCTAAATGTGCGCAGGCAGTACGTTAATGAGGTTGTATAGATTTGCATCGATGAAATAGGTCACATTAGGTAAACGTACTAAACTATAGCCCAACAGGCATTTCTGCTAAATCCTTATTGGAATGGTCGTTGTACCAAAATGATGCTCAGATCGCTGTCGTACGTATGCTATTTCAAACTACTGCAATATGAAGTAGTGTTTCACATGGTTTGCCTGTAAGTGCCTTTTAAACTTTTAAATGACGGTATATTTATTGATGGCTTGCATGTATCCGTGGTTGATCGATGGCAATAGTGAGGAGGTGCAGATACAGTATCCACATTGATCTACAAGACACAGACATGCAGTAATGGAGTGTGAAAGTGGGGAAGATGAAAAGGAACAGATGAGTAAAAATGAACTTGACCAAGTACACAGCCGCCGTGAGAGCCGGGATCCATCGTAATGAATCAATAGTGTCAATATTTATTACTGTATCTCCATTAGCAACGGCTCATTAATATGTGTGCAGCGGCTCTGAGTGACCTTCACCATCACAGCGGTTACTGCTCCAGTTACAGCGGATGGAACAGGACATGTGGAAAACTTTCTTTGCGTCTGCAATATGCAAACAAAGTTTTCTATGAATCCATTGGAGTCTGATATGGAAGCCCGTTTCCGCCACTGTGATAAAAAAATTAAGATCCTCTAAGTCATAATTATGAGATACTATCTCATAATTATGACTTAGTTAAGTCATAATTATGACTTACTATCTCATTATTATGAGATACTATCTCATTATTATGACTTACTATCTCATTATTATGAGATACTATCTCATTATTATGACTTACTATCTCATTATTATGAGATACTATCTTATTATTATGACTTACTATCTCATTATTATGACTTACTATCTCATTATTATGAGATACTATCTCATTATTATGACTTACTATCTCATAATTTCGACTTAGATAGTGACTGAGGGTGGGGCGTAACAACGCAGAGCTGGGAAGCTGTGTTGAAGAAACAGTGAACCAGGGAACCAAAGGTTTGAGCTAACAGCTACTACCTTGTCACTGTACCTGCAATACAACCTTCGCAGGTAAAAGCCAATGAGGAGGCGAACGGTGTTTCACCCCTACTGGTTTTCAAACCTACTGGTTTCCCTACGCGTGCGTTGTGTTCTCTTCACGTCTGCAGCGGGGTTCTGTCTCGCTGACCAGACCCGTCACACATTCACAAACATACTGCTGGAGATCTTCAAGCCACAGTTCATATATATTTTGGTGATAACAATTGTATAAGTGAGCAGAACATCATAGCCACGTATGAAGAAATACATTTTGGAAAAAGTAAAAACAAAAACATCACCCGTCCTGGTTTCGATCTCTTTCACGCAAAAGGAGACTGCACTCAAAAATGCGCAGCCTGTGTGCTGCGCCACCAGATATATATTTGTCTGGACTCAAGTAATTCATATATTGATCCATTAAGTCACATTTCTTATGTTCTTATGTTTGTCTTATGATAGTCTATATCTTATTTATAAAAGCTTTGCTGAATAAGTCAATTAGTTGTTGTCAAAAAGCGTCGGTATTGTGTGGCAAAAGCGTTGCGAATAAGCATCGCTAAACATGTTTCAAAGTGTAAATATCCGCTCAATGTAACCAGTTTTTTCAGATCCCTTCAACCAAACTGTTCCCATGAAAACATAAGAAATGTGACTTAATGGATCAATATATGAATTACGACATGACACCAACCTGAAATAGAAAGGTCACCCGATGAGTAAACACTGATATGACAGGGACGACACAACAAACAGCTCTATTCAAGAGGTGTGTTTTTAATTTAAACTTCTGGATCGACTGTCTTGGTTCCTAATCCAATTCACCGCTACATGCTGCGATGGTCGGATTATCAACCGCATCGGATCGAGTAATCCAGGGGTGTCAATCGGACCGTAGTTGGACCGTAGTTGGACCGCACATAGTCGAACAAAGGTGTTTCCATGAAACGGATAGTTTGATTTCAGCCCGACTAAGCCAGTTATTCGAATGCATGTAAACACAAATACTTGAGTAGGCTTGGGACCAGTGTTTGAGCCTTCTCTCTATCCCTCCACCCCCCCACCCCCTAAGTCTGCAAGTACCTAGGTTAGACATCCTGGGTACCATATTCTGGTCCCTAGGACTCTTCCAGCTCCTCAGGTATGCTTGAGACCACTGCTAGAGCCTGCTCTTTATCCCAAGCCTACTTGAGTAGGCTTGAGACCAGTGCTTGAGCCTGCTCTCTATCCCTCCACCCCCCCACCCCCCAAGTCTACGAGTACCTAGGTTAGACATCCTGGGTACCATATTCTGGTCCCCAGGACTCTCCCAGGTCCTCAAGTATGCTCTCTATCCCTCCACCCCCCCACCCCCCAAGTCTACAAGTACCTAGGTTAGACATCCTGGGTACCATATTCTGGTCCCCGGGACTCTCCTAGGTCCTCAAGTATGCTCTCTATCCTTCCACCCCCCCCCCCCCAAGTCTCATCTTCAGTGCTCCGTGATGTCACTAGCGACGTCACGTTGTGAGAGCCAATCAGCGCTGAGCCTGCTCTCTTGAATCTAATTGGCTGCTGCTGCCCTCGTGACGGTGGATGCGGAAGTCATTCAAACAGGGGCGCTAGCCACTAGATATTCCGACGTGTGTGGCATTTCCACAAGAAGTACAATGTAGATCAGGGGTGCTCAATACGTCGATCGCGGCGACTTGCCAGTCGATCGCGGCGTAGTATTGGTAGATCGCATATAGGTTTGAAAACCAGTAGGGGTAAAACACCGTTTGCCTCCTCATTGGCTTTTACCTGCGAAGGTTGTATTGCAGGTACAGTGACAAGGTAGTAGCTGTTAGCTCAAACCTTTGCTTCCCTGGTTCACTGTTTCTTCAACACATGTGCTGCCCTGCTCTGCTTTGTTACGCCCCACCCTCAGTCACTATCTAAATCGAAATTATGAGATAGTATCTCATAATAATGAGATTGTAAGTCATAATAATGAGATAGTATCTCATAATAATGAGATAGTAAGTCATAATAATGAGATAGTATCTCATAATAATGAGATAGTAAGTCATAATAATGAGATACTAAGTCATAATTATAAGATAGTTAAGTCATAATTATGACTTACAGGATCTTAATTTTTTTATCACAGTGGACGGAAACGGGCTTCCATAGTCTGATGAGCTCCTAGCATTACATTATAACACTGCAACTGAGAGAAAGAAAAACAATCTGCTTCAGATATATTGAGTTAAATCCCAGCATTGGATGTTTAAGCTTTATTTGTTTGTTGTTGTTTTTTGTTTCATTCCACTTACTGATTTTCTTTAGTTAAAAAAAGCAACCGGCAGAACAATAAACCCTGCAGCTCGCATAGAACATGATGTTTGCTGCTCTAAAAATGACAGTGAAATAACCCTTTGAATTAAAATGATCAATAAAGATGAGAGTTTTAATAAAATAAATACTGTTAGAGCTTCATTTTTTAAGCTAATTAAGTTTCTTAGCACTTGGGCCTCCTTTTCTTTTCAGTATTATTGCAAACCAATGACTTGGAGAAATGTATTTTGGCATAGCAGTTGTTGCCTGTATGTATAGCATATTTATGCTCTGATATTAATATTTGATAAAAAATGAGGCGTTGATTCGTGCAGACCACCTATCTCATCTGGACTGCACTGCGTAAAATCACGATGAAAACATATGAAATATGCTGCACAGCTGCAGCTGTAAGTGCAGTGTCCACTTTGTGGGCAATTTGGAGGAACAAGCATGTTCTAATCCGTCAATGAGTGTGATAGACGATCACCGGCAACATGGAAACCTCCTCAGAAAGCATAAATGTAACCTAATCATGGGCTTAGATCAGATATATTTAGCAACACAGTAATAGTGATTATCTTGACTGTAAACAGTTGGTGGATGGATTACCATAACGGTTGTGCTTTTTATGCATCAGTAATGTTTTTGATTTGACGTGTTGAAAGCTTGTTGCATGTCAACAAGTCGATATTATCAACATACAAATATGAATTGTTAAAGTGTGTTCAAAAACAATAACTGTAGTTGTGCAAATTATATTTGAGGAGATTTAAACTTTAAAGCTTAGATTCAGTGGAGTCGTGTGACGGACACCACGTCTTCTCAAGGTTTGAAGTTTCTCTCGCGATACATCTTCCCCATGAAAGTTACTGGTAGGTCGTGTGGGTTTTAACCTCTCTGCTCAGTAACCTATCTTTGTGCTGCGCTCGTTGCTGGCCTTGCTTGAGATTCGATTTATTGCAGCATGAATCGCTGGGCTTTTATTACTGTCACGCATACTATGATGTGGAGTGCTGCTGGTTGCCAATTTTTGCAATGGCAATGAATTTATATGCATTCATATATGCATGCTATTGATTGCAAATTACTTTGATGTAGCAGCTGAGCTACATTTGTTGGTTGTTTGGTAAATCAAATTGTTTTTTAAACGATGTTGGATATAATGAAATATGAATACTTATTTCATGGGCGGACACGGTCATGAGTATATTTAACAAAATTGATGATGGAGCTGGTTTGGATCTAGCTCATTGCAAACATAAGCTCTCTTGCAGAGGGTCATTTACAAATTCTAGTTATCTTGCCTTTGAATGTTCTCTTTAGTATTTTACATGTCAGGTTTGAGAGCATGAATCATCGTCAATAATTACTAATTTACTTTACTTATAGTAATTTTTCATTCATGGGCATGTTTAGAAATATTTTTAAAAACAGGTCTCGGTATGAATGAACAGAGTATTTTGGAGGTGTGAGCAGAAACCTAAACACTTTTCCTCACAAACTTTTTATCAGGAAAAGCATTCGAATAATGTGCATGGAGTTTGTGTTTTGGCTTTATTGCCCTTTATATTATAATTAAATCTAGCAGCTGGATTTATGCTCATTGTTAATTTGGCTAGCACTCATGGAGGTGAGAGGACTTGCTCACTCAACCGTGGTGTTGAATGTACAAGCAGTGATGGAATCAAATTGTAACATGGGCGGTTAATCAAAGCTTTGTTGAATGTCTGCAGATGATGTGTTGTGATGGGGACGTTGCAGAGGGATGAGACTCATCACAGGTGTCCTTCATGTTAGCATACGTCTGCGAGAGCGTGGTAACCATGTGTGGAGCTAATCCACTCACGTCTTCCTGGTTTTAGACAGTTCACGCCAAACACTCCCCCCATTTAAACGGAAATTGCCTGTGGATGAGCAGAGCAATCAAATCTGCTTGGGATCACCTGCGCTCCTTTTCTTTGTTTGATTCCCTTGTTTGATCTTGGACCACAACAAATAGGGTCAGTCATGATGGCGCGGCGATAGCTTAAGTGGAGTATAAAGTCTAGCCCACGATGCGTCGTTGTCCCTGGCTGAAGGCGTGTTGGAGTACACGTTAAATAGTTGATGCCAAGGGCCCGAGGCCAAGAGCCAATCAGTGTCTTGGAGCTCATATGGCAGCAGCCAGCTCTGACATGTTAATTAGTGATGACTTTCCCTTCTGGCTTCAATGCAAGGCAACTATAAGGTAAAGTGTGGCAGGGAATTATGCGAGAAATATTCCCGAAAGTTCATCTCTATTTTTTATCTGCTGGGATCGTTGTTGGAATTGTTCAGTTTCATTGACGGAGATGAAAGTGAAGCTCCTCCGACACATGCAACGCTGACAGCCTCTCCAAACAGTTCTGCTTTGAGAGTTTGACTTCATCCTCACACTCATATTTGGAATAACTTATTTTCTTTCATTTCACGTCGATGTTTGAATATACAGTAGACATTATGTTGTATTTCTTAAGATATAGCTACAACTATCTGAATCGTTGAATCATCTTTTAATGTGTATGTAAATATAAAGATGGGAGGAAGATTGCAAACAACATTTTCTGCATCACAAACGTGTAACTAGTCCTGAATCACCGACATGTTTAGAAACCTGTATCTCAAAGTGTGAATACAAATATTAATGTGTTTTCTATCTGGAAATGAATGATTCCTAATGGCGAGCTTGGTTACCAAGGCTGTCCTGTGCACGGACACAACTTCAGTTCAGACATGCTGACCTTTTGTTCGTGTTTTTGTTGTGTGCTCTTGAAGAAGAGAATGTTAAAGCCATTGACACCAACAGGAATGATCCGTTAATTAAAGCAAGCTTCACATCACATCACATTGTCCAGTCCCTGTGGAAGTGCTTTTAGTGAGTTGCACAGGTAGCGGAATTGTTTGCTTACAGCTCTTGTTGGTACCGTTAAATGAAGGAAAGTTCAGGGTTAGCTGATGGTTTGCAAAAAAAAAAGCAAAAAGGGTTTGTCCTTCCATATCCGCTGAATGAAAGGTCAACCAGGCAGTAATTCTGACATGAGATTTTTACGATTAGTCCTGTCAGTCAGGTCCACTTTATCATGCCTTCATTATGCCATTAGCCTTGGCACATGAGACATGATTTTCTGTCAATGGATGTTCAAGAATGCCAACTTTTACAATTTAATGTCAGGGCTCTGCACTTTAGCTCGCCGCGGTAAGATACACATTCTGTGTTTAACTGCCTATAGGCTGGAGATCAAGCCCAACTTCAATGCCAAGGCGTGTGTGTGTGTGTGTGTGTGTGTGTTTATGTGTGTGTGTGTCTGCAGAGGCCAGTACACACTGTATAATGGTGACAATGAATATACCATTCTCTCTACAACGAGGCTCCCTGCTGCTCCAAAGACTGCAGTCCAAGGGCATAACTGAATAATACAGAAAACATGTAGCCAAACAGATTACTGAGGTACAAATGAGATCGGGAATGTACAATAGCGTGTCGTGAAAAATCTTTAAGGCACCTGATTAATAAAACAAAAAGTTGTTTCCAACTGTGTGACCCTCTGGGACTCAAACCGTGTTACGACCGGCTTGAATTCAAAACAATTCAGGATTGGATATATGGGATCAGTATATCAAAAGTGGTGTACATGTTAACCAATAGGTTAAGGAATGATTAAGATGTGGGTCAGTCATTGCATAAAGTAGATGTTTCAGAGTATTTTAGAGGTCTGGCACGTGATTTGAAATTCCTACAGTATAATGAGGTGTTCATTAAAAGCACAGATATTCAATGCATCACATAGAAGGAAGTATAACATCAATCATATTGTTTTAAAGTGAAGAATGCACTAAGTCTCCTGATACAATGAAGATGATGGAGGCAAAGAGGACTGCAATGTGATGCTGAAGCTTGGCGACTACTGTAGTTGATTTATATTATTACAAATTATCAAACTAGGTTTGGTTAAAATCACAATCTTTTGTCAATTGCCATATTATTCATGGTGAAATACAGGTTCACCCAGTCCACGAGAAGCTTTAACTGCAACTGGCTCAGTAATCACTTTAGTACACTGTTCAGTCTTATGGCACAGTAACAGGTATGTCTCAAGGGCAAGCTCACGTTAGTGTTGTTGCTATGGTTACCTCAACTTGCCAATTGATTTCTGGTTCAATTGTCCACCAGAATTCTGTTTGAGGGTTGTCCCAATGTGTTGCTTTGGACACCATCCAGTCAGTCAGTAAACAATATTGTTCCTGAAAATGCAATACATAATAAATCACTCACCCTTTAATTTAAAAGTGCGCTGTGGTCAAATATAATTGCACATTGCTTTTCCTTATTTAAAACCAAGGAAAACACAAATAGCTACACACATTTGTGTCTAGACGAGTACGTGTATGTTATCTGTGAATCTATCCAAATACAGTTGCATTGCAAGTTATTACAAACAAATGATTTAAATGTTTTACTCATGTTGTTGTGCTTTGAATAATAAATAATGTAGAACAATCTCACCAAAGACACAGGAGCATGTCAGGTGCAGATTTAAAGCACATGGACATTATTCAGTCTTTGCCTGGGCTCCCCTAAACCCATTCACATGTATTATACGTGTAGTTAAATAAATAATGTGAGGATCAGTGCACATAAGATTAATGTCAACATTTCACCTTTGCAGAAACAGCAAACCGTGTAAGAGCCACACCCGTAGAAGTGCTGTGGACTGTGTTGGTGCTCAGCTCCACGAGCTACGCTCAGGACGAATACAAAAGAGCTGGACAAACACACAACAGTTTCACTTACTTCTTATAAAATACGTGCCTTGCAGCATTTCCCCAAACAATTCCAGATGGTATAACCGGCGAGTGAGAGGCATATTGCATTCGAAATGATATGCATCCCAGCATCTGACAATCCCTCTGCTCCCATTATACTTTGTAAGTCATGTTTCTCACGTCCTCATTTAAAATAGGTGGCATGTGCTAGAAGAAAAGCCATTCAAAATAATGCACAGACACCTATTCATACGTTGACACATTCTTGCATTCTACTGCATCATAATCTCCGTCGTTAAACACTGGTCACTGAAGGTATGAAAAATGGAAAGTAAAACAATTCTAATTTTATGGAGGAAGGAAAAAGATGTCGACAAGTGTTCGCTCAGAGCTGTCTGACAGCGTGTTTGAAGAATGCCGATGGAACCGTTGAATTGTCAGATTTGCCACCTGGTGTAACATACGAGAGAGGAGATGAGCATAAAATCCTCATAAACCAAAATGCAGCAGTCTATCATCAATGTGAGATGAGAAGGAAATGTTTCATGCAAGGTCACAGCGAAGCAAGTGTGACATTAAAAACAGCTCACGACGTTAATTCACTCTAAATGTGCCATTTATATGCCATGGGAAGCTTACCTGACAAAATATGCCTTGTAAAGCTTTGTGCAAAGGTCATTTGGAAGTTTCTCCTAGACCATTAGAAACTTTTAGGGGTATTGCTTCATTAAAGTGAGGAAAAAAAACAATCTCGGTGTGGTGTCATTTTTGTCAAAGTGCATTTGGATATTTGAGCAGCTATTCGCAAAGATGTGAAGGATTCTGATCGCTATACACGGCCGACTGATGTCATCGCGGCTTCATTTGGGGCGCTATTTAGAACAATAAAGAATTTGGGTTTAAAGTCATTCATGCAGGCACATCCAGTAATTTTCTAGTATTGTATAGAGCTCTGCAAAATTAGACCATCATTTCTATTTACACTGATACTCATCTGCATGGGGGCTTGATTGGCTTTCCTCTGGCACTGATACGATGTGTAGGACCTGAGACTTGTTGATCTTACATTGCCAACGCATCAGTGTTGTTCAAAGACATTTAGCTGTGGGGGCAGTCAGGTGTGAGAGGTTTGGACCTGGGAGGTCTGATGCCTATGAGCAGCAAGACAATACCTGACCTTGGCCTCGCCGTGTGAGCTGCTTGGCAAGGAGGCTGCTCCACTGTGAATGCAAATGAGGAGGAAGAGCACGGAACCAAACAAGAACCTGGTGCGCCGAGCCACTGCACTCTGTAAGCACTCTTTCAGAATGCAACTCACTCCTGAGATGTGCTCTAATATCGCCCTTGTTTTCTGATTAAAGGATTTGAGACTATAAAAGGACGTGAACATGTGCACCATTTGGGCAATAAAACTAAGGCAGTACTAAATGAGTGATGGGAAGTGCATTTAAAACATATTTTTGCATCTGTTCTCTCAGGAGACCATGGCAGACTCTCCTGGGCCCTCAGCAATATTTCTGCCAGAAGGGTCCCACTACTCATGTTAAACCATTTGTCAAGTGCTGATGTGAGCTCTGGAAAAAATACAAAATGGATAATGGTTGACTTGAATCTTATGGTCTGCATCCATTTTTCTGATGCTAAATGTGTTGTGGTCGTCCAGCTCCTCATTTTAAAAGCCCATCGGTGATCCAAATAAAAACCCACAACATGCATGACTGACAGACACTTGTTAAATACACATGTGATGATTCAGAACTTGTTCTCATACACTAGACTACTACTATTTAAGTATTAACAAAAAAGTGTTTTCTTCCACTTTGAACAAGTGTTTTTTGTTTTCTTTTATTTGTTCAATTCCGACCACTACTTTTATTTTCCAGTCCATGAATGTGAATGTAACCACAAAGAACCGCGGTATCAGGGCCGTGTCAGTGCTGCGCTGTAGAAAGCCAACAAGGTGACCTCATTTAGTTGTGTGCACATGCATGGAGAATGTCTCCGTCCTGTAGAAGTTTGTATCGTTTATCTTCTGCCAAGCTAGAGCTAGAAACAAATCCTCAGTTATAAAGGACCATGTAGATTTCCAGAGCAGTAAAACTCAATTATAAACTGCTTATCTTATATACAAAGATATTTACTAATAATTTATAGTCTGGCCAATTGTGGGCAAAAAAAAATATGGCCAACTTTTTAGCAAAGTATGCCTATTATTGGCCACCAACCAAAACATGCATTCTCCGTTTAGCTCCTCTTTGGTGTTGTCCAGCTAGTTGCTAACCGGCTAGTTGCTAACCTTGTCTCTCTAGATGCAGTTTGGGTTTTACACAATTGGTCTTTTGGAGCTTTGTCTCTGAAAACCGTGAACTCCAGCAATAGTAGGCTAAGTTGAACTCTCTGACCTCCACAGAAGTGGACCTACAGTGATCAAATGCATCCAGAGGACTGAAGGTGTTTTTTTTCCGCCTTGCAGCATGTGTGATGATTAGATGTTAACTCTGTGTGTATACAGTCAGCAGCAAACCAGCATCTTTAGTGCTCCATCTGTGTGGCTGTGTTAACAGTAGGTCTGCTATGTTTTGGTCAACACACAATCATAGACATGCCGTCAGCGTGATAATGTCACTTCACTTCCAATGTAGCTATTGCGTGCACATGTCTTTTTAAGTTACTTGTAAGAAAAACTAAAACATGGATAATTTGACGTGACCCCCGCTGTAATTTCTCATGCAGGATGCACATGTGATAAAAGTAAATATCAGCTGACATGAGAAGTGGTCATACATGAGCTTGGACATGCATTTAAACACATTGATTTGTAATAAACAAACGTGTTGCAGTTTACTTTTTCTCTTAAACTCGGACCATCTTGAGCAGCTTAGACAATCAGACAAGATGAGCAACATCGCTTCACAAACTGCCTGCTGCTAATTCATTCTCTTGCCTTTTTCTGTGGGTTTCATACAGCCCTGCGTGCTGTGTCACTTTGTGGGCGGAGCATGATGTCCAGTGCATCTTGTGGTCTCCATGAAGGGCCCACCAGGCCAGTGGGACACAGCTGAGAACTACCGGACTCTAAGTTTCAGCCGGTTAATCACAGTCATGCGCTCGATGTTCTGCTAATCTCACTGCCAGGGATTTTAAGTGGGACAACGATGGGCAGATTAAGGTGTCCCATTTTCATTAGCAGAGAATGAATAAGTTTTAGACTATTCCTTATACTTTAAAGGAAATGCAATGACGGTTGCAATTTCTAATGTGCAAATTAAAAAAACTCTATGATTCACTTTGTCAACATGGTTAGAGAACAAAGCAGGTACACTAGTGAGATGGTAAGACAGCATTAAAAGATTAACATAGAATGGGAATTAATTTGCATGGAAAAAACCTGTTGCAAAGTATTGATTATAGTGTGGAATTAAATTGGATTAGCGGCAGGATTTAGAGTTTTACTTCCACATTAAAAGCACACTCCTCATCTTCAGGGACTAGACATGGCTTTTATTTTTCACGGGAAAACACAAGGGTCTTGAATCCAGAGTATAATAGCTTCCCCAGGATGACATTTCAGCACATAGTGGGGTGTTTAAATGAGTTCATTGGAGCTTTACATTTAAAGTAGACACGGAGATCCCAACGTGCGCGGAACATCCCGGAGAAAAGAGGTCTTGTTCGTGTCAGCACAGATTCACCATCAAACGCAGAAGCAGGGCTTAGAGATGTAGGAGTTCCAGTCACTGCACCACAAACTGAATTTCCTCAATGGTCAGTATGTAGATAAAATTGTCATTTTATAAAGCATACCCAGCCATTTATCAAGACCTGCATTCATATCACGTTTAAGGTCTCTACAATTTTAATTTCACATGAACATTGAACACCAGTTCACAAGACATGATGAGTATGTAAGTGATGATGATCACTTCTGGTGAATCTTTGTGTAGGGGGATAATGCATTCATCAACTTATCCTTGTTAAAGCTGTAAAAATGACAATAATATATTTGTTTACCGTAAATAACATGACATAAATTTTAAATATATTACAGTCAATATGTATTAAAAGCTTTTACCAATGTTAATCGTTGTTGCATGAGTGTGTCGTGAATCATGCTTTGAGCTGAGAGTGCACTGCGGTATACAAAGGACTTGAATCTGCTGCTGCACATGTGACCAAAAACAGCCTAATAAATCATCAGTCAGCGCGTTTACATGATGGTATAATTCAAATCTTGCTTTAATCGGACTATGCTATCTTTTGGGGGATCTGCTATTATCCCAATATACATGGCAGTGAGTAATTTGAATCTTTGGCCTAAAGCATGTCATATCCGATACAATAGGTGGGGCTGTTTTCTTTACAACTCGTGGTGATACAGACATTTCCGCTTGCGTGTGCAAAGACGCAAAATCCAGTTCCTAATCCAATTCACCGTTACATGCCGCGATAGTCGGATTATCAACCGGATGGGATCGATTTATCCAGGGGTGTTAATCGGATCGTAGTCGGAAGTCGAACGAAGGTGTTTACATGAAACGGATAATTTGATTTCAGTCCGACTAAGCCAGTTATTCGAATGCATGTAAACACGGTCAGTGTAGTTTGAAGATCAATGTGTGTGATTACATCCTGGCGAAGCCCCAATAAACTCTATTTCAGTCATCAAAGAGAAGACAACATGGATCACTTTTTCTAAAAATGAGGATTATGCATTAATATTGAAATTAGTATATTTTGATTATAGTCCTTAGCTGGAGGAAGTGTTACATAATATAACACCTCTACAGAATCAAATGGGTGGTTTCTTTTTCGTGAACATTTTCATTATGCAAAAGACAGTCAGGGATGGAAAGACTTACGTTTTAGAGGTTATGGATATGAGTGCAATCAGCAACACTGCAGACATCGTCAGACCTGAATGGGTTTTCAATATGAGGTGAGTGGAGAACTCATCACATACTCTATATGAACTAATATACACTTTATTTTAGAAGAAGGAAACGTACTGTAGTTCCTGACTAACAAAGCCAACTGACTTTACTGTATGTCTTCATTTTCTTGCACTTGCCATAGTGAGGAATGTAAGGGTATATATATATATACAGGTATATATGCAATGGTGGCGGTGCTGGCGAACCCAACACATAAATCAGCCCTCAGATCTGTCCACATCAAAGCCCATAATCTACAAAATAGCATCACATTGTACAAGACCGTCAGCCATGCCTGGACCTGTGACCTCTAGAACCTTCTTGAGGAAGGTGTTTCACCATACCTTGTGTTTTAGATTACAAATGTAAGGTCATCTCAGATTGTATTTTGTGGTAGATTCATGTTTTACTTCACTTTTGTTCAATGTTAGAATGTCTCTAAATATCACTCTGTGCTACATTGGCTGTTAGTCGGACTCCTCCGGCCCCCACATCCTCTACCGGCCCACTTCTACTCCGTTGGCACGGTTGCGTGGAGGGTCCACCGTATCAAATGCCATCCCAAACCAATTAGTGGGGAGTGTAAGTGGGTTATAAAACGCTCCAACAGCGAGTCTACGTTGAAGCTCACTTAACCAGCTGACCTTGCTGACCACATGCAGAACCGTTTGGTGTTTGTCATGGAACAGCTGCGTCTAAGTGGGTCCTTGTACCTGTACAAACATTTACTCATTACCGGTCCCACCAGGATAGACATGAACACATGTTATCAATTTAAAGATTACATTGTATTTAGGATCAAATAAACCCTCGACTAGACTAGAAAAAGGTAGATGTGTTTATTTGATTGTTAAGTGTTACATATCAATTTATACATCATATGCACTGTTGCTCGGTTTGGGGTCGTCTGTCACAAATGCTTGACTGGAGGAGGAATAAATATTTTGTGTTTGTCTTTCATGCTTTTAAATTGTAGAAATAAATGATGTTTTGAATTTTCTACAGAAAGTCATGTTCTGTTCAAACAGGCTGACAATAAAAAGAGCAGAAAGCAACACAGAAAACAATCACCCTGAATAGAAGAAATCACCGATCATTGATCAAATGAAGTTTGGCATCAAAACATTTGCACATTTAAGGAACTCTCAAAGAAATGGCTCATTGGATGAACTCAATTAAAGTGTTGGTAGGTTTTCCATCCAATAATTATATGCAACTCCAACTCAAATTTAGTACATCAGTGCAATACAATGTAATTGAGTTAGTCCAACTAATTTTTATCAAACACATCTAAAATAAAATAACGATATTCATTAAATTTAATTAATTTGAGTTAGTCCAAAATAACGATATTCATTAAATTAAATTAATTTGTGTTTGTCCAACTCAAAATATAAATTGGAAATTAAATTTTCAGTACCGCTTATCCTCATTGGGGTCTTTGGAGCCGACTCCAGCTGACATTGGGCGAGGGTCAGGTAGACAGGCCACCAACCATTCACTCTCACACCTATTGGCATCATAGAGTTGAATTAACCTGACTGCAAGTCTTTGGACTGAGAGGAAGCTGGGGAACCCACACTGAGAACAAACTCCACACAATAGGACCACCCTGACCGGGAATCAAACCCACAACCTTCTTGCTGTGAGGCAACAGTGCTACCCACTACACCAGCCCTGAAAGCATGTTTACCTTATGAAAACAAACAATTTTCAGCTGGCAAAGGGTAGTCCCCAACTAAAGACAATCATTTTGAGTTGATATGCACACCATCTAACCTAAATAAATCTAATAAATGAAAGAATTCCTATATTTTGTGTTACACCAATTAAATATAAATATCTTCATTTTGTAATTGATTTATTTCAATGTATTAAACAATATTTAATTGAGTCACCTCTAAGAAGACTTGAATAGTTTTTGTGACCTAAATAAATCTAGTAAAATATTCCTACATTTTGTGTTACACACATTCAATATAAATATCTTTCTTTTGTAATTGATTTATTTCAATGTATCAAACAATATCTAATTGAGTCACCTCTAAGAAGACTTGAATTGTTTTTGTGAGTGCAACCTAAATACATCTAATAAATGAAAGTATTCCTACATTTTGTGTTACAACCATGAAATATAAATATCTTCGTTTTGTAATTTATTTATTTCAATGTTTTAAATAATATTTAATTGAGTTACCTCTAAGAAGGGCTTGAATCATTTTTTGAGTGTAGGTCCTCTTCAGTGTCAAGTATCTATCCATTGATGCCCAAAACAGGTTTGAATATTCAAAAGGTTTGTTGCTGAAGCAAAGCTGTTAAAACCTCACAACAGAAAAAGAAAGTGAGTGTCGGGTCACCACTATTAGAATTGGATCACAGAATATAAGCTGATCAGACAATTCAATCTCACCTCGGAGTACACTGCAGAGGGCTCAGATAAAAAATGGCTAAGCTAATATTTACAGGCCAAAATGCAAACACGTTGTGGTTCACTAATGTTCGAGGGGGATTTTCTTGACTAGAAAAAAATATCAGAGTATTTTCCCCTGAAAGACCTTATTACATTATTACAAGTCATTTAGCAGATACTTTTATCCAAACCGACTTACAATAAACCAAGAGTACAAACTCAGTACAACAAGAATCCAGAAAGTAACATTTCTTCAAGAAAGTCAAACTCCAAAAGTACCAACAATAAGTATATACCATTTAAGTACCAATGAAGTGCTAATCTGTGTTGTAATCCAGATATAGTCAGAAGAGATGTGTTCCGACATCAACATCACAGGCAGACTTTTAAGCTGCTTCTTTTTTCATCTTTCTATATGTATATAGTAATAATTATTAATAGTATCTTTGCCTGAGAGTGGGGAGTTCCTACCAAAGCGTGCAGCTGTATGTGTACCTTAGATGTTGAAGAAAGCTGCTTCATTAAGCTGTGAGTGTCTCTACAAACTGAGTTCACTCCGTCACACAGTAGGAGGGCGAAGGGGTCAAATTGGAATTGAATCGTAGCGTCTACTCCTCTTCCAAGAAATCATATTGTTCCTGTTGCCCCCTCATCTTTTATCCAGGTGTAGGTCCCTCCCCTGCTGCCTGCTCTTCAAACTGTAAGAGTATGGCAAAAAATATAGTGAATTTATTCAATTTCACTTATTAATAAAATCCTTGAGTTCAAAGTTGCAAGGTTACAGGGTTGTAGACGTTAACAAAAAAAAAGATTCATGCAAGAGTAATTCACATAGTTCCTTTGCAAATCCTGCCCTTCAGAAACACTAAAAAGACAAAAGACAGAATGGAAAATACTTCACCTGAAAGGAAGAGTACAACTTATTTAAATCTGAGTAAAGAGGCTTGTGGCTTGACTCCACTGAATTTCCTCTCACGGTAAATGTGCTCTTAACAGTGGTTTGCTTTCTTTTCAGGGTGACTGATTTTTTTCCAAGCTAAAGAACTTTACTATTAAAGGTAATTACATGACATTTGACCTTTGCATTGAACCCATCTCATCCTAAGCAATTCCCGGAGCAGTGAGCTGCTGCATCGAGCTCTCGGACGTATCACTCCTATCACTGAGCGACAGCTGCCCCATCTGACTCAACCTTTGAACGTTGAATCATGGAGGAGCTACAGGGGCTTATATTCCCCACAAGAGGCGTTTGTTCCCATTTTTCCCAGTGAAAGTTTTTTTCTATTTCTAAGGAGTTTTTCCTGATCCGATGTGAGGTCCTTGGACATGGATCTCATATGTGTACAGATTGTAAAGCCCACTATCGCAAATTAGTA
Source organism: Liparis tanakae (assembly GCA_036178185.1). Taxonomy (NCBI): domain Eukaryota; kingdom Metazoa; phylum Chordata; class Actinopteri; order Perciformes; family Liparidae; genus Liparis; species Liparis tanakae. Next base: position 15,418,228 of record CM070107.1, read on the forward strand.
ATTTCTGATGTATATGTATGAAAATATATAAATTAATTGAATTGAAAAGTAAAATTGGATGAACTATTCTTTGTATTACAGAAACGGTTGCTGATGAACCAAAATACAGGTGACCACTGTGGCCTGTGGTTTCATTACTGTAACGGTACTAAGATACTGTATATTCATCTCAGTTGCTGTTTCCATGCAGCACGTGTAGCCTTTTATTACATACTGCTGGTCACCTGACTTGCTTCTTGTTACATGTTCTGTTTAATCCATTGGACTATGTAGTGATGAGATGGACTCATTTTTTAAGTTGCATTTGTAGTTTTTCTTCAAATTCTGACCATTATCAAATTTTAAATGTGTTGGCAACATAATGCTAGTATTTAGCATTTATTTGGTATCACGTGTCTGTCACCTGGCTAATGCAAGACCAATATTTACTCATTTATGCTCTGTTTTGGTCTCAACCGATTCCCCCAAAACCATCTGGCTGCTGAACTCGCCGTATGTTTAATTAGTAACTTGTCTGTCCCTCTATCTTTTAGCACTGTACAAGTTGCGTACAGTAAGTCTATAAGAACTTTTTGTTGCTGACAGCAGCTGCTTGAAAACCAGGCTGATAAGAGCAGAAGAGTAAAGTTACAGCCCAGAACCAATAGGCTAAAATGTGAAAAAGCACTCTGAGTCCAGTGATATCTATCTGTGAAAACATGACTGGCAGTGTTGACCTTCCAATTAAACTGCACATTACAGAAAATACTGACTGCCGAAAGTTTAGAAAGTGTGAGAAAGTTAGACTGTTGACAGACTTGCTTTGTTTTGAATACCTTTGTGCTATCATTCACACAACGAGACAAACCCCTTAATGAAGCCTGAGCAGAGGAGCTGGATCCCGCATCAACACTTAAATAACTTTTCAAATTAATTATTCTGCCCTAATTAGGTGGGAACATGTTTCCACACATAGAAACATTTCTAGGTGAGAATTATTAATTTGATGTCATGCATCACTCTTCAAAAATAATGAAATTGTTGTAAAAAAACATCCATTAATATAATTAGCAACGGGAATAGTTTAAATTCCCTTTTTACAGGGAAATGATGTTGGCAGCCGATATAGGGCAACAGAGTAAGATAAGCGCGTCCAGAGGAACCGCACCGCCGATGAACCAGACCTGGGATTTCAGGTCATACACACATTTTGCTCTGACCCACTGAGCTTCTTTTTCATTAAGTGAATCCTCCCCAAGTGTAGGGGTAAAATAAGCAAGACAAAGTGGTGCCTTTGTAGGACATATCAGCATTAAAGTCTCATTAAAAGAAGATTTTGTATTACCACTACTTACAAACATTAAGTTCGGGTCCAGGTTCATTTTTGTAGCATTTCTCAGAGGTCCTGACAGTCACAAGAATACTTAGATCAAATAAAATCAAATGAAAAACCAAAGGTGGACTGTCCTTGGGTTCCCTGTGATGAAACATTGACCCTCTAATCACACAAAGAGGCAGTCAAATGAAAACGGGCAATTCAACAAAGAATTATCCAACAGTTCAGACAGCTAAGTGTGCCGGGCGATGTTCAGGACACAGACAACCAGAGCAGGTGAAGAAAAACTTGCACCAAACAGGTTCAAGTTTTTTTATGGGCTAATATTAATAATAAAGCCATTGCCTTGGTTTAGATGTGAGATGTAATCGCCGCTCGTTATCCTTATTTATTAAACATGTAGTCCATGTCCGTTAGCCAGTCTAACCGTCTCTCTGTCTCGTCTTTCTGAAGACATGTGCCTCTCCAACCCTGTCAATGTCACACACAAATGATTACGAACACCTTTTAATACAATGCAATCCCATGTGACAATATCACAAAGAGGGTCTGCAGCACACAAAGAAATGGAGTCGTCTCAGATGTACACGTAGGTGGTTTCTGCCCATCCCTTTGCGTCTCATTTCTGGCTTGGAGGTGTGAGCCTTACATCAGCGCAGGGGGCGAGTTGAAGTCCCTTCTGTCACAGGGATTGTGATTTGTATTACCTTGTGTTAAATGAAACACATTGGGGATTTTTTCTTTTCACAGATAGTCATTTGGTTGCCTGGACTCCACAATTATCTCTGCTGCAACTACCAACTACTGTACCTCTGCCTTTTTTTTAAAGGTAGATCCATTTTTTAAGTTTCTTTTCTTGTACATTTGGAATGTAAGTGGTCGGAGAGGAACATGACACAAATTCAAGAGGTTACATAATTGCTAAAGCAGTAAGAAGTACCAGCTTCATCCTTCAATTTACAATAGCTTGAACCTCTCTTGTGCCGGTACAGCTTTGCTTAATCAGATGTTGCTTGGTGACGCAGTGTTCAATGCTCAGGCAAGCACCCTCCATCCTCATTATAGTAAGACTTTCTTATTCTCTATTCCTCTCCAGGTAAAACCTAGGGATGGCAATTTACTTTAGAAGGATGTGCTGTTATATTAATTGAAATCCTCATTACATCCCGACAGAAGTCAATAAATGAAATGCTCTCATAAAGAAAAGAAAATAATCAGGTATTTGGGGCTGTCGTAGTTCTGTAATAAACTCGTCACACCATTAAATAATTGGATGGCCTTCCTGCCTACTGCACACGCTCTGCCAGTGCACATATTCAGGTATTCGGACAAGGTTAGCAATAACAACGATGCGCTACGCTCGAGGACTCGCCCTCCGGCAGTAGTCTGACAGGACTCATGTGTTTTGGGGGAGTGACGTTGGAGGGAGGCACACAGATAATTTCAAGTGTTTACTTTCGCCGGTTTCTCCAGAGTTTCCTCCCCCAGTACAGAGGAAGTGGCGCTGACTGAACACCATCCTTTATATTGTTGACAACATTAGCAGATATACTGAAAACAACATCAAGATGTTAATGTTGGAGTCAAGTCGTTTGAACTGTGGGAGCCCAGTGTCCCATCTGATGTGCAGAAGTTAACCCTGCATGCAGGTAGCTTCCAGATTCACACGCACACATTCCCCCCCAGGAAGAGCCACATGCGCACCAATAAAACAGTGAGAGCTGCAGCCTTGAATGCTGTGTTTTTATTGGTTAATCACTAACTTAGCCACGAGTATTCAGCACTTATTGTTAACAGTCGGGATTCGGGATTGAAACAAGATGTTCATGGGTAGCACGACTACATTATGTGGAACAGAACAGGCGAATAGATCTGATTCAGTGAGAGCAACTCATTAGGAAACATCAGAAAACTCAGCAGGAGAAGCAGCTCCCGAAGACACGAGAGGGGAAGCAGAGAGAAAAAATTGTATTGCGACAGCGACAAAACAAGTTTATTAGACCAAACATATTCAAATATGCCAATTATAATATGTTTCCACTCAAAGCCTATCAAGAAGTGTCAGTTTTTTATTATTATAGCTGCACCCCCCTCAACCTGTTATTAGAGACAGTCTACACTGCTCAACCTGCAAACACATGCTTTAATCAACCACCCGAACACGACCGGCAAGCCGCCAACTTCATGTATTAAAGTAGCACAAGGACGAGGACATAGGAAACACTGGCACACTCCAGGGAGAGAGCTGTCCCGACTGTTCTCTATCCCCTATCTACATTTTTTATATTGTGGAATAGAAGCCACACAAGTAACCCTTCATCAAAGAACTATGTCTCTGTCTTTCTCTGTTTCTCGCTATCACCCCCCACAAGAAGCACTTTTCTCCTTGTGAGGGAACCAGTAATGATCTCACTGACCGATTTGTTCGAAGAGCATATCGACCAACCTACCAACCAACCAATCAACCAACCGACCAACCAACCAACCAACCAACCAACCTACCAACCGACCAACCAATCAACCAACCTACCAACCAACCAACCGACCAACCAACCAACCAACCAACCAACCTACCAACCTACCAACCAACCAACCGACCAACCAACCAACCAACCTACCAACCAACCAACCAACCAACCAACCTACCAACCAACCAACCAACCAACCAACCTACCAACCTACCAACCAACCAACCAACCAACCAACCAACCTACCAACCAACCAACCAACCAACCTACTAACCAACCGACCAACCAACCTACCAACCAACCAATCAACCAACCGACCAACCAACCAACCAACCTACCAACTGACCAACCAATCAACCAACCAACCAACCAACCAACCTACCAACCTACCAACCAACCAACCGACCAACCAACCAACCAACCTACCAATCAACCAACCAACCAACCAACCTACCAACCGACCAACCAACCAACCAGACCCCAAATACTCCACATAAAAGTGAAAAGCATGATCTATAGTAAACATAAAGGAGGCATCTCAATTATGACAAAAGCACCATCTTGGGATAATGAGTGGCATATTTCTCCTATCTCTGTGATGTTATAGAGCACCTCTTTGTGTTGTTGGCATACTCGGGCCGCCTGCACATTATGTGAGTGCCTCACAGCCGCCTCTTTTCACTGCGCACATATGGCTGTTATAGATGAAGCATAACACTTCTTGGAAAAAGCTGATTGTAAGGTACTTTTCTTCGATGATGAGGAGTAATATTTTTTCCGTTATTCGGAAAATGAAGGCGCAACTCACCGTCTATCAGAGGAGTCGTTATTCATCATGCTGTCAATTAAACTAAATGTCAAAATCTAGATTTTAGTGTATTCAGATTTTTACGAGTGAGCCTTTGTGCACTTTGGCCTAACCTGCAGCTCTCATGAGGATCCTAAATCAAATCCACCGGGACAGCTTCTGTGCACAACTGTCAGGAATATATTTCAGAAAGGACCGTAGACATTGAAATTTGAGTTTGTTGCTGAGTGTTTTGTTATCCATAATTTGGGTTTATTCCTCCCTCACAGTAACACAGCACGTCCCACAAGGTGAAGGGAAAATAAACAGCCTTCTCAAGAAACATGAAAAATATTTACACAATATTTCCCACTATTCATGTGAATATTCACAATCAGTGCATGCTTGCTCTTTTCTTCAGGCTATTACAGAGAATTACAGATTACCTTTACCAGATGTAGACTGTGGTGTAACTCAGCATTCAATGCATTTAAATCAAGCCATTTCACCATGGCCAGCGTGCTCGAAATAGTAACTGCTTATAATGGAGAAGATATTTTCTATTCATGAAGTTTCTCTTTATTGATTGTTGCAGCCTGCAGTGTTCCAGCAGTAGAGCTGGTGCAGGAGACCAATATGAGGCAGAGAGAAGGAGGCTCTGTTAAGTTTTCAAAGTCATGCTGGCTGTTTGGAAGGGGAGAGTTCAGTTTAATTAGGGAAGCTAAATGTCGCTTTTTACGAGGCCTGGAGGGGCAGCTCTCCCCCTCTTTCTGTGTATTCACAATTCCTGTTTTGGTTCGAAGGACTAAAAGATATCATTCGGATTACAGCTCTGGGAGATCGGTCCGGTTGAGGTACACTGCTCAATACTCTCAGCATCTGACACAAACTCAAAAGTTACAATGCTCCGACATCTGAGCCTCGTCTATTTATACCTGTTTTTGTACTGCACATATACGTCTGAGAATTCACTAATTGCTTATTCAATGTTACCTTTACAGGGATCCTACCCTACCTTTTTTAGTAGAGTTTAATTCAGACACATTTATATAATATCGATTAATGTGATAATATGAGCCACTTTTCTGCTAATCTTTTTTAAATTTTGTATACTTTTAGGATATTTTGTCGGTAATACTTATGTACTTTAACTTTTAGTTAAAGTACAGGATCTGAGTATTTCTTCCACTACTGGTTCGGCATTATTTATGTCCAACACAAGCAGAATCTCAAATATGCCAATAAATCTTCTTATGTTTCAACATCTCCTTGAAATATGCCAAATACAAACACACAAAAGCTTATCCACAAGGGAAGCTACCTCCAGCGATCATTCATAAAACACACCTGAACAACCACTGTGATTTGCCAAAATGATTAATGCCAAACCAGCAGACTGATGGCAGAGCCGCATGAGGAGCTACTGTCACAACCTTATCCCAAAATAGACAGTTCTATTACCATAAGAGAAACCAGCCGATCTGGAGCTGGAGGGGGGCTGCCACATGTCAAGCACATGACAGCTTGGACGTGATTCTAATTGTTTTCAATGATTCTGTTGGATTTTAATCATCACAGAAGTGCACCGGGGGGAGGGAACAAACGGGTGTTTTCATTGCAGAGTTGCCACTTTTGGAAAATCAGGGCCCTGGTGTGGGACAAAGACTCAAACTAGGGGACATATTTGGTTACCTTAAGTGCACCGGAGTCACAGTTACACATAAATTGAGCTCGAGCATAAACTCTATTTGGGCAGACATGCTATGTGTGAGTGTTCCCCACAGAGTGCAAGGCCTGCAGCACTGAACATTGGTTTTAGAATAAAATAATGATTCAGTTAAGGACTTTTGTGATACACACAGTCTGCTTTGAATTACAATGTGTTCATATTCTCTCCCTTGTTGTCTATAGCAACAGTATATTTAGAAATTGAAATTATATGAATTATATGGGCAACAATAGAACCACAAGTTGCATTCAAAACCATATTGTGAATACTACAGCGCTCCTCTTTCAGATCATTTGCTTCGTATTTTTATTCAGAGGATATATATTTCACAGGCCAGCATGAATGGCTGTCAAACAGAGTCGATATCAAGGAGACCTCTTGCTCCCCATCCCATTCCATCATCACACCAAGAGAGAGGGCTTTGCCCTGGTAAGTTACCGTCCTTTTCATCTCGCTGTGAAGGTTTTCTATGCACTCTGCCATCAGAGCTTTTAACAAGAGGACAGTCGGCACCGCGCTCTGTCACCGCTCTTTATTGTTTCACATGAAGTGGCAAAGACCTTCACCAAACAGCACGGGGATTGCAGACAGTGCCTCCGGGTCCCTGAGGATGTCATTACGACAGGGATGAGCAGCTCGGAAGCACTGTAAGGCGGTCAGCAGAGTGACAGCAGGGGAGCACAGGACACAATGTCGAGGGGGAAGAAATATAAATTGGAATCTGTTGAGTTGAAATAGATCGGCTTCCTGTCAGAGAAGAAACTTTTGACAGTTGGGGATCTTGCAAGTATCAGCAATCCTCCTGTTGAAGAAATATGAATAGAAAGTCTCTCTGAAACTCCAATTAAAAATGTAAATTACTGTAAGTCACTGTACCTCCATTTAAAGTATACATCAGTATTAGTTATTGTGTGATTATATGATGTACATAATACTTTTTATGAACCTATGACTCATTGATGAAAGGTTTTACATGTAATGTGGTAGATCTCGAGTAGGTTGAACAAGGAAGGAAATGATGCCATTAGCTGTGTCTGGCAGTGATTATCTATCTTTATTGAAGCTACATGACGTTTACACTGAATTTAATATTCAAACCTAAGACTCCATGTTGGTTCAAGTGGGACACTGCATTGCATTTGCACTGTATGTTGTGGACTTGCTGAAGGCCTATGACTGTGTTCTCTGAGGAGTCCTTCAGGTTTTTGCCATGAGCCACCTGGTCCTTGCATAACCAAAGTGTTTTTCTCCCTCCAGTAATGGCCTCTGCCAGGGTTGTCCTTTGTGAATCTCTTGTACAAGATCTCAAGGGGCAGTTGTTAGGAGGAGAGCGTCTGGTTGAGGAAACTCAGAATGGCTTCTCTGCTCTTTGCGGATGGCGTAGGCTTCTTTAATAGTCTGGTGGCTGCGCTCAGCCTCAGAGATAGGGTGAGCATCTGGGCGGAAGTTCGTAGTTCGTAGGTTAAAAGGGGCCAGCTGCGGTGGTTTGGGGCGCTGATGATACCTTCTGAACTGGTGAGAGGCCCCAGGGTAGACCCGGAACCATAGACACTGTGCAAGTAATCCGATCAATATTTTTTTTATATAAAATTGCATTCGGCAGTATCGATTTTTAAGAGCCTTGCTGGTGATGTGATTTTAGGGACGTCAATGTCAGGCTGTCATCAGTGGTTTGGTGCAGATTGAAATATAATATATATGAACAACTACTAAATGTATCAAATGTGGCAGAGACATTCCCGGTCCGCAGAGGATGAATTCCACTGACTTTGATGACTTTTCATTTAGTACCAGCAGCAGGTCAAAGTTTTCATTTTTTTTCCGATTTAAATATGTCATCATTTACATAATGGTTCGGCACACAAAGTGGTCCCGACATTCATCTCTCTCAGCCAATGTATCCTGATGACTTTGGTGATCCACTGACTTTTAAACACTGGTGAAGTGAACTGTCTTAACAACTGTCAACAAAAAGGTGTTTTTTTCCCATCTGAGTTTTTCTTTCACACTCTATTTTTTATGTCAGAGAATATTTAAAAAAAAATTCTCACACATTTGGGAGTTTTGTCTTGTACATTTACCAATTTAGATGGCTAAAGATGAGATTTGTCACGCAATAATATTCACCCTTCACTGGCTCCGTATTCTTTATATTATTTGATATATTCCGACAATGGCCCTAATATGCCACCATACTGAATTAAATATTCATTATTTAATCTCAAACTTGCTCTCTATTTTATTAAGCTATGGGCAGGTTTCTCTGGGGAAGCCTCTGGTGGGCAAGGGTATTAGAGACACATTCATGCTTGAAATATTCCTTTTCTCAAAACCAAGCCCGGAAGTGCTGTTATAATGTGTCTGTTGTGTGTTTGCAGGCTGTCGCATTTTTAATATACTAATTTATTAGTCGGATTGTATTTTTGCGGCAACTCCCAGTCGACTCATATAAAGGTTTTATGAAAATAAGCCGCATTTAATCACTAATTAGGTTCTGTATGTATACTTTTTTGTGCAAGGTTCGTGAGTTCAATCAATATTTATTTTTTTCTGTTAGACAAGGGATTAAGCAGAGGCTACAACTCATACAACACAATTCATCCACTTAATATGAATCTTAATCTTGTCTTCAAATTCATTTGTTAATGAAATAGTAATTGTCTAAAGCTCCGGATACAAAAACAACAATATTCATGCATATTTTTTTAATAAATGACATGTTAATTCATGTTCATACCCAATTCATTTTCTGTACCGTGTTTATCAGAGCATATGTGTGTCGGATTGTTTTCACAGCCAAATTCTTCTCTGAAGTTATGGCGGAAGTAAACAGAAACAGTCTCTATTTTTGTGATTGTGTACTTTTTCTTGTTTTCTTTCTAACTTCAAGTTCAGGTTTCACAATTCTTTTCTTTTGTATTTCACATTTCAAGTCATCTTCTGTCACTGCTCTCAGTAACTAAGAACAGACAACGTCCTTGACTGACCTTCAAACAGCTCATCATTCTACACACGGTACTCCTATTTACATAACAGTTTATTTTCCTGCAATTAGTTTTTTATATCCATAGATTGCCTGGAGAAAACTATTAGTAGCCAGCCATCAGTGCCTCCAGCTCCTCTTATTAAACTCTCTCTCTCTCTCTCTCTCTCTCTCTCTCTCTCTCTCTCTCTCTCTCTCTCTCTCTCTCTCGTGCATCTGGTGTCACACAGTGTTATCTTTCTCTTCTCTGCAACTGTTGCAACATACATTTCTTGTTTGTAGGATGTGTATTTTTCATTTGACTTTCAGGTAACAGGTTTAAAGGCATAACTTATTGTGCCTCCCAGTGAGGAGATCTGACGCCAGTTGTGTCATCTCACTTGGCTTTTTATTTCTGCTTCAATTCATTTGCATCATCTCTGTGTTACTTTCAGTTTACTACATTGTTTATTTAGAACCATTTATTCGTATTTCGTTGCATTTCTATTTCCATCATTTGTTATTACAGGAATGTGTTATTCTTTCATGACAAACTAGCATATGTAAAGGCTTGTCTATATCTCATAGACTTGAATGAGTATCCTTGTGTTTGATGCAACATTTCAAAACTGCTCAAGGATTGTGCCTTTTTTCTGTGTATGGGCTCTAGATTTTGATAATAGAGGTCAGGCAGATAGCAAAACAGATGGTAGATTTGCAGCCAGGTTTTCAACAGGAAATTACAGAGTGCAGGGTTGTTGCAGAAAGCTTAACAAATAATAAAATGAAGATGTATACGGAGATAGACAAAATCAATAATTAAATATGAAAGGTGTCCGTAAGTGTAAAGTGTATTGCCCGTGTGTATTTGTGTGTGTATACGGTGGGCTGACATGTCTTAATTTAATCAGGCTAATGAAATTCTACCAGGGTCAGGGTCCATGTCCGACAGTGACTGACTCCAACTTTGGTCTTTAGGAGATGAATGCTGAGAATTCAAATACGAAAACATAATTAATTTGTATCAAAAGTTAATTCACTACGGCGCCTTCATTTTAACTGTCAATTCAGGCAGCTCACATAGAGGAGGAGTGGACCTATGGCTGGTCGACATGAACCCAGTGAGGATAAGAAGCAGACTGAACTCCTAAATGAGATGACCCGACACAAACCCGAATAAAGAAAGAACACGGCACTCGGAGCAGCACGACGGGCCATTAATTAAAAACCTGCTGCAGTCTAGAGCAGAAGATTACGTCATTTTTCTTATATATCCCTGATGATACTCTGCCTGCCTCAATTACTTACTTCTTTACATTTCATGCCTGCGATGAGATATGATTCCTATGATGCACCATGTGAAAAGAGGGCCTAGCATGTCTGCTCTAATTGCAGCAGCTACAAGGGCTCCCGATCTGCACCCAACAATTACGTATGATTTGGATCCATGTTCATGAGCCAAGTGGATCCGTTAAGAACTCCTCTTGGTTGGTTTTTGAAGGAGATAATGCACAGTGTACTATATACATGCTCTTTGGTTTCCTAGAAATTCGCTGTAATATTTGACTAACACATTTTCATTTTATAACTATAGATGAACGGGGTCAATATAATTACTTTTTTAGAACAACATGGCAATCATACTCAGTTGAAGTATGTTCTTCTTTCAGCCGCAAGTATTTTAGAACTGCATTATCATTATGGGCCACTTTAAGGTAGAAAGTAGAATAAATAATGCAGACTATACAAGATGAGAACATTAATATAATCCAAAAAACATAAAAGATTTGTAAGACCTGTAAAATAAAAAAAAATAAAAAAAATCTCTGCATTGTGTCAGATTTTTTAAACTGATGATATATATGACATGTGGTCCAATTTCATAAAATGTACTGGGGTGCTCGGGCTTTTTGAGGAGTTTTCTGCATGTGCTCGGTGAACAAGCTCCTGATTATCTGTGTTCTATTCTGCACGTTGTACAAATGGAAAGAAGCCCTGAAGGTTATCTAGATAACCCGCAGAGTTGACCTGAGGGGGTATGAGAATAGAGATTAAAGTCGCTGATGTTCATAGATCTCTGGTGTAAGAATAGAGAAAGCGTCTCGAAAAGCTCTCCTCCTGTTCGATATGCATCGAACACATGCGCCTTCCATTATATTCTGTAATTTCTCTACAGAAGGAGGGATAAAGCACGACTCTGTGTCTTTCTTCTTCCTGCTTCTGTGACATCTGCTGTTGTACTTCCTACAGTTAATATGTATTACTCAACTACATCATATTTATCATGCCAGAGACTGACTTTAATATAAGTTTTAATAAAAAGCTACCTGTCAAGCCCTACGTGCCCCAACTGCTGTAGACAGAATATCAGTCCTGAGGCATGTACTTTGAGAAGTATTCCTCAATGTGCACACGTTTTTCACAAGATATCTGTATGGTCTATGTAGGGAAATGTCACTTTACTTTATTTTGCAAATGTTGAATCTTTTTGCATTTTTCGGTCTTACTTACCATATTCTCATGAGTTCCAGGGAAAAAAGACAGATGTATTTTCTCCTTCTCTATATTGAGTTTTACAGCAGTTGCTATACATGATTTGCTCTCCCGCCACCTACAGTATATTTCTTCAATGCAAACTATTTGCAGTGACCACCAAAAGTGATCTCATTCAGTATTCGCAACTATACTCTTTGACCCAGAATCCGTTGCCAGGGTTGGTACGAATCCTCCCCTCCCAACATCTTCTCCAGAAGTGGCCATAACGTTCTATTGGCAGCCAACAACACTACCCTACACTTTTCTGATTTACCCTTTACAGTCAAGTGCACAATTTACAACCACAACAATATAATCCAAACCGGCTTTCTTGTCCATGCAGACATCCTGTCCGGCTTCCTTTTGCACTGCCACCACTTCATTGTTACTCTCCATTCTTGTTCTCTATTCACTTGTAATTCCCTCAGAGGACACTGTGCTGACCCTACATGGCGACTGATTTCACATTGCAGGCATGTTTCTTGCTCTTGTTCTTCTTAGCACTCCTCCTCAGTGATTGTTCTTCCCTCCAAACTCCACATACTGCAGCAACATGCTCCCAGTCCTGACAGCAGAGACGTCACAGAGGAGCCCTTTCACCGAGTTTTTACCTTGAAACACACACATTTGTGGGCAAACACACTGAATTACTGTATTTCTTCCCTTCTAAAAATATTGTCAATCATCGATGCTTCACAGACACCTACAACACTTAAGAATAGGCTTCTTCTGGCATCGGGAGACTTTTGTTACTTTTAACCCTGGAGGGAAGTCAAACTGCTGTAATCAGTGTACACACAAATCATCTATCCCTCTTGCTTTGACATCAATGATGACCTCGCTCAACTCAAATCTTTCCTTCAACAAACTTTCCATCCATGTTTGTGTGACAGCAATCATCTCAACCAGCTAGCTCCCCTCTTTTCTCATTGAGTGACTTGAATCACTAACATTACTTTTCTTTCTTTCATCTTATAATTCTCTGTTATCCTCACTTCAAATTCCGGGTTGTAGGCCTATTGTAAACTATGTGAATTTTTATTTGTTGGAGCTGAGGTAGGTTATCACACGCCTGTGTTCAGGAAAAGGTTGATGACTCAACTATATGAATGCTACAGTCAAGACTGACTCCTGCTGATGGAAGGTATCAGCTGTTAGCTTCAAGGGGAGGGTTACTTATTATAGCTTTTATTACGGCGAGTTGGACATCCGGTGTAGCTGTGTTCACTTGATGTCAATATCTGTTGCGTTACTGTGAGTTCACATTATCTCAGTAAAGCTGAGATTGTAAATAAGATACTCTTTGTCACACCTGGACAAAGTGTCTCGCGTCTGCCTCCCACATCATTCCTCGCCACTCCGGTCCGGCTTCCTTACAGCCTCTTATCGTGCTAATGGAACAACTGTTGCTGCCATAAAAGTGACTTCATCTCTTCCCCCCTCTTACAGTAATGACAGCCCAACACATCTTCACCACAATATTGTAATGCACAGGTACGGTGTCTGCTAAAGGACATTAGGGACTTAAGCATCTTAGAACCTATCGACAACAAATGCTTTTAATAGTCAGTAAATACACATAAATCACCCCATTTCTTTGGTATAAAAATATTTGTGCAAATAACGATGAGGGTTCATAAATGGAAAGTAAATTGCTGCTTATCTTACACAGTTAAACGGTGATGGATGGGTGCCAGTCTACCATCAGCCCCATAATTGTATTTCAAGGCATCTCTGCTTGCCATGGGCTGATAACAACTTAAATCATTTAGATTAACACATTTAGTTCCCATGAGACTTTGTTGCTATGTCAGTCTCACACTGACAAGCTATAAAACCCCATCAGGACAGACTTTCACTTACGACCCCATTTACAGTCGGAATAAATGAAGAGAAATAAGAAAATATTGTCGGTGTAAATGTTCTAGCACATTAGCTCGGGAGTATTCTGAACGCCATTAAGTCGTTTGTGTCATATGTTACAGGAATAGGCTTCTACGGTCAGAGCCAATGATGTCGGAGACGGAAACGTGAAGCCGTCTGAATGTCAATGAGGGGTGATTGCCGCAGTGTTGCATCAAATTGATGTGCACTGAATGAGACTATTTGAATACATTTCATTCTGGTGTGTACAGGGCTGTTTAGGAACTGGAGTCATTCATAATTAAGTATGACTCTGCAAGGAATTGTTTTCAGGTTTTTAATACAGACTTGATTCTTAATGCGACCCTTCAGTTATTGTCTGCAAACTCCAGACCCTGACATAAAAGCAGAAATACAATCCCAAGTTGCATTGTTTATTTAAATAGATGTCTTTTTGGAATAAATAGAAGGCACACAAGTTTTGGAAGTCTAAGGTGTCATTCACGGTCTGATGCAATATTGTGCAAATAGGTTGAATATATTATGAGAGGGCTCCTTAAAATTGATGTTCTTCATAACTTTTTTATGGTTCTGAAAAAGTCAGTTACTTTAAATAACTGTCTGACCTCATTATTGTACCCAGTTTGCATTAGAATGCCTTCTTTCCTAAACAATTAACATCAGTTTTATTATGAGCCTGTCAGCTATTTTTATTGTCTGGTTTGATTTTAGTTTTAATGAGAGTCAGCTTGAATTATATCTTTAACTTTCTGAGGAAAAAAAGAACACATTGTTTTGATAAGCGCAGTTTCTTTGTATTAGTACCTTTGGTATTTTGTTCTGCTTTTTCACGAAATAAAAAGATTAGGTTCTGTGTTATTTAAGGCAATTGCTGATCTGATAATGTTTTCCACACTGTATTTTCGTTTTTTTACTACATCACAGGTGTTTCACAGGTTATTATTGCCACAGCTGATGCACACACTGAGGTGCAACTACTGTCCCTAACAGGATTTATTTTAGAATCAATAAAGCATTGAGTGAAAAGATAACACCAGTGGTTCAGTGTTTATGATGTTATATGTTTACCTTAAATTCTAAATGGTGCACCAAAGGGAACATTGATGTAATCGTTGTGTTTTGCAGACATTGGCTTCATTTCCTCTTTGTTTGTGGTTCAACAGCCAAAATATGGTTGTTTTCCTTTTTTGGATTAAACCTTAATGTGTGAGGATTCGAAGAAGCAACACTTCCCTTTGCCACAAGCTGGACTTATACACTTATACAGAAAACACCATAAATAAAGTATTAGCTTATATATATATATATATATATATATATGGGCTATCTATTCAACAAGTAGGTATACATTTTTCAAAAGTTGCAGAGAAAAAGAAATACAGTAGACTCTTGGACCCAAAAGAGGCCTAACTCCCCCTTAGACGTCAAATAAAAAGCTACAACATCCTAATCTATTTGTATGGGGTTTGTGAAGGGTAGTGGGGTTTGAAAAAGAAATGTCAAAACTCACAGATATAGAATGTATCAAAATCCACGGTCCACTCAGAGATGAAGTCAAATATTACAAAATTACTCAAATGCACAGAGTAACCTGTCAATGTAAAACAATAAACACTAGAGTAGACAAGTCTTGCTGGCAAGTCTAGAGAAATCTTGACATCCCATTCAAACTGAATAATTTAAATGAATACAGAAAACTGCGTCACGTCTTGATTCAGAAAGGTTAATGTTGACTGAATGCCATTAATTAGAGAGGCCGCATGAAGGTCACAAGTGAAAGCCGTCAGAATATCTCTATTTTCTAACGTTTATGTTCAGAACGCTCTCGGAGAATATGTCGGGAATGTAATTGAAAAAAATACTCAACCCTTCGTTCCAGGCAGGTCACGGCGTTTATGTATAATTTGTTTTGTCTCTGCACCGTGGATTCACATTCGCTGTCTTTTATATTCTCTATGGTGTTGTTGTCGTTTTGGGCTGACTCAGATTGGATATCTGAGAGGGAGGAAATATTCGACAGCATGGAGAAGCTTCTGGCTCGGCTCTAAAGAAACTGAAGAGTATATTTCCTTTTGTTATGTATATTAGAACAATCTCTGGTCAAAATGTGGGCCAGGTCAGGATTTTGAAGACAATTTATTTGGCATAATACATTAAGTCAGTCAGGATTGTCTAGCTGATCTTCAGTGCCCTGCTCAGCCAACGTTTTACTTTATTATGTCGAAACAGACGAGACATTCACTAACCAAGTCTCCCCTTGCATTCAGTTTCCATTTTATGTGTCTAACTTAAAGTCTGTAACATTAGAGCTACTATTGGATATAATAGTGATAGGCATCGTTCTGCAGGTTTCCTTAAAGAATCTAACCAGTGGCATTGAAGAGAATCATAATGACGAAGGAAACAAGCTGACCATAAACTCCAGCCGCTCTCGAGGTGGAAATACTGAACAGACAGATGCAAGTACATTCACAATACTTCCTTACTACTTGAAGACTTTTAAAACATTAACTTTTTTATTGGCAATGCAAATACAGGGTGTCTTTTCAATACGATGTCCTGCATGTTTCGTGACCACAATTAAATGAAGAAATCTGAAATTCAAGTATCATAAAACTTAAAGAGGACATCTTAATCCGTACAAAAGTCAAAGCTCACCCCAATCCAGACATCTATATATCCTGGTAGTAATTGTAAACGCTTCAAAGCAAAACAAATAATTGCGCAAGTACCATTGTTTAGGGATAACTGTGTCTAGAAACAAAGAGAGTTCACCACAATGATGAATGTGGATATTCTTTCCCACTGAGCAATGGAAGCATGGGTTGACCCACTTTAGACCCATATGTGAAGGAGATGTATGGAGGATGTTAGGGAGGAAGAAATGAGACGCCGTGTGAAGGTGTGTAAGAAAATAAAGCCTTCCTTATTTCCCTACTACCTTTTAATTGCTCAAGTTTATTGCCAACGGATAATCATCATGTCTGGCGCATTGTCGTCTTTCTTTCCTGATCAACAGCAGCTCAATTAACGGATGGTTACAGTCCTTGGGATTATAGCACACCAAGAAAGATGTGGTTTAATGAGGGTAATAAAATATTTAAAAGGTAATGAATTACAGCAATTCATTATTGACCAAATACTGAGCCCCGTGGGCCCAAATAACAAAGAACCAATATTAGACTTTTTCTTCTCTCATGTGTCTTTTCAGGCTATTGTTTGCTGCTAAATACACTGTCTGCAGTCTAGCTCACTCTTAATTTTTCTATTCAGCGAAAAAGAACACGTCCACATTTGAGGTCAAACTCTAATGTGGCGACTATGTTCGGCCTATTTGGATCAGCTGGGATTTGTGAGGTCCACAGATAGTTGCTAAGACTCAATGATACATGATGCCTATAAGGATGCAGGGTAATTGCCGCTTACATTGCGAACATGACAAATTGCCTCCACCACAGCGAGCTCCCTCAAGTGAAACAAGGCTCCATGAGGTCACCCTCAGGTTAAGAGTGTGATCAGCTAGTGACCTTGACTGTTCACTCTTACTCAAGGCAACGGGTGGCAAGGGATTGAGTCAAGAAATAGGAATGCCCATTAGAAGTGCGATGGAGACGGTGTTGGCCTGTTGGGTAAGGGCTGCATGGGCAGAAGCCCAGATGTGCATAAGGCCAACTGAATATGCAGAAAGCACAGTTCTACAGTTATTCTACAATTATGTTTGGGTATTTTTCTGCTATATTAAAGGAATCGTTTTGGGAACAACACATATTCTTAAAGAGAAAAATAAGAAGATATCACTCATGTTTCTGAAGTTATATGATTTTACCACCAGCAGCTCTGTTACTTTGCACAATAGTGCCCACACATAGCTACATTTTAAACTGGTACGGATTACACACATGATATATAATATGTTAAATAGTGAGCTCTATAGGCGCTGGTTGACCTATTGTCACCATTTGACAGAGCTAGGTCAGTTATTGTCCCCGTTTCCAGTCTTGGCACTGTACTGACTGTAGCTACATGTCTACATATGCATAAGGACATGACATAACTAAGGCAAGCCATGAAAGTGAAGGGCCTTACTTCCCAAATATCTAACTATTCTATCAAGACCAAGTTCAAAAGCCTGTCTGGGTCTGACAGTGAAGTGGTATTTCCTTTCTTCGGAATCTATTGACTCCAAACATATAAACGTTCTATCAATTGCACATGTTTCAAGCTTTCAGTATTCATGAAGAGCCTAGTGATAAAATAAGTAAATACATTATGTATCACTTTGTGTTCCATCAGTCAGACAGAAATCACACCCAAAGACCTTCCAGTTAGACATATGAAAGCACAGCTTTTTCAGTAACCCATACATTTTGCATTTGTCTACATCCAATTTGCGTTTTGAGCACATATCTTTCGATTGACTTTGTTATGCCATCTTTCATTGGGTGGCGCCCCATGTGTATCCAAATGGAGAATGCGGTGCAATGATGATAACTTGCTCAGTCCCTTGATCTTTGCTTGGCTTGGCTTCATAGCTGAACCCTTCGTGGTGATGGTTGTTGCTATTTCAAAGAAACCATGGGGGATGCTTCTATTTTGCGTTAAACCATTTCCTCCTGACAACTGTCCCTTGGCTGCTGACAAATACAAGTTTCAGAGGCTGGATCGTTGCATACATGAGCATGTTGGACCAGAAACCCCCCATCATATTGTATCCATGCTACTTGTTTTACAATACAAGCCCGTCTTTTGAGATACTGTACTTATGATCACGTCCAACCCACTCATTTTGAAAATAATTGTGGTCAAAAGTTGAACAAAGAAAAACATGAAGAAGGATTCACAAGCAGGAGTTATTTTCTCCTTTTTTCAAAAGGTGGTTTATTACAAGCGAGCCTTTGAAATCAAGTCCTGGTCTAAATATAACTCACTCAGTCCTACCTTGCTGTGAGTAAACAGGCAAACACAGGACCATAGAGCCCCCACGGGTGCGAGATGCAATTATTTGGAGAAAGCTCCGATGTTACAGGTTGAGGGAGAAATGTTAATTACCTTGGTGGATTCACAAGGCGCTGCCTCTTCCTTTTCTTTTGTTCACTCTCTTTATGGGCTAATTAATTCTGAAACAATGCACAGGTGATTCATCGGAGAGCCGGAAATGTTTAAACCTTTCTTCTTCGTTACACAGCGAGAGGAAGGCCCCCTATCACATGTCAGACAGGTGCGCAGGCCACTGCATAATGTACAGGAAGCTTTTAATGGAGCATCGAAAAGACAGGAACGGGTGTCAAGGAAGTCGTGGATTTCCAAGTAGTCACCAATTAGGGATTGGGACTTTGTATGACTTCATACTGCTGTCTCTGAATACTGCTGGTGTCTATGTACTGGGGAGATAATGGTGGCGAGAGCGTAGAATATATAAAAAATATGGACCGATAACTTCTGATGTCTCGTAGGAATGTGCAGGGTGTTCTTTTGCATTCACCATCAGACTACTCTAGTCGTGGCAGCACTGCAGCAGAGTGACGGCTAGTAGGAAAGTCATGACACATGCAAAGAAAAGGAATCTTCCATCTCACACGTGGTGCGTGAGCATCGAACAG
Source organism: Liparis tanakae (assembly GCA_036178185.1). Classification (NCBI taxonomy): domain Eukaryota; kingdom Metazoa; phylum Chordata; class Actinopteri; order Perciformes; family Liparidae; genus Liparis; species Liparis tanakae. The sequence continues at coordinate 15,437,508 of CM070107.1, forward strand.
GATCCAGTTTAATTGGCCGTTGTAATGGCTGTGTTGTCCCCACAGCAGACCTGTCAACCTACAATTAAACAGAAGAAGAAATGGGTGAGGACACCATGTAATCGATGCAACCCTGTTCCTGAACTCGAAGCGCCACGCTGGAGCACTTTCTTTGGTGGTTCAAATCCTGAATGATGCCAATAACACAAAGGTACTCGGGTACCTCTTCCAGTGGTGTGATGGCCACTTCAGCTAACAGTGTTGTGAGGAGAATATCAACTGAAGCCGATAAGGGTGCTCATGAACGCGACAACCATTTACGACTTAAGTACAATTACAGGGGTGACTTTTCATTTATTGTATTAAGTATGGAACAATACGCAGGTGATTCATACAGCGTAGCCATCATATGCCAGCAGAGAATACCGTTGCTTTGGTCTCAATGTAAAATTGTGTGCGGGGGACAAGTATGTTACGAAGTTTCACATCAAAGCTGTAGTTCACCTGTGGGAAAAACGTTGAAGAAAAACAATATTTGCATTATGTGCATTTGCATGATGTTGACAAATATAAATCACTTATTAACCAAAGTGTATTTACCTGAGTTTGTATAAACTCAGGTAAATACACTCTGTACAGATAAACGAGATACCCATAAATAACCTTGAATATAACCTTTTCTTGTAAGTACTGGCTGTACTCAACAAAAAAAATCCTACGCAACCCACGCCACAAGTTATGTTAGCAAAATTACTGAATATTATTTATAACAATAACATTGGTCAAATAGAACACCGATGTATGTGTTGCTGTGAGGAGGTAGCTGGGTAGAAGGAGCCCACATCGGCATCTGCCCACCGCAGACGGTTTATCCTCAAACTGGATGAGTAATTAGTGCAAATTAGTATATTAGAAAGAAATGATGACATTACAGAGTATATTGTTAATACAATTATAGATTCCACATCGACATCCTGGCTGGATCCACATCTGCCCTCTGCAGACGCTCTACCCACAAACTGGATGAACAATTAGTATAATATAGTAGATTAGAAAGAAATGATGACATTAAATACAAAGTATATTGCTTATATAATTGTAGAAAAATAACCATTACATCGTGCAAGAGAAACTGTGTTGCATTGGTTGTTAGTCTCTTCATTTATTAAGTTTTAACATGCGTTAAACACTTTGAAAGTTTTGAAAGCGCGTCAAACTTTTTTGACAGTCGCCCCATCCAGGCTGTAATTTGTCACTTTACAAAAAGTGACATGTTTTCAACAGAATAGCAAAACAGACAGCCATTCAAACCTCTTTATGTTCTGGTTGTTTTTGGTAGCGCTTCAGCTGCAAAACACTAGAACTGGTATTGCGTCGCTGGGCTCAATGTGCTGCGCTCTCTCCTCTCTGCTGCTCGAGCCTCCAGGCTCATGAGGCTGAGATGATGACTGGTTACTGTGCCAAGAAAATATTTGTTATTTTAGAACCATTTGACCAAAGAGTTCAATCTCTTCTTTCAGCTTTTCAGCACCACATTTTACATTGCTTCTCTTTATGATTGTCTATCTTGGGCCACGTTAATTTTTTTTTTTTATCTCACCAAACAAGATGGCAAAGGGGCGGGCTCCCGGTAAAGGTACAATAGACCATATTACCATCGACTTTTTAGGGGTTTGATAGATATGTTAATGCATTTTCTCGGGTGTTTGGATTATAATGTTGATACGTTTGTATAAATGTAAAGGATTTTTTTGATAAACATTTGTTTTAAAAAGTAAAAAGTCCAATAATCTACTCTTATTATTATTTCACAACCTTTGTTCAAATCCAAGTGGATCAATGACCTAATACAGGGATCAGATATTGCTTATCCATTTTTTATTGAATCTCTGGAAATTATAAGTGTCAAGTGCAAAGTGCTGTCTGTTAATAATATACCTGTTAATAGTGGTGGAATAGTCTTAATCTAAAAAAATCAGCCTAATTTTACTTTATACACACACAGTTGGTCAGTGGTTCTCAACATCTGATACCAACGGACGGGTTTATAGATAACTATGTTGTAGGCTCACCGCCATTAGATGCTCAGGTGAATGGTCAAACAAATGTGTGATAATGTAATGCGAGGAAAGCAATGCAACATATCTAAATAAATCCAACGACAGATTGCTGGAGTTTATTGGAGTGCCTGCCGGATAGACCCTGACAGCCATGAGAGATGTTCAGTAGCTCTTGCTTGCAGGCAACAACAAAAATCCCACACATTTTATGTATTAGCGTCTGTCTATAACACATACATGCTTAGTTAAACATCTGTGAGAACGTTCTAAATATACCATTCTTGACGATGATTACTATATCATTACACCGTCAAGGGTTTATTGCCTTGACAAAAACAACAACATAAACACATCAAGATAAAGGAAATTCAGCCGAGGGGGAAAAGTGGTGAAAGTGCATGATAAAGGGATAGATTATGTTGGTAGCTGGGCGGTTGAGGTATCGCATCACTCATGGATGAAGGTGACTGCTCAGAATATCAGCCGCTAAAGCATCATTGTTGTACTCGTCATCTTCTTTACCTCGTCTCAACAGTGGTAGGCACTGAAATTATCCCACACAATGTCACTGAACTGATCAAACCACCATAGCTGCAAAGGTAATTTAAAGAGAGCGTAAACTCCAGCGCCTCGGCCCTGAGGACACCGTGGTGCAAGGCCCCGTTTCTGGTGGTGGAATGAATACTGGGAATCATCAACAGACCATGGAGAAGGGGCTATTGGTACAGATCAGTCTCTATAATTGCAAATGCACACAGAGATACTCACAAATACATTCCAATGCACACATAAATAAATTATGAATTCTATAAATTTCTATGGGGATTTGTTTATTTGTTTGCGTATTTATGTTTTTATTCATGGATCGTACTGCATTTGTTTGTGGATCGCTACACACTTTTTTATGATTTATGAGACTCTCCTGCTTGCTCAATCTGTGAATGCGTTTTTTTCAATCAGATTTCGTCCCGCATTAGAGGGGCGGGGCTTATCTCCATTGGAACCATTAGATCTTCAGTCTACATTGAAGTTGCACAAAACCGTAATATTTTTCAGTGAGAAATTTGACTCTTTTTGAAAAACATTTTTGACAATCTTTATGAAATGTTTTTTACACACTCAATAGCTTGCTAGTTATATTTTGTTTATGCACACCTGTCAACACCTTATAGTAATTCAGTAACACTATTTGATTACGATACACATCTTACACCTGATGAAAAAATACATGTAGTGTACATCATTCATGTTTCTTAAGAGGGTAGTTTGATCAATTCGGTTTCCTCTACTTGGTATTGGTGGTAAATTTTGGGTAAAGGCTCGGACTACATCAAAAGTCACCTGGAACGAAGCCACTGCAGCACCCAGGTAACACCAAGAGGTGGAAGGTTGTGTCACGGCCCAAAGCCACACTAATCTAGAGAGCACCAGACAGCTGTGGCTACTTGATCATGTTCTCAAGTCATTTTATGCAGTCTACAGATTCTCCAGAAGAATAAGACAATATATTCTGTATTTCAACAAGACTTCATGGCATTAATATTAAAAAGTCAAGTTCACAAGAATCAACAAAATCTAGTTGAGAAAATAATGTAAGGAAATCAAAATATTGTTCATTACGACCCTTTAGAAAGTTGAATATGCAGTATTTTATAATAAAAGAGTGGGAGAATTTGACGATGACACAATGAAGTTGAAATATATGCAGCAAAATGTACTCAAATTTAAAAACAATGGATAATGTACCTTGTTGCAAATAAGCCCCCTGTACTTTGAGTTAGCTCCATTGTGTCGAAAAAAGTACAACATTTTTACATTACATTACATTACATTACATGTCATTTAGCAGACGCTTTTATCCAAAGCGACTTACAATAAGTGCATTTCAACCTAGAGTACAAACTAACGGAGCGAACGTGCCGGGGTGTACGGTGTGACCACATCCCGGATGTAGACGGGGCCCGATCCGTTCAGAGCACAGTACGCCAGAACCAATGTTTTGAAGCGGATGCGGGCCGCCACCGGTAGCCAGTGAAGAGAGCGGAGGAGCGGAGTGGTGTGGGGGAATTTCGGGAGGCTGAAGACCAGTCGAGCTGCTGCATTCTGGATGAGCTGCAGAGGCCGGATGGCCTTAGCAGGTAGACCAGCCAGAAGGGAGTTGCAGTAGTCGAGGCGCGAAATGACCAGAGCCTGGACCAGAACCTGCGCCGCCTTCTGGGTAAGAAGAGGTTGTATTCTCCAGATGTTGTGCAGCATGTACCTACAGGAACGCGATGTCGCAGCGATGTTGGCCGTCAGGGAGAGTTGACTGTCTAGCATCACCCCGAGGCTCCTGGCAGTCAGGGTAGGGGCCAACACGGAGCTGTTGAAGGTGGTGGTCAGGTTGTGAGTGGGGGAACCTTTCCCTGGTAGGAACAGGAGCTCGGTCTTGTCAGGGTTGATCTTCAGGTGGTGTGCAGACATCCACTGAGAGATGTCAGTCAGGCAGGCAGAGATTCGCGCCGCCACCTGTGTTTCGGACGGTGGGAACAAGAAGATCAGTTGGGTGTCATCGGCATAGCTGTGGTAGGAGAAGCCATGCGAACGAATGACAGAGCCGAGAGAATTGGTGTACAGAGAGAAGAGGAGGGGACCCAGGACGGAGCCTTGAGGAACCCCAGTAGTGAGAGGACAAGGTTCAGATACAGATCCTCTCCAAGTTACCCGTAAGTGCGGTCGGTGAGGTAGGAAGAGAAAAGAGCGAGTGCTGTGCCTGAGATCCCCAGGTCCTGAAGAGAAGAGAGAAGGATCTGGTGGTTCACGGTGTCAAATGCAGCAGAAAGGTCTAGAAGGATAAGGACAGAGGAGAGAGAGGCTGCTCTAGCAGAGTGAAGCTGCTCAGAGACAGCAAGGAGGGCAGTTTCTGTTGAGTGGCCGGCCTTGAATCCAGACTGGTGGGGGTCAAGAAGGTTGTTGCTGTGGAGATAGGAGGACACTTGGTTAAAGATAGCTCGCTCCAGAGTTTTGGAAAGAAAGGAAAGAAGAGAGACCGGTCTGTAGTTGCTGACTTCAGACGGGTCAAGCGTGGGTTTCTTCAGGAGAGGGTTGACTCTTGCCTCCTTCAGAGAGTTGGGGAAACAGCCAGTTGAGAGGGAGCTGTTAATAAGATGGGTGAGAAAGGTCAGAAGGTCAGGAGCAACAGCCTGAAGGATGTGAGACGGACGGGTCAAGGGCGCAGCTGGTCGGTCGAGCAGAGGTCACCAAGCTAAGAACTTGACTGGGAGACAAAGGAGTAAACGAGGAAAGAGAGGGGATGAAGGAGTTGGTGTAGGTGAAGTGATAGAGGATGGATTAGTAAAGGAGGAGCGTATGTCGTCTATCTTGTTTGTAAAGTAGTCGACAAAGTGGCTCGGCAAAAGGGAGGAAGGAGGAGGGGGACTCGGGGGATCAAGGAGGTTGGAAAAGATAGAGAAGAGTTTTTTGGGGTTAGAGAAGGAAGACTGAATTTTGGTCAGGTAGAAAGAGCTTTTGGCTGCAGAGATAGAGGCAGAGAAGGAGGAGAGAAGAGATTGATAGCAGAGCAGGTCTTCCGCTTGATTCGATTTGCGCCATTTCCTTTCCGTCGCTCGCAAGTTGGCTCTCTCGGCACGCACCGAGTCGGACAACCAGGGAGCCGGAGAGGATTTGCGAACCTGTCGCGTCTTAAAAAGGACAAAGCGAATCAAGAGATGAAGACAGGGACGAGAGGAGAGTGTCTGCGGCAGAGTTAGGCTGCATGAGTGAGAAGGAGTCAGTTGAGGGGAGAGCAGATAGGACAGAGGAGGCCAGAGAGGAGGGACAGAGGGTGCGAATGTTGCGGCGTACAGGTACAGAGTCTGTGGATACGGGTGGGTTATCAGTACCAGAGAGTGAGAGAGAGTAAGAGATGAAGTAGTGGTCAGAGACATGCAGAGGAGTTACAGTGAGGTTAGAGGTAGAGCATTCTCTAGTAAAAATGTAATCAAGGTGGTTGCCAGCTTTGTGAGTAGGAGGGGAGGGACTAAGTGAGAGGTTAAAGGAAGACAGTAAGAGTAAGAGATCACATGACTTCTCAGTCTGGATGTTCAAGTCACCCAGAAGGATGAGCGGGGGGCCGTCCTCCAGGAAGTTGGTCAGGAGGACGTCCAGCTCTTCCAAGAAGTCTCCTAAAGAACCAGGGGGACGGTAGAGAACAACAATCTGTAGCTGAACCGGATGAGTAACCGTCACAGCATGAAACTCAAAAGTCAGTGGGGTAAAAAGTGGAAGCGGAGAGAGAGAAACACCATTTGGGGGAGATGAGTAAACCTGTACCTCCCCCCCGACCAGAGGGTCTGGGTGTGTGACTGAAGGAGAAGGCCGAGGAGAGAGCAGCCGGGGTAGACGTGTTGTCAGGCGTGATCCAGGTCTCAGTGAGAGCCAGGAAGTCAAGCGACTGCTCCACAGCAAAGCCAGAGATGAAGTCGGCCTTGCGGTTGGCAGACTGACAGTTCCAGAGGCCTCCTGTGACAAGGTGCTGGGTGTGAGTAGAACGGGTAGGAAGTATAAAAGAGGAGGGGTTCCGGTACGCGAATGAACGAGTCCTATAGTAACTACGAGTAGAAATATGCACAGGTATGGAAAACACACACATATTCACAGAGTGGTGTATTACTCAGCCACCCCCGAAGACTCCAACGAAAGACTCCTGTGTCTTTGTCCTCCGAGTCTTGACTCCAACGAAAGACTCCTGTGTCTTTGTCCTCCGAGTCTTGACTCCAACGAAAGACTCCTGTGTCTTTGTCCTCCGAGTCTTGACTCCAACGAAAGACTCCTGTGTCTTTGTCCTCCGAGTCTTGACTCCAACGAAAGACTCCTGTGTCTTTGTCCTCCGAGTCTTGACTCCAACGAAAGACTCCTGTGTCTTTGTCCTCCGAGTCTTGACTCCAACGAAAGACTCCTGTGTCTTTGTCCTCCGAGTCTTGACTCCAATGAAAGACTCCTGTGTCTTTGTCCTCCGAGTCTTCGTCCGATGAGTCACTGACGCCTGTAGACCCAATCCAGTTAAGAACTCTTTGTACAGTTAAAACATTTTTTTTTTCAAAGCATATAAGTACAAGTTGTTTTGCATAATATAGTTTCAGTCTGCAGTTCCCATCTGCAAAAATAACCATTCTCATTCACAGAATTATAAGTAAACACAATAAAGACACCATGATTGTTCATTTTCCATCCTTTATTGTTCCCTAACCGAAGAACTGGCTAATGGTCTTTTAGCCATTATTCCATCATCTGATCCTGTGACGTGATAATTCCTTGTGAATCCAACCGTACAACTGATCTCAGGCCTTTATATGTCAATTTGTTCCTCCATAATTGCTGCACATTTAAAAATAAACACAACCTTCGTATTTGTCTCCTCGCAGAAATAACATTTTGACAAATAAAAGAGGTGGAAGAATATAGAGGTGTCAAATATAATGATAGATTATGGAAGATGATCGCAGAACAACTTGGATTTTTTTCAAACGCATCAACTAAATACTGAAATCTACCAATGTCATGGCAACATTGTAATCTCTAGTAAAACTATGATAATTACAATGCCTCTCCTCAGCCTCTTATAATGTTCTATCCATTGTATGATGGGAAGTTTGTTTTGTGTTAAAACTAGAACAAAGCAACAGCGTCCAGGTGAGGTGGAACACACACTCACTCAGCCTGGCAGGGGGGTCCGAGCCACTGGGGGGGTCCAAGGCCTCGTTGATGAGGCCAGCTGCAGATGGGAAGAAACCGTTTTTTTGCGTTGAAAGGCTTTGGTCCTAACCGCAGCAGGGGAGTGATTCAAAGAGTTTGTGAGCGTAGGAGGGTTGGCTTCAATCTTTCCCGCCCGCCCCAGGGTCCTGGAGGTGTACAGGTTCCCTGGCAGGACGATAGATTGCAGGCAATCGCCCTCTCGACAGAGCGAAGGATATGATAGGCCATTGTGATGGGAGACGCAGAAGAACCAGATGAAAACACAAAAAGAGATAGAACACCAGTCCAATACCACTACGAGGAAGTACTGAGACAGAATGTGACGTACTCAAGGTAGATTTATTTAGTGCTTATGATTGTCAATACAAAGAAAGATTGGCTTTTCACAGAATACGTTGACATCTTGTTTGATAGGTTAAACCCACTAAAAGGTGGAATCCCAAATCTGCCCCTGCTATTAGGGAATTATATTGCCACATTAGCTCCTCACTCGCCAAAATGCGTTCACATTGATGGGCAGTAACAGAGTCATTCACACCATGTGATTACTTTTTTCCGAAGCAAGCACTGCTCTGGGAACGCCGGGAAGGCACTATCAGCTGATCTAATGTGATTCTGAAGGTATTAGGCTGACAGTGGCCTTTAGGATTGTAAAAACAACAACAACATATTACCTCATTATCAGGTTATAAGATATGTTTTAAGACCAATAATGCTGGGATATAACCACTTTATTTTTTACAACTGTGTTTAACGTTCACGAAAGGCAATTTATACTTTAATTAAAGATGGCGATGGCCAACAGCGCAGCATTTTAGGATCCAAAACCGTTGTCCACAAACCAATGCATGATTACATCCACTTCTTATATTATATCTAGACATAACTAATGTTACTACCACGCTTTCACCAGGTTATTGCTATAGTAATTACATTGTATTACATATTTATCTCAGTTTGTTTTAGCATATTTGAGTGGCTATGACTTAAAAATACTCAGGGCCAATTTAAGTGGCGATAGGTGCCTGGTTGACGTAGATCTGTTGCTCAGTTTTACACTGAACACAGCATGTCTCCAGGAAGGACTTGGCGGGGACTATATGTGCTTTGCAGTGAAACTAAACAGGGGAAAAGTGCTTACAGTTTTTGCCTGGCATATGGGGGTGGGATGAATGGACAATAAGTAATATATGAACAAGGTTACAATCTCCAGTAGAGTTCTTAATTTTAATAATTTGATACAGATTTTTTTTAAACGGAGCACCCTAATGCCGCTCTACTCTTACCTTTAAAAAAACAATCGAATAGCAGAAACCATCTGTTCCACAGAGCGGTTCTTTATTTCTCAAACCATTTTAGTTAAGGATATCTTTCTTGAACTGTAATTTCCAGACTAACCCAATTATTGAAGTTGCAGATTAAATTCTTTAAAGTCTGCCTTTGTATTCTCTCAGAGGAGTGGAGCGTACTATAAAAGGCTCTTAAATATGCACTTAATGGCTCCATGTATGAGAAACCCAAGAGAGATGGAAGACGGATATTATTGACAGAACTGGAGTATCTGGTGAGTTATGAAATCAGTCAGAGAACTGTCACTCAAACAGACACAGGCACAACCAAACATATTGGGACTGGAAATCACGGAGGATTCTGGGGCGGCGGTAGATAGATTTATGGTAGATACCGTGCATAAGTACAGCAGCTATGATATGCAAGTGTGCACAAAATTCACTCACATAAATAAAAGCTCTTGATAGAGGCAAGAGAGTCGTTTGGTCAATTGGTCGTTTGGTTTATTGATATGCCTTTATGCGACTATTCTCATTGGCTGGAAATCCGCTGCCGTTGCTCTCATAAGGAGAAAAGTGCTTCTTAATCATTAACTTTGGGGGTGGGAGGAGCTTGTTCTATGTTTGTGTGAAAGAGAGAACAGAAGATTTCAAAGCCTCATAAAAGAAGGATAACTTTTTTTTCCTGCTGTTTAATAATTTAAAAAAACAGTGTGGTTCAAGTTATTTGTCGATCGAGCCAAGATAACCTCAAAAGTGTGTGCGTGTGTGTGTGTGTGTGTGTGTGTGTGTGTGTATGCGTGTGTGTGTGTGTGTGGGTGGGGGGGACTTTGAGAGCTTGCCACAACGGCGCATAGAGCAGAGGAGAACCCAGGAGACGTGGCGAGGTAGAAGCCAAGGTCATTAACGGGGCACCAAGCAAATACACAGGAAGTCAATCCGTAAAAAAATTCGACAGGCATCAGGCAAAAACTCCCAAAACGAGAAAAAGGAAAATTCACAAACAATAGAAATTAACACAAGAGGAGACAATCAACTCAAGTGGAAGAAAAAAGACAATCTGGAAACGATCCAGGGGAATCAGACGAGTGTCTATGTGTGGGGTTGGCCGAGGGGAGAACCGGGGCCGGGTTCATGGAAGGAGACGCATGAGACCACACTAATGCTAGCAATCTAGTTTAATGTTTACACAAATCTTTGAGGTTGCAAACATTATTTTAATAGCTTGTGTTGACATAATAAAGCTTGTTATTGAATTGACTGTGTGATTTAAACACAGCATTAGATTTTAGCATTAATGATAAAGTTGTTCTGGGGGGATTTAGCAGAAACATTGCAAACAAAACTCCAAAGTCCGAAACATAAAACCGGTCAAATCACAAAGTCTCCTGCACACAATACAACTGCCGCCTGGTTTTTGAAAGGCTTGCATGACAGCAATCATTCCTCACATTTTATTACACATCATATATCAAACAAATCACATTTAGCATGTTTGGCATTTTTTGTCAATAAACTACTTCAATATTCATTGTCTATTTACTTAAATTCTTGTAATTAGTTGACTAGTCATGTAAGGTCCACAGTGCTTACTAACATGCAGCATTCACTATATAGAGAGAGTAATCCCTCCAAATAATCCTTTTTACTAAAGTCTGATTTATTCCAAACATGAGTTCACAGGAGGAAAAACAACTGTGTTTGCATTTATGTCTGCCGCCAAGCCTCCGCAAAATAATTTATGGCATGGCGATACAGACCTGTGCTATTGACCTGTTGTATTTTTCACAAGTGCCAGAGCTTCACATCCACCTCATTCTTCTTATTTGGGATATTTATAATTAGACGTGCATTATTAAATGCATTTTTTTAGTTTTTACTCTTCGGAGAAAAGTAAATATAAAACTACAGAAGATGAAACAGCAGAGGTCCTGGTGGTGGTGGGAGCAAAATGCTATTTGTGAGCAAAATGCTATTTCTGTTTCAGAATAGAGATGGATTAACATCCCATATGCTCTATACACCGAAAAGAAAAAAACAAGGTGGCAGTATAATAAGCAGCAGTGTTTGTATTTGTCCACAGCATCGCCTCCTCAGATGCTCCAGCCTCCACAACAACAGCTGGAGACTGACAACCAGAGAAGAAGACTCACTGCAGAGTCAGTTTCAAAGTTGCAAAGTTTCAGCGCATTACATGAACCGCATGTTTACCAGTAAAGGAGTGTGCCACGATGTTGTTGAACGCTGACAGAGGTGTCGCCCAGGCTGCGTATAGCGAGAGAGAGAGAGAGCCGAACGCCCCTCAGAGAGACTTATTCCACATCACTCAGTGTTTATCGGCAAAAGGAAAAAGTCTGCAATAAATAAAACTCAACTATATAGTTCCTGTTATGTCCCTCCACGTTGTAAGCCTGCCAATGCTCCAGATGGGACTGCAGAGGAGGTTGATGAAGTGGTTGGGTTCAAAGCTCCCACTGAAGAAGAGGAGGAAGCTGCAAAGAAGAGATGAAAAGAAGAACACACTGCGTTTTGGCTTTCTGGTCCAGGCAGGGTGCCAGAAACCGGCCAACTATGTCAAGTCTGGCCACAACTACAGATTTTTTCTTTTTGTCTAATTGTTTGTATTCAAATCCACAAATATATCAAGAGCAGGGCTGGGTATTGCAAGTCAATCGTATTTGTTTAATGAAATGTGGAAATGTGGCCTTCGCAGTATCAAATAATAGCAATGATGTCTGATAAATTTTAAAGGGTCAGTTCTAAAAAAAAAAACACAACATATTTCTCCCATATGAGTATTGAACGACACAGGTGTGTAGCCCCGTCTACCACGAGAGGAACTCACCAACCTAGCATCTGGAACACACACACACACACACACACTCGCTTGCACGCACACACACGCTGTCTTTGTTCGTACGCTGCAGACAGTAGACACATACGACCTCCACTGACCTCAAAGGTCATTTGCAAAGTTAGATTTCTAGGTGTTTTTTCCCTGCCTGCAGTTTCAGGCAGCCAATGGTTTCCAATTATTTCTAATTGGGATTAATTTTAGAGACTCTTAAACCGTAAGAGAAAGAAAGTCTTGATTACTTTCAGTGTCATGGTACCAGTCTGAACTCATTTACCACACAATAGTGATTAAAACCAATGTTCAATTCGACATTCAGCTAATTTCAAAATGACATTTTTTATTTGTTAACTTATTGAGAAAAGACACAAACCATGTTCTGGAACCAGCTTTCTTAATCTTCTTCTCCATCTTCTTGTTCTTGCTCATTATATGCCGTATACAGGGTGATGCTATTGAATCATTTCCTCCTGAGAAGCAGCACAACCATGTGGATCTGTTCAGGGAGCTGATGGTGACCTTCAGCTAAGAAATAACACCATATTGTGTGTGTGTGTGTGTGTGTGTAACTGTGTGTAACTGTGTAACTAAGTGTTGGTAACGATGCTCCCTCCCTGAAGGTTGGTGCTGTCTGTTGAGCGTCAGATAGTCACGCTTCAGTGAGACATGCTGTCCTCAACCAGGTTCTTACAGATACAGATACATAACTGTCTGAATGTAATTTCCACTGAACATCTTTTGTAGGAGGCTAGATTTCTTGGGAAAGAGAAAGACATTGTACAATTTGTTTTGTGCCCAGATGCACATTTGGATGACCACGCTGACCGCTGGCTCATGTATATGTTTCAGCAGTCTGTGACGCCGCCTCTGCCTCTGAGTGAGAGGACAACACTCATACATCCACAAGTCAAACTGATATTGTTCAAACAAAATGTTTGTTTTGAAATCCACCAACTCAGATGAGTGTAAGTATTGTGTGTCTGTACTCAATGATGTCTGGCGATGGGGGGGAAACAATGAATGGCAGATGATCCAACCCAGGTGAGTGGCCACAGGGACTCCACAGGGAAGCGTGTTTCCTCCCTGCTGCAAGTGGTGAAGATAAAGGTGGCGTTTCAAGATGGACTATACCGACTCGTTTTGTGTCAAGAAGAAACAAGATGTCCCGCAGCCCTCAGGAGGAGGGCATCCTTATTTCCTCCTGTCACAGGTAATGTCTCCTCGCCGATGTCGCCTATGTCTCTGGACCAGGCCGAATTGGAACTCATCTCCTACATAAATTGTTGGAAATTGGCACTGGATTGGATTGGACGTCATTATTTTTACTGTTATGACAGAGAGATGAGTAGGCTGGTATTTACTTGGCTGACTCTCTTGGAACGGCTACGCTATTAAAATGTAAAAAGTAAATAAATAATTTCAAGAATGGCTTAAGTGCATTTTATTAAGTCTCACTGGGAAGTCTTTTCAGCTTGGTAAACAACGGAGACATCATTTTTTTCAGTGTCACCAAAATAACATCCTGTTTTACAGTAACTCAAGGAAGATTGAAGTACATTTCAAAAATAGAATAAAGAAGGCAAGCTATATTGTCAAGCACATTTCAACAAGAAGGCAATTCAAAAGAAAGTGCTTCACATAAAACCATTAAACACAATAAAACTTATAACAAAAAATAGAAGACTTAAAAACAATTAAGAACATTCATTTAAACATTAAAACCAATCAGTGAAACATTAAAAAGCTAAGAATAGAATAATATATTTAACTAAAGTTTGAAATATTAAATACAATGTTGAAATGTAATGCAGAAACTAATTAATATCCTGAATATGGTTCATTTAAAGCCAACAGTAGACTTCCAATCATTATAGTTGTGTCTGTGACATTTAACCAAAACCCAAAGTGGTTTTGTTGCTGAAACTTTTTTTATGCACTTTTGAGTTTTTTACACCTGGGAGTGGTTGTGTTCAAAAACCTTTTAGTGGACTGGAAGAACGCCCGAAGACAAAAAGTTAAAATAAAAAGTTTGTTCAAAATAATAATAAGTTGCGATACAGAGCATGTTTCTCAGCTGAATGTGTATAATTCACAAAGGGCCGCAGATTGCGAGCAGAACTGTCTTCCAGTAAATTATTCATACCGAGTCCGAACTAACATTTGTTTTTACAAACTTCAGTTCATCAGCCATATTCGCCTCTCATCTGTTTTGCTTTACAGCATCCGATTGGATGACCTCTGAACTCGTACCGAGCACGAGGCGCTTCCAGAGCACGGGTGCAACGTTCCTAAGAGGCGCAACAATGTGTCTTTTTACAAATACACATTGTCATAAGGCTCACTACTATTTTTTTTATTCTTAAATCGTAACTTACACATAGACATTCTTTATGAAATGATTGTGTAGACGTAGTTACAGTAAATTATTCACGATAGTCAAGATAACTACACAAATCCATTTCAAGCGTATTCACTCAGCCCTGATAAAAGCTTTAAAACAACTGATCCCAATAAGGACTGAATGTGGCTCAGGTCATAATTCCAAACAATACTTGATCTTAATGACTTGAACTAAACAAAAAAACACAAGTCTAACAATAAAGATTAGACCCATTTTAAACAAAAACATGACCTATTTACGTCAAAGGGAGGTCTTTTTACAATAAATTAAACTCACAAATTATAATAATGGAAATATGTAGACGTCTCCTCAATATGAATTGGTAACAACCAATGTGTTCCAGAAAAAAAATGACAGAAAACTGAAATCTCGGCAATGTACTCATGGACGTCTTCAACTATCACTGCAATATACGTTGATGCAGAAGAAAACTGTAATTACTTTTTTTCTATTATTTGATTCATGGCCATTTATTTGCAATGTAGAGCGGGGATTGTAAGTAACCCTGAATGACTCTGAGAAGAATCTCACGTAGTTTAATTACCTCTGTGAGCTGTGTGTCACAACCACTTCTACTACAATTGGTAAATGGGTGTCATTCCTGCAGCTGCTCGATGTCTACAGCTATTTCATAAACCCAAAGGTCATAATCATACAATATGTTGTCTGTACAGTCAGGAAGATTTATTAATCTAACACATTACAGACTCAGCAGAATTGTCGAGCCAAGTGATATTTCATACATGAAAGGTGTTATGTCCTAGAGGGTTTTATTTGTTTAAAGTCTACCTGGATCTTTTTGTATATGCAATGATGAATTTAATAATGTGACATGCAAAATTGTTTCTCAGTGTTTCCCTCATTAGGAAATCCAAATAGAAATGCGTTGTATGTACACATTATTTTCTGCACCAATGAGCAAGAAATAATTGTACAATGTCTTTGTAATTAATATTGTATGGAGCTGTTATCTGAAGATGAGGGAATGACAAAGGGTACTTTGTGGTCCTTCTCTATGACTTTCTCTTGTTGTCTTGTGTGCACAGCTTTGTGACTGCATAACAAACATTTTCTAAAGAGCTGTTGTCATAGTCTCTGCTGCACCTGTCAAGTCTGATCTGTCCGACCTCAGTCTCAGAGAGAAAAGGGAAATTTGAAGAGGAAAAATCACATGTGAAGAGTGTTGGCTTTTGTCTCAGTGACGTCTCCAAAGGGTTAGTTGTTCCACAATTAAATGAAAGTGAGGGGGCTTCGACTGTCGTCATCTCGGCGATGACAAAACCGACTAATTGAAAAATAGTCAACAGCCCTGTTGCTGAAAGTGAAACACACTCACTAAAGCTCGAAGCTACCAAGCTAGCTCAGGCTAAAAAGCTAAGCTAAACTGTACGTTACCCTGTGTAACCAGATAATGTCAAACCTGTGGTCTTGTGGTTGACAGTTGGTAATAACGTATCATAAAAATAATGATAATGTTAGATAATGTTTTAGTAACAAATAAAACTTGAGCCTGTGACTTTACCATTCAATCAATCAATGTGTTTTTCAGATGAAAAGCACACGGTAACATTACAACCTCAGGCAGCCGCGATCCAGTCAGCTCCTCTGATGTGTGCGTTAACGGTATCCGGCACGAAGCACACGCCTCCTCCTTTTTTTCTTGATTCATCTGCTCTGTCAAATCAGTATGTAAACGAGAGTCACGGTTTAATGGCGCCCTTCCAGGATTTAGCCCCGTTTCACAGACATTACAGTTCTTGAAATCCCGCAAGTAACCGATAAAAGAAGGAAAGGTCATTATGTGATCCTGGCAGCATTTAAATTTTGGATTGGTGCCAGTTCTATTGAAGTTATTGGGTCAGGCATATCAAGACCCCCTATAAACCACCATATCGGTGTTGTTTTACTATGAGAAAAAAACGGATTCCACGAAATGAGAACAAAAACCCAATATGAGTTCACTGATGCTTTTTTTCAAAAGGTTTGTTTACCTTGTTATTGGTCTCCGAACTGGTCCCCTCTGTCCAGCAGCTGCATAGAGATGAACTCAAGATAGCTACATCATGATACATGACCAAACTATTATTGCTGAACGGACAGTAATTATGACCAGATCAATGTATTAATGGCTCTGGTTGGATTTGGCACCAATGTTCCGTGACGCAATGACTCTTCTTTCTTTTAGCTTCCTTGATATCCTGTTTGAAACTGCCTCAGGCTCAGAGGTCATCCATTGGCAGCACATCTTCCAACAGGCGCACAGTGACCAATTGGATGCCCGGGATAGAATTCATTGCACAGAAAGCCTTTTTATTTGTCTCGTATTTGCATGGAAAATATCTCCAAAAAGCACCAACACCACAAACAAGGCTGAACACTTCGGGTCAGCGACTCGTATTAGCTGAGGTGACAACTAACAGACAGCTAGCGCAGTGGCGGCATACACCTGTCACTCAAAGCGGCTTGACTCACTTTTGGAGCCAGCCTCATGTGGCCATTTGAAAGACAGACAAGTTTTTTGCATAACCGTGTTGCCTTTATTTTTTAGCTGCATGGTCATATAATGAAAATCCAGCCAGTCTGTACAATTAGGGCTCATCGGATCTTTGCATAGTGTCAACTGAGCTGTGAAAACAACTCCTGAAACATTGACGCCTGCACTGTGCAATATTCTAAACGTGCAGTTCATAAAAGAATACAATATTCCTCCAATACAGTTTGGGATACAACAACCTTGTTTGGAGAAGAGTTAATGCTGCATAAAGGGTGAGCATGAGGAGAGAGAACGGGTGGGGAGAGGAAAATCTCCAACATGGACGACTTTTCCCCCAAGCTTTCCATCAATCATATAGGAGTAGGCCATTAGGCGAGGCGGCAAGCCACAACCGAAAACTGTCAGCTTCCGTAAATGCTATCAACACAACTCATGCAAGATAAACAACAAAGAGAGCAGCAACGGAGAAGACCGAGCAAAGACAGCTCGACAGGGTCTTGATGGCTAAGCTGGATGTGAAGCGGTCATCTGGAGATAAAGTCTCTACGAATGATCAGCTGCGTATACCACTGCCGATGTAACACAAGGATCGTGTTCCTTATCTCAAGGGTTCCTTTTCACTGACTTTCAAGTTTGGCGTGTATGTCAATAAACAGATGGCGCCTGTCTGTGGATGCATCCTGGCTGACAGTAACCATGCAATCAAACTGCAGGTTGTGGGTTTACTTGTGCAAACAGACCTGCTGTTGTGGTTGAAACCGCCTCATTGTTTGAGTTAAACTCAGTGAAACAGGAAAACACAGAAGAGCTAACCTAAAGCATTTACAGGTTATGGCTGGTAGAAATCGCCACGTCATCACCTCAAGCTCTTATTGGAAATATTATTTCATGAACTGAAAACACACTTTGAATGGGTTAAAGTTCTCAGACAAAAATATGGTACTGGATCAAATACATGGAGAATACTTTATCCTCTATTTTATTCTCAATTGGGCCATAATTTACTAAATGATACTCGAGACCAGGCTCTTATGCTGCACTGCAATTATGCTTTGATGCTATTTACAAATAACAGAGCTGAAGTTAACAAAGAACCAATACTAGTGTTCTTTTGCTCGCTCACCAGTACAGTAGTGGGGACTATCAAAAACCATATCTGCATATTTTTAATAGCGAGTGCATGTTTTACATCTCAGTCCACCATAATAACACCATTCAATTCATCATGTTTAAAAGGTAAGCATGAACGCTCCTTATGATTGAAGCAGCCGTCCGTGTTATTATTGGAATACGACCAAGCCAATAAATTGTTCCAAACCATCGTAATCCAGAATGCAACTACTGTCAGAGTACTTCTGTTCATAGGCCACACAAATGCATAATGTTCTCACAGTGGAGAACCTCTCCCTTCATCACGTTCTTTCTTCAGAAGCCTCCCTTTACCAACGGCTTCCTTTATCTCATTCATTACAATATCCATTCACAATTCATTTAATTCATCTGCCTGTTAGTTGTCACAATAATGTAAAGCTAAACTCACACTCTCAGGCTCTCTCCTGTCCCGCTGGGTATTTTACCTCTTACTTGCACGTATGGATACGCAGAAAGAATGGACTAGATAGAAAATAGATAAATTAATTTTGTTTAAAAAGAAACTCAAACCAAGCATGCTGCGACTATGACACGAGGGAATCTGCACATTATGTTTAGACCTCTCAAGCTTCAGCTGTGTTTATGAGAAAAGCCTCTCCGCCCATGCATTCTGTCTGTTTCTGGAGCCAGTGTGACTCTGATGTGTGTTTAACAGTGAAAACTCCAAACTGCCCATGTAGGAAATAAGGTAATAAAAAACTTGACTTACCCATATACTCTAAAGGCACTTCTTCTCACATTCTCCCTGCTATTGTAGCATTTCTATTTATAATACTGCACACACATGATATCATGGAGTTGTGGTAGCAAATTACATAATTGAACAGGAGCTCAGCAAAGCAATTATCAGTGTAAGAACCATGGTGCACAGCATATCAATGAGGCCAGACAAAGAAGGGGGAAATAAATCCTTTTCCTGCGACACACTGCTAATAGTCTACATCGTGGAGCGGTTTTGATGTCAGTACCTGGGAGACATGTCCCGATCACCATTCAATCAGATATCCCCTTCTGATCAGAGGAAACTGATATCTGACCGTTCACAAAGGCGTGATAAAAACCTGGCGTATAACGGATCATTTCCTCCTCTACAGTCACCTTCAAAATCCTCCTCTCTCCATCTCTTTTTCTCTCTCTCCCCCCTGCTGTTCTCTTTAGCTCTCCCACGGTACTCTCTCCAAGGTACGACAGACAGAAAACCAATGTTGAAGCAGACATAACCACCGACGTTATTGGCGTGCTGTTCCCTCCAACGAGGAGACGACAACAATGAGGCTATTCAGTAACCTTGCTGGGAAGTTGTTAGCCGCTGCTTGTTGATAGGCAACCCTCTCTTTCTCTTTCCCTTACCGCCTGTCGACTTGGAAAAGGCAATTAATATTCCATTGCTGAGTAGAGGGTTTCATTTTAGGCTGATCATGTGGCGCATGCTGGCTGCCACCTCCCCACTCTTAGAAGTCCGATAATTACCTATTTAGATGTTGCTGAAGAGATTTGTGTGTGTGTATGTGTGTGTTCCTGCCTGCGAGTGTGTTGGCCTGCCGCCACTGCTTGTGAAAAGAAGCACCATGAAGTGGGTATGTCACTATGAGTTAGAGACTAAGGATGGCTGGCCAACAAATTAGAATAAATAAAGCACAGGACACTTAACTAAGCCATCAAAGCCTCAGAAACAGATTGCGTATATTCGTGCTCTGCAAAAGGATTCACACTCTGACATTGTTCTTATTTCCAAATGTCATGGTTCCTGTTTTTGAGATCCTCCATATCCAGCATCCCACACATTTCATTAGTGTCTTGCTAATAATGGTGAATTTATTCGTAAGCTGCCATATTACTGCGGTTAATGGGATCCATGTGGAAGCTGCTGAGGTGAAGGGCTTTCTGAAAGGTCAGCTGACTCAACACTGCTGCTCACCCCCTTCAGCTCTACCTACCCACACTTCGTAAATCTCAATCAGGAATGAGAAGCGTGGCCATTCATTAGCTTGGTATCCAGCGGCTGTCTCTTTCATCTCCATCCTCCCGCATTTTCCGCCCGCCTTTCGTCCATCCTTCCTCCCCTTCTTTCACAGAAATACTTTCCGTGGACCCATGGAAGTGAAAGGGTCAAACTGCTGGGAAACTGCAATTGAACCCCTCCAGCTAACAAACACTCACTCAGACCTCCCTTCCTCTCCCCTGCTGCCTCCGTATCACCCTCTTACATGTTGAAACCATCACGATTTTTCAATGTCTCCCGGCTCTGCTCCTCTCTCCTCTCTTTTTCCCCCATCTTTCTCCTCTTCTGCCAATCAGTGGAGCATTTCTCTCTGAGCTACTAGTGCAGGAACGAGTGACAGCGAGCTGCATTGTGTGAGCATGTGCTTGTTTGTGCGGGCACGCGCATATAGGCAACAAAGCCCTGCTCTAAGCTGAGGGCGGCTCCAAGGTCTCCCCCCCTGAGGCACAGCTGAGATTGAGTTCATTATTCAGGAGGAGTGGGTTCCAGCTGTGGGAGGAGAGACATGGCAAGCTTTCTGTCTGTGCTGTGGCTTCTCGAACCCGACCGTCCACTGGGAACCAGCTCAAAATATTGCAAAGGACAAATACTTTAACTGTCACGCAGAACGGACGGATAGCACTTGGGCTTTTTTTTCCTAATAGTGAAGACTGGCTCTCTCTTTACTGCACTATGTTTGTCACACTATGTTTACATTTTATTTGTCGTTTTTGGGCTGTAATTGCATTGGTTCAATGCAGTATTGAGAATTTAGTGCCTCCAATGTGAATATGATGTACACAAGGAGAAGCACTTACCCAGAATCCTTATGTATCCCTAGATGGCAGTAGTAAGTCAGTGCATCGCCGTCACAGAGACGAGTGTGTCTTTGAATGTGTGTGGGAGCGTTTGTCTGCCTATTTGTTTTCCCTTGAGGTTGATAAAAGTGTGTTGGTGTAATTTCAAAAAATACATTTAAAAAGCAAGTAATGATAGAAGAAAATAGGCATAGTATTTTCTAAATATTCTTGGTGCCATGCTGTTCGTCACTTAAAGGACCAGGGATTCTTCTTCACTCGTGAATAAATAGAGATTGTGGAAGTTTCTTTTCTCCCAGTTTTCACACAAAGGCAATTAGCTTGAAATTGCTTTGTTACATTTGCTTATCAAACAGCTTAGGACAAGCACAGGAGATGGCATCATAGCTACTCTGTACGTGTGGGAATTAAATGCACAATGTTAATTTCCTCTGAAATGTGCATGCACTTGGATTGGGGAACCAGGTCCAGCATCATCAACTCTTGCACAATGACGTATGTTTGTTTACACTGACACTGCTGCTGAGGACTCCTGTACAAACAAGTAAGACAGAAATTGTCCATATCTGGTAAAAACACAACAACACCACTGTTATGGCCAAGCGACTTGTGAGTGAAGTGTCATAAATCAGTTTGATGGCAGTAAAACCGTCTGAATCACAGATACGGCGAACAGCTCTACCCTCACATTATCCTGACAGGGTGCAACAAAGGTGCGGTCTATGAACGCCTTAAAAAAAAATGCAAGTCATTTTCAGCGTGATGAGAGTGCAGTGATTCATGCAGCAAATGGCTTGTCATCCCACTGCTTGATTAACAAGCACAGAGACCCTGGGGAACAGCGCTGGATCCACATCACTCTACGGCCCTGCCGGAGGAGCACTCATCCTCCGCAACAAGACGGAACCAACCTCCATTTAGTGCATTTCCCGCTAATTACTGTCAAGAAAAACATAAAAAACACATGTCAGACGAGATTTGACGGCCGATCCTTTGTTATTTCCAAATTTATAACATTGCTTCCGACTTCCGAGGGAGAATCGCGTGGTAACGCGGCTCGGAAGATCGCCGATCCTACAGTACACGCGGAGGCAAAAGACCACAGCTGCAAAACTATCAGCCTCGTAACGAGCCTGCAACTATGACAGGTTCAAACAGGATCAAGAGCTGCCGCTAATTTATTATTCTTTTTTTTTTTTACGTCTTCAGACTGGAGGATGCCGTCATCATCCGAAGCAAGAGTAGCTAAGCCCTGCCAAGTGAGGTGCGAGAGCTGGCATGGTAATCACTCACGTCAGTCGGGGAGAAGACCTCCGAGGGTTTGAGAAAACGACCCGCTGAGCAACACTCCGTACTGTATGACCCCGGGGACACGTGGGTTGTTTATTGCACGTCAGCGTGTTCCCATGACAGGTGGACAGGCGCCATCCAGTGCTGTACGTGAGGCCCAGTACAGCAAGTGAGTGACACGCACTGCATGAGTGGCCATCAGCCTGGCCTCTACGCCATTTAGTGGTAAGACTGCCGCTAGCGTTTGATTCCCTCTGATACATCTGCACTGAAGTCAAACCCGCTGGACCACAATGAACATTAATCCTATTAACAGGTGCATACCTCCTTTGTGCATGGCAACACTCACATTGAGCAAAAGGGAAATGTGAACTGATGTGATTTTGTATTGGTGGACGACTTTTGCTAATTAAGGCTAAAGGTGAAAAGAAGAGGCGGATAAGTACACCACTTCCACTGCTCCAGTGTGAGTTCATATGACTCATTCAGGATATAAGTACACTTTATTACGGTCTGAAAAAAGTTGAGGCCATACAATCAAATTGTAGCTACTGTGAATACAATGTCAAAATCTCAGCATTCAAGGAACGAAAGAAAAGAAAAAATCCTTTATTAAATTATTGTTTTTTCTTTTTAAAGTATACAAACACAATCCTATACATAGCAGAGAGCCTCAATGTGATACGTCCTTGAAGACGTGGACTACCTCACTCTTTGTGACAACTCAATAATAAAACATGACAGATTGTTCCGCATGAAAGTTAGGCATGATGCCATCTCATCTGAGATACATTTCACTGTCACCGTAAACAATGTTCGATTAATGAATTCATGACGCTGTGACAGGACGTGGCTGCTTATATTTGAGTAGCACTAATAGTGTGGTTCATCCGCGGGTAATGAATACATGTTGTGGTATCGTATGCATTTAGGAGAAATGTTTGAAGAGATTATGTGAATAAGTTATTTTTCCGAGACTGTAATGTAGCGCTTCGTTTCCACAAGCCATTAGTTCATGATAGTTATCAACAGGACTTCACTAGCAGTCTTTACCTATTTGTATGAGATCTATTACTTAGTCTATTCGCTAAAAGCACTACTGGACATGTAAGTTAATGAAGAGAACTGGCCTTTTAAAGGTTTCGAGTGCTTGCAGAAATACATCAGCGGGATTATAGTCTGCCGTGACCCAACTGTGGGCAGTGTGCTGTATGGGCAGTCTGCTGTATAGGCATGGGCAGTCTTCACTGGGCTACACATTTCCTTACCTTTTACTTCTGATACCCTCAGCCAGTACAGGACAGAGAGCAAAGTGGTTGTTCTTCTTCTTGTCTTTTCTACGATTCATTGGTGCACTGCTGTCGCGATAGCAATAGGCTAAATCATATTTCACCAATTGCCCACCACATCTGCTTTTGGTGCTTTTATTATTATTATTATTATTATTATTATTATTATTATTATTATTATTATTATTATTATTATTATATGTATACTGGTAGATGTAGTTCAGGACTTAATGTTGTTATCTTTTTAAAATCCTGAATGGTCTGATCAGTCATTTGTTATCATCCCTTTAACTTTAGTTGCGTTTTGTTTTTGTTAGGTCGGTCGGCTGTTAAGGTCAGGGGGAGTTCTGTTTAGTTGTCTTATGTTATGAGCACAGGGTGTTGTTGGATATTTTGGAAATACTTTCCTTCAATTTGGGGTTAATAAAATCTTCTTTTTGACAATCAACCTGTGTCTCTTCATGCCTGTCAGCATGGCTTCTCATAAGACCTTCAGAACCGCTCAACAGACATTGAGGTTTGGTCAACTTCTGTTTCTATGAAGGGCATGTGTGTGAAAATGTGGTTAACGGCTCATTGCAGTTGGAAGACATGGAAGCTTAAGCTGCATTAAATTACTAGCAGCTCCAAAATAGATTTGACCTTGTAAAATCAAATCTTCAAAAACTCTTTATTCCACTCTGCGATAATTTTAGAGTCTGTGTATTTGAGACAAAAATATCCTAATATTCTTTCAGCAGTGTTGGTGAACCTGGACTTCTGCCATTTGAATTCATAGCAAAAAATGTTCTTTGTTATCAAGACACATTTGTTTGCGCCTCTATATGTCCTCAATGCATACTTGTTGCAATATGTTCATCATTAACCTGTCAGCTAGCTCAACGTGTCTCTGTTGCTGAATTTGACAGTTGACCAAAGAGATGTCCACATCCACAACTTGTTTTTTTCGTGCTGACGTTCTGTTTTTTTCTTCTCCTGTTAAAAAGAAGCATCCTTACAAAGGCAACACAAACACCTGTCTTTTCCGACTTTTCATGGCTGGCCACGTAAGGCCACAGGACTAAAAAGCAGAAACTGTCACTTAATGAATTGCTGATGCATCATAAGCCACAGAAGCCCTGCTGACCACAGCATCACATGGTCTTATATTATTGTCAAGAGATCCGGATTTAAATGTTCCCATTAATGCTAAATGACGCCAGTGTTCTCTGTGTCGTCCTGAGGTTGACAGTTTGAGGTTTCCTTAACTGTTAACCTACAGCTCATTCTTTTAACACTTTGCTTTTTCATAAAACATAGGCTTAGGCTATAGGGTGCAAGTTAATTCCATAGGACAAGGTTTAGTCAAGTACACAGACGACTGAACCCAACGGCGAGATGCTACTCATACACATCTCATCCTACATTCTCTGACTTTTTCATCTTTTATGAAGATCCCCCCCACCCATCATCCCCAGAACCACCTCAGACTGACACCCACTGCACGGTTAACCAATAGGCTATGATGAATTTCAGACGAGCTGCGCCACCTTGACGGCATTAAATCATTCAGAAAAGACAGGAAACGTACTCATTCCGTAGCCTCCTACCCTCCCACCCCGCCTCGTCCCTGAGTCTCTGGCTCTGATTCCCCTGCCGTCTCCGGTGCGTCCGTTCGCTGTTTGGAGCGGCAGTGTGCATGTGTGGCGGAGCGGAGGGAGCGCGGCTGCACTGTTCTGCGCACTGGTTCCGCTGGACATCACCGAAGAACGGCGCTCGACAACCCCGGGTGGTGGTGGAGGGGGCGACTGGACCCGGACCGGGAGCAGGAGCAGGACCGGGAGCATCACCGTGGCTCTTTTAGCCCGCTCTCCGAAAACATGTCCGAGTTTTTTCTACTCGCCCTTCTAGCCCTATTCTCGGGATTATTTCCGTGCGCCGAGCCCTCGGCAGTGTCGGGCGAGGACAGAGGTAAGGAATAATCGGGGCCGTCGGGGCTGCGCAGTCCGGTGAAACTTGGCACCGCGGGCCGTCTTAGAGCGGTCTCGTTTGGTTCCGGGCGCCAAATGCTGTGCGGCTGCTGGTTATAAAAACTGTTGTTCCACAGCCACAATTCATGAATGACAAAGAGTTGATCATCTACATCTACAATAGCCAGTTGTTCTTTTTCTAGTCTCGTGTTGGTTGATGCGCTGGAAGTCTGCATTGCCTATTGTCATCCAGGATGTTCAAACGTTTCGTTGCAATGCGTGTCATCCGATGCGCCTCAAACAACGACATCACCTGTTATTGTAACATTGTTGAACTTGCCCTGAGCGTTCAGCGGAGCTTTCGCATTTCTGCATTTTCAGGAACATTGTTTAGGCTGAATAGATCGGGACTGCGTGCGCGCAGCAGCGGCACATGCTCCGGTGCAGCAGGTGAACATCATCCCTGTGCCAAAGTGTGTTTAGTGCAGCTCTTGTCTCTACCGATCATCACGACATCGGATGGAGACGCAGTTGATAGGAATAGTTTTGCACGCTCAACTCTGCATGTGCAGTGCCGTGTACAACAGTGATGTGGGAAACTCACCGACCGACTCTATTTAATCTGAATTATGTCACAATCTCATTGTGACAGATTGGCTGTCAGTCAAAATGACAGAAGCATGCTGAGTGCTGTCTCACACTGAGTACCACAATGGGCAGTCTTCCTCTCGGTGTCTTGTGGGGTGCAAGGACTCACTTCACCGATTACTCTATTTTATTTGCAGAACAGAGTTCAAGCACATCTTCGGTTGAGGTAGTCTACATCTTCCACATTCACAGAAAGCTACGGCTTAAAAAGTACCTTGAAGTTTTATAACCATGTGGATCCACAAAAGTGAAAAAAAATCACATACTTAATTATGATGGAAATGGAATTTCTTGCCTAAATAGTTATGCCTTCTCTTATTTTACACAGATTGTCATTTTATTTTTTACCAGGTTGTCATTTGAGGTTACACATGCTGAATGATGGGCACTCTTCATACTGTACTTACTGTATAGTGTCAGAATAGTAGCAGTCACATGAAGCAATTAAAAAATGCACAGTGAGACATAGCCATTGATTGCTGACCTCGAGGCCACAGTTCCTTCACTTCTTCTTTTTCCAGCATAGCAATGACCTGCTTGGCCGTTTGTCAGACTGTCACAAATTTCACTAAATATCCCCGCTACACAGCGGGCAAAACAGGGACTTTGAGTCTGTCCGGCAATCATTGTAGGCAAGAAAAATACTGTTTACCTTTCTCTGTGCATATAAAAATGAAAAGCTGAATTTGTCTCCTGCTTTGGAGTGTGGGGTGGGAGGGAGAAAACACCCACCTGAATTTTTAAAAGATTTTTGGAGTTTGTGTTTGTCAGCACTGCAGCACTGAGCTTTATTAATCTAGCTTGAATCAAAGTAAAGAAGTACATGCCAATTGGATTGTCTCCTCCGGGCTGGTAGGAGGATATTTTGACTGAGAACAGTTAAGCTGAGATATATCCAGACACACAGACGCAGATCTGAGAGTACGGTCGGGACCTGCATCTTTCATTCCTCTGTAAAACAATGCCGTCCTGCTCCTCGGCATTTGCATCGGGAATAAAGGAAAGCTCTCGTAGCTGTGTCTAAATGGACACTAATGATAATAGCGTTTCTTATTTTTTCCATCAACAAAGTTGGTTGTTAGCCTAATTAATCCAACATTAATTTGCTTTGTGGTAGCGCCGTTGGTACATTGAATGCCAAGTAGTGAGCCCATGGTTTTCTCTGTGTGAATTTGACGTTTTTCCAGCACTTACGTAGAATGGCAATGTTTCTTCGAGATTCCACCAAGGTGTCTCACTCCTAATCGCTTGTGTCCATCTGACGTTGAACAGGCTGAACTGGCCAGGCTGGCATTATAGCACACTGCTGATATGATACAAAGACTTGAGAAGTTTAGATACAACAGACTGCTTCCTGTTTATTATACAATATATATATATATATATATATATATATATATATATATATACACCCTTGATCTTACGTGACCTCAGCACCAGATAAACATCACCTAGCACAAACAGCTCAAGGTTGTTTGCAATGTATACCCCATTTAAAAAATGATAGCGTAGTGGAAGACACAGATTGGTCCATTCACTTATGCAGGGGAGGCCGCCTTTGGAAGCTAATTAGATGAGACAGTGAGATAGTATCAGAGAGGTGTATGTATACCTGTATGTGTGCAAAAGCCAGATAAATAGTCAGTATTTGTTTCGGATATTGTTTTCAAATTCAAATTCATGTAACATACAAGATATGGACGCAACATTTTAGGATCATAGCATATGAATCTAGCGGAGAGAATTATGTGATATTATCAAAGTGTAGATCTTCATGATCTCTGTTGAGATTTGCCAGTAAAACACTGATTTGTTCATTGTGTTACCTGGATGATCTTGAAAATGATATCAATCTTTTGTAATATTATCCTATTTTAATGAGACTAACACAATATTTAGTTTTGTCTGACACTCTGACTGAATGGAGAAAATAAAACACATAATGTATTAGACTATTTTCAAAGAAAGAAAAAGCTGAACATGTTAGATTGTTGGGTGGCCTCTGCTTTTAAAGGTAGTCAGGCCTTTCTGCGAGAAACAAGCCTTCCTCTTTGGCATGTTGATCGTGTCTTTGGTACAGCATTGTGTGGCTCTGTTGGAGCAGAAATGATGCTCTCCTGTTATTACTGTGCGTTTGTGGCTCTGAATTGCTGGCAGTTTATCTCTTAAATAACTTATTGGTGACCCCTTGTTGTAGTGACCCTGCATGTTGTGCGGTATATTACACAATGAGCTGGTGGAATGAATTTGATTCATCACCATCACCATCACCATCACCATCATCACCATCAACATCATCATCATCATCATCATCTCCAGACTGCAAACATTACGTTAACAAGCAAGATACTGTGAGGCTTGTTAGCCTCCAGCTCACTAAAGCCAGTGTCTGCGGTGTGTTGGGTTTCCTTTGCAGAAAAGAACAAGTTGATCCCTTTTGGTCATTTTACAATTTGCACTCTGTGTAGAAGGGGACACTTCAGTATGTGCGGCTTCGTTTTGGACCATTCTTTTTAGAAGCTGTCTCTTGTGAGTCCTCAAACCTTATGGAAGTGCATCAGTGTCCCACTTAAAGTCAGCAAGTTACTTGGAAGAAAGCCTCAGGCCGTAACTTTTATTTCCTTCTTCTATGTGGTGTGTAGAAAGTTAAAATAATCCTGCGGATAAATGGAAGTACACATAATCATAATTGATGGTTCTCTACACACTGGAAGATTACTTAAACATATGTTGTAAAATGGGCTTAAAAACTAACTACAACTAAAAGTACACATACCTACAGTAACACAACTAACTAACACAAAAAGGATGTTGACAAATGTCCCTTATTATATGCACCATGATAGTGTCACATATTCAGTCCGAGTGGGGGTAACAATTAAACTATACCTCAGTTAGAAGATGGAGTATTGATTGGATAAGATCAACAGCTTATTGGTTTCATGCCTTGATAGCTGTCCTTTATGTTTTAAAGTTCTTCTTTAAAGCGGGAAGCTGCATTCACCTTCCAACGCTGTGTAGACACACGCAATATATTTTAAGTAGAGAAACACCACCGCACCTGAAATCTCAAAACCGTCGACACAGTGCTGTTTCATTTGCTGGGGGCTCCATTGGTTGCAGCCCACAAACTGTAGTTTTCTGTCAATGGAGTGCGAGTGTTTTTTACATATCCCTCAGAGGGGAAGCAAATGTTCCCTCACCTATGACTGACAGGACGATTGTTTTTCCATCATCTCTGGGTCCGGCCGCAGCAATTGTGTCTAAAAATGTGCAGCTGCAGGCCACCGGTAAGCTGTTGTCTTTGAAGGGAGTTGTTTTTTTATCCCCTCAGTAGTCGGGGGTTGCAGAGAAAAAAATACTGAGAGAATCTCAGATTCTGCTTTTAACTCCAAAATCGAGGGACACATTTCTATCGATTTTAGAATCAAACCGAGACAGCTCTATTCAGTCTCTACTGTTTGGAAGTTAAACTCTGTTCTTATTCCACTGAATCACTGTGTAATCAAAGCCAGCGTGTTGGTGTTACAGCGAGGGGCACCATGCCACGATCCAGGGATTTAGGCATTAATAATCTCTGACATCTGCACAATGACTATCTATAACTCTGCTTCCTTGGTGCTGCTGAGTTAAATAAATGTTCAGTCTACTTAATGTCACCATTGTATCCGTACACATTTAATAGATGGCTTGGAAGCAGGAAATTGGTGACTAAATTGCAGTTGGACGTGATGGATTGCAACGAAATGGAGATTATGTAAATCACTTCTCTTTGGCAACACAAAACCATAAATGCATACTGTTCTTGATGATCCTGAGGCCTTCCTGTGACATTTCGCCTCCAATGACTTGGTGTTGTATGAGGATCAGGATATCGTCTTTATAAGAAAACTGCCGGACAGTGACTAACGGTTAACCTTCTAAGGTTGGACTGATTTTTGTTTTCATAGCTGTTTCATGTCTTTTTCTGGAAAGTATTCACACAAAATAAGGCCGCCCACTGCGAGGTCTCCTTTGGAGCTCAATTTTCTGTCCGCATTATTTTCTGAAAGTGTACAGCTCAGCAATAGGTGATCCTCAGGACGGAAGGTGGCTTGCATTCACCCGGTAAAGTTGTAGTGGGCTCCGACTAGTGTTGTCGTTGGCATTCACATCCCGTTTTCTGTAGTTCAAGGGCTTCTTGTTGACTATTGCTCTCCGACTTTCTTCTGTTCCAGACGAGTCGTCTTAGCAGACTGTCAGCCGGTAGCATGTTGCGAAGGTCAGCAGCAGTTTGTACACTACGCACTTTCATAAAACCTCAACGTTTAGTCTCATTGCCCAAATAAGTACTTCAAACACTATGCTAGCCATCATGGTGACCTGAGGTTTCTGTGAGTGCTGAGACAGCATTTCTGCAAGAATGCGTTGAGTCTTCTACAACCTATGAGAAGACATTAGGACAGCTGACACATCTATGTGGTGATGTCAGCTAAGTGTTGCTGTCCCCGAGCTCTACCATACATCTTAGGGCAGAGATAAAGTATGGCCTCAAGCTCCAAGAGGCAGCCGTGACCGCCCCCACTCGTTCCATGATGCCATGCAGTGTGCCGGGCTGACTCTCGCTATCGAACAAAGACATTTTGATCGTGTCACCTTTTTTATATCACCTTTCACAGTTCTAATTGGTTACAATTGAATCCGTAATGGATTGGCTCGGGTTGTGAAAGCCATTGGCTGTAAATTGACTTGTGGCATTGATTACCAATAGCAGGAGGAGTTACGTTTTTGACCCACATCATAGATTTGTTTGGATCTTCTGGGCAGACCTAATTATGTGGGTGGCATGGGGTTTGTATTAGATTTTTACGAAATGTTCTAACATTTTAATTGATAAAATAATGAATCAACAAGTCTTTTTCTTCATAGCAACCCCAAGTTGAATCCAAGATCCAGGCTCAGCTGTGTACTGAAATGGCTGCTTGATAAAAAAAAAAAAAGTGTAGATAGATTATTAATTGAGGAAAGCATAATTGTTTTATTCGAAATATGCTAATGAAAATGGGGCTCATAAGGACGGTGGCGAGATAAACCGCTCCGTTCACAAGCCGAGATGAGTATGAGATTATTAGTGGGTGATGGGTAAAATATAATACATCATAACATTCAATGTAAGGTTGATGTAATGTGCCTGGTGAATATGAGAAATATAAAGAAACCACCTGTGCACAAGCAAGACCATCTGCTGAAACACACATTCAAACTATGAACCAATGTCTTTCACTGCATCATTTCTACGTCACAGAGGTGAGTTTCACCAAGGACTGCCTGGCAAGTAAAGGTACAGTTAGTATGCACCTAGGTGTGAAAAGTAAGACATATTCTCGGGAGTGGGGTGAACGGGTGAAGTGCTCAGTGGATGGAGGCAGTAGTCCCCAAAGAGATGGCCGGTGCATAATGTTGTGTGCTCTGCATGCATCAACGTCCAAAGCGGCAGCAGTGGATCCTTGTGGATTGAACTTTGGCTCCCACCTTGTTCCTCCATTCTGTCTGAAGTGGCCTTGAGGAACTGCAACTGTAGCCTTTGATTTGTTTATTTAGCTTTTGACCAGTTGGCTCCTCAAAAGTTCACCCCAATACATTGATAACAGGAGCTTTTTCCCGCAGAGGTTGTGTGGCCATGGGAAGAAGTTGTGTAGAACACTGTTCTAATAAATATATATATATATATATATATATATATATATATATATATATATATATATATATATATATATATATATATATATATATATAGCGAGGGAGCAGGAGCATTAAAATCGCTCACTTTTTAAAAAACTTTAACCTCGCATTTAACTGTCTCTTCTTTACGTCTGATGGCCGCCGCCTATCCTTGCAAAAAGGACAGAGCTCCTTTGATTGATAAGCAGACCGGTTGTGCTTTTCCATTGTTCTGTACTTTATTGAAGTCACTAGACAGAAAAGCATGACACAGAACGTGTTATATTATTGTTCAAGTGAATTCGATGAAATATACTGTTGATTAAAAAAGAGTTTAGGGGCTCTCCTTTTCCAAGAAGTAGCCATCTCTCGCAGGAGCATGTCACCGTGCTTGCAGAGTTTGTTCGCTGTTGTTTGAAGAAGCTGTTATACTTCTTGGCACACTGGCATCCACGTATTAAATTGGCAATATGGAGATCCCCTGGTTAATGTATGAGGTTGTATGCACTGAGCCTATGGCCCAGCCCCAACAACACACCTCCCACTGATTAATACTTTAAGATTTGATTCATTGCTTGTGCAGGGAGAACATTTCCACACAAGACACAGCAGAATTTAATTCAGGTGAACAGTCTGGAGATGGATGCTCTGCTGTGTCGCAGGCCTACTTTGTGATTAAAGTTGCAGCGGAAAAAAATTATAAAACGCTAAATGCTGGGACACACCTGACATTGTCGGCTGACCAGATCCACAAAAGGCAACTTCTTGGACAACCTGACTAGCGCAGGCAGACCATGACCTATCTGCAGGTCAGAAGTGCTGGTGTCGAGCCCCGAGTGGCAACGGTGGTGGCCAGAGGACCGGAGTGAGGGCTGCTGAAGCCTGGCTGGGGACTCTCTCTCCCAGCTGCCACCTGGCACAGACCGAAGGCTCAGAGCTCCATCATGCAGACTTGGCCCAGAAAACCAGAACAGGGGAGGGATTCATCCATCCCCCAACACGCCTCGTTCTGCAGACAAACCTCAGGCCCGTTAGTGGGCGACGCGGTGTCCTTCTTAAAAGAAAAATTGGCACACTGGGCAATTAAGACATTTTGAAACATTGAGGTGTTTCATTTTAATGTCCACCTATGTACTAATCTATAATTCTCCTGTATGGATTTAGACATAAAGAGATACTTACCCGGTAACCATTAAACTACAGAATGGAAGATATTTTCTTTTGTGCCTGATTTGTGTTGGTGGCTCACAAGCCATTGCCTTTTAAAGACCTGTAAAATAGTTCTGCCATTAACAAGGACGCAAATAAAGAGAATGTAATGAAGATGCAGGGCGGTGTATGGTGTGCAGTATTTACAAGAGGCATAGATCATTAAAGGTTTCTTGGTCAGACCTTCTCTCACACAAACATTATATAGATTATTATTATTTTTATTATGAAGAGTAGACCATGGACACACACACACAGACCAGGCTTTTCTAAACTGCACTGTGTGTGTGTGTGTGCCCTGTGTGTGTCATGCCTGGCTTCCCTGGCAAAGCTCACTGTAACCCGGTCCAGCTAGATGGAGGATATAAAGTGAAATCCTTGGCATCATTTTCACGCCTGTGTGCAAAGCAACGAGTGTCTACATCAAATGTGCAGCCAGTTTGTTGTCAACTGCTCTGGTCTGCTCTAAGAATATCTACTCGTCGGATTCTTTAAATTTTCAAGTTGGAAGTCCATGTCCAAGCCTGACAGTGCATTAAAAGATTTGTTTGGGTCCTAAAATATTTGTGAGATTGCCACTGTGGATAAATAATTGAATGCACTTTCATGGCATAGTGCATGAATTGGAAATGAAAGATGAAACCGCACTGCTGCCCCTGCTTACACCTGCATGCGGCAGACACACCATTCTCTCTCAACAGCTGTGATACTTTAGGCCCCTGAGGATTGACTTCAGTCTTGTGGCGGCACTATCACATAGTTACTTTATTTTAAAATTAGATTGCCAAATACATCATCACCAGCTGTCATCAATCCGATTCAGAATTGTTCCCTAACATGCTTCCGAGCCGCTATTGATCCCCCTCCCCCCGCGCCCCTTCACCCCCTTTCGCTCTGCGTTGGAGTCCTATTAACTGCGTTCCCATCAATCACAGTTCACCCATGTTTGTTTGTAGTCTTTGATACGATTAGAGCAGTGCTCCAGGACTCATGCTACGTGGTTTTCTCCTGTTCCATTTCTCGTGTCGGCTGATTTGAAATGCGTGCAGTCGCTCCCCTCTCGCTTCAGTGATTTGCCTCACTGCTCTGTAGCAGAGACCACAGATTAAGCACTTGGTCTGCTGTCACAGGTATCTCCCACTGCTCTTTGCCTGATAAGGGCCACTTGTTCCAGAAACAGCCCTGTTCTAAGAAAAAAACATCAGAGGAATATTTAAACTTAGTGAGATTGCATATCCACCGACCCTCCCACACACACACACACACACACACACACACACACACACACACACACACACACACACACACACACACACACACACACACACTTGCAAGCCCAGTACCGACAATGAAGTCCATACAATGCCAGCCTGTGAAGAAATACAAATGCTAGTTGCCAGTGTACTGTGTTCAACCAAAACCACCTCACCGTGAGTTAAATTCCGATATGGAAATTAATGCACATGAGCAAATATTTATTATGATTATTCCTCATTTGCATATTTAAACATGACATTTCCGAAAACTTGGAGCAAAGAAAAATGATTTCCTTAGGGTGTTTTCCCTTGAAGACATCATGCCAGACCTCATTCACTCCTATCGAATGACAAATGAACACTTTTCTAAAAGATTTCCTAATTGTTATTAATTCTGTGATAGTTAAAGCATTATAGCGTTTGTTTCCAGATATTAAACTAAAACAGAGCTTTAGAACCTCTGAATAGCTCTAAAAAAGCTTGTCAATATTTAATGCTCATCCCAGCTGCATTTAGCAAGTTATGAATCAATTAACGTTTGAGTTACTATTTCATAAACATCTTTTATGAATTAAAAATAGATCTATTTCTTTATTTCCTCAATTGTTATTTACGACTAGATCCCTCATAATGTGAAGTCTAAAGTATAACAGATTATACCAGCATGCACGAAGCAAAAGGCAGAGAAGCATATGGAGATATCGCGGTCTGTCACAGCCTAACACACACTCTCATTCACACTCTCATTCACACTATCATTCACACCTAGGGGCACTTTTGGGTCTCCACTTCTTCAAATTTGCATATATTGGGCCTTGGCAGGAAACCTGAACCACTTGGAAATATGAAAAGCATTCAAACCTCACACAAAAGAGACCAGGGACTTTTTTCTTCTTCTGCGAGATGACAGTGCGCCTTTTAGCCGCAAAGCCAAATAAGGGACATTTGTATGAAGTGAGTGCCTTGACCTGAGTGGAGTTAAATTCAAATAGAAAAGCTTCATCCAAGATATTCAAAATCTGTGTGACTGTGTACAAAGGTGTGCAACCATCTGTGTGTGTTATTAAGTGGGAGTATATGTGTGTGGAGTCCTTATGTTTCAGGTGTGCAGCAGTAATTAGGTGCAATTTAAACTTCATGCAGTAGAAGGTGGCCAATCAATGGTAGGAAAAGATCAATCCAGGATGGGGTGGGTTCAACTATTGGAAACACATTAGTTCACAGTCACAGGCATCATGAGAAATGGCTCAACACGTTGATGTAATACCCGAGGTGTTGACACAAGTGAATAAAGTCCTGCTTGGTTATAGAAAGGAGTTTTATTTATTTATTGGGGACACATGACCCCTGTTATTTTGTTAAATGCAGTCACAGTTAAGCATAACAATGTATGCAAATTAAATCATTTGTTATTTATTTTAAAGCTGTGGAACAAACTGGACCTAACAATATTTTCATATTTTAGCGAGCATTTTCAGAGGAAGTGATAGGTATCCCCATTGCAATTATCACCATAATGTGTGACGGCCTCTTTGGCAAGAAACAAAATCCCACAGCAACCGTTATGCCGAGTGTTTCTCTTTTTAAACCAAACACTTCTTTTGTTTCAGCAATAACACGTGCGTGTAGTGACCGAACACAATTTAAACTCTGACATGTTTTATGTAATCAAGTCGCGTGCTGACCGGTTTGTGCACTTCTGAGGTTAATACTGTGTGACCAATTGTCTGACATTATCGTCTCATCATACTTACACAGCACAGGCTTCTGTTATTGTTCTAATATGCTTTCTCTTTATGAGTGTCTGCTTTTTCTCCCTCTCTCTCTCTCTCTCTCCCTCTCTTTTCCTCCCTCTCTCATGTTCTGCTCCTCTTTTCTTCCCTATTCAAGGATTTAATAGCCTTCAGTGGATACAAATCAAAGGCATAATTCTAGGAAAAAGCCAATTTTACAGTTTGGTGGGGCCAGCTGAACAGACGGCAGCACAGACAGCAGTAGTAACAGTGTTTTAGGGTCGGAAGAAAAATGATGAAAAAGTGACTATAGAAAATGTTTAATCGCTGTCGAGTGAAGAAAGCGCCTCACCGCTCCACGCCCGCGTGACATTCACCTTGATGTGCATAATGCTTGCGCACCTGTTCCAGGCAACAGATTGCTCAAGGGTTGTGTGATGACATAGGTGGTATTGCAGTGTTTGGGTCTTGATTCATGATTGTTTTGTTGGCAACAGAGTGAAATGCCCCACATTCATGTACAAATGGCAGTTACTGTGCAGTTATTCCTTTTGAAAAGTAAAAAGTTTGATGTTTGATGAATCGTTGTCAGTTCTGAGTGCTCAAGCCCTTGAAGCCAGAGACTGTGTTGTGTTCGTCCCATCAGAGACATAGCTTCACTTCTGTTCATTGTAGAACCACTTTATCCAGGAAATGCTAATAGAGGAAATAGCAAGCACTTTACCATAAAGAAAAGTGAGAAGCATCGCAATTAGCCAAGGTTTTCAAAATTGCGGCACTTTCTTTGGTGGCTTTTGTGGCTTTTTTAAATTAATTGTATTTATTGTCAAATTAAAGGAAACTGCTTTCCAGAATTGAGAACATAAAAAAAGCTAACCAAATAATGTATCAAATCAAAAAGCAATTTCAGACCTAAGTTAAATATCCTGTCATTTCACCAATAAAGGTTCAAGTCTAGGTTTTCGTAGCATGTGTGTTAGGATTAGCTTGAACATCGAAACACAGTCAGCTAATGTCGAAGTGGAAGGGCACACTTTTTACCAGGTTTGAAGCAAAATGTAGATATTAATAAAACATTAAAACACAGAAATAATGTTCAACATACATTACATAAAGGCTACAGCTGAGATGGCAATCACACATCTTTCAAGCCCCGAGCGGCCTCTACAACATGCATTATGCACAACTAAAACAGAACTGTGCAGAACTAAAATAAGCATCATGCATGCTTAAAGTGTTATGCTTAGCATATAGCCTCTCGGACCGTTTATTAAATGACTCTACAAAAGACTAGCAATTTTGTGATTGTTTTCTCTCCTAATTGATGGATGGATTTATCTATTAAATATCAGAAAATATAGAAAAAGGCCTATTATAATTTCCGAGAGCCCACAGTCTTTTAACAGTCAAAAACCCAATGATTCAAATTCCAATCAGAGAAAACAGAGAAAAGCGAAACATCCTCTTATTTGACAAGCTGTGACGAGATGGTTGGCATTTTTGCTTTGGGAAAATTATTGATCACAATCAGTTTCCTGAAGATGAATTGACTACCAGGCTAATTGTTTATAAAAGTGTATCCTTCTCATCAATACCTCAGCTTAAAAGAAGATATAAATCACAAACACCCCGCATTTACATTGTGACTTTCGTTCAGACCCATAAATTGAAAAAGCCTCTCCTAGTGATGAAGTTGACTAATGTGACAGTGTTGATTTAGTGATGACTGTTCTTAAAGGGCCTTATCACGTGGCTCATGAGTGTGGCTCGATCAAACATAAAGCAATTGCATTTAGTCCCGTTATTAACCTCTGAGGTCGTACAACAATCAAGACGGATCTGTCATACGCGCATTAATGTCTTGAGACATTGTAATGACAGTAATTGGCTATGACTCCTCTAATCTCTTACGCAGAGGTAGAAATTACCTGACAAGTAGCATATGACTGAGCGACCTCTCCGCAGATGCGGCTCACCAACGTGGCAACCGTGTTGACAAGTAGGTCGTCTTGTCAGGAGTGTCTTTTCTGTGAAGCTCCTTTCAAAGCGACTACAGTACGTAACACGAAAAAGGCCAAAAATAAACAGACTTGCAAGAAGAGTGTATCCAAGGGTTGTGTTCATCAGTAGTGGCAACGATGACGTGACAGTTCTCATTTTTAGATACTCTCTTTTCTGACCTCAGAAGTTCATCTAACCAACATTTTCATGTTTGACTCAAATTTACCTCAGTGCTCTGATTCATTGTTCATAACGGCCGGTCACGACAAGGCACAAGGCTCAAGGCACAAGGCTCAAGGCGCCTTGAAGTCTTGTGTGTAGTAGCTTCATAAATGAAGTCTGAAGATATTTCCAGGAAGCCTGTGCTTGCAGCCTGTGCTTGCATCTGTTTTTTTTTATTTCTATATATATATATACTTTTTTTTCTCGATTTCTCCGCCACCATTCTAAGCTCCCTGACAAAGTTATCAGAGGTCAGACTCCAGCATCTGTCTGCCCAAGACACACTCCCCACACAGGACATGTTCCTTATCTCCGTTGTTACAGTATCCCTAAGGAGGTCTCAGGGGGATGTCTTTGCTAGAATTGAACTTGACAGCATCTAAATAGAGATTTGAAATAGCTAATTATGGTGTCATGAATTAAATATAGTGAATCACTATGGGCAGCAATATGAACCCTATTAAATGGATCATGCATCACTCCGATGTGGAAGAACAACATTAAAGATACAGTTTCATATTTAAGGAAATGTACTTATTTGCTTTCTTGTCAAGAGTTTGATAAGAAGGTCAACATTTATCCAGTAAGGAGGAAGTTATTGGACTCCAACAAGAGCAATTTAACATTCATTACTTTTTTTGTCTCCCCGAATTAATCATATTATAGTTTTTATATAAACTAAGCAAACCATCTCCTGACCGGAGCTTCATATTTTGCAGAAACGAGAGTGGTATCTATCTTCTCATCTAACTCACAGCAGGAATGAGTCTATTTCCCAAAGGAACTATTCATTTGAATGATTTTCATCCGCTTTATATAGGTGTACACATCTTCAGGAGTAATTTGTTATTGGGATATATAAAGATTTAAGGTGCTCAGTCTAGGTATATAGTAGGTGTTGTGAGATAAAAAGCCAGATTGGTGCAACCCTGGTGACAAAGACTAGAATTGTAATGTAACGGTACCCTTTGCAGGTCTGAATGCTTTGATATGTCGTCAGTTTTATTGTTAAAGATATGGAACTGAAAGGAAGAAGAATTATGTTGCTTTCTTATTGCGGAAAAAGAGCATATTGCACAGGTCAGCTGGAGTATGACAGGAGCTTATGAATGTGTCATCTGATAGTTGAGCCCCGTCGCTCATATTGGGACATGAATTTGGTCCTGCGTTAGAGCGGTTCGAGGAGTTACAATGTGCCATGCGTGCAACAGCAACCAGAGTTGCTATTTTTCATTTAAATTGCTATCAAGGCCTAAATTTGGATGTTCATTCAAAGCCTCCGAGTCTTGGGGGGAGGGGTATTTGAATCTGCCCAGTACTCCGAGTCCTCACTGTTGTATATTCTGCCAATGCATAAAGTCTCTTATACTGCATGTTGAATGTTGAAGTTCTGTGGCTTGTTTCAGAACATGTTCTTTGTATCTTTTTCAACAATGATTTTTTTATCTTTTGTTAACTTCAGCAGCCTTTCAATAATTAAAATGTCAGCCAATTCCTGGACATGAGGTCATATCTGTATTTTTATTTTTTAATGTCGGCGAGTAATGACATCATTCCTCTTGTGATCCTGTCGGATATTAAAATGCTGTCAACCAAATCAAACAACTATCACTTTAAGGGGTGTTAGCCAGGCGCTTTATTTCACAGGTATGGTGAGACATTTCTATCCTTGAAAATCTTTCATTTCCATAGCAGCCTCAGTGCAAATGTCTGCTTCAGGCGGTGTTTCCCTGTGGAACATGCACTCTTCATTATTAAATGCCCCTTGCCGACCATCCTCCACACTTCTCTGACCTAATGACTTTCTGGAGAGCGGAGCCACAGTTTAAAGCTCATGCGCATTTCGCTCTTTCTCTTTCTTCTTTTGGAACGACAGCCAAAGCTTGGCATCCTTATTTTTTATCCAAAATGGGATGATAAGAAAATACCATTGCCCTTTTGGGGCATTAAACATGTATGTGCTTTCACAGAACGCAATCGGAAACTAATTAGAACGAGACAAAAGTAAGCTGACAAGTGTGTTTTTCGTGACTTTTACCTAATTTACTTGTTAAATAGAAGTCTTTTTCTAAGTGGAAGCTGATGGAAGGTTCTTCTTTGAATATATGCACTTACTGCGGCAATATTGTTTTGCTGCTTCCAAATGAAACCAAATTTAAAGCAATGCTAACTTTGAAATCTATTATTTTCATGTAGTTTATTTACATACTTTAAAATATTGAAATAAGACACATACCTTAGTGATACGAATTATAATTATTGTATCATTTATTAGCAGCTCAAAACTATATTACATATCCATCAACTTTCATATTAGCTGTTATTTGAAACACAGATATCATCGCAGTTGCTTTGCACATTAAAGCTAGTTTGCTGTTGCTCGTCTGGATGCACATACTCCCCAATAATCAATCTCAAAAGCAATGCATGTCATTTTCCTCATAATGACTCTCACTGTTTAATGAGGCATGTCTATGCATTACATTTTTGCTTGTAATTTTGCACTAATTTACATCATCAGGTACACAGACCAGAAATTGCAGATGGTTGAAATTGGAAACAAGCTGCACAGAAATTGGGTTTGTCAGTTACTATATAATGTGCTTTCTGTGTATTTCATTGAATACAAATGTTAGAGCAAATGATAAATATAATAAAACATGTGTATTTTTTACACTGGTCATCAGTCCTGGCCACACAGACAACTAGTAGCATGTAGTAGCTCTACTGAAGTTGTTCCTCCTTATTTCTTTTTTTTTCAAATATAGTTTATTATTGTGGTCTGAGAATAGTATTACTGTGAGGAGAGACATCTCAGAGGCATCCAAAACTTATTCAAAAATATTGATATAGTGTTTGTATGTACTACCCCATGATAGCCTCCCCAAAAAGGAAACAGCACAAACCATACAACGAAATAAACTCACATTTTTGCGAATATTATTTTAGTATTCTTTTCTTCCTATCTTAACCTAGCACCTGATATTACACAGTACATTACATTTCTAAATGAATGAATTATGAAACAGCAGAGGAGGGTCTCAGCTCACCAATGCACAGAGCATTGCACTAAATTGCAATTCGTGCTTGAATATCGAAGGTTGTGGCTGTATCTGGAATAGTTATTCACAGATAATATGGGAGTAATTTATGATTGTTATTTGACAGTTGTTTTTTATTTCATTTATTTTTGCCTTTGTGTTATCTTTATGTTACCCTGTTTTGTTTGGGTATATCACATTGACTATGTGAAATCAAAAGTGTATAAATTAATATTAAAGCTTTTAGTTTAAATATTAATGTCTATGACCAGGTCCTCGGAGGGGGCCTTAAGGCATGTACATTTATTTTATGTCTGCAGCATACTTGCCATGTTTTACTATCTGGAAAAGGACATTCTACCCTTTGCAGTGCCCATCAGTGTATGAAAACTTATCATTAAAATATTAGTCAAATTTGTCACTGCTTTTACTGCTTTTCTTTTTTTTGCTGAGGTTTTGTTAGCTTTTGTTAAGACCACAACCATTACAAATTGTGAAGCGAAACATGCTATAAATAATTAGACCTTGCATGTGTGTGTGTGTGTGTGTGTGTGTGTGTGTGTGTGTGTGTATTGACATTGCCCTCACTCCATTGTTGGGACAACATGTACAGTATCTTTATCATTCTTATTGGTGCATTAACTTTGTCAACCTCATTTATTCAAAGCAGAGGTTTAATTAACCAGTGTGCTGTAGGCTAAGTGAAAACACCTGTGTGGGTGGTCGCTTCTAGAGCAAACTATGCCACACAAAGTAGCTTAACTATGGCTAACGACTCGTGGCTAACGTGTTAGACATTTGGAGTAATAATGTTTCTGACCAGCTGGAAAATGTAAGTCACTATTTACTCTCTTTTGTTTGTCCTGCCAAAGATATCTGAGATAACTAATTGTTTACATTGTTAACCGCTTGGTGCCTGGAAGACAATGTTTGCATACTGTAGGTATACAGATCGGTGACACTGGAATTCTATTTTTTGAACTCGGACTACCTTAATAAGTGATCCGCATGATAATTTAAGATGTTTTTGGCCAACATGTTAGTGAAAAAGGTGTACTTAGTGCTAGCTATATAATGCTAATGCACTAACTAGCTAACATTGTGCAACTTGAAATGTTGCCC
Organism: Liparis tanakae; assembly: GCA_036178185.1. Classification (NCBI taxonomy): domain Eukaryota; kingdom Metazoa; phylum Chordata; class Actinopteri; order Perciformes; family Liparidae; genus Liparis; species Liparis tanakae. The sequence goes on from CM070107.1 coordinate 15,479,729, forward strand.
AGAGTCCAGATTGAGATTACGTGAACTAGCTTGATTACTTTGAAGACTTAAAAAATAACTCAGAAAGAAACTGAGTTGAAGTAGGAAACATGATAACAATTTTGCTTTGATTTTATTCAATGAAGTGCACTGTAGGCAACCAGATGGTGCCCAATCCATGTGGGCTTACTAGTGTGTGTGGTGATAAAGAAGTTCACATCAAATTCTCTTTATTGTCACCATTAGGCTGTTTTACTGCTATCGTTCATGAAAATATGAAAGCCATTCTTACCTAGAAAAAGTAAACGAAGCTCAGCTGTATTTTTAATGAACGCTAAGGGAGAACGTGAGAGTGTAACGTTATGATGCACCTTGCCCTGTGGGAACATACACCATTTCACATTTCATTTTAATTGCCGGCTGTATTTTGCAAAGGACCTTCACCTGCCACCTCTGACTGGTAATGTTACTGATCATAGACGGCAGTCTTGATGCATGTCACCATGTCTGGTACGCTGTGATCTGAAGGCATGTATAACAGGTTAGAGCAGTGGTTCTTAACCTTATTGGAGGTACTGAACCCTGCAAGCTTCATCGGTGCATTAGCCGACCCTTCGGAATTGGAAAAATAAAATATGACTTCTTCAAAACACAGCTAATGCAGCTAATTGTCTTTCGCAATTTAGCGCCGGGTGCATTTTTTGCTTCGGTGCATTGACGCAGCATAACACAGCAGAGAAAAAGGGTGAGTTGCCCAAGATTTTTTCAGCCAAATTTTTGACGACCGATAAAAACGGCCCGACATTGCTGGTGTGACCCGAGCTATACTGTGCAGTGTTTCCCCTAGGTTTACAGCTTCAGGGGGCGGGGACGAACACCTATAGTTGGTGCTTTTGCCAACCTAAATCAAATTTGGAAAAGTAAAGATGCTCGGCAATGAATTGTAGTATAAGAATTCTTTAACTCATTTTATGCAAGAATTTAAATTAATTGTCAATAGAGCAATAACATAACGTAAAACAAAATAAATGGTAAACATGTATAAAAGAAGTTTATTGAGCTTGTCAAAATAGGATGTGTAGTCACTTGTTAATCTCAACAAGCTGAAATATGAGCAAGTAGAAGGGCAAACATTTCCTAATAGAGAGCACTGAGACATTGTGAACCATTTCAATCAGCCCAGAGCAGCAGGAGACTGAAACTTCCACATTCAACATGGTTATAGATTGTTGCAATATGTGAAGCAGTGATAACAACAAACAACATCAAGCAAAAAACCCTGCTGTTGGCTTGAAAAGCATGACGTTTTCACAGTTCTTTGAATGGTGCTGTCAACATGAGCAATACTTATCTACATTTCTATGAAAAGCACAAAACACTAGCAATTTTGAGGAGAGGATCAAATAACCACTGACTAAAATACCAAACAGCTCCTGTGTATGTCTGCATTGTTAGATATTTCATTTTCAGGGCATTTCAACAATGAATTCAATTAGGTCATATATTTTAATGTAGGTTATTTGAGGAAAAACAATGGGCTTATACACAGAAAAACATCTGGATCCTCAGTCTCTACTATTGACATATGAGTCAAACGGCTGTCGACACAAGCCTCGTTATGTCTAGTGAAAATTGACAGTAGGAAGGTCAAAGATGGTGGTTTGTAGCTTTGTGCTATATAAGTGAAGTCGGAACCATGTTCCAGAGTTCTAGAGAATACAGCAGGTGCAAGACTATATAGATTATATTAGATTAGATTATAAACTTCAAGTTTTTTTTTCTTTATTTTTTTGCATGTACGCTTTCTTTAAAATGGGCTTCTCATTGTTGGCTTTTGGTATGACATATATTTTAATCGTCCAGCGCGTATAACTGCATGTGTTATGGCTTTGCTGCTCAGTTGTAATAGTAATGTGTTATAGTATGTGGCACATTAGTTAAGCCCACAATGGGGCTTTTATGAAAAGATAAACCATTTACATTTGGTTATGCAGTTTATGAAAACAATAACATCTAACTTTACTATTTTTGAAAGCTTTACCTTACAATTGCAAAAAGATGGCACCTGATTCTGATGTATTGCAACAGCGTACATTATACAGTCAACAAAAAGGTGTTGAACATTTCATCAAGAAGAGGAATAGCATTTGGGAAAATAAGGAGTTGCATTGGTAAAATCAGACCCTCAGCCTCCAAATTTAACTTTTCTGTCAGTGTGAATTATTTACCAGTTTGGAATTTAGCATTTATTTCAAGTGTTGCAAAGCCACACATTTTTCACATTCAGAAACTCTGACATGGAATGATTTCTGGTGCTGTGTTTCACAGCGAGATTCTGTATTTTAAGACTAGGTGTCACACTATATACTATTGTCACCCTGACTGACTGGAAGACAACATATCATCTTCACTTGTGCTGTGACACATTCTTTGTGATCTCATAACATCATTTTTGGCTCCGGAAGATGCCGGCCGAGAGCCTAGCTGGGGCCTTGCCACGGCATCCGGCTTACTGCTCTGTGGCTATGATGGGATTTCCTGATAATGGTAATGTGGTCCAAGAGCCCCCCTGTACACCAGGGCCCGTCCCCCACCCCCGTCAAGGCCCACCAATGCAAAAGGGGCCCTGGACCAGGAAATAGAAACCTGACACACCGAGCCAACACATTTAGTGTGGAACAACGTTTACATTTAAATGGTGCCAATTTATTGCTTAAGAGCAACCATTATCAGTTCCATTGAAGCCAAGATAATTGACTGAGAATTAGATTTTCTCCGGCCAAACATGATTATGTTGTTGCTGGGTGTCTGCAAATGCTGATATGTTGCAGGTTGTCGAGGCTGGAATTCAATCTAAGAGGAACTGTTGACGAAGCTTTTGCCATCGCTCTGAGAAACTTCCTCTTTTATCAGAAATTCTAAATGTTTTGACGCACAGATATTTGTCATATTGGACATTTCGGATATGTATAATAAGTGGAGAATTTGTTTTCCTCCCAGTCAGTCTATCCCAGTCTGACCACCCTTTTATATCACTAGATATGATAACCTCTCCAAGCATGTGGATGCAGTTTATAATTTTCTAATTTTCTTTTTGTCAATCTGCATTAATACCTACAATATTTGTCAAAGATTATGTGTATATGAAATTGATAATTCCAGACATGTGCTAACAGTAAAAAGGATTTGGGTAAATCCGTTTCCTGGTAGACAAGAACCTGATGACTGCTGATATTGAACACAATTAATTGCCCAGCCCTAAATAATGATTGTCCCTGCCCTAAATAATGATTGTCCCTGTCCATCATTAGTGGTGCGTGCTGCTCTGAAGGAAACCTGGAGCAGATGACATTGAAGCCAGGTGTAAGATGTCCCATGTGGCATTACATGAGGGCAGAGACGGGTGGCAAGGACTCTTCAACAACTGACTCAGAGGAAAGTATATTTTATTTGCTGTGCAATAATTCAGACAGACTTTCACACTAGACACTAGACCAGGGGTCGCCAACCTTTTTGAAACTGAGAGCTTCTTCTAGGGTACAAAATAATACAAAGGGCTACTTGTTTGATATAAACTATGAACAAGTCCTTCAGTCAGTTCTGCCTCTATACCTAGTTGTCAGGATACCAAAAATATAACGTCTACACGATACCTGCCATAAATATCATGATAGCCGATACCAGAATTAAATACAATACCATGAATAAGATGATACCACAAAGGCCATACTGGTACATGTATCTCTAACAGTAATACATAATAATAATAATTAATACAACTTCTGTATGTTTACCTTTGTATCAGCTTGTTCCTGCACAGCTTTTTGAACACTAAAGAAATGGTAATAATATTAGTATTAGCCTACAGTAATATGTTAATATAGAGTATGGTGAGGGTAAGGATTAGGATTAGGGGTACTTATATCATCACATTGATTATACACCGCAATGCAGGGCTTCTGTTTATTCGAGCCTCAGATATCCATTGTTAGAGACAGAATTTCAGAGTCATAGAGATATGTTATGCTCATTTGGACACTAACTACCTGGACACACAAGTTCACTCCGTGCATCATCGACTTTGAGCTAAACTCCTTGGCAGTAGTTCTGGCTGTCTTTGAGAGACGGTACTTGGCAGAATGAGAAGGCCAGGCCAGCCGAGGACCGTCGGCAAAAGCTTCGCTGCTTGATGTCATGTCCCCCCAGCGACCAATCGCTGTGAGTGAGCACTAGAGGCCCCGCCCTCTTGTCATGCAGGCAGCATGACAAGGAGCTGAACAGTGCATGCACTGAAGAGGCTGTAGACGTCTTAACGCTGATTGGTCAAGACACAACACATTAAAGATCTTTTAGTGGGAAGATCACAACATCACATTTTATCCTTGTCAAACGCTGGCCTTTTTGTTTTTACTGAGCTTAATGTTGACTTGCGGGTGACTCACCCGCGGGCACCGTGTTGGCTACCTCTGCACTAGACTACTGTAACTGATTACACCAGACTAACTCTTTTCTCAACCTTGCCTTATATCTTGGCCTCTTTTTTTGTGGCAAATAAAATATTGAATATTGTTGCTCCTGCTCCACTGCGAACACACGTTCTTATTAGATTGGCAGTTTGTATTTCTTTAACTCAGCTATACGCCCTGAAGACACACGCTATGCTCTGATTTAATTGGTGGAATGTTGGAGGCAAAACATTATTTTCTCCTTCCGTTAAAGATTAGTCATACTACTTGCAAGAGGTTAACAAATCAGTTGTCACTTTGTGTTTATGCTAAATACAACTGCATTTAAATGATCTGAAAAGCAGTTTTTGGTCAATCTGCTGCTTTGGAACCATTATTACATTACATTATTACATGACATTTAGCAGACGCTTTTATCCAAAGCGTCTGCTAAACCTTCATATATTCTTAAAAAACAAACCATTATAACAGTTTTTAATATAGTTTATGAATTTAATGTATGTCATATTATTTTTACATAATATTGTAAGGCGGCATTCACTAAGCCTTAATTAAGGGCAGACAAATAGCAATGTATTTGATGGATAAGATGATGATGTTCATCCACTACACTGGCTGGCACATTATGTGAGAAGATAATAAGATCATTATTCACTGGATGAAAAGCCTTTAACATGAGTCCAATGCAAGTCTTAAGTCCACATAAGTGCTCAAACTTTAGAACATTATGGCTTTTTTCTACAGATTCCACTGCAAATGGGCTTCTACCCTCATTACAATAATGGCGGTACGATCTGTGATTGTGTTGCAGATATTATTGTCTTACAGAGATGTTGAATGGACCGAGTAACCATAACCAATTATGCGCTGTTGCTAAGCAGATCAATGTCCATCTATGATACATATAGAAGGAATACTGTGGTTAGGTTGAAATATCCTCTTCATTCTGCAGCAAAGCATGCATTGTTTCCAGATGTGGAAAGGCCCAGTGTTGTCTCAAAATAATATAGATAACCCTTTGACATTGGTAACGTTTTTAGATTGTTTTACGTCACGTGTTGCAGTGAAGAATGCCCTCGCTGTCCCTTGGCTGTAATGCTGTGTCATCGAAGGGACAGAGGCATTTCAGTGAATGGTTTCTAATCATGTCTAATGTTCCATGTAAGACTACCTTGCGTCTGTCCTCCCTCATCACAGAGGCCACACTAACGCTGCTGTTAAGTGTGTGCGTATGTGTGTTTGCAAGGCAGGGCTCCACAGCAGCACATTTGGCTTCTCAGTGGACCATGGAACTGCAACTCAGACTTGAAGTGCTCAGATGTCTCTTCATAGCCAGGTCTCTTGGTGTGTGACCTTATTCCCTGTGACATTTTCAGCCATTAATCTGCAGCCGTATTGTGATGGAGTACCTCTCTGGGGTTACATTGTGCGCATGTCACACCATTTCCTCCATGGCGCAGAGGTTGGGCAACTCTGTGGTACTGATGTTAGGATGAAATTTAGCTTTGATCTGGTTATCTGCAATAGGAAGCTGAGGGCGTTTACATTTTTTTACGATATTAATATGATCAAATGAATGAATCGTTTGTTTTGGCTCTTGATTGTGACATTTTAATCATTTGATTAATGTTAGTTTTAGTCAATTAAATGTTGATCTTATTCTTTATTATAGATTATTTTACATTGTTGTCTTCTAAGCATTCTTAGACCACATTTTTACAGTTACCCTGGTGCAAGGTTTGCAGAAAAGGCACTATATATTCCTGTTTGTGACATGGGCACTTCTTTAGAAAGTATAAACATCATTCCTAAACTCTGGTTGTGGAAAGATAGTTGCTAACTATCTAGCATGTTTGCGGACTCATTCCTACTTATAGCCTGTGAACACAATATAACTGACTGACAGCAACGGTACACCCACAAAGATAATGTTATGTTCATGTCAGCTTACTTTTTTTAGACATGTGGGTGCATTGTGCTGACCTGCATGCTTTAGTAGTCTGTACAATCTTGTTTAGATATTTTCCACACATTACCATAGCATTATCAGTTGTTTGAATACATATATTACTAATTGGCTCTTTTAAAAGCACCACATTTCCAGAAAAATCTATTAACAAACACACCATCTTCTTTCTTTAATATTCATTTGTTGTTAATAATTTAAATGAAATTCCTCTTTGTTTGACTTTGTGCCTCATAGCTGAGTAGTTCTCAAAGAGATTAGCTGTTAGTGAATATTTCTGAGATGTGTTTTGACAAGTGCCACTTCTGAGTTGTCAAAAGCGTCGTCCTTTTACCAGGACTGTAATCTTCACATCACTGATGACTTCTGAATGCCTCTGCAGCAGAACATCTTCGCAGAGCATTGAATACTTATCTTGACAGCTGTGCTGCCTTTCTACTTACCTAAGCTGTATTACAAACTCATACAATTAATTTATTGTGTACTCTTCTAACTACAAAATGCATTTCCTGCTATAAATGCGTTGGAATGCTAATGTCTGAAAGCTTGAAGCTGACATCAACAACAAAAAAGGTCTGGAAATAGGTGAAAATGACTGAAATTAGCTGAAATGTAATAGAAAATAGCTGAATATAGCTGAAAATAGCTGCCAAAAGCTGAAATGGTCTGAACATAGCTTAAAACTGCTGAACATTTCAAAAAGGGAAACTTCCTGCTGAAAGTGTTGAAACACAAACACATTGACCTGAACTGCTGAACATCCTTGAAGTGGAAATGTATAACTGGAAAAGATAAGCAAAACTATATCATCTAAATATTCAAAGATATGAAACAAAATCTAAGAAATGAGATAGAGGATAGACACAATCTAAACACTGAGTGGATTTTCTACAAAAAAACATGATAAAATCACCAACATAGTAGAATCAATAGAGAGGAAAGATTCAGCCAAATATATGTTTGTTATGTTTGTGGCTTAAATGTGAATTGAGCAACTCTGAAGCTGGATCTCCTCTGATATCTCTCTATTTAAAGACACACAAGTGTGTGGGAGATCCACCACTGGTTAGCCTAACGTGAAACACCTGTGTGATTGAGAGACGGCCGGCTCTACATCTGATGAAAGCAACCTTTGAATTTGACAGAGAACCATAACTCTGATACTAAAGACGTCTACATTAAGAGATGCTCAAGGCGTTTGTGAACGTTTACATTTCCTTAAATGTTTTTTAGGTTTAGGTTTTTAGAGGTTTAAGAGTTTAATCGCAGTTTTCCTATTTTTTCAGATTTTCAGGTAAAATGGTGTCGGTAGCTAAACGTATGCCGACATTGTAAGCTTTTAAAGCCCCATTATGTAGTTTTTCCCTTGTAGCGCCCCCTTCAGGTATTTAACGTTTACTTCAGTGTCGTAAATACCCAGTTACGATAGATCAGGTGTCGTGAACCCCTGGCTCTCGAGCCATATATGGCTCTTCCGGTGACGCATATGGCTTTTTTGAGTTTGAGTTTAATAAAAAAAAAATCTCCGTCCGCCCCCCTGTAACTTTCTCTATCCTCCAGATTACAGGAGAAGTAATGTCAGGTCCCTTTCTTAAAGACGTCTTTGTTCTTTTATTAAACTAAACGTCTGTTATTGATCGTCTCCACAGCAGCATGTCACTCCGTCTCATTGCGTAATCACTGCCAGAAAGCAAAGATCTTACATAGTGGAGTATTCTACCCACAGACCCCCGATGGCAGTGACGGAGGCGCAAATCGCCATATTAAAAGTCATTGTAGCGGCACCATTATTGTTATTTTAAGGTAGGAATTGTTACATAGTGTTGCTTTAAAGTTGAAAAAGTTTATGTGGAGTTGAAGCTTTGCTCCATAGGAACCCATTCATTATTTATTCCATAGAAATAGTAATCATTTAATAATGTGAAAAGTTAAAAAAATATCTGAAAATATACAGTAAAAGAAGGTTATATCAACATAAAAAAATGATTGAATTAGTTGAAAGTATGAAGATCTTAGAAGCTTATACAATTAAAGACTTTCTCCATTGTGATCCCATTCAAATTAATAACCATCTCATATGTATAATATGAACAGTTGAAGAGTTAGAAATATAAAAAAGTCATAGCATTCATGAGCTGAAGGAGCTGAATATTTTAATATTTGAACAGTTTCTGTAGCTTAATATATGAAGGAGGAGAAAGGGGTTCAAAATACGTACGGAAGAAATAGAAGAAGAAGTTTCTTAAAGATTTGAAGAACAATAGTCGGACTGCTGAAGCATTCCAACTAATTAACGGCAAACAGGGATTTACAGTAAAGTCTTATCAAAATGGTTCGTCCAGACTCTCATGAGGGCTGCGCTAGTTAGTGATTTTCTGTCTCCTGCAGGAGAAAAGCAACATCAGGACAACCAGGGGGAAGGAGGCAGATTTAGTCTGTCAGGTGTGTTGCAGTGAAAGGTTAGGCCTGTCAGAGCGATTGGGGTGTGGAACAAAGCTGACTAATAGTTACAGCAGCACATCTGTCCCCTTCCATTGACATTGCTTTATCTTAAGCAGTAATAACATTTTATAGATCTGTTGGTGGACCGTCCAAGGTAGTCATTCCACACTGCTCCTCTCTTATCACCGCGGGCTAAAAGTTGTGGTAATGTTTGCTTTCTGTTCTGTGGGCATTGTGGCCACAGGTTGCAGTGAGCCAGTGTCTTGCAATTCCTTTTGATATATTTTACAATCAATGATGCCAGAGAAAGATTTATAATACCAACACGGGACATTTATTTGTGTGGTGTCAGCTGCGACAGTCTTTCATGACGCTACGACACCATACACTCTGGCAGTAGAAAAAAGGGCTCCTCCCGAAAAAGGTATTCCATGATAATAATGTCTTTCTCTGTCATCGACTCTAAAAGCCACATTGCATTGTTTGTCTTTCCATGAGGCATTTCTTGTGTGTGAGAAATGGTAAATCATCTTACAGTGAGAGGAAGCTTAGTTGGGACCTCGTCTGAGCTCTGTTTACTCGAGTGACAACTTTAAAAAAATTGAAGTACTTTTGTACTTTATTTTCAGGGAAATAGAAAACAAATTTGGATTCCAGTGGCACTCTGTCTTGACCCGACATGTGGTCTGCAGCCTACATCGTTTTTTGTGTGTGTATTGACAGGCGGGCTTGAAAGAAAAGCCACAGTATTACACCTCCAGCTGTTCCAATTTCTCATCTCTGCTTTTGAAATGATGCTGCCGCTGCTGTAAGCTTGAAACTGAATTAATAATGAAGAAAGTCAATAGGTCTCATGATTTTTTTCTTCTAGGAATCACCTTGAAGTGACTTTTCTCATGCTAAAGTTGGGACTATCTTTACCTCATTCCAATGTGAAGATATGTTTTTGTCATTGTTGTGTTATCCTGTCGAAACCTCAAATTTGAGAGCCTTTAAAGGGAATGAGGGCAGTTTCGAGGACAGTTAAATTCATGTCCAACAGCAAGTGGCCTCTTAGTATTTGTCCCCTTTTTTAAAGCAAAGCATTTAAGGGAAACAGCTCCTACTACCCTGTCACCTTTTTGTCGCATGTTTCTGTTGCACTCATTGTCCAAACCTCTGTTGAGAGACATTTCAATTTCAGTGTGTGTAAGCACTCGGAAATGAGATTGTTTTACGTCGGTTCTGTTTTCTGCAAACTAATAAAATATTCATCAGCTGGATGCGATTTGGAGACCCACTGATCAATACAGTGCCTATTTTTATGAGAATTCTCAGTAGAGAAGCCTTGTCAATCTGTCAGAGATCATTAGCAAGGGTGCTGGTGTGATAGATTGTGGCTCTGGTGGGAAAGAAAATCAGGTAGGCCTGACATTAACATACCAATTTTCCATTCGTCTCGTTACCAATTTATTCTTCAGAGAAATGGATTCAGTAAACAAACAACGGAAGTTTTCCATTTCTCACCGCAGTAGCCCAGAAATTCTGTCTTTGTTAAACACAAGGTTATCCTCGAACAGAATATAAGCCTCTGTGCATAATCCCCTATATACTGTATCTCACAGCTGTTTGATGCATTTCCCATTCATGTTTTGAATTCTTCAAAACATTAACAGGACACTAGAGATTTTTTTTTTGAATACAGGACAATTACCAGAGTTTATTCAAAGGAAGGGGTTGTAAGTTGTCTGGCATTGTGTTGATTTAATGTAAGCGTATGTGTGTGTGTGTGTGTGTGTGTCTCCGTTGTCAGCTTTCGGTTCAGTTTGTTTGCAAAGCGATAGTCATACATGCATATCCAGTCTGTACAATTTGTCTACCTAAAAGTAAAAATCTAGAGAAAGACCTATTTAAAAGTATTCTAAACTGAAGCAGGTGTTGAATTTTTTTTAAAGTGTGAATCACTGCAACCAGAATATTCTTAAATATAGTCATATTGGCTGATGGGTCCACAAGTATACGAGATGAGCCACATACCACCAAAGATATACACACATTACTGATGAAAATAAAATAAATATAAAATAACAATACGCCAAAAAGGTAAATATTACCACTACTACTATTTTAATTACTACTACTGCTGCCACCTCGACTCCAATGATACAGAAAGGCCGAGGGCTGGCGGTGAAGTGGGATCGGTTACATGATCACGGAGCATCAGAAAGGATCAGCAGGGTTAGACCTGCTGGGTCGTCCGTATTGTTATCGATGCCTTTTGTAATTATTGTTACGAACATCTCCTCAGCGTTACTACCATGTTTATAATTTAGTTATTTTGTGTTACTTTATCGTGTTATCACATGTGAATGCCATCGATCTAGCTGGAGGGAGCTGGCTCACTGGCTCACTGGGGTCCTGACAGCTCTTGGACCCTAATGAGGAGGCCTGCTCTGCAGCGCTTGGCTGTTGGATTCTGTTGTGGTTTTGGTTGAGGAAAGGCAGACGGCAACCAAGTCTTCCTTTCCTTTACTCGCTCGAGAGATCCAACAGATTGCCCCAAAACGACACACGCTAGCTGCCACGGACAATTTTTTATTATAAAAGCAGCCTTTTTTACATTTGAAAAAGGAGTCTCCATCAAACAAATACATATTAAAAGCAATATACTTTTGTTCTAGACAAAGTTAGTAGCTGGACACTGAATTGAAATGGAGAAATATTAGGATGTCAAAGTCGCATCTATTTACCTTCTTAGATTTTTTTTAATTTGAAGCAAAAGCCCCCCCCCCCCCCTAGCATGACCAAAAGCCTCTTTTAACCTCATGTATTGTCTAGCTACAACCTGACATTTACATGTAACCAGCAGGTGGAAATGTCACATCCAATTTGTTTATCTTCTTATGTGATCCTTGTTTATAGAATGCTATGCTCACTAGTAGCCTGGGATACTCCAAATCATGACTGTGACTAACAACTGGCCCCGGTTTGTTGTTGTTAGGGCGATAAAAGATGAGACCAGACGGCAGAATGAATGTTCAAAATGATGGAACGTTAACTCTTTTCCACCAACAGAGAAGCTCTGCGGCTTGGAGATCATATTCTTTGTGAACAATGTTGCTTCTAGCAACCCAATATCTCTTGCAATTATATATGCAACCCTAACCCACATTAGTAGAATGTATGCTAAACCACGTTTGCTTTTGGATTTTTATAGCCGATATTAAAAATAATTTAATGTTAATGTATGATATATCAGAGCAATGCATATAATAATTGAAGTGATATTTATATTCAAGACTTTACTGAAGATCATCTTTTTTTCTAGGTACAAGCTATTACCATATGTAGAGATGCATTGGTTGCAATATTCTTGGCCGATTATGATTTATTTTTTTTAAGTCTTACCTTCTGATAAGGATTTTTGCTGATTCCAATTTTCTCTCCAATAACTATAATTGACAGCAAAGCTAGCAAGGCACTTTTTTTTTCTTTCACCATTGTCCCACGATATGATGTCAACTTTCCTTAAGTCAGTGTAAACCGTCAACAATTCTAAATGTTATCTCTGTGAACAAAAGAGCAGCCGTGACAATACGTTACTTTTCTATGGAGTTGTGGTCGGGTGCTTCCAGCAGGCCCATGCACTGCGTGGGGACTGAAGCCCAATTATTTTTCATGCACCACATACACTCTCTGTTTCAAAGTCTGTGCTCATGGTATGCTTCGGTGTTGTGGCATATGTGGAATAGATTACATCCACATATACATGCCATGGCAATTTAGTTTGCTTCTTCCTCCTGTTGAATTAAATCCATCAAACCTATTCACACACTGTCCAATAAAACCACCCTCTCCCATTTGGCCACCGAGCAGAGCGAGCGTCTTGCTTTAGGGCACAACCACAGTGGTGCCGTGGTATTTCAGAGAGAAGGGAACCGCTACGTCTGTTTTTTATCTGGCACAAACAGAACATAATCTCAATAGCTTCGCACTGTGGATGTGTGTGGGTATGTGTGGGTATGTGTGGGTATGTGTGTGTGGGTTTATTTGTGTGTGAGGCTAATGTCATCATTAGACACGGCACAATTCATTTACATATAACAGGAAACATGTGAACGGTGGAACAGTTGTCTGACAGTGTCAGTTAAATAGGACTATTTTAATTGGATAATATCAATCTCTATTTTGTGATCACCTTTTTAGACATATTTTTGGATAAATAAGCAGTAAACCTTTGCTCCACTGTTCACAGTTGTTCTTCATTCACTTGTTTGGGGATGCTGTACATGGAGCTCAGGTACAGTGAGGTCACTTTTGATTGTTCGGGGTTGTAGGTGTGAAGCTCTCGCAACATGCCAAAGGCATGCTGGTATTGTTATTAAATGACCCAGGGGAACTTCTAGCTTGCTTTTGGCCGTCAATGTTAATGCTTTGCCCTTTTTTAAATGTTGTGACGTGTTTTTGTACTGAGGACTTTGAGACTACGGTGCCTCCTGATTATCTTTTTTGTATTTAAAACATTTCTGAAAGATATATGCTATATCTCTCTTTCTTCTTTGTCTGGAGGCAGTGTCTGTGTTTGAGAGAAAGCACTGCTCAATTACTGGCTGGCTGGGCTTCTTTCTCAATACCAGTGAGGGGGAAAAACACATGCTCATTACGCTCTCATCTACGGTCAGTGGAGAATCGGCAGAACACAATTCATCAGCTTGGGTCTTATCCCTGTGGTTTTTGTTTCACAATTGTTCGATTTTTAAAGATGATAAACTAACCCTTTAAAGAACTGGTATTATTATGTATCGCTCCCAGCAGGAAAGCTTTCCAACGATTAGAGAGACGATGTATTTAAGGAGCGTGAATGATGTACATCAAGGAGCGCAAGGACCTCTTCATCTCAACGACACTAGGTAGTCACACGGCGGCTTGATGAGTTAAACGAATGCGGCCAATCTCGATGGACCTGGATGGGCCTCGTTCACGGAGGAGCACGTTATGAACGATCACATGAAATGACTTCCCTGCTCTCTGAACAATTACAGCATGGATGAATCATAATCCAAGTGCCTGATTGACTTGAATGTCTTTTTTTCACTTTAGGTTTATAATTGAGAATATAGTGATAATTGTGTTTCCTTTTTAAGGCGGAAACTTTTATGACTACTCAACTGAGAATTCCTACAAAGGCAGAAATAATGGCAGACAGTATTGCACCAAAGCAGAGAAAATTGCTTTAAATGTGGCGTAGCCGACACTGATGAGAGAGAGACGGACAAAGAAGCAGCTCAATTTGTCTTTGCTCAATTTGAAATATCTGAGGAGACGTGGCCAACATGCAGGTTACTGAGGGAGGGAGACTAGACTGCAAGCTTATCATATCTACAGAGGGAATTGGGTGTGATTGGAGTAATTTAATGAAGTATTGAGAAATCTGTCTCACAACGCAGCAAAAACTTTCAAAGTTGTAATAAACGTTCAGCGGTTCTGTGAGAAGCTAAGCTTTTCGTAGTACTGCGGTGGAGTTGAGCTTTCAGAACACTTCTTTTACCTGACCAAGCTGGACTTCATCAAATTGAAGTTTGACTAAGGGAAACTGCCTCCGTGTGAGCCGATATGATTTGCTCTCTGCCTTCACAGAGATTAAACAATCAACTGCATTCCCAGACTAGTATATTTCTTTCAGTATGTAATGTCCTCCACACTTTAATTGCCCGGAGCAAAAAAGTTTGCATTATATCAAAGTTGACAAACAGAAATGACCTTCTAAATTGTACATTTGTGTGCTGGAATTGGTTTTGCACGTGTGTTTCTTTGCTGGTAAAAAAATACAAAATACAGCAGGCATACATCCGTGGGTGCATTAGTCAATTAGATGTCTGTTGGACTTTTCTCGACCACAAGGACAAGAAGGAACAAGAGTCTGTGCCACTGCATGATTGACAGAGCTAGTGACAATTAAACTGCAGCTGTTAAGCAAAAGAGAGGATTTGGATGATGAGAGATGTCCGCTAATGTCCTGCCTTGGCCGGCCGTGCCCCTCCAGGCTGAAATGGACCGGCTTTGCTCGTACCTGTGCCCAACTGCAGAAGGCAATTATGCTATCGCAGCTTCACGTCTGCTGTATTTCACTTCTATCTCTTAATTGAAAGAACTCTGGAGTCATTTTATAGCAACGATGAAGGAAATGTGTTTTACCTGCCTTCAGCTTGTAGAGAATAGAGTGAAACAGAAGAAGAATCTCTAGCTGCCTCTGTAATATGATTTCACCCCGAGGACACCATTTTAATAGTCAGGAATAGCGCTCCC
This sequence comes from Liparis tanakae, assembly GCA_036178185.1. NCBI lineage: Eukaryota > Metazoa > Chordata > Actinopteri > Perciformes > Liparidae > Liparis > Liparis tanakae. The sequence continues at coordinate 15,494,867 of CM070107.1, forward strand.
ATTGAGGTTACTTTCATTTCACAGGCATGATGCATCTTTTGTGCTGGCTTGGCACAATGGGGATGTACGATTTTCAGCTTTGTCATTAACGGCCCTGTATTTAAAAACTGCTATTAAATTTCTGGAGGGGTTGCATTCACAATATCAGCAAACGTGGAGGCCAGCCATATGTCATTTATTATGTTTTTAGATATGTGTTTGTGGTAAAGGATAGAACAAGGTTACACATTCCTATCCGGTCCTTTCACATGATTTAGAAGCAAATCACCTTCACTTGGATTGTGCAAATCACACAATAAATTATGCATACTGTTGTTTAATTGGCAGGTGGATGGTGGTTGTGGGATTTCACAGAGAATGTGTGATGTGAAAGGTGAGGTCATGTTGTGTTTTGCAGAGGCAGTGCTGGATGATTTCCAGAGGGCTACCCACTGTGCTGGCTCTCCCCTTCCAACCCCCCCTCTCACCCCTCACTGCCTCCTGATAGCAGCCCGTTTACCCTCAGGCCAATGAGAGGGACATTTACCACATGGTCATGGAGCTCTGATTCTCTTTCTGTATAAATAGTCTTAATATAGTTGCCCTTCTCACAGTGAAGGTGTTAAGAAAGGACATGTGTTTGACCTCATTTGGTTATCCGACAGACACTTGAATGGACAAAGGTGGCCATTGCACCTTTTTAAATGTAAGCAATTTTCATTCCAAATTAAAGGTTTTTGTTAATTTCTCCCTTTCAAAGAGAAAATGAATACCGGAAACATTCTCATGTATTTCCACACAAAGCGGGGTGTAGCGACAGGGAGACTCATTTTCGAGAGGAAGTTGATTTGAGAGTTCAAAAGTTGGCAGAACAAAGACCCGGGGATCCGTCATGGAAGATGCGGCTGTGACATGCTCACACCCAAATTTGCGCCTCCAATCCACTCTCTGATCCCGTTTGACTGAAGATAGGCCAGCTTTGTTTCACTTTTTATGACGAGCTTTAGGGGAATAAACTAGCTTGATTGTCCCGAATATCTGCATGCTCTCAAACAGACTATATGTGTGATTTTATTACTCTAATAAAGGGTGAGCATTTTATCTTACAAGTTAGTCAATTAAACACGTGTATATTTGCTATACTATAATAGGTAGCAGTGAATCCAAAGGTTTTAGGTGACAACAGGGCATTTTTTATTTCATTGGCTCCATCTTTCAACGGAGATAACGGAGCCCTTCTGCTGCTCAGCAGACTCTTGCTGTGACAGTGTGACTAGTGAACTCCCTTTAAGAGCCACCGGATGTTTACTGTGTCTTTGCTATATCACTGTGATGGGCCTGTACAAAGTACCGCAACACGGTGGGGCAATAGATTGGCACCACCGCTAACGATCCATTAGCTGTCGTATTGCAAAGTGTGCCAACGGTCAAGCAGTAGCTCCCTCATTACATTACATTACATTCAGCTGCCACTTGTATCCAAAGCAACTCACAATCCTGTTACATTCATACGCCGTAGACACAGCGACAGGGAGCCATTCAGGGTTAAGTGTCTTGCTCAAGGACACATTGACTAGGGGGGATTGAATCGCCAACCCCCTGATTGAAAGGACCTGCTACCCACTGACCCACAGTCACCCTGTCTCAGTGCACCCATGTCCATGGGGAAAGGAAGAGAGGATCGCTAATCAACGAAGTAAGGGCGTGTTATGAGATGTTCATAAAGAGTCACATCTGCAGTGAGAGCGAGGGGTGGGTCTTTTGAGAGTATCCCGTTGTAAATAAGGAGAGCTGATTGCATTATAATAAAACAAGAGAGGTTTCTTTAGATAATGATTTAGATTTATATAGCGCTTTTCTGAGTACCCAAAGTCGCTTAAAATAGATAAGATAAGACTACAATTAATTAGTTTGACTTTTAAAGTTGAGCAGAAATGTAATTAAAGCTGATAATTCATAACTAATCAATACTAAATCATGAATATACAGTTAATGATCATTCCTCAAATAAGAACTGTAATTTGTAACAGCCACTGTATGACCTAACCTCCCGAAAAGGATCGACAAGGAAAGCAACCACTTGCAATCGCTCAGCCTAGATAGTGTGAGCACATGGGAGCAACGATTCAAAATGGCAGAAATAAATGACTTAGATATTGTAAAACCCATCTGAACCAGATTTCAATATATGTCACATTTCCTTTTGAAGATAAATCTGTGATCTGACTTTGAATTGAGACAATTAGCTGCAACATCTGCTGGAGCAGATCCGCCGACAATGAGGGACGGAGCCGCTCTCTCAACGCTGTGAAACGGTTGAAGTGCTCGGGCCTTTACAGGGAAGCTCTGACATGCTTGTTGTTCTCCACTTCTTTTTTTTGAAAAGTCTAACAGCCTACGTTTGCATCAATAGGACCATTAGAGAAGTAATGGTTAGCTTTGTTTAATTAGTGTTCCTGTCTCCACGCTGCAGTCGGATAAATAGACACAACTGCTTCCTCTGCACAGCTACGCCCCCGTTGTTAACCCCAGACCCAAGCCGCCTGTCGCTGTCTGATGGTGGTACGTTCTTTTGTCTGTTATGCAATAATTGCAGCAGCATGTTGTGCCCTTGCACTTTCAGACTTTCTTTTTGGAGTAGTTTCAAAATAAGAGAAGGTGATTTAACATGTTTTTTATCATCAATGACAAAACAGAGTGAAGTGCCTTGTATCCAAATCCGATAAGGAGTAATGCTTGAGGTTTTTTTACATGGCTAAAATGCCCTTCAGTAATGTGTTTCTAATTGGAGTACACCATTGTGAAGCTTAATCCAACTAGGAGTACAATTACATTAACATGGTCAGAAACTGATGTTTACATGGACTTCATCTTACTCCCATCACTGCATTAATCACAATGGGATTGGATTATCTGTGAGCATGGAGACGAATGTCAAGTTCAAAACCGATTGCCAATACTCTGACACAACTGCTTTCTTCTTGTGTTTTCTTTTCGGCTACTTGCTTTGTGTCTGTCATTTTAATATATCTTGTCATCATAACGATCAAATATGCATTTGAAAGCAGTGTTCCTGGTATATTGAGTAGCTACAGACGGCACAGCGCTCAACCTTCCTTCCTGCGTTGGGCGCTTTGATGGAAGCGCTGTCCGTGGTGCTGAAGCACAGGCCCTGAGTTTCATTGCACAAGGTTGGGAACATTTAGTTTTCTGTGGCAGCAGTTTTTCTCTGTGATTTATTTCATGAAATAAATAACAATTCATCATAAAAGAAAATGATTACATTGTTTGGAGGAGTTAGGTTTTCCAAGCAGGTTAAAATTAATTTCTTTTCACTGTGCCCCGTAAGGCTTTCACAGCATCTCAACATGTCAATGTTGAATTGTTTTTCGGAATTAATGTTATTTACTACTTTTTTAAACTTACACCCTAAATCACTGCAATTACTCACAGTCCCGCAACGACAATTTTAAGATTGCAACGACTTTATTAAATGTGTGAAACCAATGTGAGCCGGCAGCAACGCTGTCCTTTCTGCACTCACTGACATTAGGAACCTTTAGCTGCACCTGGTTATTTACAGGTTTCACTGTATTCTGTTTTAAAGTAATGACTTTGGACCTCATTTGTGTTAATGCTAACAGTACTAATGAGTCTCCTAAAAAGACATATGGCCTGCCCATCCTGCCAACTGCTGCACACACGGTGTACATGATGAGGGATGTGGTGCCCAAGTGCAACTGTTACTGCCTTCCCATCTGCTGGGGACTTAGGTTCCCCTCTCTTTTGAAGCAATGCATGGTCTGAAGGCCATGTGATGAGCTTGGAAGAGATGTACATACGCCCAAGAGAGAGGGGGAGAAGTTAGCTGTTCATTGTGCGTCATACAATAAGGCCTTCTTCTCTTTTGTCGGTCATATGGATGGACAACGATTTAACGCTGCGAGTTTGATGCCACTTTGACTCTCCACTGTATCAGATGATGATGTCGTTTGTTCTCAGAACAATGTCTAGATAGCCTCCATATTTCGCAGACATTTCAGACATTTAATTCAGCTAAGTTATAATTGTTGCGGTGGATTTCGAAGACCGAGCTGAAACAACTTCTTTTTGCTGCTCTGCTCTCGAATGAAGAGGATTGGTATTCTTAAAGAAGCAACCATCCAGATTGCCTTGTGGCCATTCTGGAGACAAAGTGCCATCAGATTATTAGCCAGCCGAGAGTGTTGCCGCTTGTTTGTGTGTAGGTGGAGCGGTGATTAGTGCTGCTGCACAGAGGGAGGCCAGGATGAAACGCGTGTGCCCAAAGCAGCCTCCGAGACCCGGCTCGCCTGCAGCCACACCCGCAAGGCTCCACTGCACCCCTCAGTATCCCCGGGGGACTCGCTCTGAGGTGTGACGACTTTATTCTTCTTACATGCTGCTACAAAGTGACTTTGAGTACAACCATTGGTCTTCAAAGACAATTATCCAATCCGGTAATGGAAGGATGTATTTCTCAATGACTATTTCTGTCTGCACATTAATCACACCGTATGCCAACGCCCAGCGCAGTAAGACTGTGCATTAGGAAATGTGTTTCAATATAACTGCACAATCACATGTACTGTTGATATTGGAGCCAATAAGATCACAAACTGAAGGTTTTCAATATTCTTTCTCAATTTTTGGAAACTTTGAATAGCAGCAACATGAGTGAGGATTGACCAACTTGACCTTCCTCCTTTCTCATAATGGTTTTCGAATGGATTTTAGTCTGATAGCCACCACTTTCTAACTTCTTTAAAAAAAATCTCTATTGTAAAACTGTATGCAAAAAAAACAAATGTATTGTCGTCGTCCAAAACCTCAGAGGGTAACTCTTTTTGTCATCACCACAGAACCCTGTGGCAGGGATTGATTGCTGCATTCCTGATTCCTATGGACCCGCTGGGCTGTGCAAATGCCTTTTGACGTGGGGCGCATTCTTAATGTGTCAACTGAGACCTACGGCAGAATTACCACAAGCTAAATTACAGACACATTACTCTAGTAGCAGAAAACAACCTGCATTTCAAGGATCTCTTAATGTTAGGCATGGCTCATTGCCTGACTCCCTAAATGGCAAATGTTGTCTGATGAATGCCGACCACAAACACTCGTGTGATGTTGTGTTGAGAACTTTAGTTTAAAAATATGAAACACATTTTTTTTGTTGAGAGACTACGACACAGTCCTGATTTTTAGTTAGGATTCCACATTATATCTTAACGACAAGCAGAAAAAAGGTTAATATATCTATTGAAGACTGCTTTAGGGCAGCTTGTCCAATTATTATCTTAACATAGTGAAATAAAAGTGACTACTGGGTTTTAAGAATGAACTTTTAATGATGTTCTATTACATCACTTTAAACGGGTGACATTGAGTTTCATTAAAGGTCGTTGCACTGAATTTCTGGGGAAGATAATTCAACAGAGGACATGGAGCACCGCTCGCTGTGCCCGGATGTGTGGACAGCCAGGACAAAGCAAAGTGTCCTGAATAGCAACAAAGGCTTCACATGACGGTGGTATAAATGCATTGCATTGTACAATTGCAATCCTCACAGCGCCAAAGCACTGCTTATCAACACACACTCACATAATAAAGCCGACCTGTGACATGTCTAATATAATAATCAATGTGAAGCAAAACTAAAGTACACAGAAAACAAAAAAGAAACAGTGTTTACAAATGCTGTTCTCATTATATTCCTTTAGTGTTCTCATAAGCTTAACTGACCTTCAGGTGATACTAATCATCTGTAACTAATTACTGGTCTACCTGAGTAAACAATGTCGGTTTCCCCATACTGCACTATAAACATTAATCATCGCACGCAAGCGGGGAGTTGTAATTAGTTAGATAGCAATAATTAAACTTTTAATTATTGACCATCGGTTGCACTACAAAGGACACTTGCGTTGGTAATTTGCGACGGTTATGTTTTCTAAACAGACGAGGCTATCTGGAGCTTTCAACAGGCCTATATGGAGTAACCTTCAAAGTTAAGATAATCTCATAATACTTATTCAAATCAGACTGGATGCATGTCCTCCTCAAACTCTCTGATATGCACGACTTTACTGTTCGTAGTTCCTGAGGTTGGAGTCGATTTACCTGCTTCACAGAAAACAAGACTTATAGCCCCTGTTTGTGCTGCATGCATTACCGTTACGTTATCAATTCAGTCACAGAGTTAGGCATCCAATTTACCCCACAAATAAATACCCAGCGACCTCCGGAAAACCTCAGAAGATAAGTCATGAAAATATGTTGCTGTTTTTTTCAAATAAAACTTTTCCAGAAAAAAAAACCCTTTACTTCAGTTGCCTAATCCAAACAAAGATACTAACCAGAAATATCTTTGTTCAACTGGCAGAATGTGAGACTTATACTCGTCTTCAGGGATGTAACTTTACAAACAACATAATCTCCGACGAATTATTGAGTTTTATTGTGTAATATAAGGAATAGGGATGCCCCCCGTAACTAAATGAGCTGCTAAATGAATCGGTTCCAAATTAGTAAAATCCCGGAGCATCAATAGCAAAGCGAGTTCTGCTGATGACACTTCCTGTGTGCATCGTCGTGGAGCGTTCTCTGTCTCTCCGCCGCTCTCTGCACCAGGGCCCGAGTTGCGCTTTACTCACAGCGACTGCTGCTCAGTGCAGCTTGAGACACACATCATGGCGGAGAGAACACAACGATCCAAAGTGTGGCTACATTTTACTAAAGTAGATGTAAATGCAAAAACATCCACAAAAGTAAAGCAGGTAATACCAGCAACTCATCAACGCATGTGGTCATCAAGCTCGTCAATGTATTTTAAATACATGTATTGCTACTCAATAAAATTGTTTACAAACAAGGATAATAAATCAATGTCTATTCTTTGCTTAATAAATTTCCCCATACAAAATAATAAAAAAGAAAAAAAAGCGATAACAGTATCATTAAGAATACTAGTATCGATAAAGTCCTAACGATACCCATCCCTAGCAAGGAGAGATGTCATTCCCAGCTTCCTGAATAAGAAACGCTCACAGTCGTTTGGATTGCTAGAAAGTATTGATCTAAGTAACAAAGCAAAGCTCAACAAATACCTCCAAAGCAACTTACAATCATGACACATTCACACACCGTAGACACAGCTATAGCAATTCAGGGTTTAATGTCTTGCTCAAGGAGACATGAACTAGGGTGGGGATTGAACCACCAACCCCCTGATTGAAGGACTGGCCTGTTCACCACTGACCACATTCACCCTTAATAACATTTAAAAAATGCAGAAGTCTGGAGACTACGTCTTTCTCAGACAGATATTTTTCCTATTTTTGTAGATACCGTGTTTGTGTTCTGATGGCTCGGGTGCCAGTTTGAGTTATCTGATATTTATGACAAGATAAGATAACAAATACAATATGTCAGTGCATCTCTCCACTCTCTCCTTACATTCTAACTGTTCAGTCACACAGAGTTGATGAAAGAGAAGCAGGCAGCGGGCAGGCAGCATTAAAACACTCTTTCCCTTTGACTTTCAGGAGAAACGTAAAAAAAACATTTTGTAACCTGCAACGAGAAGGGGGCTCACCAACGATGAGCCTTGATTGCCTCTTACAGGCTAGAATAACTAATTGTTCTTAATGGAGTTTACACGCACATTATTTCTAGATATTGACTTTCAAAGTCAATTTTCATGCATGTCAAGGGTAAGTCAACTGGATGCACATGCCACACCTCATCCTTGAGGATACGTTAACAACCCATAATAAAACTCTTAACGGATTTGTTTACACGTCAGAAGACTAGGCGGAAGTACAACTTTTGCCAAGGAGGCAGGTTGTCCAGATGGAAAGGCATCACCAGATGGTGGATGCTAGTGGAGAGGAATGGGCTACGTCATAAATGGGGAGGGGAGTCTGTATTCAATATTCAATATTTTGAATTATTCCTCCAGCAAAAGTTGAACCATAGAGCTCCTGAATCCAAACCATTACCTTTAAGGGCTCTGGATAAGGCAGGGAATAGCATTGAATGAGCCTCTGCAGATACTCCAGATGTTTGGTGACAGATGGGCTCCTCATGTGGAAGGCGATGCGACGGTAAAAGACGTGACATGCTCACAAAAGTGGCGTTTGAAGTACTCTGTGGTCGCTTCAGTGCGGCCATATAGTTGCCTGCTTTTAATGGAAAATGTGGCCAGTCGCTATGAGTCAGATTTAGCACATGTGTACATGTTTGGCTTTTTGTAAACACATATAGCAAAAAGTTACACATTCACAATCTGTATTTTTTTGTTTGTGGGGATATTTAAAAAAAAACAAAAGAGACTCGAAAAGACCGCTGAGTGTATACATATTCAATTTTGAGTTGTTTGCGCTCAGTGTTATTAGAGGGGTCTGTGTGGAGTCGTTTCTGTGGAGGACGTCACTTGATTAGAACCATTCATCAAGTCTGTGTGGAGTGGATGGGAGTGAGGACCAAACCGGGCAGTGTTTTGTCTCAAAACATCATTTCATCTTCTCATCTGACAGACCTGCTCCACCCCTTCGCTTATGTCGTGCAAAACTGTCCAACAGAGTCACTTTGCCAAGAATTGGAGTCCCTTTAGCTCAAGACAAACATCCAGACTAATTTCTTGTTTGGGAACAAAACATTTACTCTCCCATTGTCACTTTTGTCTCAGCTCTTTGAGTTTCTCACAGGACTCGCGCTGTTATAGATTAACTAAAACATGCAGGATAGATTAATTCTAGACCCCTACCATTCCATTTCCATCCATCCCTCAGAGGACGCTCACAGCTAATTTGCCCTTGAAGTAAAACATTTTCTTGTTAAGACTGGAGGGCTTTTCTTTCATCTCAGCGTCGTCTGTACTGCAAATTTCAAGTATGTAATGTATGTGCAGCGAAAGGCCAAATGGAGCTTTGCATAGTGAGATAATTGGATATGCTGTCGTATTATTACGCAGGAGAGCATTTCTTTGTATTCTGTGGGTTGCCGGCGATGTTTGGCTAACATCTGCTGTCAGGTAGAGCAACATCTAAGACATTGTGCTTGAAATGTGTAGCAAATGTCTCTACAAAGGTTACTCTCAGAAGAGCAATCAGAAAGTACAGGGTTCCCTTTCACTCCTGGCCTGCTGGATGGGTAATTAAGAAGAAGTAAGGCCGTCAGAAGAAACACCTTGAGGATGCTTTGAACTACGACAACATCTGTAGAAAACCAAATCTGTGGTACACCACTGAGCTTCAATAATGAAAGAAACAAAGCTTTTAAAACTTTATTTTTCATTGTTGCATACATAGTATACACGCATGACATTTGAATTATGTGTTTGACCCTCTCCAAGCTTGGGGAGCAGTGGGGTGGAGCAGTGGGGTGGCTGTAAAGCACCCGGGGGGGGAATTGGGATTCAGCGTTGAACTTTGACAAGACGACGGGAAGAGCTGGGGATCAAACCGCCAACCTCGCAGTAATAGGAAAACCCGCTCCACCCCACGAGCCCCACAGAGCCGGCGTTACTCCACTACGTCTTTTCAAAGCAAATAGTCGTTTGCTGCTAATATTGCTCAACATCTCATATAGAGAACATTTACAGGAGTCGAGTCGGAGCCTCTGGGCCCCGTTCTGCAAATGTTCTGCCCCCTTAAGTTTTCAGCCTTCATCTCAACCTTTGCAATGGTTCACAAGAGAATACGAGGTCTACAATATAATCTCAGGTTATTAAGAGGCTTAAAAGTAATCAATAGGTCATTTATATGAATCCTAAAACAAACAGGGAGCCAATGTAAAGAGGCTAGAACAGGTGTGGTGTGATCCTGTCGGTTCTGGTTAAAAGCCGAGCAGCCTAAATTTAATATAAAGGATCAAGGCACGATGATAACTTCTTTCACATCCAAGCAATATTTGTATTGTAACTGAAATATCCCCAATCTAATCGCTATTGAATCCTGCGTAGGTTGCTAAATCCATCTGCATAATTTGTTCCATCGTCTCTGTTTAGGATCTGTATCTGCAGTTCACCGATGAACCCCATGAGGGAGCCTGGAAGTTCGTATTGTTCTGACAGTCGGAGCTGACTTAAAGCGTTGCCTCTAATATGCATGACTAGTGCAGAACACATTCCGTTTCTTTTACTGATGAGAGGTTTTAGAAACACTGGTTGAGAGTGAAGTAAATTGTGTACTACACCCTTGTTTTTCTGTCACCAATTAACACCATGCAACAGCGATTCAACAGCTTGTGAATAAACCATGTCTACCCACGACGCAAACATCAACGGATCTTTTCTAGGAATTGTCTTTTTCCCTGGTAAGAGATCAGGGTTTTAGCCAATGTACGATTGTACACATCCGCACACACACACTGTTTTATTGATAGACTTTGTATTTTTAGAACAGTTAACTACTGGAAGTATATATTACAGAAATAAATCATTTATCTAATTTAATGGCATCTTACCGCTTAAATAAAAGCATAGTAAACTCTGGTAACATACTTGTTGTGCGTTGATACCGGGTGTATTTAATACATATATTTTAACGTATCTACACAGATGTGATGCTGAAGATGACGGCCTCTGTAGGAGCAGTGAAGCTTTCCTCTAAACGCTGGCGTTATTCAGGCTGTGTGCCTCTCGGCCTCTGCTCCTCGGAGGTGAGCTGACGGGGTGGGAGGGTTCAAGATGCCAGGTGGAAACACATTTCTGGAGTGTAGAACTGAGACTAAAGTCACCTTGCCTGGGGGGAGAACTTGAGCAGTTTCTGGAGTATTTTAATGTCGGTGCTGTGGACGGAGAGCCAGTGACTCATGCTGGCCCAGGGCCACCAGTGTCTATCACCTTCAGATGGCCACTTGCCCATCGGTGGAGGGACACTCCGACTGCTGTTGCTTACAGGCTCTCGGCCTCCTGCTCAGAACAGGTGGCAGGAACATGCTGCCAACAGGGACAACTTCTTCTGGCCTTATTCTGTAATGAACATGGAAATCTTATCTCTGAATTACGCACATTCACTGAACTGATTTTTAGATTGCACATAGGTGTTTGACACTTGAAGATGCGAGAGGTGATAATATCATCAACTGATTTATTTCAGTAATGGACGCTAATCTGGTTTAGGAGTGACACATGGACAAAATAACAGCATGAGCCACAATGTGTGGCCAGGGTTGTTTCTTTTGGGCTAAATAAATAAAATTGACTTGCCTTGACTTGAGATCCCAAATGTGTATAATGACCAATAATTATAAACGATTCATCAGGCCAATCCAGCATACATTTGAAATGTTCTTTCATTTCCCTGTCGGTAAGTGTTTGAGATCCCACACAATGCCTGATGGCTGTTTGGTGAGATACCGCAGGGAGCGGAACGAAGGCCGCGTGGATCCTTGGTGGTGTGTGGCGTTATTAATTGAGAACGTCAATAACAACAGGCCCTGTTTCTTTCTTTCTCTCTCTATCTCTCTCTCTCCATCCTGAGGGGAACATTCATCAAGTGAGGTCAGTGCAACCAGACAAGGGAAAATAGGGCAGATCTGGTCACAGTAATCAGGGTCCTGCTGAACTGGAAATGTCCCCTCCTCTCAGCGGAGCGACGACGTGCCACAACATCAGCCACGCTTTGGTGTGAAATTACTCCAGCATGTTTCTGCCTGTGGTAAATCCATGGGTGATGAATCCAATCAGGTATTAGACATGTCTTTTTCTCACTCCGCGTCCTTTTTTTAGTCTTTGCACACACATTAGGACACACCTTGAACACAGAAGGGAATCAAGCGTTTAAATTCTGCTGAAAATCCGGAATGTGGAGCGGAAGGCCAAATTAAGCACATATTTTGTTGTTATGGTTAAGGAGAACCCAAATGTGTTTGTGAGTTTAAATAACTGTTTCTCCCAAACTAACAACTTGAACACAAACACTTTGAGTCAACTTGTAAGAGGATTTTGATAGTTTACTAACAATGTTTAATATTCTAATTGCTTTTCTTTTGGTTCAAATAGTTACTTGTTTTGCTTGTAGCAACAGTCTTACTTTACTTATAGTGATGAGGATGTACAATCTGCTGGCATTTGCCTTAGGCCCCCTGCTTAATGGAAACATTAAATCACCAGTTTTCCCAGAGCAGCTATTAAGTTATTAAGTTATGCCAAGTGCTGAATACCACTCCATATTGTCTGCTACAGCATGTAAAAGGGACTCGACCCACCCTGCTTTTCCTGTCGATTAGATGATGAAATCCTCCGTGCGTCTGAGTGAGTGAGTGGATGCATCTCTTGTGGTTGCGTTATGTCACACGTTCTCGAAACGCCTTTTATTAACCGGCCGTTGGGGCCTGCAAGCTAGACACTGGCTGAAAACTGTTTGCTCAGTTTTATTGTCTCGGACGGGTGTGTGTGTTCGGGTCACGGGACGTCACACACAGCCGAGTGCAACGCCGACGCACAGCTATGACAACTTGATGAAGTAGCAGTGTGGGGGTGGGGGGGGGCTTGGCACTTAAATGATGCTGGTCAAGATATCAGCTATCAATCATGTCTCATTATGATATCTACTACGCGGGGACATTTTAAGCAGAAGTCCCACGCCACCCAAGAACCAGTATGAAGAGAATGAATGTTGACGCTTGAGATTAGTATTCTGTTTTCATCCCGAACAATTGTCATTCAAAGCTTCTTCCTCGTAGAAGAAGAAGCGGCGGTGGTATTGCCTCGGGAAGTTCAGACTTCTTAGAACGGACATACCTTTTATTGTGAGTTTGTCTGTGATGTGTTTGAGATCTATAGTTGTACAAACAAACGTGGGAATGCCTATAACTGCATTATTACCCAGTCTTGTAGTGACAAGGCAGATATCTCTGCTCACAACTTTCTGACTGAATATCTGCTCCGTGATGAATTCCTGGCTTTGATATCGAGTACCATCTGGCTAAGATGAGGTAATGGAAAGTCCTTTATCCATCAGCCATTCACTTTCTTAGCATGACCCATTGTAAGCTTACATGCACACGGTTTGTACCGTTGCTCACACTTTGTCTTTCCTTGCTCTTCTTTCGGGATCTTTACCCGTGTTTCATTTTCTGCTGCAAACTAATTGAACAAACTGAACAAAAGTTTTCTCGTAGTGGTTAAATGACAGCACGGATATTCCCTCTATTTAATAAAATGACCTATGCAGAATAATTAATCAATAGAAATCATAAACTTTATTAAATACACACCTCCTCATCCAGGAGCTCCCGTCTGACTGATGTTACAGGTGCACAGGCTGCTTGGGCTTGGAGAAATGTTCCATGCTGTCTTTAAAAGATATTTTCACACTAATGCTGCATAACTTAAAATACATCTGTAACATCATCTGTACTTAAGCAACTGAGACATACACAAAAACAACTCAACTTTACACAACTTCAGCTTTAAATCTTCCACAGAAACCTTCGTTCTAGATTTGGAATCTTATTTTCTTTATGCCTCACAAACCTCAGCTGTCTAGAGGACAGAGGCTCATATTTTCATTTACACTGTAGACTGTTGTCGTTCATCATCTTTCAAAGAAACACACCGTTTTCCACTTAACTAAAGCAACATCGCCTCCTGCATATTCACGGGTCACGGAGCTGTTCCGTCATTATTTCCATTCTTGAGTGTTCTCATTCGATCTAGGATTGAACTGAGGGCGTCTGCAGGATCCCAAAAGCATACAGTGCAAAAAGAAATTGGCCTACATGTTGGAAAGTGGTTGAACCCAAAGTTATTCATTGGATGAAGTCATATGTTGAGTCTGGTGGCAGCGCACCTGTTTCCTGTGCAGGCATGTGGTGAGAGAGGCGTGGCTGTACTGCACACTGAACATGACTAAACCAACAGTATGGCTCTTTTTACATGATCTGAGTGAGACGGCTCACTGTGCCGACATCATTTTGATTGTCAGCGTACAAGCTGTAACACGTTTGTTTACATCTTATACATAATGGGGTCTTAATCAAAGATAGTTTTACACAGCCTTTCATTAAATATGTGTACGCTTAAAATCAGGTGTTGAAATAAAGTTGCCATGAGAGTTCAGTAAAGGTGTTTTTTTTCTTTTGAGCCATTTAGTATGGAACTGTGTTCCTTTTGAATCTCCTCATATTCGATCAATTTCTCGTCTAGGCAAAAAGAGGATGCATTTGTACTAACAGAAGCATTCGCCTCGTTTTTAATTTAATTTTTTAAATTTTTTTAACGTGTTCTTTTACATTGATTTAGTTTGAACAACTCACTTTTTAAATGTGCAGGCGCACCGGTTTCTAGGCATAATGGCGAACCGCCAATCCTTATTGGTCAACCCGTATAAACGTTGTATTCATGCTTGCATTTAGGACTTCTACTCAAACATCTTTACACGCTTTGATATTCAAAGATATCTCCTCTTACTGTCTGCCTGAATTTGCCTGATTCCTCCTTTGTCTTAAATGCTCTGTTTGAGCACCTGCAGTTGAATTCCTTAGATCTCTTTCAGAACAGGTTTTTTTCAGCTGCATTTTCAGGCTATCAAGGTTTGTTGTCATTGCTTTCTACTTAAAAAAGGAAACTAATTAGAGAAAATTCAGAAGGCCCCCCCCCCCCCCCCCCCCCCCCCATAACAATGAGCTCCAAACTTTGCATTGAGTGTTTTTTCTGACTTGTCACACATATCAATACATTGAATACCCATTCAAAGTACAAACCCCTTTCTTCACCTGTCATTTGTGAAAGCTTGAAAGCCTCTCATCTTTTCAAGGGTATGCCTTGCTATCATTTGTCTGCACAAGCTTGAAAGCTTCTTTTTACGAAGGAATCGCTATTATTCGTTGAACAATAAGCAAAACAAGGCTAAAACATATTTGACAGAGAGGTCCAAGATGTCAGTGAACATGATGCCTACCTCAGATGCTTTGATCAGTAAACATTTTACAGCCGATACACAATTATATTATATGCCATTTATGTCTTTGGCAAGCACACTTTGACTGTCTAAAGCGGGATGACGCTTTAGTTCCAAATGATTTTGGTTTGATCGTTGTATCCAGTCGGCAAATGGTTTCTTTTTAAAGGGGTGGGATGCTTCAACCTCAAAACTCAGAGGAAAAGTTGCATCTTCAAGAACACGGACATTGCCATTGATTGTTCAACACACAGCCCAGAGAGCGATTCTCCAGGACTACTGGAACCACAAGCTGGCCAGCAGTCAGAGCTTTGGAAATTAGTGATGTCCAGGATTATGTTCTTATAACAGATATCAATAAGAAAGTTTAGAGAGGCAGATATGCACTGATCGGAGCTCACTCTTGACTTTATTCATCACGTTAATGGAAATTCCGTTTTTGCTTTTTTATGAAGGGCCATGATATAATCCTATATCCATCCCATCCTTAGATACTATACATATATTTTAAGGTTTTAGTGGTGGTAAATGTCTTAATGGAATAAATTAAATATTGTAAAGTATATTCAAAGTCAATTAGTCAGTTATGGGAATATAATGCATGGCCAACTGAGTTCCATACACAAGGAATACATTTATTTTTGTTAAATAGGCCATGAAATGCTTATATAATGAATTCTGAAGCATTTGCACCCATTGGGAAACTTAATTTCTTGCAATAAATGTCTTGGAGCACATCATTGTTCAACACTTAAATTGGCTACGCATTGCAAATGTCATGTACTTTTATGAATGAAGCTTCATATTTCGGAGTTACAATGCTTTTTATTAGGAGGCGACAGATGCAGAGAGAAAAACAGCTGATTGTGGAAGAGCTTCACGCTGGTTCTGTATGAGTAACAATCTATCTTTAATTTTGTGTTAAAGGTGGAGAACAGCATGTGTTATGAACTGTAAGACAAACATTTGGATTCTGTTGTTTAAATAACAGTGTGTGTGGTTCACTACCAATCTATGGTGATGTCACATGATGTAACTGAAGTCTCGCGGCTGATGGATTATTCCTCTCCTTTGGTCATACAACGTCAGTTTTAACACACTGCTGCTCCCACAGATCTGTGTTCTATGTTGCCATGACAACTTATTACTGCTATGGCAAAAGAAAACCATGGTTCCTATACTCCATATGGTGAAGGTAAAATAACTCAGGCCTAGTGGAACTGTTCATTTGTGGTTGCTATGAGTTGAAATAACCTGATGCACTAACATGATCTGGTATGATTATTAGTTGGAATGCTTCAGCAGTCCAACTCTTGTTCTTGTAATCTTTATTAGTTGGAATGCTTCAGCAGTCCAACTCTTGTTCTTGTAATCTTTATTAGTTGGAATGCTTCAGCAGTCCAACTCTTGTTCTTGTAATCTTTATTTAAACTTATTATTATTCTTCTATTTCTTCCGTACCTTTTTCGTCCCTCTTCTACTCCTTCATATATTCAGCTATTTAAACAATTCAAATATTAAAAAATTCAGCTTCTTCAGACTTAGAATGGCATTACTTTTCATATTTCAAATGTTTCAAATGTTTGTATATTTAAATACTTTTATGTTATTTTAAATTCATCAGTTCCTATGGAGAAAATCTTCAATTTTAAAAAGCTTACAGTATCTTCATACTTTCAGCAAATTCAGCAATTAAATTTTTCATATGTTCAGATAGCCTTCAGCTATTACTGTATATTTTCAAATATTTTTATCTTTTCAAATTTTCAAATTATTAATTTTTTTAGGGAATAAATAATGAATGGGATCCAATGAGAGAAATCTTCAAATCCGCTTCAACTTGTTCAACTTTAAAAGCTTACCATATCGGCATACATTCAGCTAAAGACACAATTCCACTTTTAAAATGTTGACAAAGGTGTGAGCTATAACTTTATAATTCATATTCTGTTCATATCTTGTATAGTTATTTAATTGTTATTATTTTAGTTTGATGTGTTTATCCGCTCCTCCTAGGAGCTTACAATGGGTGTGTGTGGGGAAGTCTAGAGCTGTGACGTCATGGCTAGAGGGGACAGCTGCGTCAGGATCAAGCGGAAATTATTTTTGTAAATCGCTACTACGGCCACAATTCTTACTCTTTAGACATATTTTGTTGATAAAGTAATAGGAATATTGTGCTTGTCATAGAAATGTGACTGTGGAATCCAACAGTTTCCCAGATGTCTCATGAGAAGCCTTTACGAGGGAGATGTCCACTTTTCTGCTCAGTCATCTCCATTGTAATTCTGAGCCTTTTCAACTTTTTTGAAGCAAACAGGAGCATTTTCTGAACTGCGACTATACCCTCATTTCTTAACCTAAAAAATATTTAAGGAGATGTCAACGTTCAGACAGGCCTGGAGCTTCGGCTAATGTGGGCGTTTTATGGGTGAGAGTTATGGTTCCCTTTCAAACTCAAATGTTCTGACGGGTTGCTTTCATCAGATTCTCAGCTGTCTGTCTCTTCTTTTCAGTTATTTTCAGTTAGTGGGGCAGCTAACAGCATTTGTTGATGAAGAATCGTTCAAATGTGGATACAAGCACCAAAATTACTCTATGGATTCTGCTCTTCCAATAAAGAACGTTAGCCAGCATAAAAAAGCTCATGTCGGTCATGGCCATTTTATTTCCGCCATTATTAAAATATCGTTTTCCATGATATCTCCTGAAAAAAAACATCAAAGCACATATAAGATAATGTCAACCCCTATGTTTTGATGGTCAAGGATTGCAATGATACCATAGACGGCATCATTGAATGCTTTGTGTTATTCATGGCCACCATTTTGCCTTCCTCCATAACCAAATTCTGTATTTTGCGTCATATCTCTTCAGCCAAACACAATAAATGAAAAGTGGTAATATCTACCCCTATGTTTTGATGGTCAAGGATTACAATGATACCATACACAACACCATGCACTTTATACACTGACCAACGGTTTGTGCGTGTGTGTGCCCGCGTGCGCGCACGTGTGTCTATATATGGAGAGATATTAGAGATATTTCATATTTAAGTCATTTTCAGCTATTTTCATTTATTCATTTCATATTTCAATTATTTTCAGTTATTCATTTCCTATTTCAGCTATTTCCAGATATTGTCATTTATTTTCAGTTATTTTCAGTTATTCATTTCATATTTCAGCTATTTCCAGATGTTTTCAGTTATTCATTTCCTATTTCAGCTATTTCCAGATATTGTCAGTTATTTTCAGTTATTTTCAGTTATTCATTTCATATTTCAGCTATTTCCGGATGTTTTCAGTTATTCATTTCATATTTCAGATATTTCCAGCTATTTTCAGTTATTTTCAGTTATTCATTTCATATTTCAAATATTTCCAGACATTTTAACTTATTCATTTCATATTTCAGCTATTTTCAGCTATTTTCAAACCTATTTCGGCTATTTTTAGACATTTTCAACAATTTCCAAACCTATTTCAGCTATTTTAAACCTTTTTCAGCTATTTATTTTTTATTTTTCAGCTTCAAGCTTTCAAATGTTAAGCATTCCAACGCATTTTCAGAAGGAAATGCTCTTTCTAGTTTAAACTTTTTATTATTCTTCTATTTCTTCCGTACCTTTTTCGTCCCTCTTCTACTCCTTCATATATTCAGCTATTTAAACAATTCAAATATTAAAAAATTCAGCTTCTTCAGACTTGGAATGGCATTACTTTTCATATTTCAAATGTTTCAAATGTTTTATATTTAAATACTTTTATGTCATTTTAAATTCATCAGTTCCTATGGAGAAAATCTTCAATTTTAAAAAGCTTACAGTATCTTCATACTTTCAGCAAATTCAGCAATTTAATTTTTCATATGTTCAGATAGCCTTCAGCTATTACTGTATATTTTCAAATATTTATCTTTTCAAATTTTCAAATTATTAATTTTTTAGGAATAAATAATGAATGGGATCCAATGAGAGAACTCTTCAAATCCGCTTCAACTTGTTCAACTTTAAAAGCTTACCATATCGGCATACATTCAGCTAAAGACACAATTCCACTTTTAAAATGTTGACAGAGGTGTTAGCTATAACTTTATAATTCATATTCTGTTCATATCTCGTATAGTTATTTAATTGTTATTATTTTAGTTTGATGTGTTTTTCCGCTCCTCCTAGGAGCTTACAATGGATGTGTGTGGGGAAGTCTAGAGCTGTGACGTCATGGCTAGAGGGGACAGCTGCGTCAGGATCAAGCGGAAATTATTTTTGTAAATCGCTACTACGGCCACAATTCTTACTCTTTAGACATATTTTGTTGATAAAGTAATAGGGAATATTGTGCTTGTCATAGAAATGTGACTGTGGAATCCAACAGTTTCCCAGATGTCTCGCGAGAAGCCTTTACGAGGGGAGAAGTCCACTTTTCTGCTCAGTCATCGCCATTGTAATTCTGAGCGCCTTTCAACTTTTTTGAAGCAAACAGGAGCATTTTCTGAACTGCGACTATACCCTCATTTCTTAACCTAAAAAATATTTAAGGAGATGTCAACGTTCACACAAGCCTTGAGCTTCTCCTAATGTAGACGTTTTTAGGGTGAGAGTTATGGTTCTCTTTCAAATCCAAATGTTCTGACGGGTTGCTTTCATCAGATTCTCAGCTGTCTGTCTCTTATTTTCAGTTATTTTCAGTTAGTGGGGCAGCTAACAGCATTTTTAGATGAAGAATCGTTCAAATGTGGATACAAGCACCAAAATTACTCTATGGATTCTGCTCTTCCAATAAAGAACGTTAGCCAACGCAAAAAAGCTCATGTCGGTCGCGGCCATTTTATTTCCGCCATTATTAAAATATCGTTTTCCATGATATCTCCTGAAAAAAACATCAAAGCACATATAAGATAATCACAATCCCTATGTTTTGATGGTCAGCGATTGCAATGATACCATAGACGGCATCATTGAATGCTTTGTGTTATTCATGGCCACCATTTTGCCTTCCTCCATAACCAAATTCTGTATTTTGCGTCATATCTCTTCAGCCAAACACAATAAATGAAAAGTGGTAATATCTACCCCTATGTTTTGATGGTCAAGGATTACAATGATACCATACACAACACCATGCACTTTATACACTGACCAACGGTTTGTGCGTGTGTGTGGCCGCGTGCGCGCGCGTGTATCTATATATGGAGAGATATTAGAGATATTTCATATTTAAGTTATTTTCAGCTATTTTCATTTATTCATTTCATATTTCAATTATTTTCAGTTATTCATTTCCTATTTCAGCTATTTCCAGATATTGTCAGTTATTTTCAGTTATTCATTTCATATTTCAGCTATTTCCAGATGTTTTCAGTTATTCATTTCCTATTTCAGCTATTTCCAGATGTTTTCAGTTATTCATTTCCTATTTCAGCTATTTCCAGATATTGTCAGTTATTTTCAGTTATTTTCAGTTATTCATTTCATATTTCAGATATTTCCAGCTATTTCCAGTTATTTTCATTTATTCATTTCATATTTCAATTATTTTCAGTTATTTATTTCCTATTTCAGCTATTTCCAGATATTGTCAGTTATTTTCAGTTATTCATTTCATATTTCAGCTATTTCCGGATGTTTTCAGTTATTTTCAGTTATTTTCAGTTATTCATTTCATATTTCAAATATGTCCAGACATTTTAACTTATTCATTTCATATTTCAGCTATTTTCAAACCTATTTCGGCTATTTTTAGACATTTTCAACTATTTCCAAACCTATTTCAGCTATTTTAAAACCTTTTTCAGCTATTTATTTTTTATTTTTCAGCTTCAAGCTTTCAAATGTTAAGCATTCCAACGCATTTTCAGAAGGAAATGCTCTTTCTAGTTATTTATGTTTTGCATTAATTATTATTGTTTCTAAAATATTGTCTCCAAAATATATAGAGCAACGCTAAGCTTGGCATTCAGAAGCACACTTATCTTCCCACTCTGCAAGCTGCGTCCCCGGGTCTCCAGAAAAGCAAAACGCCCACATCTCGTTGTTTCTGCCTCACTTCAGGAGAGTTCATAGTTGTGTTGGTGTTGATTTCATGTATGGCGCTCTACATATAACCCAACCCCACACATTGCCGACAACTTTGTTAAATGGCATCATCTACAGCCAGATACTGGAGCAGTAACGCCGAGTTGTTATTGTCCCACTGAATTACACTGGAGAGCAAAAGAAAAATCACTGCTTCCTCTGGACGTTATTTCGTAGTACACCTCCTCATACTACTGTATTTTCGCTGTCTGGTTCTTAAGGCCAAATCCAATTCAGCACGTATGAATTTGATCATTTTCACAAAGAGTGTGATAAGCCTTGACAGCTCACTGCATAGCACAGTTTTATAGTGCTGTTGAAAATGAGTGAAAATATGAAATTTGATTAAGTGAATCAGATTTCGCATGTGGTGCATGCTCTGAGGAGTGATTTGTTTTCATGTGAGAGTGATCATTACCAGGTCCTCAAATTAGTCATCTCATCATCTCTGAATCGTGACTGTCTGTTTGGCATGACAGTGCACATCACATGACCTTTCTGTGCTGTACGTCATGAATCGTAGCGTCATGGAGCGGCCACAGCTCTACACAGTACGCAGTCCGTAGTGAGCGAGGAGGAGATGCTTAACAATCTCACATTGCTCATTCCATCCCTCCACCTCCAGCATTGGCCACACGTAATAGATTTTAATCAGGCAATAAATTATATCTGATCTTCCCGCTGTTGACTCACTTTCATGCCCCGAAGAGGCTGCCCCGATCGACTTTCCTGATGGATTTCTCTCATAACTGCCTATAGGCCTGTTCAATATGGACAATCTCTTTCATATTAGTCACATTCAGAGAAGACTGATGCTGTATTGGTGTTTTCTGTGAGGTTTCATAGTTTATTTAATACTTTGATGCTTTAACTCCTGTCTCCCAGAGCTGCTCATGGGAGATGGACAGATACATACAGTGGCACCAAGGAGACACTGGAATAATCAGTCTACCTGCAGGCAGAGACCTTTATTACTTTTCTTTTTTCTTCTTCTTATACATGTGTAGCTGCCCGCAGGATCTTAGCACTGGTGATCTTCGACCGCTTTAGGGTCGAGTGCAAATGGAATTAAAGGGCTCATTTTTAAACTTTAAGTTAATGTCTTCCCCCATCCACACCCCTTTTTTAATTTATTTTCTAAGCTGTGCATATTAAACAGTTGGATCTATTAAGTGTGATTGTAACTCGGTATACCACATCCAAAGAAAAACCCTGTAACTTATGAGCCATCATTGAAAGCAGTGAAAGTAGTGCCACCACTTCCATTCCATCGCTCTGTTGTTTTACAAAAGCACCGAGTGACAGAAATAAATGCTTTAGAAAACGTGCAAACAGCAAACTGACAGTAAATCTCCAAAGCTGTGAATACTGCAGTCCCTTGTGTAAAAAATAATTTCCCTTTTAAAATGTGACCTTTATGCAAAGAGAAAGGACAGATGCACCCTTCAGGTCCATAATTTAACAGTCCTACAGAATTAAGGTCCCATATGAAATATTTGCCTCACCTGAGTGAGGCAAGATGCAATGGACAAAGAGCTGCAGTGACCACTGAATCTGGACAACAATTGATTTATATTAAAGTCTATTTTAATACATATTCCCTTGTCAACGTAGCCAGTGGCGGCTGGTGGAATTTGTTTTTGGTAGGGCCATCCAGTATGAGTCAATGCAAAACAAGTATCAAACAGGCATTTCTACTATTTAACATTCATTCCAACACTGACATAATATATATTAATAATAATATCAATAATATTCAGTATTATATGTTTTTTAAATACCATCTTGTAAAAATACAATATAAATATCATAAATATATTATAATAACATGTACATATCATATAATATAAATCACGTATATAAGACGTATAACAGAACCTGTTCATATATTAAGATGCCCCTATGAACCTTGTTAGGGTTACAGTGAGCCTGTTCTTATCCTCCTCCTCCTCCTCGTGTTTCTTCACCTCCTCCTGTGTCGTCCTCCAGCTGGTAGTGACGCTCACTTGACGTTCACTTTGCCCAACATGGCTGCTTGAGCAGGACTCATGTATGTCCTGGTGTTCTCATGTTCGTGCCTCATGGCTCTTACTCCCATAACTGTCCATGCTGGATCTGTCCTCGTTGATTATACCGGCTCGGGCCAGATGACTTTGGACCAAAGCTGAACCTATTCTATACCACTCATTTATATATTTAATCAGTAATTGGCTAAATTGTTCCTCAGATTCAGCCCCAGCGCAGCTGAGACATGCAGACGGGTGGAGAGAGGCAGAGAGGCGGTGCAGGAATTGCAGGAAAAGCATATAATTTGTGCAGGTATCCTAGTTTACACATATTAGCGGGTATATTCCATATCTCCAAAATACAAATATTTACAATTTATATAATTAATATGGTTATAGTCATTTGTTATACTTTTTTGTTGTCTCAACGTGGGCGGGGCCAGGACCGTGGCCCTCTATTGGCCAGCCGCCACTGCATGTAGCTCTGTCGAATTGGAACAATATGAGCCCTTAACGAGCGGATGAAAGGTTTTTGATTTTACGTTCTTGCTTCATTCAGTAGTGCTAGCTTGTGTAAGCCAATAATACAAATCACATTATATATCTGCAGGGCAAAAAGGCTGTTATTCCTGACTTACAGCTTTGAAAAGAAATGTAGATATTTTCTCTCTTTGGAAGCATTTATGGAGCCATACTAATATTTGCCGTGGTTCAAGAGGTAGAAAAACACTCTGTCCTAAGCTTTGTTTAACTAGTAATATGTCCTGCTTATCATTTCCTTAGTTTCCTCAGCTTTGGGACCTGTGGCTGGTACTAAACACACACATATGTGCATCGGCATGTTGGTACATAACCCCATGCCAATGTGTGTGGGACATAACAGTCGGCATCAACGGTAATCATTTACAATTATCATGTGCCAGTTTTATAGATAACATGCTTCTCTTTAGTGCTGTGCATCCTCAAACGTACATTTCTGAACACCAACTGGACGTGCTGCAGCTTTATCTCCAGCATGGTTTTATCTTTATATTTGTGTCACTGTAAGTACAAATACAGTTTATTACAACTGGCCACAGCTGAGGATAAAGATATTATATTATTAGATTGCCATCCATCCGTATCATTTTTGTGAATACAATTTATTCAGATGTGGCACCAACGTCCGCTTGGACCCAAGGAAGAACTGATTTGATTTTGGGAGTCAAAGGTCAAAGTCATTGCGACCTCACATTTTTCTCAT
Organism: Liparis tanakae; assembly: GCA_036178185.1. Lineage (NCBI taxonomy): Eukaryota > Metazoa > Chordata > Actinopteri > Perciformes > Liparidae > Liparis > Liparis tanakae. The sequence continues at coordinate 15,519,104 of CM070107.1, forward strand.
TCTTGTGGATGCGATATCTCATAAGCGCCTGGACTGGTACGCACCAAAGTCATTGCTGGGTTATATATGTTGCTCAAGAAAAACAAACACGAGAGGTATGCCAGTTATACACGCTGCGAGCCGATATGTTCATCCAGATTAGATTCTTACTTTAAAATACAAACCCAAAATAATTCCCATAATATTTGGAAACAGTAAGTGTGCGGAAATAAACGTGTCTATCCATTATTCCCAACTTGTTTGAGTCAGATTATTAGCATTTTATTTGTTGATGTTCACGACCAATATAACCACAGTAAAGCTCAACAAATAATACCCAGTTCTAATAAATCAGAGTCAATCCACTTACATGGGCGAGCCCACACTGGTGTTTGCTGCTATCGAGCACCAGTGACACCGCCGTAACCTCGGCTTAGATTTCAAGTCGTCTATAGCGAGCAGATCAATTCTTCATATTCTTCAACCTCAGACATTTCTGGTATTTTAAAACTCTTTGAACGGCATACACTCTGAAATAATGAAAGTATCAAGTGCATTAAATTATTTTCAATGAAGAATTCAAGCTGAGTGTATCTGCCAATTATCAAGCACTTTTACACTATGAAATTTCATGACGGACTCAACCTGTGAAATTCATGATTGATTTTAGCGCTAAATAAAGTATAACTGTGTGGAATTGAAACACTTTCTGTGTTTGCAAAACCTGCTGAGAAGTTTGCAATAGGTGATTTAAACTTTGGCATGTATGTGTGGGAGTATTGGAAGCTAAGAACACTGCAGCTACAAGAAGACATACTGAACTGCTTTGAAATGCTGTTATACACTGAAATGGATTTGTTTTGGAGTACCATACCTTGATGTTGTTTTCTAGTTTCTTCAGGGTAACATCAGAAGAAAAACATTAATTGATTCAAATTGATTACATATTCGCCAAGTAGTTATTGCACTTGCTTTTTGAAAGTTGCATATTAACACTCATGTCTAATACCTTGTGACCCAATAGTACTAAAACGAGAGCTAGACATGATTTTTCATACATTCCTTGTGTTGATGGTGCCACAGGTAGGATATGCCCAAATTAATAGGCTAGAATTTAGGGTGCATTCTGAATATATATATATATATATATATATATATATATATATATATATATATATATATATATATATATATATATATATATATATAACTGTTCAAATGTTTGGAGTCACCAGACAATTTCTTTTTTCTATGACCTCACACTTGAATGAATTGCAAAATGAATAGAGCATAGTCAAAACATTGACAAGGTTTGAAAAATAAATTGTGTTTTTCAAACCATTTTCAGCTTTGCTATCATAATTGCACAAGGATTTTCAAGGATTTTCTAACCATCCATTAGTCTAAGGCTATTAGCAAACACAAGGTACCATGAGAACACTGGAGTGATAGTTGATAGAAATGGGCCTCTAAACACCAATATAGATATTTCATAAAAAATAAGACATTTCCACCTAGAATAGAAATGTACCACTAACAATGAGTGTATTTCTGGTCAATGTAATGTTACCTATAAAACAGTGCTTTTCTTTGAAAAATAAGGACATTTCTATGTTTTCCTCTTTTTCTAAATAGTAGTGTACCTCAAAGGTACTGTTACATCCCCTTCGTGGTCTAGGGGATAAGCGGGGGGAACGAACACATGACAGTCAAAGAATAAGTGAAAAATATCAAAAGTAAGAGTTACGGGTTCAAATAATATTTATTCTTCAACACAAAAGACACAGGTTCAATGAAGTGGGAGGGATTGGGACAGTTGTGGTTGTGCCAAACAAATGAAATCAGGATAACAAAACTAGGACTGTCTATCTACCTCTATGGAAAGAAACAAATAAAATGGCTTCACTTGCTTCTCTAACAAAGTTCTTGTCAAAACAATACAGAGGCAGCAACAACCAATAGTCGAATGTCTCTAGACACAAAGTACCTATATGTGTGCACAAATGTACAAGGTACCCCAAACTGTCCTCAACCTCTCACCACAAACCTGCAGATCTAACAGTGTCAGCGTAAACATTAAACAATCTAAAAAACAGCCCCAAACTCTTCAGTCTTCTTCCTTTCAAACAGGGCACACTCAGCCGATTGGCTGGCTCGCCTTCTGGCACCCAGGTGCATCGGATTGGCCTGTACAGGTCGTAATTGATGCCACCTGAAGGGAAAACAATGGGGGAGGGGAGAACACACTATAATGACACGCAACAGGTACTAACTTCAGAATGCAAAGCTATATATAGCACCAAACAACTATCTTCTTTGTAAAGTGGAATTCATGCAAGTCTCAATGTATGTGCTCCATAGTCTGGCTCATCGCCACTGCTCTTTATGGCACTCGTATTTCTAATTCCAACTCGCATGAAAAGAACAAGGCAGTGGTCCTCGACGGCCGTTCCTCCAGTTTAACCAGTCACACTGCTACCATGGCTAAGGCTGGCTTGTGTTGTGAAGCACATTGGAGGAGACATGTTTCCCTTTTCTAATGAAACAAAGCTAATCAGATCTACGTACGCTGACTCCCAGCAGTACAACCTTGCAAGATTCACTCAGGAGGAAAGTGGACAAACTTAAATAAAGGGCAAGTCCATCTTGATAACACGCCTTCATGGTTTGGTGGCAGGCAATGAGACAGAAATGTCACATTAGCAATGCCAAGTGGTTTATTGCACCATATAAAGAGTTAAATAAAAGTGCCGTTAGCTGATGTTGGACTATTGCATTTTGGATGGTTAATCTCTAATCAATACCTGACTGTTTACATTTGTAGACAGCTTGCATTTAAAAAAATACGGACACAGCAAATAGTAAAATGTACTGGATGGTAAATCAGGCTTGAATAAAATCCTTCTGACAGTCCTATTCAGTCATTTATCTCGTGTGTTTTAGCTCTTTAATTACTTCTAGTGAAGTGTCTCATGAAGATGTAAACGAGTAGGCCTGCAGCATGATACATTTACTGTTCATATGCCATACACATCAACTTCAGTGGCTGGTAAGGGGAGAACATACTGTTGTGTGTGTTAATTGGTCTTTTCTTAACCAGTATTTGTATGTGGGAGAGCATACTTATTTTTGGGAATTGGCAGATCTCCCTCTAATACACCACCCATTTCATTTATCTCATTAGACTTTGATTATATTCTAGGATCCATTTCACATATTCCAATCATTGCCACAATGTTCTTATTTCCAGTTTTCAAATGTAAATTATCTTTTTTACCGTATTAATATCATTTTAACCAATGTAACTTTCGGTTTTCTGAGAGAGAACTTTTCAAACTGAAGTAAATCGAGGAAATCGATTTTGATGTTGAGCAGTTAGATGATGGACTGCTCCCTTGGTGTCTTCAGTGGCGCAGGACCATGGAGGATGTGATCCCTCACCATAACAACTCTCCCTCCACTCCGATAATGCCGTTGGATCTGGCAGCTACACCCGAAGCACTGACATGACCCACAGAGTATAAGCCGGCATTGGACAAACTCGGTGGAAACCTTGACTGGCACTTCACCCCTCAGTGATGACAACCCCCCCCTCCCAACCCCCCCAACCTACCCACCCACCCCCGTCTGCTTAAGCAGCTATTACTCTACCTGATTGGTAATCATGACATTGAGTGAGGCATAAATCCCTCAGACTGCTGCTGGTTAAGATAGAGGTCTTTGAAGGAACACGGTGATTAAGTGACCTTGGACGGAGCATGGAAAGGGGGCAAGGAAAGGGGATGCTGAGGGGGATTTACTTTTTATATTTTTGGCAGTATAATGATACATTCACAAATGCAAATTACAGTCATACATGTAGGCGGCATTCAAACCGGAACAGCTCAGAGCCTTTTCAAAATGCGTTGAATGCCTTCTTACAGTAGCATACTGTACAACGCACTTGAATGGTCTTATCAGCGTCAATCGTAATGCATTTGCACAAATTGAGATTCCGCAGGGTTCATTCATCCTATTTACTATATATCCTATTTATTTGCTTCAGCTGTGTATAAACACTCTGTCCCCAAGCAGCAGGTTTACTGCAATATATTGGTAACTTTGATGAGTCATAAACATTTATCTCTGCCCACATACTGCCTTTAAAATATTGAATTAGCACAGCTTCAAGGGTTCTACAGTGGAGCTCCAACATGCCGACCAAGTGAAACGCTGTCACTCACAGCTACATGAATGTGGTCCTCAGAAGAACAGGGTGATGGCAGCCGGCAAGGTAAACAAGGTGGTTTGGAGTAATGTGAACGAAGCATCAAAGGCTGGTCTTGGGGGAAACGTTGCTATTTAAACACAACTGTGTTGCACTGTGTAGTCTTATTTTGTTAAAGAGCAGCATATGAATTGGAGTCTTACAATTTTGGACAAATATAATTGGAAATGCTCAGAAAATAAGGGCCGGTGTGGAAATAACTACAATTATCTTTTTAAAAGTTAGAACATCTCACAAGATTACGTTTTCGCCGCCTTTTGTGCCACCAAAGTGCTAATCTACCTGGTAATTGTTTTCTCAAAAAGCCTCAATAGCGCTGTCTATTAGCCCGGCCCTCAAGTCCCACTTGTCCTGCATGTTTTTCTTGAAGAACTCTTCATCTGATCCAAATAAGAAGTGACACATTAACCGGACACCTTAATCAGACCAGGTTTGGACAGGCACTAAATCCTTTTAAAATCCTTGCATGGGGTTTGCCGTAAGAGGGCAGAACAACAGATACAGCTTAAGATAAGTCTTATGAATCATTCATTGTTTACTGGTGCAGAGTTATGCCAAGGAGCAGGAGGCCATTCTGCTTTTTTCTTCAAGCTTTTCATATGGTGCTGCTGTTAATATTTTGTTGACACGGTCCTGCTGTTGTAGAGAGAATACAGGCGACCTCGCTCTGTGGTGTAGGTCAGGCAGCGTCTAATGAAGGCCCCAAAGTCTTACGGCATTGATGTCTTTCCCATTTCACGGCTAGAATGCAGAGCCGTTGAGCGTTGCCATGGGGGGGATGTCCCCGGGTACGAACTGGCATCTCCCAGTGGCAGTTATACCTCGGATTCCTTAAACACAATTACGACTCTCTTTTAACACATCATTATTTTCTCCCCCTGTTTTTTTCAAATGCAGCTCGTTATCTTGCCATGACTTAGGGATTTCTAAGAATTATGCTTTGGAAAGTTTTTTTTTAGGATCTAGAGGGAAGAGACGAGTGCAGCAGCGGTGACGTGCATAAAGAACGGTGGGCATGCGTCCAAGAAGAGCTGTGACATTCTCAAATCGTTCATCAGTCAGCGCAGTCACGGTTCACTCTCTCGTCTTCATCTTCTGATCAGAACTGACGTGGATGGCATTTAAATCTAAAAAACCACAATGCACATGTCAATTCTAGGGACGCAATTGCGATAACGATTAATTAACCAGGTATTAGACATCATTGTGATGCATGGCACTGCATTGCATTTTATGGCAGATTATATACATGGAGATTAAGGAGGAAACTGTATTAATACTGTTGTTGTACTTAATAACTTGCTTAGTTTGGCTCATAGCCCTCTGCTCATACATAATGCATATATGACCTGCAGCTGGCCAGCACACTAAGTCTGCTTTGATAGTGTATGAGGGTTTAAAATCACTAATCTGTGTCCACGTACATGGATTGATGTATGGGCTCAGAGTGTGTGTACGCACATATGCAGACTGAAACTCACCCAAGTGCATTTAAATACACCAACATACTTGGCCTCAATAACTTGTGAAGCATTTATGTGTGATGTACTTTAACCTGTATGTGTGATTTATGTTCCCCAATCAATGTTTCTTTGAGCAGAATATTCCACCCTCATACATACTCACACTAATGCATCATCAGTGCTTTCGCCAGAAGTGTTTTTTAGAGCTCCCAGTTTCTCTCTCCACCAGATGTCATGCATTTCTCAAAATACTTTTAAATAAGACCTAAGAGGATAATTCCCTACTAAGGCTATAGTCAATTAAACAATCTCATAATTTTGTCTTCAAAGAAATAGTTTGACTTAATTTTAGGTATAGGGTATTTTTTAATAGTCGATGATGATATTGATATCACTCTCAGGTGTGTCGGGGTGATGGAAGGAGCTGCTTTAGCAAACAAGTGTGATCATCAATATTTCATTCATTTGGTTTCTTACTGGGCGCTCTTTGTGCTAAGCTAAGCTAAACTGCTGCTGGTGATTTCCTGTGTCGTGTTTGTGTGTATGCGTCTGCGTGCAAAATTGATATTGATCCTCTCAGCTCATTCTTGCCAAGAGAGTAAATCTGTGTTTTTATAAATGGTCCATAACATGCACCAGAGGTTTAACCACCCAGGGTTGGTTTTTTTTCGGGGAAGGCCTTCATTTGTTGTTGCTACCCCACACCCACCATTATTTGAGAACCGGCTTTTATGACGCTACCCTTATATTGTGAAAATATTTCTGGACATTACACCTCATTGTAGCTGAACTTTGATTGTTTTTAGATATTTGTACTCCCTTTCAAGAGGTTAAACTATCTGTTGTGTGTAAGAGTTTATACGTCTGTTTGTGCATGCACATTTTCACGTGGACTTCAGATATAGTCAACTATCCTTTTCTCGTTTTCCCCACACCACACTGGTTATTGGTTGGCCTTGATCTCCCTGAATGCTGACTGTAAACATAGGTGTAATGGACTATCAACACCCCAACAAGTGCAAACACAGCTTTCCTGAACCGAGCAAGTTAGATGAGCCGCAAATAGCTTCTTCAAGAAGCAGCTCCTTCTCAACCTGCAGCTGAAAGATAGGCCTTACTGCGCGAGGAATATTCCGCAGCTTCTCACCACGGCTAACGTTTAATTCGCCACTTTGAGCTGTACACGGCTGCTTTTTTTAACACAGGTTTTGTTTGAATAGGCCTGTTGCTCACGACTTATCCACTGTACCATATTGTGAACTGTGGTGCTGATGCAATTCATGGGATGGTAATTAGGGATGGGTATCATTTGTGTTTTTTCTGATACCGCTATTTTTAAAATGATACCAATGCCTAAACGGTGCCTGAACCGATACTTTAAAAATAAAAGAAGCAAAATGAGGACATTAAAAACCTCTTCCGCCATATTCCCTGTAAAAGCCGACAAACAGCAGATATCAGACTGTCACGCTCGTAGCTCGTATCTAGCGCTAGCTACGAGCTAGCTTAAACATGCTTATAATAGCTAATGTATTATTTGTTGACCTACTTTTATGAATGCAAGACTTGCAATCAACGTTACAGTACTAATCTGTGTTAAGGCTGCTCTTGTCATCATCGGTGACTTTCTCCCCATCGCGCCCAGCCTGACATTGATGTGCTCCGGGCTCACACATCACACCCGGTGCATGCCTCCGCTTTCAAAGTTAAATATGATAGGCTATCGTAACCTGCTGACAGGACGAAGTCACCAGAGAAGTTCAAAATATATATTTTTTTCAATTTCAATCGTCTCAGGCACCAAAAGGAAGTACCGAGATGTGCGTTGCATTTCGGTCCGGGTGGCATCGGTTTTCGGTAGCTAACCCTAATGTTAGTAGCTTACCTCGTTGGAATATAACATTGTTTAGAAAGATACATGAAAACCTAAACTCTCATCTAGTTCAGAGTTTAATAAGACTGAGCAAATAGGAGAGTGGATGCTATATAGCAAAATGTGAGATGAAGAGATCTATAACGGATGTGTTGAGTAATTGGGTTAATACTGCCAAATGCATAGCTGATGTCAAGCGAAACAAACTTGATCAAAATATGTGCTGCAAGAAGAGCTGGCTGGTCCTCCTTCAGCGGGTTTGTAAACCATCTTCCCCGTTCGCCTGCCTCCAAATAACTCTTTGTTCCTCTATAAATCTGGCACATTTCAAAGGCTCAATGGCTTTAATGAGCCGCAATGTTGTGCCAGTGTTGGCTGTTGGGTGTCAGGAATGAAGCTCATGGTAATGTGCCCGGCTGAGTGCCACAGTGTATTTCCCACTGTTACGGTAATGGTACCAGGGTTTTTTTTCCCACTCACAGAAGGCGGATGCTGTTTTTTAGGGGCTTTTGTGTTTGTTTTGACTTTGCTATTCCTGCCATCGGCACTCATTTCATATTTGTACACAATTATCAGTCCACGAAACAATGCTGTGCAATAATACACCACAATGAGGCATTCTCATGCAAACACAGCGGCATGTGGAAGAGAGATAAAATAACTAGGGCTGCAACAACGAATCGATAAAATTGATAAAAAAAAACAATTATTAGAATAGTTGGCAACAAATCTCATTATCGATTTGTTGTCTCGCGTGATTATTACGCCACTCAATAAGTCGCGGAGATGTTTGAGTACGACAAACCAAAGTTGAGCGCAGAGCAGAGCAACACAACAAAGAGCAGAGGGTAGGAAGACCATGAAGCTGCGTTGCGATAGCCAATCAGCGCTGAGGTCATCACCGTCGTCATGACGCTGGTGGATCTAACCGGCTGCTGCTACTAGCGCTGTAAGCTAAAGTTATTCAAACGTAGGCGGTGAAAGTCACCGAGCTGTGTGAGCCTGTGGGTGATGTCATGAATGAACACACCAGGGCGTTAGATGTTCCGACGTTTGTGGGATGTCCACAACAAGTATAAAGCAGAACTAGTGGTTGGTTCTTCCGTGGCGGATGGCGAAAATAATAACCTTTTCCACAGAGCAAAACAACGAGATAAGCCCCTCCCCCTCTCAGGCGCAAATGAACCATAACGCGAGTAAAGCGTTGTCAGTTCTGCTATTGAATAAAGGCTATGAAGTTAATGTTTTGTTTTCATCGGATTCATCGATTAATCGAAAAAATAATCGACAGATTACTCGATTATTAAAATAATCGTTATTTGCAGCCCTAAAAAGAACAATGGACCAATTACTTTCCCTCAGTTGTGAGTAATTGTGTGTGTGTTTTTGTTGTTCCCTGACAGCTGTGTCAAGAAGAGGCTGTCTGGAGGAGCCCCAGGGAATGATGAATTGACACAAGAGGTCATTTGGTTGCCTCGTACTTGGCCCTTTAGCTTTCAAGGTGAAAAGGCATGAAAGGAGGTAGAACATCAATAGGTAACTGCTGCTCCGAGGTCCAGGGGCAGTTTCTTTCATGGCTTCCATTGCCAGCTGAGAAAATGTCCCTCTGCCACCGACCCTCTGCTTTTCAATGGAAATCAATTCAGCTTTTAAGGCTGGGAGATATCCCTTTAGAGACTTCAGGACGCTGAGCATGCCTCCGCCAACCTCAAGCCCAGCATGACTCTATGGACGCCGTGCTATTTTTAAAAAGAAAATGTTAATAATTTCGGCGCCATATTCATACGCTCATATGCGGTTCATTTGGTATGCGCTACAGACGCTATGTCGTTAGAAAAGGACCGGTGTTTAGACTGAACAGTAGCTTCTAGATCAAACTACTGTGTTGCTTGATGATGGTTAGGTGAAGCGTATTTGTCTGGAGACAAGGGTTAGCACAAAAACAACCTGTGATATGAAGTCAACAGTCTTTTGAGAAATATGTATCTAGATCCATTCAATATGTTCGTGCTATTCCACTATTAAGAAGCACAATAATGATCACAAGTCTATTCCTCGTGCGTTGTCGGGCTACCTTGAGGCACCCCTTTCCCCGCTCAACATCACATGCATTTTAATACTTTTTTCTTCTTCTATTTTCTTTGGTGTGCCACTATTTTAAATCCAGAAAAAAAGAGGGCGTTGAATATTTCACAAGAGACCTTGTTTAAATTGTAAGATTTCAGATGCATTGCATCAGTGGGAATAAGAGAGGCAGAATAGATGAGATGTTTGACCTTTTCCGATTCGTCTGGGGAGTGAATTTGCTGGAGGGTGCCGGGGCAGCGAGCAGCGGCGCGTTGAATTATCACTCTCACCGTTTAAACGCTGCAGACCTGATCTCCCACTTCCTGCACACCCACCACTAATGGATTAGGAACACACTGGGAACAAGATGGAGATGGAGAGAGCGAGTATGGGTTGCGTCTGATTCTCTGCAGGTTAAGCTTAGAAAAACATTACCCTTTTTGCTCGTCACTGAGGAGAAGCAGCGGTGGGTCACTTCGTGGCGTCGAATCTTTAGCAAAAGCTGGTGTCATTCTGCAGAGTGATCGAGGCGAGTCTCTGACAGCTACGGGCAGGGAACATGTCAACACTTTGACGGATGCTTGCTGTATTGAAAGGCAATGATGACTTTTTAGTTGACTGGGCTTCCATTGAACTCCCCCCAGTCCCGCCATCAATGAAAGCGTAACACCACGGAGGCAAAAAGATGAGAACAAACTTGCCAAACTGCTTTGTAATAGTTTGCCGGGGCGCAGAGGACGTCACGTCTTTGTTGGAGGAGAGTGGCTGTCAAAATCCTAATGTCTGGGCAACATCTATGTCCGCCTATTGTGGTCGCGTTTTCAACGTGCTGGGAAAAGAAAGCATGGCCTCCTCTTTGTGGTTTTGTAAAAAAACATACCACTGACAAAAAGGAGAAACAGTCCTCTTTGATTGTCGACTTTGAAACATGTACTGACACTATTGAGCTGCGAGCATCGGCTTGTGTCGTTCGGATTCCTGTTTCCATTTATCACATAATATAATAGTGGTAATTTTTCTTACATCAATGCCTCCTCACCAAAACCATTCACTGCATGTGGCTCTTTACAGAAAGTCCCTCTCCAGTCAGACTCACGTTCAAGTGTACGCGCATGTTTTCTGGGGAAACATGCGATCAACCTGTTCACTCTCATCCCCTCATGCTACATCTTCTCTGTCTCTTTCTCCACCCTCTCCTCACGCCACCCAGAAGCCATCTTGTGTGACGTTGGGGAGTTTCACTGTCACGACCAGGAAACCTGCATCCCCGAGGCCTGGCTCTGTGACGACGAGCCCGATTGCCCCGACGACTCAGACGAAACTGACACAACTTGTAAGTCTCTCATTCCATTCATATCTCTCTAACGCAAACCTGTCACGTGGAACTTGCCACATCGCTTCATTTTAATGTTATAAAAGCTTGTGTGAACAGGTTTTAAGGTCTTCCTGTAGGAACCCACTTCTCTCATTAACACTTCAATGCTAATCTTTCTATCACAAGGTGTTCAGCAAGTCACTAATGTTATGTTTTTACCCCTAAAAAACATCTTATACAATCAGCTGGGGGCGCATTTAATAAACAGACCATAGGTTCCTCACTAAATGTTGTTGTTTGTACAAATGAGGAACTATTTGTACATCATGCCTCGTATCTTGCCCTCTACACCCCTACATTCAACCCTAAATGGTCAATGCAAAGCACCTTGTGAGTGTTGGCCCAGAAATCAGCCTGCTATTCAACCACGGAGACCAGGAACATTATTTTTATGACACAGAAGCTTGTGGATGGGGTGGTCCCTGAATACTCGTTACCCTCTTATTCTTCCATTCACGTAGTCCTCACAATGCCGGTGCATCCAGGTTACATACAGGTGTCAGCACAGTATTCATTTTGTGTCAGACTGATTGCTTCACACCTTGCCAAAATGATCGTGTCAATCAGTGTATCACTCTGCCTAGATATCATTTGAAAATGGAAGTTTGACGGGTTACACAATTTATTTATTCACTTTAGTTTTGTTATGGTTAAATTGGCCAGCACTATGATTGGCACTCGTACTGATGATGTGGAGAGTAATTAATGTGGCAGACTTCAACAATTTACACAATCCATAAGTGCAGACTTAATCTTGTTAATGTGATGGTGAGACAGCGCTGATGAAATATTGACCACAATTAGATTTTATTTTTAAGATTGTTTATATATTTTACAAGGTAATGGTGCTTGTGTAACATTGTTATGTCTCACTATTCACTAGCTCAAGCACAGTACAAATGCTGGCAATATGAATAATGCCTTTCACCTTTCAGTTCCCCAACTCACCATCTCCGTCGCCAGTTTCCCCTCCTCCATAGCTTGGTACACACGGGTCAGAGTTTCCGTACAGACGTGCATATTTTTCCAAGGTTGTTTTCAAGGTTGTCTTTACAGGTCTTCACTCTCGGGTGGGAAGCGCCGTACGCCTCTTTCAGGCCCCCTTTTTTGTACATATGCAGTGGTTATAAATTGGAACTCTGTTTTATCCACGTTTACATGACTGTTGGCTTAATGATTGAATTGCTTATTGTCTTACTGCCACCAGTGACACCTGATACATTTTGCAGTGCAACAATATGGGGCTTGCCTCCTTTCTAATGTATTGAACTCATCAAATTTGGTTAAAACCGGGACTGATAAAAGACCACGCTGACGGCTTAGCTCACACACATAAACTCCAGCACTTGACCCTGCAATCGGCAAACTTGTATTATAGTTGAGCAGCTAAAACCGTGAAAGGCATTTTGGTACTAAGTGCATGTTGCCATGGTGTTCTATCTTGTTTTTTTATTACTCTTTTGCATTTTGATTTGACTACTTACCTCCAAGGGCAGGAAAGTGAGAGAAAAAAACAGCTCAGCAAAAGTGTGGTTGAAAATGGGATTTTATTGGGAGTGCTGTATTATGTATTAAGTGCAAATGATGTATGATGCTGCGAGAAATCGGCAACACATGAAGGTTTACATGCAAACCTTCATTTGTCCTTCACATCAGAACAGGCCGACGCATGCATGCTCTTGGGTATTATTCACACACATCTAGGATAGATGTTCTTTAATGGATGAACAGAAGACTCATTTCACGTTATTATGAGCTGCATTAGCCTCTTTAAATCCCAATGAGACTGTCAGTGTCACACAGTGTATCGCAGACAGGACTTCAAAACCAGAATATTAACATTCACTCTAGGTTCCTCATCAGTGTGACTCATTGGCAGTAGTTAGGACCTCATAGTTCTGCATACATTGACCACATTGCAGAAAAAGTATTAATGTGTTTTGCAAGAGTTCATATATTAGGTGTCTGTGGTAATTACATTTTTTTAACTGGATTATGTGAGTTTGGGTTTGTGCCAAACAGCACAGAGAAATAATGCTAATCCTAATCCCATCACCTGTCACACCTCTTCTCATTCCTTTTCTCCCAGTCTTGTTCCGTATCTCCTCCCTTTCCACTTTTTTTCATTTCCATCTGTTTCAGTGATGTTAGCTCAGGGTCCATTGGTATTTACATTTAAATGTAAAATATATTTTCCTCACCAAAATAAAGTTATTTCCCGACTTTAATAAAAATTCACCTGATGGTAGATGCGGCTATATCTTGGCCTTAGCTATTTAGTTAAATAGAAAGTTATAGAAAAACGATAGCGGAATGTATTCGCTTTCCTTAAGACTTCAAAAGTAGATGTTGTGTATCTGTTGCATCTTTCCCCTTGAGATTTGTGTGTTGCTGCAAGTTTTACGCATAGCCACGCATAGCCGTTCACCTTTACTATCGGGTGTTTCTCTTATTGAATGCTTTATTTTCTTCTATTGGGATTGTGAAGCGTGCCATATTGTTTTCTAATGACAGACTGTCCAAGAGTGTTCAGAGGACCAAGTGCTTTTTATTTTTTTATGAAGCCACACAATTTTCACAATCGGCCTTTGCAAATTGTTTAAAGATATTAATCAGGGTATTTTTAGCTTAGGCTTGTGTCTGTATTATAAACTTAAGGTATGAGCTTTCAAAAAAGTGGCATGATAAAAACCTCTATCCAGTTGTGTTTACATTTATTTATGATTATTATTATTCTTTGCATCCTCCAACTTCATGGCTGAAGTTCATCCGTATGTAGGACAGTTTGAACCTGAAAGACAATGGTGAGTTACGCTAAGGTGTTACATTCAAAGTAAATGTCACATTTATTTCTACTGTTGGCAGATTTGGGTCTACGGGTCCTCGTTAGCTTTTCCCAGCATATTTCTGATATCTTTTCTGATTGCTTTCTTTCTCACCTTTGATCTGTCACTCCCCCTTGGTGATACACACTGTAACTATAATAGATATACTATAAACTCTACATGGTTGCTGTGGCCAAGTCATATAATCTCCAGAAGGCAATTCATTTTCACTTTGATTAATGCTGGCTCCATTTTTATTTACAATGCCCGCAGAAAAGAAGAAACTGCATATTCATCTAAGGAATTTGGCAGAGCTCATTATCATGGATTATATATTGGTAGAAAGGGGAATTAGATCAGCTTTGTCCTGCAAACAGGAGACATCATTTGAATCTATTCTGCCTTCTTGAATGAAAGCAAGGGCTGCCATAACCTGGGAAAATAAGATCCTTTATATAGGATGATATGCACTGACCATAGCCATAGAGGATTACAATACAAACTAAGAAAGTAAAGGTGTAATGCCTTTACTACTTCAATGTCAGAGAAATGTATTATCTTAAGAAAAAAGTAGGTTTCGTACATTACACTCCTGTCTATAAGTAAAACAGAAAAGAGTGCCTCTGATGGCCTCCCAGTTGCCTGTACTGGCTCGGTCAGGGAGATGTAATCACTGCATCTTCAAGGCCTGTGGGAAGGGGAGATGGCCTTGGATAGCAATACCCAGAGCCCAGAAGGAGGCAGCGGTTTATCCGTTCAGCCACGGGCCTCGTGGGACTGGACAGCTGACGACTGTTTTTCAACCTGTGCATAGTTCAAGCAAACACATTCTCACTGCAAAAAGAAAGAACAGTCAAACCGTTGTTGTGTTATGGGGCCAGACAGCATCTTTTGTGGAGATCAGTTAAAGTGGAAGGATTGAGAAATTGCCTCGGATCATATTCGTAGTTTGTGTATCGTACTTACAAGGACGTCTGAATGTCAGGGCTGTCTGGGGACTCGCCGATCTGCTGTTTGCTGTGCATTGGAGATAAAGTGGGACGGCCATAATTCACTTTCTGTAAATATCTCCTCCAGTTCATTTCTTTTAAAAAAATGTGTTGTTGCTAATGACTGTCGGCGTGCGGCTCTCTCCCTGCTGCCACACGCATGCAATCACTGTGGTAGAACTTAAACCCTTCATGAATCCCACAGAAGGGGATTTCATGGACTTTTGGCTTGTCTCTGTAGTGCTGCCACGAGGAGCTCTGTGAATCGGGTGGACGGGGGGACCAGTGAGTCCTTTGAATGAATTGTCACTCCCAGAGGAAGAGACAATGAAAGGGGTCAGTGGCTGACTTCAAAAACATGGTCACACAAGCGGTGTTTTATGGCTACAGCTCGGCTCGACCCAATCAACACCGATGTTGATCTCGGTGTCCTCGAGGCGAGGGGGTTGAGAACTGTTCAAAGAAAGGCTCTCTCTGGGGTCCTTGCACTTATTCCCCTTTGGAGACAGAGGATGGCACGTCTCAGTGTGCCTTCCTCTAAAATCCTCAGATTCTCCATACTGAG
This sequence comes from Liparis tanakae, assembly GCA_036178185.1. Classification (NCBI taxonomy): domain Eukaryota; kingdom Metazoa; phylum Chordata; class Actinopteri; order Perciformes; family Liparidae; genus Liparis; species Liparis tanakae. The sequence continues at coordinate 15,534,507 of CM070107.1, forward strand.
TTCGTCAGTATCCTACAGAGAGTTTTAACATATGCAGTAGGTGCCGGCACGGGGATGCAGTGTGTTGATTCAATTCAATTCAATTTTCAATTTAATTTATCTCATGGTTAAGCCACTCAATATATTAAGGTGCACCGTTTTGTCTTGACACTTGTTTTATACATCTAATGTGTTTGCAGTGTCTGTATTCAAGATACGGTTTCCTGTCCCTGAATGCTACCTGCTTTATGTTTGCTGATTCCGCATGTGTAAAAAGCTTTACTTATTCACAAATGTATTTGATAATCATATCCCAATGTTGTGTAAAAAGTTTGTTTTTCTGACCTCAAATGGCTAAACAATATTAAAAGAATGAAAGGCTTGCAATATTTCAGTTGATTTGTAATGAATCCAGAATGCATGACATTTTTGTTTTTTTAATTGCATTACAGAAAATAAAGAACTTTATCACAATATTCTAATTTTCTGAGACAGTCCTGTATATCTTTGCTGTAATAAATAAATAAATATATATATATTGCTAAACCCAAGTTAAAACTCCTATATCCAGATGATGACCACAGTTTGTACTTCAGGCTGCATATGAAAATCCTGCAGGGTATTTTATCTGGCAACTTCCATATTGTAATAAATGTATCTCAAATGTATTTGGTTCCCACGAGAATTGGCGGCAGTCGGTTGAAGGTAATGTAGCGTAACACCTTGTTATTGAGCTGAAGGACGGGCCTTTTGCATTATGTAACGTTTATTTTCGCTCCTCTCCGTCTCTCCCTCTCTGCTGACACGTAACACTTCTGTTGACTCATCAAAAAAAAGGAAACCTATCACATGCCACATCATATGATCATATACCGTCAACCATCACTTTGGAATATTGGGTATTCACTGACAGTACAAGACTCTTTCAAGGTCTATAAGTCATTTTTAATTTGCATGAATCTAATTTCACATTGCTGTCTTCTGTCAAAGTTATTAGCAAGCTTGCAGTCTATGTTATAACACTACAGCATTTAATGTGTGGTGTAATTCGATATTGCGTTCTGCAGTCTGACGCCTGATTTAAGATCAAATACAGCACATTGTCCTTCGCTGTCAACCTGTTTAACCTGCTACACTTTTCTTACTTGAAGGCAACACGATCGTCTCTTTGTTCTTTTTTTTTTTGCAGCAGGCTTTGAAATAAGACTTTTAATTTTCTGTTTCTCTCCCTCTTCCTCTCGACATTTGGAACAGAACTTATGTACACTTCCCCTAGCTTGTGCCATCTGTTTCAGTAGGCGGGGAACAGACACAACAAATATGGTGTGTACTTGTGTGAACGTGGGCTTGGAAACATTCCGTACCATGAAGGCGGCGTAGCAATCTCTACGATTCTGTCAAAAATGTGATCGTTGCATAAAAGAAAAGTCACCCTCTTTGCTCTTAACATGTAATCTTATCACATTCAGTTCTGTGCTCGCTGCATCGCTCTGCCTCTGCAGCTTGGCACATTTTCTTCTGGTGGAACCATCAGCGTGAGGAGCATCTTCGTTGCCTGGTGACAATCGTGACAATCGTGCCACTCCGCCGTGGCTCGTCCATGTCAGAAGTGATGCACTGGGAGGAGCACACCAGGGCTTTGTCTTTGCTCTCACAGCCCCCATCTGAACAGCTAAACATTTTCCCTCTTGTACATCATCCTCGTAAGAGTATTATAAAGGACAGCGTTCCAGTGTGTCACCTTAGGACCCAAAGAAAATACAGCATATTTTAAAACTTGACACACTTGCCATCACAGACCCAGTGTGACATTGAAATACCAAAGTTGACATTATTTCCCAGCTGCTGCAGCAGAAAATAGAGCATTGCTACGACGTAGGCATTAACTCAACAGCACAACCAGTGGCACATATTTGCCATGACACCCAATGATATTAATTGCCTCTAACAACACTACGATGAGTGCTGCTCATCTCAGTGTTACATTCGCCGGGACTTGACTCTTAATGAGCATGAATCAGTAGCATTGGCCTTTTATTTATTTATTAATCATAACTAATGGTATTCTATGGATAGTGAAATGCCTTCTCTCATGGCCGCTCTCTATAAACATAGTCAGAGACCTATAATTATTTTAAAGGCGCTGGGTTAGTGCCAGATAATATTTAGAGTAAAATACATGTCCTCCCACTTGCTGTGTGTAGTACACTCTAACCATGGTCCTCATTAAAGACGCCTTCGAGATGAAAACAACTTATTTATTTGTTTATATTCAATTGATTTACATGATAGTTTTAGCCCCTCATAACATGGTGTGAAAGCAAAGTTCAAGGTTTTTCACTGAAACTATTGAAACTAAATAGAAAAATCCAGAGCTAAAGGAGGATAAAACCGCACCTCCATTTTATCTGAAAGACATGTGGAGAGTTTGCTTCGTCATCCATATCCAAAATTCAAACCGTATTTTAAACCGCTCGTTTTACTGCCTTAACCAAAGTAGACTGTAAGCAGAGTAGGAATACTGCTTACAAATATTAAGCGGAGCATTTAGCGATTAAGGAGCCAAATACTTCCCTCAGGAGTTGTTGGAGACCAAAACGGAGCTAAAAGATGAAATCATCTTTGACGTAAATGGCAACTAGTGCATAATAATGTCAATATTGTGGTTAACACTTGTTCACCTGCCCCCAAGCGCTGCTTACATTTAGATGACTTCATGACAATTGTCTATTTTGTTTGTGATAGAAGAATGCCAACATTTAACACAACGCTGTAAATTATCCTCCTAATGAGATCATTCCTCTCTGTGAATATTGGTTTTAGCCTCTCTGACTACAATATACTGTATGTATTATTCATTTGAAGCAGGCCCCAGAACAATTAGATTATAACATTTGCATAATGGTCGGTCACAAAACTATCTCTATTGACTAATTATGTCGTTGTTTTCCAAATACTGATAAATTGCCCTTTTTTGCTGGTGTTTCTGAAGTGCAGCTTTACATTGTCCCAAGGCGAATCATTCCTCTCTGTGGACTGAAGTATTGATTTGTTATTATACAGTAGAGCCAGGATGTCACGGCTGCCAACACCTGGCTTCATTCCACTGAACAGTTGCGAGATTCTTCTCTCTTTCGTATTGATTTGATCGAATGCTCAGCATAATTTACAGGAAATAATAGGCTACTGCACACAATACATTCGGAGTTGCACGGGCTCTTTGAATTATTATATATTTTTGTGTGTTTTTCAGGATTTTGCTCAGCATTTATTTACTGCAAACGGTGTGTATGACATGTAGCAAATAATGCTGATGTGCATTTCTAAGTAAGCGGATCAATTTGGATGGATACCATTTTTTATGCAAGGGCAAAGCACTCATTTTTAACTGTTAATGCCACAGAGTGGGACTAAAGGTTCAGGTTTTACATCAAGAGAAAAAGGCAAATCGGTTATTTCTTAAATTTGTAACTTTGGATGCTGTCTTTAAGATTGCCTGCTTTTAATAGAATTATCTTATATGACTATTAAACATGGTTGACACAAAAAAAGACATTACAGTAATCTTATCCAATACGTTTAGCCTTTTCTTGACTTGATCATATTGATGCAATATATTGTCATAATAATGATAATAATAGTGTTACATTTAGTCAACATCTGAGAAGAAGTACAATACTAATTAAAAACAATCTACAATAATAAATAACAAAATCAAAATTCAGAAAATGGATTTTATCACAACAGATACAAGTTAAAATGCAGGCATTGATCCTTCTGAATAATGTTTATTTATAATATATATATATATATATATATATATATATATAGATATTATTCAACGTTGTCCAAATATGTTTTTTTAAAGGATTTAAAAGAGGATGAAGAGTTTGCCAGTCTGATGTCCTCAGGGAAATGGGCGCCCATACACAATTATATCCATATTCATTTGTTGACATTTTGTCAAACATCATGGGTAATCATAACAATGAAATACAACATGTAAGGATGGGATAATCTCTCCACACATGCCTTTAAAAGCTTTTAAGGGTGCAGAGGAACACAAGCTATTGCGAACTAAATTACCTACTACTGTTCAGTTATTAGTGAAGCAATGCCATTACCTTTCCAATAAAATATTGGTAAAAGGTAATTGTTTTTCAAGTGACTAGACCAACACTGCTAGCAAATTGGATGTGGAATTATTCTTTGTTTTACCCATTAAGGGTATTAACATTTATGGCGGTGGTGGTCAACACTGTATGGGACATGAAGCCACTGCAGTACAATACAGAAACACAACGATCCTCAACGGGCAGAAAGGCACATTGAATGTTCTTAATTGTCAGTTTGGCCACGGTCCAAGTCAGCACGTGTTGTGTTTGTAGACGACCAGACTGACGGTGTAAAGCTGCTCTGGCAGAGCATCACCACATGCTGACCATGTGTTTTCACAAACATGCAAAATCAAAACCTGTTTTCCCAGCAAAGGGTTGTCCAGTGCCTGCTGTGCCATTGACTGCTTCTCAGCAGCGCCATGCGATTAGTCAGTCAGCTGATTGTTTGTTGCCCTGTCGATGCTAAAGAAGGAGGCAAGCACATTAGCTAGTCATTCATTTATGGCATCCACGTCTTTCCCTACATGTATTGAACAACATGTGGTCATACTGTTAGTTTCTATCTCTGTCCGTGTAGAGTCTCATTCCCGAGAGTTCCGGCTTGTGGAAAGGTTTGTCTGAGGTCATCATGAGTACATCATTCAAATGGCAAGGAGGGAAAGGTCACACAGGAAAGTACTTCAATAGCCCTTCATATGATTGCCTTTTGAATAGCAGAGCATGTTAGGGAACATTTCGGTTTATAACTGTCAAAGTGTGGCCTACCGGAACGTGGTTCATTCTGTTGCCATGGAAGTCAGTTCCACATATTTCGGTTGATGCACTCGGTTCATGACAGCAGCAAGATACAGTAAGTAGTGCACCACTACGTATCAGGAATTTGTCCAAGGATTATTTGGCTTTGAGATGTGAACCAAGAGCCGGCTACAAACAGCCCAGATATACTCGGATCAAGCTGAGATACGAGGAAGATACGAGGAAGATACGAGGAAGATGGCTCGACAGCGCTGCTGTTGCATGAAAGTTATAAATATATCACCCCTTTCCATTAGTTATTTAAATTAAGCCACAAAATCACGAAGCTGTGACATCTTATAACCCAAACATCCTCGAGCTTTAAGCCTGAAAACAACAATGACTTAACCGCAGACAGACAACATACAGAGAAGACAAGTTCACAGTTTTCCATGACTTCTTGATGCTTTCACTCACCTTAACACACACAAGGAGGCAATCAAGCAGAATAACTAAAATATGTATCGCTTGTTCACTTTAAATGTATTCTTCCACACCAGTGACGCGGTTTATCAACCCAGAGATTAATTTAACTTCTGTCATGGTTTGGTTTTTCAAAATGTTCTATTTAATTAAATTCAGTTTATTTTATATAGCCCAATATCACATTTTAAGAATTTGCCACAGTGGGCTTTACAATCTGTACACATACAGACCTCAGATCAGGAAACACTCCACCATGTGTACAGAACACATTCAATAAATATGATAGACAAACTGCTGGTTCATGAATTTTGTGAAAATTAAGACTTGACACTTCTGGATCAACTCATTACTACAGTTTGTGGCAAAGTATATCATTCATACATGGTTGAATAGCTTTCACTTGTTAACATTGGAGGTCTAACGAAACTACACAAACGGTCATCATCACTGAATATGTTCATCGTGAGAAAATGCCTGCACTGTTACAGTACAGGGAATAAACAAGTATTCTATGTACCAGGTACATCTCACCCAAATGCAAACAGAGGCTGAGAGTTTGGAGTAAATAAAGGATGTTGTGTGGGAACCGAGGCGGATGAGGATGGTGAAAGGTTGAGGGGAGCTGAGCAGCTGATGAGAGTGAAAACGTGGCGGGTGCGATCGCTCAAGGTTATGGTAACGAGCTGCTGGGGCAGGCTGGCAGGTAGAGGAGTCGCGGGTCATGATTCAGGAGACGCAAGGAAAGAAGTTGAAGTAAATCAAGCCGCACACAGAAATAACCCTGATTGCGTACGAGAACGTCAAATTCCATCGCAGTCGCAACAACAAAAGAACGAGGAGTTGGATGGAAGGCAGATGTTTGTAATCAGTGGCAGCTGGAATCCAGGAGAGGAGCGTCGTGGCCTCGATCCTGATCCCCCCCACAATGTCATACATGTATACTACTTCAAGTAAATACATTGCATTTAAGATCAAATACACCCTTGTATATAATTACACAACACTTTATAATCAAATTCACACAAAAATAAAACGTATTTTTTAAATATATAGTTATTATTTTTTTACAGCAACTGAAACCCCACCATTTAGTATAATATGCAATAACACCACAATCATTTATTGCAACAATTCAACTGTGCAACCAGACCCGAATACCATACAAGGGTTAATGCACATGTTCTTACATGTTTTGCTTATATTTTCTGATATTATCTCTGTTATATATGACCACTCGGATGTAATCCCATTCCTATAATCTATAAAGTATTTATATTCCTGATATTCATTAATTTTGTTCTTGTGTGAGAGAGGGAAGATTGTCCTGAAGCTTGCAGCTGGTCTTTATACCCCAGTCCCTAAAGAAGGCTGCTTCATTCATCTGTGAGTGTGACTACAAATGGAGTTTATTCTGTCACGGAGGGAGAGGGTGGAGGAGCCAGATTGGAAATGGGCAGGACAGACATGCCGAGGGGGATGGGCAAAACACAGGGAACACGAAAATCACCAAGTGTATATCTACATCGGCATATAAGGCTGTACAAATACTGCACCATTTGGTGAATTGGTGTCATATCCTGGGGCCGATATTTAAAAACTTGTAATCGAATTCAGAATGATCCGGATAAGCAAATCCCCCTGTCCTCAGCCACGGGTCAACCTGATCCATCCTGGTGTTTCAAAACTTTGCCGGATTGGATCAGAATGATCCTGATACCGGCAGATTGGGATGTCCAAATCCGTCCCGTCCCCTGGATCACAGACAGGTCCCGGTAACAGGAAATAGAGCGAACAATTTACCGAAAAAAGGAGATGCTGGCACTACTATTGTCTCTAAATGTAACTATAATCTTGGTCAGCGTTGATGTGTCCTAAGAATAGATGAAAGGCAATCACTATATTGAGTCCAAAATTACGTAAATCTGCACAAAGTTGAAAGAAGAGCTCGGCGAATAAAGCAGAGTTTGCGCTAATGCGAGCTAACGCTGCGCCATTGACTTCTGTGTTAAGGAGCTAACAAGCTAGTAAAGAGGCTAGCGTCTGTATGTCGCGGTCCACAGTACACATTTGAATGCATTTATTCGCAAGTTATTGGGTGTAGATTTTAAAATTTGTTGTACATATCTTTTTCTGAAACAGTTGTCAACAAAAGGGACATCCTTGAAACCGTAATATTTGTTTTTCTTTACAGACGTTTGTGGAAAGAGAAGACAGTTAACACAGACCTGCTCCAAATGGCATAACCTTTTAAGTTTTGGCTATGAAAACTAAGTTTGAATGCTGAATACATGTTAATGAATACAGTTGACTGGTTGACGTTGTATGTTTTTTTTACTTCAGTTTTTCACTATTTTTGCTGAAAAAGAAAGGAATGTGCAAAGAAAATGAACATTGATCTAACAGCAGTGAAATGTCTATTTACACGTAATCTTCTTCAAATCCACCTCTGAGGTAGGATCAGGGCATTCCTGATTTTCTTCTCAACAAATACTCAACAGCAGTGTTTAATCTGGATTAAAGGCAGAATTGGATTACCAAATCTAAATCTGAATCTTCAGGATCACATTTGCTTTAAAGTACCAGTTTTTGGGCTCTATCAGAATTTAATCCGATCCAGGAGGATTAATCCTGTGGGACGTTTGGAAATACCGGGCCCTGATAGTACTGCACTGCAAACACATAAAAAAAAAAAAAATCCCACTTCAATGCTGTTATAAAATACATTTGATTTGGCCAAAGGAACAATTTGAGTAGAAATGAATTGCCCCTTTCAGCAAAATAATTTTAAATGTTTTATCTCAAAGTAAAACTTCTTTGGTGAGGTCATATATTAAGAAAAAAATATTTGATATAACAATGTGAAATTAATTGGTAGTGCTTCCCTGTCTTGTCTTGACGTTGAGAGTTGGACAAGCGTCAATCGTCTCACGGTTGATTAGAGAAAGTTAGCAGACACAACACGTCCATTGTCGCGAGTCTTTTTGTGCATCGCCGCTCAAGAGCTGAGAATTACAAGCTCAGCTCAAATGTTACGCACACAAACGCGCATTTAATTTTTTGAGCACTGCGGCAATTTGGTTAACGGTTGGACGCTACTGTCCGACACGCAAAGTAGTGCAGCGAGGGAAAGCGACTGCTGTCTCCGCTGTTTCAGACATTTTGGCTTCACTTCAGATTCACCGGAATGATTTTGCTCTGTCATCATGTTCATGAGTAGATTAGTGATTTCTATCATCATCATCATAATAATAATAATAATAATAATAATAATAATAATAATGAGAGTGCATACAACTATGTTAGTGTAATTGTGGGATTGACCACCAATATGGGAAGTCTACATCGCCTCAGAGCAGCCGCCACGGTGCTAATTCGATCATTCATTTAAACTGCAAACCAAGAAAATGCAATTGTTATTTCTTTTGGATATAATGAATTCCTATACGTGAAGGTTCAAGAAGCTCCTCCTGCTGACGGGTTATTTTCTTGAAAGAGAATATTATGACACACAAACTGGCAATGGTTCAGATTAACATGATTATCATAGCTGCTGAAATTCCCCTCTAAAGTCTCTCTTTTGACTTCTATTAAGAAAGGTATTAGGTTTGCCCAGCAGATTCCTCCTTATTCAATCCTCAGAGTAGACATATAGCAGCATGATCTTTAATTACAGCCTATACTCTAAATAATTTCTTCAAATTCTTTGCTGAAAATTATTCAGTGCCACTACAATCCAAATATAGCAGCAGTGCCAGTAATATGTGTGCAGTATTTAGACTAGATGGGAATGTAATAAGGCGTTAATAAATATTGATGATGGACTAGAACGTTTCACGCTTTACCTGCTAAACCACATCAAATTGTAATTTCTTCTTGGCTTACATGGGTAAGACCTTCTTTTCCACACAATATGTTATGATTAAACTGATATTGAAATGTGTTTGCACATTTCCTCTCTGGACATTATTAATGTATCAGACCATTACTGGAACCTTGCAATTTTCATCTGAAGTGATTGGATATTTATACATTAGGAATTGCTTAATGAAACCGGGACCAGCAGTTTGTTCTATCTGTCTGTATACAAGTACTCCGAACAGATAACAAAAATAAGAAGACAGGCAGTGTGGCAGGGAATGCAGCTGGGCAGACTGTCCGGAGACTTTAACGGCAGAAGAGCTGGACATATTCACCCGCAAAGATCTGGACATCCCAAATGAGGTCCGCTGAGATGGGCCAGAGTTTGCTGGCTCAGCTCACTCCGCAGCGGGTTCTCATCCCGGCTCTCCCGCCTCCCTGTTGGGAGCTCCGGAGGCTGATGACGCCGAGAGATACAAAGCTGCACGTGTGTGGCTTTCTCCATCTCCACCACGGCCAGGCATCATGCTATTTAGGGCCAGATGTTTGTTCATTTCTAGCGTGGGGTCTGATCTCAACCAGATGCCAGTCTAAACAACCAGAGTAATGAACTCCTCGGTTGGTTTGCACACAGGATGTTTGTTTAAAGCGTCATCAGCACCTCGGATTTGGGAATCTGAGGGGAGAGAAGCTCGAGTCGCTATAGAATGGAGGGCGGCGTTGTGCTCGTCCCCGTTTCTATGACTTCTTGGCATCATCCAGCACACTACAGAAGTCTGGGAATTGACAGAGAAGCTCTGAATGCCTCAGCTGTTGAGAGACCATCTGTGTACTGCTGCATGACAGATCAGAACCACTGAATATTCATGCCCCATCCCTTCCCTTATCACATTAGATTAGAACCCATGTGGCGAGATAGCAAGAGGAGAGGCTGACAGCGCTGTTACGTTGTCAGAGACCTTTACAGCTCTGTGTTAATTAGCACATTTTCCAAGTGGACATGTACTGTTGGGTGGCACTGGGGGAAATGTTGTGCGGTTACTTTTAGTCTAGTGAGTACAAGTTTCCTACGTATTTTGAAATGTACGTCAGTTAAACACAAGACGCACCATGTATTGAGTTTTATTCCAAATATGTGTGGAATGTCAGCAGTTTTATAAAAAAAACTGACATACAAGTCAAGTGTGTAAATTATACATTGTACACACTTAACATGTCCAAGGCCATTGATGACGTGATGAAGATGAAAACCTCGTTTGATATTTTTGTTCTGGTAACAGAGTAAAAATCATTGCCAAAGCTAGTAAACCCTTTATAAGCCTTCACATATTAATATAAACATGCATATCTTATGAACTTTATTTGCTAGAGTTAAAATAGTTTTACATTAAATATCTGAAAAGAACACAGCTATCAAATGAAAAGAGTGTTTCAAAGACACTTGGATCCCAGCAGATGAGGCTGCCAATTTGCTCGTGGATGAAAAATGAACTCCCAGACAAGGTCACTGATATTTGACTTACCTACATATGGCATACACATGGTGTGAATCACTGGGTCTCGAAGTGATGGCCAAGAGATACTCATTAAGGAAGAAGCCTCTCCCAAAAGGTTTTCAAAGCAATGAAAATGCTTTGGAGGAGAAACTAATACGAGTCATTATTGTGTCAACACAGACTCACAACTACTTCTACATATCCCGTCTGTAAATCAGCGGTGGATGACAGTCCTCTTTGTAATGGCCACATTGATTGCTGTATCTCTTGCCTTTACAAAGTAGAAATGGATGCTCTGAATAAGTAACTGCCCAGTCAAGATGGTCCAAGTGTGCGTGGATGTGAGTTCCTGGGGGGAGGGGGACTCTGGGGATTGGGACTGAACCCATCGCATGGGTGATAAATCTTCCCATTAAGTGGCTGCAGCGGCACATTGGTAATTGATATCAATGTAGTTAAGGTGGAGATGTGACACATTTACAGTGCCGGTGCACTGGTCAGCTGTGTTTTATGTGCTCCTGTGGCTGCCACGTGAATGAGGGTCACCTATGTGCCTCATGAATCCTTAAACAGCTGCTCTCCGTTGTTTGCCCGGCCGGCAGGGAGAGTCGGGCAGTTCGTTATGGGACTCCACCAGTGCGTCTGCGGAGCAGCGTGGCAAACATCTGTTGTGTGCAAAGAACAATGCTGTGTGGATTATACATATTTTTGCATAGGTTCGCCCGCTGCTTTAAAAAGAGGTCTCGAAGTATCAGCACTTTGTATTTTTTGCAGGCAAACAAATTTCCTCCTGCGTGTTTTTTTTGACGACCTTATTAAACGATAATGACAATGAAATATGCAAATGTATTTCACATATGGTCTCCCACTGAAAGTGTGGCTCCATATGCCGAGAAATCCTTGTTAAAGCATGTTTAGCTTTGCATTAAACTGATATTGTTTAAACAAATGGCGCTACAGTTTGTTATTTTACACTTTGTCATTTGTTTTCTTTAGGTGCGCAGGAGCTGGTGATCAGATGCCCCCTCAATCACAGACAGTGCATCGGGACGAAAAAATGTATTCATTTCAATAAACTCTGCAACGGGGCGAGAGACTGTGAGGATGGCGACGATGAAGGAGTTCACTGTCGAGGTAAGAGTAAATAATGCTATCACAACCTGATTCCTTTTCCGCCTTGGGTTTAGAATCCATAAATGCATGCGTATCCTCATTATCATGTAAATTAATTTAGATCACGCTCATTTTATTTGGATTATTAAGATTGTGGGATTTATTCTACACATTCAATATCTGCATTACATTTGTCAAATATATAAAGCTGTGGAAAAACTACGCCCAGTTAATAAAGATCATTATTATTCCAAACTTTAAACAAGTAAATTTGAGCGTCTGAAAGTTTATTTTTCTCTTTGATAATAGGAGTTCAGGAACACTTTTCACATTCATTTAGTGAATGCAGTGCTTAATATTTCTATAAGTAGGAACACATTCAACTCTTAATTCATGATGGTTGAGGCTATAGCAAATTCATGAAACTATGTCATGAGCTGGCACTTTCTAACTCCTGTGGTAAAAGTGGTTGCCAAGGATACTTTTCATCATCCTTCCTGTCAGAACAGGTACGGTATGGCTGTTGCTCTCACTCTTAGCAACTGTACCAAGCTGTTCCGGACACCTGGCTTCTGTGTTATGGCAGCGTCTGCTTTAGCACAACAGTAGCCCTGTCTGGCAGGGAGCGCAACCTTTTTTGACCCGTACGACTCTGTGAGAGGTGCAATGATACAGCATCTGATTCACAGCGGTGGAGAGTCCAAGACGGAGCGGAGAACTCGTCCTCTAACGTCTCACTCCCTCCTCTATTGCTTGCATTGAAGGATTACCTTGGTAGAATGCCTCGGACCAGAGAATGGCATTTAATTGACTTTGATTAACGTGGATTCATGTTTTAATTATAGATCACTTCACAATGTATATAAATAGCATAAAGGAAACGTTGATTCTCTACAACCGTTCTCTGGGCTGCAATAGTATACATTTGATACCGTGTACCGGCTACTTTCCACATCTGCTGAATTGTTCCTAAGCTACACCGAATGGTCTTCAGGGTTAATACCTCAATATCTGCTCATCCAACCAAGCAGGATACAAGGCCACGAAGCCTGATTCAGGTTCTGTGTTCAGGTCAGGTCAGGTGTAATGAAAACCCCAAGCCACACCTGCTGGAGTTGCTCAGGTCAGCCGAGGTAGAACGCGCTGGCGGTGTTTGCAGATTCCACGTGCCGCACCGCAAAAGTGTGACAACACAATGTCAGTTCATCCACTGATGCTGGAAGGATGAGGCCAATCAAACCTACGTTATCAGCTGCTCTATCAGCCATCCCATTCAACGGTATATATATGTTCATGAGAAGAATTCTTTCACATATACAGCAGTACTAAGTAGCCATAGTCATAGTACATTTACACTGCTTGCACATTGTAAATGACTCTGTCTATTACATATCCGCTAAATGGAAACCAATTAGACACTACTCTAATATAGTTATAGCATACAATTAAACTAAGCCTCACCTATCTCTATCTTGCTGGGTGCACTAAGGAGTCGCTGTATTAGCCACTGGCTCTTAAGAAAGTACAAGGTATGGAGATAGGAAGAAGGTCAGACGAAGATGTTTTAATAGAATTCGGTTCAGGTGAATCTTTTTTTAATTTGCAAGAGCACGGAGACTTTGATCATGTAATTCAGTGCAGTTTGCAACTCAAGAGTAAAGAAAGAGGAACCGAGTACAGAAAATAATAAAGCCAACTATATTTTTATATCTCAAAGACTCAAGACTAAAATAAAATAATCACAAATAATATGCCCTTTAGCTCTTGTAAAACAATATGTTCAAATAGTAATAAAAAAATATGTTTGTTAATTAGAAATATAATTTAAAAATCTCATAATGCCATACTTGATAACTTGATATTTTTGGTTTGTGATATCAAATATAGATGGTTTAAAAAAAAAAAGAAATTGCTGCCTTTATTGGTGTAATACTTTTGGTCTTTTCACAAGATAAACTGTACAATTATTTCCCCTTTCTGCGACGAGTTGAATATGACTTATATATTTACTAGGGCAGGGCAACGATTACAATTTAATATGTGCGCGCAACACAGCTAAGCTCTAATGCGATGTCGGTGCCGCAGCGCGCTCCCGCGTGAGCCGAGCTGTGTTGACGGGGAATAAATAAATAAATAATTAAACCTGCGTTGACGCGCAATAAAACAATTGTCGGCGTTAATTGAGTGATGCGTTAACGCATGACTAACGCGTTAACGTGCCCAGCCCTAATATTTACCAATAAATCCAATACATCCAAAAGCACATGTGTTTTCCTGTGCATCAGCTGGACATGCCGATGTTTCCAAGCCCACGACAAAAGGAGATATGCAGCGTATTTCATCCTGTCACATTCCATCGTGTCTTTTACAGAAAGGACCCGTTCTAGTCTCACTGAAGAAGCAACTGGAAAGCAACCATCATTCATTTCATCGAAATAAGCGGCAAATTCCGTGTAGATATTACATATACATATAAATACACTTTTTCAAGATTTCTAATGGAATTTTCCCAATTTCTTTTCATCCACTTTCCATAACTTTCCCATGATCGACCCTGTTAAATAACCTTACTATGGCCTCGTGGAGACCATAGAATATCTGACGTTGCTTTACACAGATTTATCTACGGTATCGTGGCCTTATCTTCCTTGCCTGTCCTTTTGTATTGCTGCTGTTCCACACAGCCTTAACCTGTGAACTGCATACATCCAGTGCTCTTATAGCCTTTCACACATCCCTTGCATGAAATAGGTATGGCAACGTTGTCTTCTAAATGTACTAAACATTAGAGTATGATTGATTCTTTGTTTTGTAGAACATATAAATGCGTTTTCTTTCTACACATATCTTCTATGTAGTGTTAAAGATACACATTATAGTAATTCCAGTTGGTGTGGCTCCAACCTTCTGCTGCTTCACTCAGGGCCACATACTGCGCAGCATGCTTTGTCCTACACGGACATACCAAACTCATTGGAAAGCAGGAGAAATTGAGGTCAGCAAAGATAAGTTTTAGGCAACCAGCTGGGTCTCTTTCAAAACTTTTTTCCCCCTCCCGCTCCTGCCCACCTCTTATGAATATACATGCCGAACATCCCGAGAGGCCTTGATATGAAGGTGCCCAGATGGAAAACCACCTAACTCTTTTCGTTCACCTTCAGGAAACTTGCTCATTCTTAATCAAATGCTCAGGGCTCTGCTGAGGGATCTCTGAAACGCTTTCATTGAGAAAGACAAATGTCAGACTTTAATATACACACAATTCATATGTTATCTTAAGGTCAGTCCCAGTATATGGTCATCAACAAATATCTTCCAAATGTACCTGGCGAGTATAATGAAAGACTAGAGCTGCTTGGAAACTGACATTGGAGACTTATGCATACCTGTATAAATTGTCATTCTCTTCTAGATATTATATAATGAAAGCTTCATTCTGATGCCAGGCTCAATCCAAGTAGTTTACAATTTGTTTTCGATTCTTCATACTGGTTCACTCTGTCACCATTTTACCTTTGCCAATGAAATCAAGATAAAAAAAACATCAGTTTTTGTTGCGGCAACAAAACACGATGGGAAAATATTTTTCTATTCTGCGTTTTAGAAACCGCGATGGAACTCGGCTGTAGACTTCATCGTGACTCAATTACAGCAGAGAAAGATCACTGATAGACTGAGGCCAACTCAACGCTCTCACACTGCTGCCTCTAAGTGAATGTCAGCAATACAACCGTGACTACGGGAAATTACATAAGGTTATGATGAAAACCCAATTATATTGTGCTCAACACTTCATTTACTATGACACAATGCCATGGCAGTTATTGTCTCGGTTTTCGCATAACTGATGCTTCACTAAGTCCCGCTGTCGGCGCCTAATTATAGCGTAGCATTGGATCCGAGATATATATAATATATAAATATCATTTCTTTGCTTGATTGTTCTCCTTTTGATACATTGGCACCCAGTCGCTACCTTGTTCAGACAGGCGGTACGGGGGAAAAGCGGCTTCCTTGAAAGAGACAAAGCTAAAATAACATCAGTTCTGTCTTTAGAATTCTTCATTGTTTATTGTTATGCACCAAATCACCAGGATACATTCCTGGTCTGTGCCATAAAAGGATTAATGCAGTGGGTGAGCAAGGAGAGAGAGAGAGAGAGAGAGAGAGAGAGAGAGAGAGAGAGAGAGAGAGAGAGAGAGAGAGAGAGAGAGAGAGAGAGAGAGAGAGAGAGAGAGAGAGAGAGAGAGAGAGAGAGAGAGATTTAAAGCCATTGCCTTTTTCGGTTATATTATTGTCTTTAGCTAAATAATCCGTTAAGGCGTAATGACGTTGGCGGAAGCGGAAGCGGCCAGCTGGACAGTGTGTATTAAATTATTACAATTGTTATGATTCATAGGGTTCACACAATCTGGCCAGTTTACACACAAGTTATAGCTTTGCTACTGTTTGCATTATGTGTACACAATTTATATTTCAATGTCTGTCTATGAGTAAAGAGCTCGGTTTCAAGGAGCGTTTTTTACATTTCGTAATTTACAATTAATTATTGTGTGGTATTAGACACATATAATATATTCTTTCACAAAGGCTATATGTTTGAACACTGTTTAAACCGGTGACATGATGAAAATAAACGGGTCCATTTAACACTTTGACTATTGAAATGTGATCCTGTAAACACAACAAATCTCTTTCATAGTCCAACTCTATTTGAGTAGACACATGACAATATTAATTGCACAATACTACTACTGTATTTTAAAAGTGTAATAAACATGATCTGCAACATTTCACAACATAAATATAGCACTATCTGTCTGCCAAGTAAAAATGTAATGTCTCACATTTATATTAGATCAGTAATTGTACCTTATGTTCTGTTGAAATGCTGATTTCTAGTCAAGTGTAAGTGATCTGGCATCGTGTGTAGTGATGATGACACAAGGACGCTCCTACAGTAATCAAGTCACCATTAATCTTTTAATGTGCTTTGGGGATTCTTAGTGACGTCTTTTCACCAGACGTCATTACCTGACTGCTGTTTCACATCCTCTGTTCAACCCCCCCACACCACACATGAACACACACACACACAAACAAACACACACACACACACACACGCACACACACACACACACACACACACACACACACACACACACACACACACAGTGATAGTCACTCTGTCTACGTAGCAGGTAGAGCTACATGGACTCTGGTTGTTATGCAGGAAGAGCAATATGTGTATAAATTGTTTTTTAAAAACATTTCAGGATGTAAACATAATCCAGTAGAACATCTAAATACAAATGGCTTTGAAAAGAGGAATAATACAAGACCGTATCAGATCGGAGCTCCATGCATTTCATCCTCCTATTACTACTTTTGACCTTGGTAACCCCCGGTTGTAATATCATGATGGTGGTGGTGGATACACTGCAACAGATATAACTGAGACTGTTTTTACTACAAAAAGTGCCATCAGATAAATTATATACAGCTATATATGTACCATTAATAGGTTATATTCACATTTACGAGTCTACATATTGGCTTTAATCACTGGTATGCTGACACTAGTGTATCATAATAGGCACTTTCTGTGCATATTGTGTCATCGTGGAGAATGAATACAGACGATTTTGTGTGAATGCCCAGAAAGATCATCAGCATTAAATGTTATTAGTCAGTAACTGCTTATAAAAAACATCATGATCTGGGCTTAGTTTCATGGCAGTGTGGATATTGGCTTAAGCAGGACTCTGCGATTGCAGTCATGACCGTGCGATACAGAGCTTTGCCCATTCAGAAGGTGTTTTTGTGCCCTTCTCAGTGCACAAAAGTGGTGGAAAGGAGAACATGCAATTAGATGGGAGTTGCATATAAATTGGAGCGCAACAACCAATAATTAATGAAATATCTGTTTTTTTTCCATCATATTTTTTTCTTATTGCTAGACATAAATACGATGCTTTTAATTACTATAATTGGAAAAAAAGTAAGTAGTATGGTAAGTACTCATTTTTTCTTCAATCTTCTCTTCATCTAAACATGAAATACAGTTATTACTTACATACAGTTATTACTTACTATTACTTGTTTATTTCAATAACAGAATTTAGTGAGCAGGAATAAAAAGCTGACCGCCAACCTTCCCACCACATGCAGTTCACAACATCTTTCACCTCGAGTGACATTTAGACAATACATCTGTAAGTACTCTGGTATTTTTATACCTGACTGAGCTCGACCCCAACCATTACATTCATCCTCAGCCTCATTTAGTGGCTCATGAAGACTTGACATTTATTGCAGAATCAGAAGGCAATATTTGTACATGGTGAAGTGTGTGGAGCACAAGTTCTAGCCTAAAATGAGTGAGGCCTGAGTTGAGACAAATCACACACATTTAATACCCTAAATACACAAATCCAGATCTCTGCTCTAATATAGAGTTCTGTTTAAGCTTACACGCATGTGCTCACTCTCCCATTGCCAATGAAAGAGCTGCTTCACTGCTCACAATACAGCCAGAGCTGCCACCGCTCTGGCTGGCGCTCACTGTTCTAATTCATCCCCTGTTTAGGATTTGATTCTGAGGTTTTCCCCCACTGAGGAAGTTATGGTCTCCCTGATCTCTCTCCTCTCACTTTGAGCTCAGCTTTCAAGTGTGATCTCTCAGGGAATAATGAATCGATGTAGTGCATTAACTATTTAATATCTACATTGTCTAATATCGAAAAGCAGGTTGTCTAAACTAATTTAATTCGCTCTGTTTTCTTCTACGATTGTTTTAATTTTAGGATTTGAACCAGAATCAGTCCCTCTGTCAAGGAAGGCTTGAAACATTTGCTAATAACAACGGAGACATCAGTATGTGGCTCTCGTGAGCATAATGAAGTATAAAGCTAAAATGTAATCCCACCCTCCATGTAGGGAGATCCAAGTAACATGCACATTGGTTGGTTTGGGGGTGTTCGATCCTCCTGATGTGAGGGGAAGAGGTTAGTACACTACTGCCACTGTAGTAAGAAGCCTTTATTACATATTGGTTCTTTTTTCTTTGTCGATAAATCATGTTCATCATATCCTAGATAATAGGTCTTGTGAGAAAAATTGAAAATGGTTAATGACACAGTTTGAATGGAGTGAAAGTTGAGTGAAGAGTGCAATATCCGAATCCCAACACTTGCAATTAACTCACATAATTAACAGTGTCTTAACAAGCTGTGTAAGTGAAAGTTTACATGTGAGCTCAATCAATGCCACCAGTCTATCGTTTATCCATATGCATTATTCTCTGTACTTGTGTCCTCGTGGACTCGTGAAACATCATCAGTCGCGGCCCAAGTACATGTTCCAATTCAAAGTCTGCTTCTCGCCAAGCACAGTCAAAATGACCATTTTCCGGAGGATGCATCAGAGGTGACTCGTGCGTACTCTTGACAGACAATGTCCAGAATGCATTTCACACCAGTAAAAGGAAAAAACAGCAGGGGAGAAATGCACAACTGACAGTTGACTCTTTCTAAATACTACTGTTGTTGAGTCACGGAATGTAATTTTAGGATGTTTTCAGGCGAGAAGTTAGTAGTTTAAGCGTCACATCTGTCGTCGGTTTGTCAAGATTCAGCCTACTTGAAGATATTCTCTGACTATATATATATATATAAAAAAAACATATATTTATAAACACAATATGTATATATAAAAAAAAGATATATTTATAAACACAATATATATACACATATTGTAAATATAATTATATACCCACACACACACTTCCAAATAAAATAATTATATTTAAAGGATAGTGAAAAAATCAGGGTTGTCATATTTTGTTGAATAATTGGAGTAAACTCATGAGCAAGAACAGCTGAGGCGGTGACGTCATCAAGTCAGCTGCTGTTCCAATTGCAGAAAGATCGTCCTGTGTCCTCCTGTCCTTTGGAGTCTGGACTCGCAAGTCCAAACTCCAAAAGTCTGTACTCAGCGTACTTGGTGTTGATAAATGGTCTAAGTAAGTAAGTGATTACGGTAATTTGATTGAAGCACATGACATTAAATTTGGCCAAACGAAACATAAATCGCTGTCTGGTTCACCAGCCCTCTGCATGCTGTTATGTGAATGCAAAAGGTGGTTTTGTGGAATGAGAAACAGTGCTCAGTATAATTTTTTTATTTCTAAATTATTGATTTAGCTTTGTTACTTTAACATTTTTTATAAAGGAACCAGTTGTTGTTGATGGCCTAGTGATCTTCAGTGAGGTAGCTAGCAGGCAGCTTAACAGCTGTGGAGCGTAAAGTGTCGTCAGAATATCTCAGTTAAACTTTTAAGCACATCATATCATCTTTTTAAGTGTATCACATTAAAAGCTCATGATTGAGGCATATAGGATTCAGAGTTGTGAAACTCGAAAGCTTTTTCTGTCAGTGAAGCTAACATCAACATTAGCGTGAGCAGAACTTTCATCATTATCATTAGGTGTTGTCAGTCTGATGTAATAATGTCACTACGTTGTTGTGACTGGCCAACTATGCAGCTGTCAACAATAATGTGATAAAACTTTTAAATGTCATAATTGAATGTGAGTAATGTTGAGTACAATATCTAAATGAACATGAGCTACATTGGTCAGTGTGTTTAAGGAACCCAGGCAAAGTTGCTTAGAAGTGTTATTACCTCAACAGCAGGAAACTTTACAATTATTCTAATTTTGTTCAAGATAGGCTTTTTGATGGTGGTTATTGTTTAACTAAAAAGTTAATACATAAAGGCCTTTTTTAAATTTGATGAAAATTAAGTGCAATATTGTTCAGAAGAATTGCCTTTTTTCATCCTCGTAGTTCGAGTTACACTAAACACCGTACATATTTCACTGTGTAGTCGGATCACGGTTTAGCTGTAAGGTGACGTGCCACCTGAATTCATGTAATACATCAAAAAAATCTTAACAGCAACTATTCACATCAAATGTCTTTTCATTTTAAATAGACCTCGTTAGTATCCATATTTGAACTTATCTGAGAGGCATAAAAAGGAACTGGTAGAACAACAGACCTTTTCCCCCACTTGGAATCGGTATCGTCGAACACAGATCGGCCGGTAATTTGAAGTCACAGGACACTTTGTTGAAACATATTATTAGGGTTTGTTTAGTTGGACTGCATCCTGACACCAAAAGCATTAAATTACGCTATATCTGTGTTTCCACATTGAGGAATTATATGTTATTATGCACGATACATATTAGCTCTAAGCTGCAAAATAACTTGTGCAGAAAGCAAAAGATGAATGAACTAACAAACATCCCTAATGTGCTTCCTAAAAAGCTAGTCGGTTGTGATTAAATATGAGATTGGACTTTCAGACTGAAGCTGGAAAAAATAATCCCCTGAATGCTGCTGAATGTGTGTGATGAGGTGCCGCTGCCTCTGCCAGCTTTCTGCTTTCACAGGCTCTGCAATGCATTTGATTCCCAAATATATCATCTATTTGTGCTACATGAAGGTAATCTGGACTTTCATGCCGCAAAGATTTCCGTGTCACGGCAGAGTAGAACTTGTCAAAGGCAATGTGTGTTTACTTACCCTCTGTGGAGAACACACTGATTTCAAATATTTCGGAATTTGAATTATATTTCTGAGTGCATGGGCTGCAAAGTAAGAGGGGAAAAATATTTCATTACTGACGTGGAAGTGAGAACGCATTGTCACCCTAGGTTCATCCTCTTCGGTAAACACACACCATAATTGTTTTTTATAATAGTCTCCAAATCTGAAATGCTGACACATACACACACATACACTTACACAAACAATACAGGAAACATTAATATATATTTCTCTCTATTTTCTAATGATAAGGCCTCTGAAAACTAAACAATGTCAAACATGCACCTTCCATCCCACCCTATTGTCTCGGAACAACATTCAATTATCTCACTTGATTAACTTTTCAGTGGTACAACCCAAACAAACACTTTCCTCCTGAGTGAAGGAGCCTGTGATAAGTGATGCGCTTGTTACCAAACGACGAGCCAAGGGTACAGCTCAATCATCTTTCTAGTGCTTCTCAGTAGGTTGGAAATGTGCTGCCAACCAGCCTTGTAGACTGTAACATATTAGCATTTTTATTAAATTTGTGCCCCTCTAATGGATGAAACATTTACAGTAAGTAGTTAGTCAAAGTGATAGCTCTCCTCTCTGCAGTTGTGCTCTGCAATGTGCAGGGCTTTTTAATGTGTTACTCCACCTCACCGTGGTCACTTTATAGACAATGACGTTGTCATTATTAATGGTGTTTTAAGTCCTACTTCTGCTTTCGATAGAGATACATCTGTTGATTTTGTCAAAGGATTATTTATTAAACTCATCTAATTTTAAAGTATCTGCCATATTTTGCTTTGCTGTTTGAGGCCTCGCGGTTCCAGGTCTTGTTTACTTAGTAACACTGGTTAGGAAGCTGCCAGGCCCAATAAACACTTTATAAATACCAACAGAAACTGGTGATCAATATTTCATGCATCGTACTTTGTTCTTCCACAATCTGGCAAGATGTTTTCACTCTTCTCAGTACTCGTCCTAATATGAGGAAACAATCTGGTGTCATCAGATCCTATAACAGCGGGTTTTCTTCCTCTGAATTGGTTCAAATTAAAATGACATTGTTTGCTGGAAGATTTCGACACCCACACCCATGATGTGTCTTCCAATATTTAAGGCCATGTCAGAAGCCTGGCCCTGCACCAGTTCAAAAATCCCTCAGTGAATTATTTTGAGGGATTTCCAACATTTACTGTCAGATTTGAGTCCTAGTTTGAGCTATGGGATTACATGTATTGAACACTACATGTATATATGCATCTATCTCTCAATTTATAGGGGAAAGTATACCTTCCAGAGCATCTGGACAGCTCTATGTCACATCAAGGCTGACACACTTAAGCTTCTCAGATAACTTTGTCAAGCTTTGTCAATAAATTGTGTCATTGCAATCATTGCTCATCATATAGAAATTATATTTCCCTGCACACACTTCTGGAAACGGATGAATGATTGATCCCCAGGGATTTTATGACCCAATTTCACATTTGTGGAATCAATCTTGTCACTCTTGCCACCTAGGGCATAGCACACAGCTGCCAAACTACAGAATGGGTTAAACTTCTAATATGTGAGTGAGAAATCAACCTATTAAAGTTCCTTATGTCAGTCATTGGTGCACCTCAGTGTTAGGGTTTGCGCATACCGGTATATTGTGTCCCACATAAATTACAGGCCTTGTCCGCCACCAGAGTTTTGGAAAAAGATTGACTATACGGAGAATAAGGCCATCCCCAAATGGAAGCCACAATTAGGCCAGATGGGGCAATCTGAATTTGAGCTTTTGGTTATTCTTTTCTTGCCCAAGATGAGGCTTCTTGTTTGTATGAGCAGAGCAACAGTGCCACACTCAACACTCACACTACCATCTGGCTGAATGTGGAAAGTCTGAGGATCTTCTACTCAATTAGTCTCAATTGATCTGGGTTTTTATTCTAATTTTGTTCAATGCTGTGGTGTCAAATTTTCCCGGAATAAGCAGAGTGCTACATTAGTTTTGTGAATTACATGAATAATACTGAAGATTTTGAAATCCTATATTTGATGTAAGATCAACTATCAGCTCACAGTTTCAACTATAATGATAGTGCCACTATTGTGCATAGTTTTCCAAAAAGGGTAGCCTGCAACCATTTTTATATGCATTTGTACACACAGCATCAGCCCTTGAGGCCCCTGGGTGGGAGTCCACCATTATAACTGACAAGTGAGAACCAGCGTTGCTAGGAGACCTGCTGTCTGGTACTGACGAGAGCACATCATAGCCCCATACAGCCTACGGAGGTTTGATACAAGGAATCACACAACTGGCTATCTACTGTTAGTGATTTGCTTTTCAACTCATTGTATGGTTAGGCTGGTATTCCACAGGGGAAGTGGAAGCCCAGAAGGTAGACTAACTTCCTGGGAAACAGAGTTAGTGTCGCTTGCTAACATTTAAACTGATTCCTAATAGACTATGCCTTTAGGTCATGGTACAGCTCCTGCACAGCTCAGTACGTGTAGTTAGCTAGGGTTAGCTGTGTCTCTTTAGTGAATACAATTAAAACATGTTTTTGTATCATCTTACAATTCACGATGAGTGCAACAAAGATAAATAAATGATAAATTATTAATGATTACTTGGCCTGATTTAAAATTGTGTTCTGCCTTTACATTTCTCGTTTTCTTATCGTTTATAATTATTTTAGTCACTCTCAACAACAGAGGTGTCAAAGACATTGTGTAAAGATCTCAAATGAGTTATCTTTGCAAGCTCTTGTGTCTTTTGCCATGATGAGTCTGAAAATAAGTTCACATGTTGCCCTTCTGGTTCCCTCATTTCAAGATCAATGGGTTTTAAAAAAGATATTGTTGGGCTAGATCCCTGGATAGATCTGTGGTTAAAACAAGCTGGGTTAATTCACAATATCAAATATGTCAGTTAATATACTACTAGTACATCTTTAGGCTTATGAGACCATTAAACATCATCATGTCGAACACTAGACCACCTTTTGCTGATTGGTGGTGACGTAAAGTAATTTGACAGTTTGTTATTACGTTAGCTTTGTAATTTTAGAGAAGTGGTTTTCATTCATGAAGACCATCTTGCTGAACTGCACATGTAAGGACAAACAAAACAGAACGTCTGTGGCCAACCCTTCTGCATTATTCCAAAAACCAATGGAAAAATCCCATTAGCTTTTTGTTGAGGGATTCTAATTTAGGGGTTGCCCTCTAAAAACATGGCTTTCTATCGTATCCAGCATAGCCCGCTACTCTCATAAGGAAAGCGAGACCCCAGTGCACCACTTGGAATAGCAGTGTTCCTATTGATTAAAATGGAATACATTACCTCTCTGCAATGTTCACACTTTGAAAAGTCATCCAGTGGGCCAAGTTGCACCCATTGGCGAGTCGTTGCCCTCGGGCCGTATGTTTCATGCTCCTGCTCTACATGCTCTCATTGCCGAGTATCTGTCCTCAAAATCTGCTTTTGTGAACGCTGGACTGCTGGAGATGTAATGCTGTTGATGATGTTATATCCAGGAAAGGAGCAGAATTCAAGCAAATCATAACTTTCTCAAAATATATAATAAGCTTCAGAGTCAAACATTGTACAAATCCAAATTGTCCTACAATGTAGGAGTCTCATATTGTTTACTGTTTACTGTTTTATATCTGTTTGCTCTGCAACTCATGCATTTATCTGCATGTACCCTGAACTTCAGCAGTCATTTATTTGAAGGTGCATTCATTGTACGGTTCGGTGAAAAAAAATAATAAAGTTAGGTGATTCTCTCATCACTAATCCTAATTTGAGTGTACTCTCTCCCCTTGCCTGTCTCTCTCAGCTGTATTATTACTCATTCGTATGAGACGGTATGTAAACAACTTCTCAATTAATACCAAATGTACAGATATTGAGTCAGACAGCATATGGAGCTTATTTCTTTCACAAAGTGTATTTGCAGATCATAGTGTCAAGGTCTACGACATGTGCTTCACTATTAACTTGGATGCCCTTTATAGCTTGGGATACGTGTACGGCATGGAGCAGACGCGTTGGCAGGTAAACATCCCTACAGCACCCTACAGTGTTTGCCAAAAGGGAAAGCTGATGATCCGGCGTCTTTGAGTAGATATAAGGATTAGCTTTGAATATCTTGAGCCTGCCATGTAATCATTTTGCATACTGCCTCACAACAGGGAAGCGTGCTAGTTGCCGTGCCACGTAATGAATAATAATGCACAGGTCACATGGGGTCCACACACAAGCTTGAGAACGAGTAAACAGAGATGGCTGGAAGCAGCGTCAGTTTTTGACCCACCTGTCAAGGGCTGACAAATATTTTTTTGAGCACCTGCTACCTAAAGAATATTTTTGCCTGGCAGCATATTAATACACTTTTTATAGTGCTGTCTGATTTAGCATATACATTTTTATTCACGTAGAAATGTGAAAAGGTTTGCTGAAATGTGTGTGGGATGTGACCATACAGAGATGCAATAGTTGGCTCTAACACGAGAAACACGCCAGAGCAGCGGCAAAGTGTGCCATGCAACATCTACTAAGCAACTTCTCAGTGGCAAATCACAAGGCAACCTTTTAACAGCGTGTCTTTTCTTCGGTGTGTGTCATCCTGATTACGGTCAACCTGCACTTCTCCCCCAACCCATTACCATGGCTGATTGTGGTCAGTGTTTTGTCATTTAATTGTAGCGCTTCACTTGGCTCCACTTTGCCAGGAGTGCTGCTCTCTTGTCCACCTCAATGTCTCAATATAATTCTCAGAATACATTTCCATCAAAAATGCATTTGCATTGTCTGAATAAGTTTGACACAAAGGTGTTGCTTTCCCAGCCTGCACAACAAATATGTGGCATAGAGGCATTTAGTTTTAAAATATTTTTCATTTTTTTAAATAGATGTGTTTACCACTTTAGAGCTTTGAATCCAAATTGGTCTTGATAACAAGATTGGTGGGCATCTCTCATTGTGAGCTGCAGGTACAGAGTACCTAAAGAGTTTACACTTTAATTTATTTTCATTAAAAAACATTGTTGGCAAGGTTAGACATACATATTTATTGTCTTCATAATTCAGATCTTGAAGCTGCGGCTGTAATGTGGTGTGTATTTTGAACTGGAGGAAATCCATTTGTATAGAGGGGAAAAAAACAGCTTTTTCACCTCATGTTTCTAATATAGAGTACCGCTGTTTGGTAATCACTAGTTAAGCATGAGTAATTCAGAGTTTAGCAAAGCGGGATGAATGCGATGGCATTATTTTATGCCAAAATCAGTGTCACGTTATGTCAGCGCTGGCCACATTAAGAAATGTTGTAATGAGGCCAACCAACAGGCGGTTGCATTCATTTTCAGAGGGTACAACTCTAATGGTTTCTTGTTAAATAGACCTGAAAATGCATTTTTAAATTGTGGATACAGCCACCAAGTCACAGTTGTGTTTATTTTTGTATCTATACACACATATATGTGCAGTATGTGTAGCTGTCCTGTCTTTCTTTTTCTTTTTCAAACATTTTTTAACTGAAACAACTCATTAAGAGTTTACAGAGTTAATGAACACATCTTGAAAATTACATATTTTGTATATAGGTGTGCAAACATAATGGGAGCTGCAATACAGTATAGATAAACACTCAGTTGGCTATCAACATAACCACCTTTGACTTGCAAACAGAAGTGATATGTTTAATCCCTCCCAATAATAAAACAAGGTCTTTACTTTGATACAAACTTAATCATAACGCATTATATTTCAGCCCATTTTGTACACACACATCATGTTTAGTAGAGCTTTCACATGTAAACAGAGTTTATTGTAGACTTTGTTTGGATATTTGTTGATAATATTAATATAATATAACGTTTATTCTTAATCAAGATGCATCCCAGTGTGATGTGGGCTCATTTACTTGGATTTGTGATTTTGTATCACACTTTGTCTTGTCCAGAGTCTTTGTTTGTCCAATGGTGTTTAAACATCACTGCTCAACTGTGGATACATGCTTGCACATTTATAGTTCTGCAAAACCTCTCGGTGTGCTTAGCACTCACACTTTTCTACCGGCCGTATAAATGTAAATGAGTCGAGGATTGTCAGAAAATGATTAATGTCAACAACACATCCTGAAACACAATACCATGCCTCTATGCAGGGAGTTTGTTCTTCATAGTTTATTGAGGTCTTGCCCTTTCAATCATTTTACCTCTATGTGCAAGTGAGGAGTATAAATAAATAACCAAATTGCCTCTCTGTGGTCATTGAAGACCAAAGGCTACTAGGCATTTACCATTTTAATACTTCAGTGTTTGCTTGCTCTCTTATCATTTCAAAAAGTACTTTCCCTCTAAATAAAAATTCAGTTATTTCCCACTCAACTCCCTGTCAGTCAAAAGTCCACTGAGGGCAATATTATATATATAACGTATACGCACACACACACACACCTACACACACACACACACACACACACACACACACACACACACACACACACACACACACACACACACACACACACAACGTTCACCCCTGTAGTTCCATGTCTGAAGCTGTGAAAGTTAACAAAGCCATTGTTTTACATATGTTGTACACACTTTTGGGCTCACTATTTGAGATTGTGTGTGTGTGTGTATGTCTGTGAAAAATGTATTCGTCCATCCCTCCGGCTTGTTAGTCAACAGTTTGTCCCCATATTTCATTGCCAGACTGTATGATCATCAGTTGACATATTGGTCTTTGAGATTCATATTTTTGCTTTCCAAACAATCAAACAACACCATTAATCTCAATGTGTCAAATGTACTTCTGATAACTCAGTAAGTGTTGAAAAGTGTCTGATCCACTGACATCACTGACTTCCAACCCCTAAAAATCCAAATCAAAGACGGTTTTGTCATTTACAAAGTCATGATAATGGAGGGTTTGATTGTGGTTCAGTCCCCTCGACACTGTTGAATGTAAATACACCCTGTCAAGAAACAATTTGTTCCTCTGCTGCAGCTGTCCTGAAATGCAAGTCTTGAAATGGTAGGCACAGAAAAGAACAAGGACAATCAATGCACGCTTTTATCTTTCGCTCCGTAAATTGACATTAATTAATGTTCTGCTGTGGCATATCAATCTTTGAGCAATTAAAGCCTTGTTTGGAAGGTTATGCTTTCAATTGTGTTATTTATTCTGCTGAACTTCCATCATGCCATAATTGGCTGTTCTTTCTTTCCTTCTGTATGAAGATAAGTGCGATGAAGAAAAAAATGGGGAATGACAATGTGGGGGACTTCCTGTCAGTCAGGTTGCCAAATTCTGACTTTATAATGTGAAGCTGGTAATAAGTCTCTGACTGCTGGGTCACTGATGAATCACATATGTGATTTTTTTAAACTCACAGTTTAGTTTTAACATGTATACTTCTATACTAAATGCCTCTTTATTCTCTACCGATCTACATTTACTTATCAACACGGTGACATTTCTTACTTTTATTCCGTCTGGCTATGGGAGACGAATATACATGAAAATAAACACCATTTCCTTTTCATGAAGATTCATAGAAACTATGTTCTAATAAATGTTTAAAATTGTGACAGTCAACCGGAATTCTTTGCCCCAAATGACAGGGGAGCAGTAGTGACTGAAAAGGCGATGATTGAGGATAATAAAGAAGAAAGTAATCTCCCATTCCTTGTCCCCTTTCATATCCTTTTTTCTTCTCCACTTCTCACTTCCTCGCTCTCTTTCTCTTTCCCCCCGCAGAGCTCCTGTCAGCCTGCCACGAGCTCCGGTGTCGCTACGGCTGCGTCATGACGAAAAACGGCACCTTCTGTTTCTGCGCTGATGGCTTTGAGGTCGGCGAAGACGGAACGAGCTGCAGAGGTAGGATTCAGCTGCGCTGGTGGGGGTCTCCTGCCATGGAGCCATTCCCCTTTTCCCTCCCTCTTCCCCTCAGCCAGACTTCCTTCTGATGAATAAGCAGGAGGTGTTCCGTATATGAGAACCGTCTGTCTGCAGGCAGGGCCTCCTGTACAGTGCATTACACTGCAACACACATGCATAGACACTCATATTGTACACATTTTCTCTCCTTTTTTACACATAACAATTTGCTACAGGCCTGGTTTCTGACAGCCAGGATGTTCTTGCCATAGGTGCCTCTAGAGTTGGAGCGTCTTACTTGGACTCTGCACAGACCTTATACAAATGACATGGTATGACGGAGCATGCTTACGCTGGGGGACGGGGTTCAACAAAGCAGCATTGCTTGAATTTGATCCTGAGAGAGAGTGTTTTATAGGGTACTTCAGCTTCAAAAAAGCGTCATTGGTTATACAAGTAATTATGCCTGAGGTACCAGAGTGAGGCCACATTAAGTATACTTTATGTATTTGGGTCATGTTTGAGTACACATAATTTGTTACAAATGACTCTTCCTTTTTCTATAAGATCATGATGAATGTGCCATGTATGGCGCATGCAGCCAAACCTGCACGAACACCTATGGGTCATACAGATGCAGCTGCACAGAAGGATACCTCCTGCAGCCTGACAAGAGATCTTGCAAAGCCAAACAAGGTGAGCGGCACACTTGCACTGCGAAATAATGTGCACAGTATGTATGTTTCATTGCTAATAATAAACAGGGCGGTTTTGTTCAGAGTGCAATTCTAGCTTAGCATCTCCATGGCGCTCAATAGCAAGATTAATGTGGTTTAGTAGTGACCACATCTATCAGCCACACGAGAATGGTTAGACATGGTCAGCCCAGGATAATGATAAAATTAATGAGCATGTGATTTTAATAGGGAGCGGTCTGGAGTGTTTTGTGCGGAGACAATGCCCAGCGTCACACTGATTAATGTTAATGCCTGATGCCCGTAGCACATCTGTCCTGATGAGTAAAACAGCCTACTTAGAAATAAAATATCCCAAAGTGCTATTGTGTTTTGTTGGTCCGTCGTCTGCAAGTAAACAAGATCACATTGTGCTGGATATTTTGGTGTGGTGCAATGAACCGTGAAGTGAAGCAGATTTCTTTTAAGGGTGTTGTCATGATGGCATATATGGGTTGAACAGAGCTGGAGGCCCAACACACCTAGCTGGGGAGAACACCACTGCTGCAGCTTTTAATCAATGTGACTGGTGTCCTACCAGGAATAAACTCAATATGATTACCCATAAACTTAACTGAACCCAATGCTCACATGCATTAATATTAATTTAGCGGAGAGCAGTAGCGGCACAGGGACAACTAAGGGGT
Organism: Liparis tanakae; assembly: GCA_036178185.1. NCBI lineage: Eukaryota > Metazoa > Chordata > Actinopteri > Perciformes > Liparidae > Liparis > Liparis tanakae. The sequence goes on from CM070107.1 coordinate 15,565,170, forward strand.
TACCATTAGTTGTAAAAGCTCATGAATATACATTTCGGATAGAGCTCTCTGAGGCTAGAAGATGAAGAGTAGCGTGGAATGAAAAAAAAAACATATTCATGTGTTGAGTGTAAGATTAAAGAGAAACCTGCAGCAAAAATGTTCCTTTTGGGGTCTTACTCTTGATTTGATCTCATCTCATGTAGGTGAAAGGTAGACTTTGTTATGCTTTTTGTATTCCATGCATACATCTGACTACAGCACACTGATGATGTTCATGTCTGCTTAATAATATGATTCACTGACTCTTATTGTAACTAGTGTATTTTATTGAGGTCTAGGGTTATTGCATGTTGCAGAACATATCTTTAATGGTCCTACAGACAAAACAATGAATAGGAATCGTGTTTCAAAATTACAGAACCCTCTCTGTTCATTTTGATGATGCCCCCTTACCTTGCATTCATTTGTCAATATCACAAGTTCCATAAGAATCGTTTATACATAAAGCTGTTAGCAGCTGCCAATATCACTGTGCAGGCTAGATAACTAATTACCTGAGACTATTTTCATAAAGATTTGCTCCATTTTTAGCCTTATGTCTTTTAAGGACTTCCCCTTACAGTTAGGACACAATCCTGTTTGGGATAAACACTATTCAGAAAGCATCTAAGCCCTTAAGAGGACTCCTGTAAGGAGGAGGGAGGATGACTTTTAAGAGGCTTAGTTATACAAGCAGAAGAGAATATGCTGGAAAGATGAGGTGGGAGAGATATTCTCCAAACGCTGAATGACAGTAAATTAATGAAACACTACGGATTAGATGGTGCAGGGATAACGTTTGTCCTCGATATCATTAGAGATGGCCTCACATCTCCAAGGTAACGGAGTAAGGCCAGTAAGAGCGATCACAACACTAAGATTAAGGTTTATAAAATTTGCATTTGACCAAAGAAGCAGTCACTTAAAAAGACTTGCCAGCAATCACAGAAACAAATAAAAGGTTAACAATTTTTCCGCAATTTAAATCAATAAATACATCCGAAATAAATAGATCAATAGCTAATATATACAGTATGTACACTGATAGCATGGGGATAGGCTTACAATTTATTCAAGAAAGATGTTAACTACATAAAATAGTATTCATAACTACACCATGTACAAATAGAGAGTACATTTTTTTATGGATTTAACTGTCGATTATATGCATATTTTCACTAAGAGTGCATTGTTTTCTGTTTTTGATCAAGCAATCATACTTATATAAAAGAACCCCCTCGATGAGGTAAAGGTGTCTGTGCCTCTGAGATGCTCAGAGTTTCCCTGAGTAGTTTCCTTATTCTCTCCTAAGCTCAGACTCCTCACTTCACTGTCTAGACCTAGATGGGAGCTCTTTGAGAGTATCCTCAGAATGTTTGTGAACACAGACCCTGGTCAGTGATGACGCGTCCAACTCCATACATATTCCTGCAAATGTGACTTGTGTCTTGTGACCTGACTCACATGTTTTGGTCCTGTTCAAAATTAGCTAATTATTGGCAGTCCTTTTTTAAATCCCTTTCTGACATTTTAGGTATAATCGTCAACCCATCCCCACACATAGCTATTTTCGGTAGGTCTCCTGATAGCCTTGTCACCTCAGCGACTCAGGACAATATTATTGCTTTTGCCTCTTTAATTGCCCGTAGGAAGATCCTTCTCTTATGAAATCTTCACAACCCCTGTCCATCAAAGCATGGTTACATGATATCCTGTTCTTCCTTAAATTGGAAAAAAAAAAAAATTGCATTAGATTTAGTTTAGTTTAGTTTTAGTTTAGTTTTGTTTTGTGTATCCCTAATTAAGAGGTTGTTGGTTGAAAAATAAGCTAGCAAGCTCTGTGTGTACTTAGTCCCTCGTTCCCCTGCTGGTTCTCAGCCTTCCAGCTGCTGTCGAACACAAACTCACAAAAAAGGTAATTTTGACTTCAGCTTTGAAAGCAAAAAGGGAAGACTTAGTGTCATTTCAGTGAGCTTATAAATGTGTGAGACAAATAATTCCAGGCACAAAGACAGCCTCCAATTATTTGTATTTTCAAAAAAAACCTTGAAAGTAAGCTACTTCACCGTGGTCTGTTTTAGAACAGCTTTGCTGGTATTTATGCATATGCTAATACTGAATGAATAAAAGTCGGCGTCGAGGAGAGAGCCTGGTCAAAACCCCAGCTACCCATCAATGTGGGAGAAAAAGGTGGGAGTACTAAAAGCTGATTCGGATGGATAAGAGGAAGCAGTTATGTGAGCAGGCTTTCTGATGTATTACTTGTATTAGGATGGTAGCCCTTGACTCAAACTTTGTGTGGCAGATCGGAATAAATAAGGGCCCTTTTTAGGGGGTGAACCTGATGCCAGAGAATGTGCGCACTCAATTAAGCCCATAACGCGGCTTATCTCAGTTTTATCACCACTGACTGTCTTCCCTTGACTTGACTTATTTAACTATAAAGCAAGGAATCTCTGTCTCTGTCCTTCTGTGTTCTTCGCATATCTCGAGCAGCGTTAATTTGATCGACTTGGCGGGTGTATTATTGGAGTGCTTTTTGGAATTTGGTGTAATATGAACATGCAACACTTTCAATGTTAACAATTCAGGCCTGTGGAGACTTGCGATGTCTTCCGCAGCTGGCGAACATCGGCTGGCTCAGGGACTGCAGTCCCTTGCTGGATTATTATGGATAACGTTAAACCACATTTTCTTCACTTCCTTGTAGTCAACAATCTTATGCGGATATCCAACAAAAGAATGGCCACAGTTAGCCGTTGTAACTCAAATTGTGTATGTTTTTTGCCATTGGTCATTGCACATCTTGCCATTGTTCATTTCAGAATTTCAAAAAGGCGTTGCATATTGATAATCTTAACGGTTACGTCGCCCAACAAAAACATGTTCAAATATGAGAAAGTGACAAATGAACAACTTTGTTTTTCGACTCTCAAAAACGTCTGTACTAAAATGATTCACTTTTAATTAAACTATTAATACCGCACAGTAACATTCCTGCATTCAGATTTATATTACTTGTATGTTCAAGGTGGACTTTCCAATGTACAATGCAGGATAGTTAAATTAATAATGATAATAATAATAATTAATGTCGGTAAATGTATTAGGCAACTACAATTGGGAGTCATTTAAGAAGTTATTTTCATGGTACAATAAATTAAGATAGTTACATAATCCAATATCTTTAGTTCATGAACATTCAAATTAATCTATATGTGTTGGGGGCCCTTTTACACAGGGGCCAGAGGCAGTTACCTATCTTGTCTAATGCTTAAGGGCTCGATCACACCAGACGCGACTTGTAAAAGCGCAGCCGCCTTCGCAAAAACGCCTTTGCAAAAACGCCTTTGCAAAAACGGTGTGCAACCGGGCGTTAAAACTTCCTTTACAAAATAGATTCAAGCAGACGTTACGCTCTTTCTCATGCTGTGTTGTAGTATGAGGAGGAAGAAGCCCCCAAAAAGGAAAGAGTACAGCGAATACTACCAACTATTCCGCGAATCATGTCTCGATGACAAGCGCTCTCAGTTGTACTTCCGGCTGAGCAGGAGTCAGTTGGAGTAGTGTTTCGATTTAGCTTTTCATAATTAAATACCACGAACACAGGAAGGAAAGCCCGCCTCTTGCTTGATCCAATTGGCTGCCTTGGCCGAGTGTGACATTGATGAAGCGCTTAAAGTTGAGAATATTTTAACTTTTAGAAAAACGCGCCGCGTGGCATTAAAAAGTCACGTCTGAAAGGCCATAGGAAATCTATGGTTTTGCTAGCGACACGTTTTTGGGAGTCACATCTGGTGTGATCGAGCCCTTACAGTAGCATCTATGGTATGGCAGGTGTATTCATCTGGACCCAAGAAAGCACAGTGTGAGGTAGCTGTTGCCTTCTAGTATTCAGTCATTTGGCTGCCATTAAACCCTATTCTTGCTCCATGGTAACCATACATATTTTCCCCTTCTCTCTAGATCCCGGTGATAGCCGTCCAATGCTTCTCATTGGTGGTTCTGATCGTATTGTCATCACCCATCTAAATGGAACAGGTCTCCAGCCCCTGAGGTCTCTGAGTGTAAATGGAACACTGGCATTGGATTTCCAGCACAACCAGGAAAGTGTATGCTGGGCTCTGTCGACTGAGTCCTCCGGGCAACTCCGCTGTGCTGAAACAAGAAATCTGCGTGGATTCACACGGGAACAAGAAATAAGAACACAACAAAGTTTGCAACGTATGTTCTTAGCTGTTTATAGTTCCCTTCTCTCGCAGCACATACACCTTTTCATTTCCTTACTTTTCTTTGAGTGATGACCTGCTCTCACATCGTGATCACTCTCCCCAGAAGAATAGTGGTGAGATGAGATACAGAACATCCCATGCTCTCTCACACACATATGCTCACACCTATCTCTCCTGTATATTCCCACACTCTTACCTGTGAGCTCTATATTTAACTCTATAGCTCTTCATTATCTATGTGGTTGAAGGCAGCTTAGCCTCAGGGGTTTGGGCCACTCACCTTTTCCCTACAGCTGTCCTTCAAACCTGCAGACTACGCCTGCTCTGAAACTTAACAACCTTCCCTCAATGTAGCTGATCTTGTCCAGCTTCTCACTAATATCAAATATGTTGTTAAATTTGGCATGTTTTGACTGCCAATCTTTTTAGGCTTGGCATCTAACATCTTTCTGTCATTATCATTACCTTCAGCTTAATATTGGTGCATTCATTTTGAACAACTGTATTTGAGGTGTCAGTTTACATTGTTGTGTCCTTTGCAAAACCATAATGGACATATACCAGCCGATTAGCGTTCTTAGTGACCATGGCTTCATTTAAATTCACAATGTAATTCTTACTGCTACTAAGTCTTCAACATATTTTGTAATATGTCTAATATGCCCCTTTGGGGAGCTTTAAAAGCATTTAAATATATATTAATATATATATATATATATATATTAATATATAATATATTTATTTGTTCCTCCTAAATAACTCTGATCTCAACATGGTTGAACTATTCATCAACTTGGTCCACCTAGTATGAATGGTGTGACATTTAGCAGGTTTTTACAAAACATACTCTTGACTTTTGGAGGAACCAATATCCTGGAGGTTAGCTATTGACCAAGAGGTTGGGTATCACAACCTCTCCATCTCCGATATAGATAATTCTTTTTGTAATATGTTTCTTTGTTAGTCATGCAGGTGAAAAATGTATTCAAGCGTTTTATTCCACATTTTCCATCAACTGTTTTACTCATGAATGTAACCCATTATTTCCATTGCAGATGTGGAGAACATGGCTATTGACTGGCTGACAGGCAACATCTATTTTGTGGACCGCATCACTGACAAGATATTTGTCTGTAACCATGGTGGGGACACTTGTGTTACTATTTTACAACTAGACCTGCTGAATCCTAAAGGAATAGCCCTGGATCCTCTCATGGGGTGAGTGTTCTGCAGCCTATATTATATACCATCTCTAAAAGTACAGCAAGACTCATTTATCATCTTGCATCTTTTGTGAGAAAAAAAAAATCGCAGAAGAAGAGAAAAAAAAATCATTGGATAGCAATTGACTTGTCTGGAAGAATGGGAGTGAGTTGCCATGAAGGGATTTGAATGATTCCCTGTCTTGCGACTCGGCCGTCCTCTCTTTGAGCTGTGTAATTTGGGGGATAGCTGGTGATGCTTCAGACAGCTTTGACTGTCGAGACATTCATTTGTATTCACTGATTTCATCCCACATCCCTCGGTAAAAAAAAGGCCCCTTCAGGAATTTTCATTACAGGATTTTTGTCTCTGTGGAGATCGCAGAAAAAACTGAGCAACTCCAGAGTAAAAAAATATCCCCACACTTCTCACAGGGAAAACATTTACAGCATGCGGTTGACAGTCACACAAACCCTATTACGTAGGTTTCATGTCTCATCGGGCAGAAAAACAAAACAAAAAAGAAATTAAATAAATTGCATCCAGCAGCTGTACCAGAATGTGAACCAGTTTCAGTAGCTCAAGGCCTTTCTTGCCTTCTTCTTTCCAGTGAGCAAGAGACGAGCTGGCCTGTTATATTACGAGGACAAACATCAAGCTTGGAGCACATTTGAACAAGATTTTAGAAACTGTGATACACTAATAACAGTGATGTGGCTTTTCTTTGCACTACTAGAGCTTGTTGTGCAGTAATGACCACCTCCAAACATCAATACAGATCATCAATCATTTTGCTTTGCACCAATTCTATTAAGTGTCATGTCCATCACCTATAAGGCCGAGACAATGTAATCATTCAATCCTAACGTATAATTAATTGGATTGAGGCAGAACTACATTACATTACTACTGCTTATTTGTGGATGTCTAGTTTATAAACTGCACTTAATATAGCAGCTTTTTTTACCACTCAAAGCCATTGGGTTTCATCAAAATAATTAGCTGCTAGTTTCTTAATGACAATGACGATTTGTATTTGGTTGGCAGCCCCCTGCGTTCTCATTAAATGCCGGTCGGCCGTTGTACAGCAAGATAGCTTATGGTAAATAACCCAAACGGTAGAGTTCCTACATAAACTTGCTGTAAGTAATGCTGTTTTTTTTCTTGTGCATTTGTCATCATCACACATGACTTGCACACATCCATGGAAGTGCCCGTTCTGTTGTGTGTATAGAGGGAGGATAGTAGGGCCATAGAGTCTGCTGGCCTATAAGGCATCTACACGTGCATGTTGCTGGCTAGAGAGTCACTGCAAAACACACAGAAGTTGGCCAAGAAGTTCCTTCCTCTAATTGGTGAGATACGTACAGCCGTTTGTAAAGAAGCTTGTCTAAGAGCGGTCTGTCAGTCTGGAGCATTGAGGTGAAAACAACATGAATCAGGGAGGTGTTAGAAAACCTCCACAGCGTGAGGATCGGTGTTTATAGAAAGTGCTCTGTTTTGGCACTCTGTTTTTACTGTTATTTAATAGTTTCTTTGTCTTCATCCAAAATGATATTTGTACATTGCATTAGGAAAGCCTTTTGATTAACAACCCTTTCTTCTGTTTTTATCAACTTTTCTTCTCATTTTGGTGGATAATTTGAACGATAGTATGGTTTGTTCATTGTCTAAAATTGAAGCTACATTAGCTAACGGTGTGTCACATTTAATTTGAGTGTTTACCGTGTACTGTATGGATCTGTGACTGGAAAGCGTGTGCTCTGTATATGAAAACCCAATACAATCATAATTGAAAAGATTAGGGGAGTCTAGATGATGTTGTGTTGATCAGTGCCATAATTTAATTATTCACTATGCCACAGAGTCAACCATGTCCCCTGGTCATTAGGTTTAACTACTAGTCATTTTCTTTGCCAAATATGTTTTGGGAAGGCTTAATTACTGCCGGCATTGTGTTCAGCGGCAAGGTTTTTTCAATTTTTATTTTTTTTCAAGATGAAAATCTCATTGGTTTAGCAGGTATTTGATGATAGAATGATTTGGACCTGATGATGGTGCTACATTAAACATTAAGGGATCACTATAACGGTTATGTCATCCTTTGAGCGCCATACATGTCTTTATTAATTTTCATGGGAATCCTTTTTATAATTGTTGAGAATATTTACCCAAAACCTAAATATGTCATTGTTATGGTGGCACTATAGGACAACTCAGCGGATCTATTCATGGCCACCAATGTCATATTGATTAATTGTCTGGGAATGATGAATGTACAAAATACCATGAGCGACAAAATTGTTTTTCAGAATCGTATACAAAAAATTAAATCTCAAGAAAGAAATAATTTTACAGGAAAGACATTTTTAAAATTTTCTTTAGCAGTTAGACCTAAATTTAGATTGAGTCCTTGACTATATAATACATGTTTTATTGTAAAGGTGCATTGCAGCCTAAAAACTTCAAATCTAAAGAAAGCAGCTGAAGGAAATGATGTACCTGCCACTGCATACAATGGACAGAAAAGTAATATGAACAATTTTGAGTATGCCTTTCATTATTGGTATCATTTCCAGAAATCCAACATGGATGTCAAAGCTGAAGAATGCACAAATACAGCATCAGCACCATCGTAATCCAAGAAAGCTGTAATTTGTATGCCCCTTGGAGGTGCGCCTGTTTGGGGAGCTATAGGTTCCTTGCTGACGCTGACGGTTTTTCAGCGCAGCTTGGTCCGGGGATCAGAGGGCAGCCCGTCTCTCCCCTGACTTGACGTGCAGATTAAGTCTGCTTCCCGCTGCTCTCCGGCTGTGGCTTGTTATCGCTGGAGGTTGTTGGAGCTCCGTCCTCTCGGAGCCAAAGCAAGACAGCATGGCACACCTTCCATGTTAATTATTGTACATGCAGAACTGAGCAGTTTTGATTACTTAGAGACAGTGCATGAATTACAGGGCTACTCATCCACTGGCTCCCTGTGTCTTTAAGAATTGATTTTTAAATCTTCCTTGCAGTTTTTGAGGTACTAAATTATTTGGCTCCTCTGTGTGTCACACATTGTCAATTATTTTATGTCTACTTACATACCCTGAGGTGCTCCGCAGCATGCCTTCTAAATGTCCCCAGAATTACCACAAAGGAAATAAGAAACGCTGCTTTTATGGCATTTGCCTCCAGGTTATTTAGCTTCTATCAGAGGCATCCTCACTGGGTATTTCAAGAAAAGCATTTTAGAAACATTTTGGTGCAGTTGTTGGGGAAATCGTACTACTCTTATAATAATTCAAAACTTCTTTTATGTTTTTTTTCTCCATTTATTTGTATTTACTGTTATCATTTTGATTAATTTAGCTTGACAGCAATAAAACAGAGGCTAATTATTACTACTATTGGGCAAAACAAGTTTCCCTAGCAAACTACGCCTTAATATTCCACCATATCGTCATGTTGGTAATGGTTAATTTGGTCACAGCTGTTGGAAATAAATAAGTAATCATACTGTATATGTTTATCTTTTGTTTTGCTCCAACACCACTTAATTAGTGTTACTGTACTTTAGATATTCCGTTTTAATCTATTTTTTTTGTTAAAAATATGACGTAACAGAATTTGAACATAACCTTTAAACCCATTAAAATTATACTTAGCTAATGCTAACTCTCGGCCTTAGAGGTAACATTAGATTACTAAGTGTGTTAGCTGTGTAAGCTTATTAGGTGGCCATGCTAATGTTTGCATCTCATAGGTTTTTGAAATGTTAATACTTTTCCTTAGTCCTTACCCTAGATGTCATTACATGATCATTATCAGTCTTTCTACGCTACAGTCCCATGCGCACTGCTCCAACATGTAGTCAAATCAAACACAATCAAATGCTGGACAATATACAGTATGTTAAGTAAAGTGTCATTCTGTTTCATCAAATGGCTGCAGGTACAGTAAATGCACCTTCACACTAAATAAGCCACAAAAATGCCAAACATATTTTTGCTGTCAGGTAAAAAAATACTTATTTTTTTATTTGCTTAGTATTTTAGAGTAAAAATGTCTTAGAGGAATTAAAGCAACAAATGACAATCTACTCTTTCGTAAAACCTTCTTTTACGACATTTAATAATGTAAACACTCCCACTCTACGCAGAATGCTCTTCTTCACGGACTATGGGAACGTGGCCAAGGTGGAGCGCTGCAACATGGACGGCACCAACCGGACCCTTCTGGTGGATTATAAAATTGAGCAGCCCACTGCTTTGGCATTGGACTTGGTCAAGAAGCTGGTGTACTGGGCAGATGCCTACCTGGATTACATCGATGTGGTGGATTACCACGGCAAGAACAGGAACACCATTATCCACGGGAGCCAAGTGAGTGTCATATTTCACTATGAACGCTGCTGTTGTTTCTAGTGGGCTCCACATGAAGAGGATCATGTACTGTCTTCCTCGACATTTGAGTGACTCCAAATTGTTACATGAGAGAAGCTTTCTGACTTTCTGAATTATGGCACCGTGCTTCATCACTGCGAGGCAGGTGGTATATTCACTGCTTGATGTTGTAATTCACTCTTTATTTCCATATAAAAGGTCCTTTGAATGGGGATGATTATTGAAGGGAAGGCACATGTGGGGCTGTTGTCCAAGAGACCCTTTTCTGTAGTACACTCTTGAACCCTTTCATTACAGATTATGACTATTCATTAAAAGGCCTTTTCAAGCAACTTGATATTTAAAAACTCAGCCTTTACGAGAAAGGACCATTGTACATTTAAACACCTTCTTTTTTATAAAGGTGTTCTTTGCATATTACGGCGTCCTCCGCAACGTAGTAGCCTCATTAGCAATGTGATCCTTTATCAACAACAACATATGGCTTTCTTTCTTTTCGTCCTATCTGTGGAGGTATATATACTTTTTATTGTCTGTACAGTGTTGTAGAGAAGTAATAATTCATTAATTGAGCTTCTCATCTGTTATCATAATCCTGCTTTTCTAATCCCCCTCTTCCCTCCCAATAATTTACTGTGGAAAAGATGCGAGTACAGTATATGAACACCCTTTTAAGTAGGGTGTGTGTGCAAAATGTCTTTGAAAGTAGAGTGCCGAGGCCAAATTACAAAGAGAGAAATGGTTCAACGGTTTGTTTATATATTTTTATTATTATTCTGACTCTGTGACTGTTTCTCAACCCCCTAAAGTAAAGGTGTGACCCAGTGAGCTTATGTGTACTTCCTGTGAACACAGCTCATCCAGACACGGTAGCATGGGGGCTGAGGTGTCAGGGCCTGGGGCCTCTCCAGGGAGTCCATCTTTTTATTCCGTTTGGATTGCCAAATGTACAGACAGCCCTACGCCGCCACCCTTGTGCTTGCTGCATGATGAAATTAATAAAAAATATGATTGTTTTTTTCTCTTGTGATTTTACTTATTTTTGGCTTCAGGCTTCTTGATGTTAAAAACACAAAACAAACATCATGGATCTTTTTGTTTTGCAGGTGTCATACATTTATGCATTAGCTGTGTTTGAGGACTACCTTTATGCTACCCAATCTGACCCCTCCAAAGGGAGTTACCCTGTGGAGCTGTTACTGATCCACCGGTTCAACATCACAGCGGAGAGCAGGACACTAGCTACTCTGGGGAATACTAGAGGACTCCGTGTTTACCACAAACTCACTCAGCCAAAAGGTAAAGGACTTATTTTTTTGATGGGTTAACATGCGCAAGTGTGTGTCAGAGTCTTATGACTCAGAAGCTGTAGTCTGTGTGCGGGTACAGAAAAAGGATGCTTCATTAGCTTCTAATGATTTCTATTTCCTTCATGATTATTTCCAGTCAGGAGTCAAGCATGTGAGATAACTTCATACGGAAAACCGGGTGGATGTTCCCATATCTGCCTTCTGAGTGGCAGCTACAAGTCCAGAACCTGCCGCTGTCGTACTGGCTACAGCCTCGGCTCCGATGGACAGACCTGCAAAAGTCAGTACATATTTTGCCTTGTGCTTCCAATTGTTAATGTAAAAAAAATGATTGACTCATGTCTGAAAGAAAACCTGTTGTATTCGTGCTCTTTTTGATATTGACATGTGCCTAGAGGTCATGTGTCATATTACAGCCAAGGGGCATGCCACACAGGCCTCAGCCACAGATGGACAGTGATACAGATGAGCGCTGGTAGACGTAGACCCTTTTGAAAGAGACGTCCCGATATCGACCTGTCCCGAGGCTGATTGATTATTGCCATAATGAGGATTTAAGTTTGTCTGCATTTGTTGGCTGGTCTGATCAATTGCTGGACATTGTGAACTAGACAATAAAAGCAGAAGATCGAATTGATGACACAATCTGCGGGCCCACCACTGTTCGATCGGGGTAACGAAGCATTGGGAGGCTTGCCGTGACACATTTGATTTATTCACCTCTCATAGATGTTCTGATGACACCAGCTATCTTTCTCTTGCTTGCACTTTCCGTCTCCCTAAGCATAATGAGATTCAGTGCTAAATGGTAGTGCTTCTTCATACAGCAGTCACTGTGGGGTTTGATATCTGGGTCTCTTGCAATGGTTAATTGTCTCCTGGGTAGTTGGTCTCTCCCTCACAAAATGATAAATTGAAGTGAGGCATGTGTGGTCCTCACCCCCAGCATCCCAGTCTCTTGGGTAGGGGCTAAGAGCGAGGAGAGGTCTGCTTTCCTCACTGGAAGCCCTCCTTCATTTCTCCTCCTGCCTGGATGGATCCCAAAGGGTTCGAGAACATATAGCCCCCTGAGCGCCACACGGACCACAGAGGAGCTGCCTCAGCTTTCTAGGGCTTTCTGTTTGCCTTTCTATATGTACACCATGTTATTTTAGATCAAACGCTGTGTTCACAGCCAAGGTAAGTATTGCCATGGTCTGTTTGCTCAAGCATTTTGTTCCTGTTCCACTGTCATGGCAGCTTTGCAGCAGGGGCATGATTGAAGGGGCAGAGTAAAGTCATTGGCACTGATTACTGGCTCCATTAATGTGAATGGATGGCCCTGGCTCTGGTGCACATATAAGAACAATGTGGCCAGTAAGAGGGTTTAATGCTGGGATCACCGTTGATGAATTAGACCAATTAATTGACAATAACAGTAAAAATTGGTCCGTCCTTTCTTGCCTCGCAGAGCCAAAAAACGATCTCTTCCTGTTCTATGGTAAGGGGCGTCCCGGTGTCATCCGAGGCCTGGATATGAATATTAAGTCCAGCGATGAGCACATCGTGCCAATCGAGGACCTGGTCAACCCTCGAGCAATCGACTACTACGCAGAAACAGGTCACATCTACTTTGCTGACACCACCAGTTTCCTCATTGGACGACAAAAAATAGACGGAAACGGCAGAGAGACGATACTCAAAGACGGTGAGACTAAATTGCTTTTCTTATATTTAATGCATTTTTCTAGTATTCATTAAACTGACATTATGGTCTTATTTAAACTAGTAATTATGTCCTGGCTTTAAAATAAGGTTGGAGCCATACTTACATACTCTTAATCTACTCAAAACCAAGCCTACTCAAAATGTAGTATTCCTGAATTGTACCTTATCTTTAAACCTCATGTTAGAAAACATATTTGGTGATGATGTTGAATTCTTTGCTGCTGATTTTGTTGTAGAACTTGACAACGTTGAAGGAATCTCAGTGGACTGGATTGGGAATAACTTATATTGGACCAACGATGGCTACAGGAAGACGATCAGTGTTGCCAGACTGGAAAGAGCCTCCCTGACCAGGAAGACTCTGTTGGAAGGAAATATGTCACATCCCCGGGCCATCGTGGTCGACCCTCTGAACAGGTCAGCAAAAAAAAAAACATGCACTGAATTGTGTTGTATACCAATCCAATAGCCAGTAGTGAGTAAAACAGGTCAGTGGTGTCCAGGGACTCAACATTGTGGGGAAGACAGGAGGGAAATAACCCATGGCGTCATGCATTTTGTCACTAAATGGCTACTTATTAAAATTATCCAGTGAAAGAAATGTCCGACAATATATTTGTTAAACTATCACTGCGGGCTCTGGGAGGGAGGGAGGGAACCTGCTGTGCCTAATGTGTCACTAGAAGCCTGTCAGGCCAACAATGGGTGAGCGGTGGTCCAGTTCTGAGTGAGCGCAGTGCAGCAGCATGTCCCGCCGGTAGTCTTGCCCCCGGTCCGGCCCGGAGCGAGGCCCGAGGGGGCTCCTGGAGTGCAGAGCTCTACATCCGCTCCCCAGCAGTGTCCGGCCACTGCCACGCCCCTTCAGCCCAAACCTATTCTTGCCGTCAGGGCTGCTGCAACAAGCTTACTGTTGGGTTGGCTAATGCAAGTAGATAGCTAGTGCTTGATTAAAATAATAATAATAATAATATACACAATAATAATAACAATAACAATAACAACAATACTAATCATAAACATAATAATAATATTTTTTAAAGTATGTTAATCTGGAAAAAAACATAATAAGAATTTAGGAGAAGGCCTGAATAAAATATAATGTTATGTTTTTTAAGGGAGATATACACACATCCAAGGAGCAGGTGAATTGGAAAGGACAACTGCTGTAAAGCATTGTAGTGTGACGCTGTGGACCACTGATGCAGCTGCAGTATTTGATGCATTGGGGTGAAAATGTGTTGATATTGTTTTTACCAGCAGCCAGCTCTTTAGACCATGTTCAGGGCGTGTCAGGTGTAAAAGTGATTTAGCATTGTTTCTGGAAAATGTATTGGCTCTGCAGTGTACAAGTTTGCAAAACTGGACCATGTATGTTTTTGTCGCTACATGCCTTTAGGTAATAGGCATTTGTCTGATATAATTGACAATTGTAAGAAAGAAAAACTAAAGACAATATGCAGGGTCAGTTCTCATCTTCTATATTTAGCTCCTCAAGCTTTTTTACTTTCCTATTGCAAGTTTGGGATTTTCTTTTTTTTCCCACTGGATCTAAAGTGGCAAATATGAATCTGTTTTGAGCTCCTTTTGATGTCTGCTTCCGGCTCCTTTTTGTAGATATAAATACCACTTTGCCTCAAATATTAATCCTGGAGATTATCTGTTTTAACAGACTTCTGCTTGGACTGAGGATCCCATCATGTGTCTTTCAAGAGAAAACATGTCAATGTAAACCAGCATAGTTAAACTGAGAGAACATCCGTTGTTCTAACAAGTTATTTATTTGGTAAAGGAATCAGTAGGTTGTGTTGTTGCCTGAACATAAACCACAGCTACCAGCTCACTAACCAATTAACCAATCTCAAAGACATTTCTCCTTAGTCTTCATAGATCTTTTAATATTCAGTCTATGAGAGAGAGAGAGAGAGAGAGAGAGAGAGAGAGAGAGAGAGAGAGAGAGAGAGAGAGAGAGAGAGAGAGAGAGAGAGAGAGAGAGAGAGAGAGAGAGAGAGAGAGAGAGAGGACATAACCAGCAGAGATGGTATTTAACATATTGAGGAGATGCTGCAAAGCTCAAATTCATTGAGCGTCTTGAGGATCTTGAGGATTAACACTTTACGGTTTAAATCGTATTAACACAAACCAAATCCATAGCAGTCGGAGATTAGTTTTCAAGCCTCCAGGGGGTTGTTCCAAACATTTTGCCATATTGCCACTTCGCTGCTGTAGGTAAATACACCAAAACCGGAAACCTATTTACACTTTGATTTGAGTCCCTTCCTCTTTTTCTCTTGTCCATTCCTAACTGTGCAGGTCCACAATAACTATTACGTTTACTATTTACCTTTATCTCTCGTGAAACAATGACACAGATGTATCACATCTCACAGTGGTGAAATGGAAGGACAATAAATCACATTGATTTCAAAACTTAAAATATATAGCTTCATCCTGCGTGAAGGACACATCCAACATAATCAACTGTGGGGAGAACACAACCGTACACTTGGGGGACTAATGAGAAAATAGCATGCTGGTCTCGTGTTACAATTTCAGCCCTGACAGAAATGGCGTAGCAGCAGTGCTCAAGGTGGAGAATACTATGTCATTTTATTTTTGTAGAAGGTTTAATAACTTTTGCTCCGACCCTCCCGCTGACAGCACAAATGATTAGAAAAGCTACTTTTGGGCCTCTGAGGGAGCATTCAGCCTAAACCCGACAGTCTTTTTGATTTTTATCTGCTCTGCTGAAAGAGTCTCTTCATGTAAAATGGATGCACCTCTCCAACTGATTTCTCGCTACCTTATTTTCTGCTCTGTTTGCCGTCCCTTGTCTGTGTTGACAAGATAAGGACTACTAGTGTCATCTTAACAGTGTCATACCTCTCAATCTCAATCTATAGGAATCTTATACATGTTTTCACGTAACATGTACAAGACACACTCTAACATAGAATAGCAGATTGCATTTCATGAAAATAGGGATGCAGCTAACGATTATCTTTTGCAGATAATTGTTTATCGATGAATTGAATATGTTTTGTCATAGGAAGCAGATGACAGTTCAAGGTTATGCGTCATCCACTTAACACACTTTAACCCACATATATTTGGATTACCGTCACAGAGGAGTAAGAAAACCAGAACACATTTCCATTTGAGAAGCTCTGACCTTTAAGGTTTTGCAATTTACATTAATCAATGTGCTGATTAACTAATTAATTAACTGACTAATGATTGCATCTCAACACATGCAAATATGGAACAAATAGTAGTTGACACATGTATTATATTCAAAAGAATGAAACAAATATTTCCTTTCTTCTTTTCATGCAAGTGCATGGTGTGTCCATCAGTCTATTTGAAATGGTGTCCATGCATGTCTCTGTGTACATAGTGTGTGCGTGAGTGTGTGTGTGTGTGTGTGTGTGTGTGTGTGTGTGTGTGTGTGTGTGTGTGTCTGTCCGTGTAAGTGTGAATAATTCACACGATTATAAAGATGACTTCTAGACAGAGAGTCTTCATTTACCTCCATATCCCATTCCATGTCATCTGCCCTGAGCCAGCCCTCTATCATTGATGAGAACCAGGGGGCAACATGGCTCCGTCAGCAACACTCAAACAGAGCAAATCCCCCGGGCATGGTTACTAGAGAACAGATCATGTCAAATTGTTGACCCAATCCTATTTCAAATACCACAGACCCACTGAGAGTTGCAGTCTCAGCATACACAGACAGGATACATTGAACAACTTTTTTTTTATTTGTGGGGCGTGGTGGGGGTGGACTTCTAACTTTGCTTTGATGTGCAGTCAAGCAGCACTTTAACTTGATACGTCTGAATAATTTCTTACGCGATGATGCTCTCTCTTTTGACTGGCAGGGATGTTTGATTACTTGGTTTTACATATGGGAAATCTGGATCCCAGATGATTTCCATTTCAGTGGGAACGCTCTTGAGTCTTGTCAATATATTATTTTTCTGAAGGAATGGTTATTGAGTTGTACTTGGCAGCA
Source organism: Liparis tanakae (assembly GCA_036178185.1). Lineage (NCBI taxonomy): Eukaryota > Metazoa > Chordata > Actinopteri > Perciformes > Liparidae > Liparis > Liparis tanakae. Next base: position 15,582,043 of record CM070107.1, read on the forward strand.
CCGGTTGTGTTCTCTGTAATGCTCCCTGCATAAATCAGAGCGGCATGTGTCGGAGTCACCGGGGAGCGCAGTCAAGCCTCCCCATGGGTGTACAGAACAGAACCCACAAGGCACATTTCATTCTGATATCGCATACATCATTTTGAGAGAAGCCTATAGAAACATGCTGTCACATGTACGTTGATTGATAAGCAATCAAAGCTGGAGCAAGCTGATGAAGAGAGCAACAGGCACAACCTCTCCAACAACCGCGTGACAAGGAGTAAAGGCAGGGATGAATGAGGAGACAGCTGGAATTAACTGCCTTGGGCTGAATGGAGAATGTGATCAGTGTTAGGCTGGATCTGGGGATGATTTATAGATTACACCTGAAGTAAAGAGCTGCTTTATCACTTTATTGGTGCAATTATTGTGTGTATCTGTATGTACGACAGCTGGATGTACTGGACGGACTGGGAAGAGGATGAGGTCAATGACAGCATTGGGCGGATAGAGAAAGCCTGGATGGACGGATCCAACCGCCGCATTTTCGTCACCTCCAACATGCTGTGGCCCAATGGTCTGACGCTGGACCACAGCACTGGGACCATGTACTGGTGTGACGCCTACTACGATCACATCGAGAAGATTCATCTCAATGGGACTGAGCGGATGGTGAGTATATGGTGATATGTAATAATGACGCGTAGCAGTTTAATGATTCTGAAACTCATTTGCAGTTATCTGTGATTCTGGTATACTTCAAGGTTAGTCTGCTTGTGTGTATGTATGTATGAATGTATGTATATATATATATATATATACAGTGTATATATATATATACAGTGTATATATATATATATATATACAGTATATATATATATATATATCATTCTAATGTACATATACAATATACATATATTATAATAAAATATAAATATTGTATAATAATAATCACATATATAAAACATATAATAGAACCTGTTCATATATTAAGATGCCCCTATGAACCTTGTTAGGGTTACAGTGAGCCTGTTCTTATCCTCCTCCTCCTCCTCCTCCTCGTGTTTCTTCACCTCCTCCTGTGTCGTCCTCCAGCTGGTAGTGACGCTCACTTGACGTTCACTTTGCCCAACATGGCTGCTTGAGGAGTCCTCATGTATGTCCTGGTGTTCTCATGTTCGTGCCTCATGGCTCTTACTCCCATAACTGTCCATGCTGGATCTGTCCTCGTTGATTATACCGGCTCGGGCCAGATGACTTTGGACCAAAGCTGAACCTATTTTAGGACGCGGATTGGCTCAGTAGCAGCGTTCAAAATGCTTGCCAAAAAGACAGCCCTACATCACTGACTGCTCCCTTCATCTGTAGTTGCAAGGACATATTAAGCTAATTCCATTCGATTCTTTTGTTGCAGATGGCATCTTTCCCTCGCGCTCCTAATCTCTTGATCACAATGCATGTTTGCTTCATATTCCAGGTGGTGTACAATGGAAAAGAGCTGAACCATCCGTTCGGAATCTCTCATTATCGTAATTTCATCTTTTGGACGGAGTACATGAATGCCTCGGTGTTCCAGCTGGACTTGACCACGGGCGATGTCACTCTGCTGCGGAGCGAGAGACCACCGCTATTTGGCTTACGCGTCTATGATGCACAGAGTCAGCAAGGTTGGCTGCTTTTCCTTCATTTACTCCCCATCCACTGCCGCTGAACCACAGCTTGCCCTACATAGAAAGTGTGGCACTTTACTTAAACCACTCAGTGCTGTGTGTCCATGCATTTGTATACCTTATACACACTCAATAATGGAGAGCACTTAACGTGACATACATACTCGAGATTTTACAAGTATGTCTATTTCTGTCAAACAATCGGCATATTCTTTCATGGTGTAAACGTGTGCTTTGATTAACAGTGGCAGTGACTCTAGCATCCCTTGGGGCTCTTCTCTATGGCCAAGGCTTGAGGGGTCTGTTCAATTCTGTAACAAATGATGACGGATTCATGCTGTTAGAAAGCTGAAAGAAAGAGATAGAAGAGGAGTTGGATGTGGCCACGGAAGGCATGTCTTCTTTTCACAGACCCACTCCACAATCAGGAGAGGTTGACGCTATTGCTCTAAATGTAAAGATATATACATTTTGACACAGTCCAGTGAAGTGGTTTTAGATTCATGACGTGAGTTTCAGTCAATAACTTAAAGCCGTGGATTGAAAGTGGGAAAGTACAACATCAAAGCTATAATACAGATGAATGGTTGGCTTCTGCATGCACAGCCTAGTTCACATCACACAGAGACTTTTGGCTGGACATTTCTCCATTGTTCATGTGACTGAATAGATAATTGGCTCCCCAGTCTTTTGAGTATTACTGATTGGCTCTTTCAAACCCAAAAGCTTTATCTCATTGGCTCAGGCTTTGCCTTTGGCTGTGTGTTCAATGAAAGTGACAAAGGTGTGTTATGACCTAACTTTATATGTGACAGTATTTTGTTCTCTCTTTGTTTAGAGAGACAAACTATTCCTCAGAGAAAGATAACAATGTCAAATGTCGCTCACATACAGTGTTCACAATATTGTACTGGGCATGTGGTTATAGATCACGTGGAAAACACCTCACATGTCTCTCAAAGACAGGAGATGAGTCGTGTATCAATGAGATGATTTATTCCTGCGAGGTTTAGAGTGAAAACCTAAACACGGGGCTGTTCACTATCCAAAGGACAAGTAGACAAAACAACAACAGAAATCTGTGGCACTTTAGGCAAGTTTTACAAAATGGAGCTTTAAATGAGATACGCCTTTGTTGGGATCTATTTCTCCAGGTGACAACGCATGCAGTGTGAATTATGGGGGCTGTGGTACCCTCTGCCTTGCCATCCCAGGAGGCAGAGTATGTGCCTGCGCTGACAACCAGCTTCTGGAGAACAACAATGTCACCTGTGCAGGTAGGAGGACATAATGACTCAGACGGAGTGAGCGGCCTAAAATCTCCCTGTACCGCTATACTGTCATCCTGGCTTCATCCTATGGAACATAGATCAAATACTAACTGTATTTTTGTACATGCAAATCAGCTAATACAATATTCCATACAGATGGGAAATGATCCCAGTGTGTTTACATACAATGTAAGCCACATGTAACACATGGGGTTATGGGACATTATTACCATGTTTATTGTGCTATTATAGTGACGCCTATAATCACCCCTGGACACATATTTCATAGGAAGTCTGTGGTTGGTTTTTGACTCACCACTATTTCTCCCAGAAGCTTCCGGTGGTGGCTCGGAGCCACAGAGATGTAAAAACGATGAGTTCCAGTGCCATAATCAACGCTGCATACGAGCCCTGTGGAAGTGTGATGGAGATGATGACTGTCTGGATGGAAGTGATGAGGAGAGCCACAGCTGCTGTGAGGATGTTACAATATGTCGCTGCTGCAGGCACAACATGCAAACACACAATCACATTGTATATACAGACACAGCTGGAACATGATGCTACACTGACATGCACAACCATGCACCAAGCAAGAACAGCTCAAGCTTTTTTTAGGCTGATCCGCCCCTGCTGTCAACTTCTATGTTTTTAAATGTCACGGGAGCAAGGGTGAATAGTGTTCCTCCTACACACTGCTGTCTCCCCTTTCACTCTTACTGAGGAGATTTTGCTCTTTAACAAATGAGTCGGATAAACACCATGTTAGACGCTTGGATAATGCTTTGTTTTTTCCTGGAGTCAAAACACCATTATGCAATCCTTTTGACAGAAATATTAGAATTGAAAAAATTATTTATCTTGTCTCGTGGGGTATCATGAACTTTTACAATCAACCAACTTGTTTGGTTTTAGTGGATGTATAGAGTCTTCCATAGAATTCATCAGGCCAAAAGTACCAATTGAAGAATGTGGATGTTAGCTGTATAACATAGCGTTTTGAATGAGTAATTTCAAATGCTCCATTGCATTTTGATCAGTCTCTCACTGTTATAAGCAAACCTCTTACAACCTCATATTTAATGTTGGGACACAATCACAATTTAGTTCAGATGCTGGAAATATTGCCTTTGGCATGTCATTTGACCACAAAAAACTGGTCCCAGGGTATAGCACACTTTTCCTCAAAATCATAAAATCATTTATCCCTTCGCAATATCTACATACATTTGTTCACATTTGATTTGATTTGATTTGTTGGTGGTGATGATTAAGGAATTTGGATGCTGAAATGTGTAATTAAAGTTAAATGGCATATCCCTTGGTTGGTACATCCAGTGAAGTTATTACGTGAAAGTGGCTTTAAATACAAATAAAATCAAGGCACTAAAGCAGCATTACAAATATACTTAAGGCCACTATAAAAATGTTATGGACAAGCCATTACTCTCAATTAAAGGACAAACCACCAAGGAGAAACATGAGTGAGATTCTCCTCTAAAACACCCTCCCCTTTTATGGTTCCTTACATGTCGTGCTGGTCTATCAGTGTAAGATTACTTTAGCTGGAGACTGAATTAAATCCCATTGAGAAGCTGTGAATACATTGTATGTGAACATGGAAGTGTTTCCCCCAGTAGCATTAAGAGAGATCAGGGCTGCACAGTGGATGACTATGAAGGAAAAACACATCCCGTTTTTTTAAGTTGTAGCTTCATGCAATGTTCTTTTTTTTACTGTTTATTTAAATTGTATTACATTTAATGTGAGAGTTGCATGGTCAGTGACTTATTTTGCTGTTTGAACTCTTTGCAGATAATCACACCTGTCCTGTTGATCAGTTCAAATGCAGCAACAATCGCTGCATTCCCAAACGATGGCTTTGCGATGGAACGAATGACTGTGGCGACAATGAGGATGAGGCCAACACCACGTGCTCAGGTGTGTACTGTGATATCAGAACAACATATTGTGTTTCCAGGATCGACTGTTGCTCAGTTGAACATTTGTATCCAGTAAAGTAATACATTTCTCTCAAGCTTATGTAGACTGTGATAATAAAAGCTCAAACAGATCTTTCATATGTACAAAAAGGAAGAAAACATTTATTTTTGCAAGATTTTCTGATAAAATTGTGCCCCATTCAATGAATTATTGACTATCGGGGTCCGATGTTGACCATGCCGTTATCATCATAAGCCCTCGCGCCTCTCCAGTGGCTTTGGTACAGTGCAATCAATGTCAATGTGTAAGAGCACTCTCCGGTATCAAGGAGTTGTAGCACCTATGAGAGGCAGCTGTACGTCAGGAACACATACGGTATATCACATCCCTCCCATGTCCTCAATGGAGCTTCTCAGACGCTCTATACCAGAGGATCAATCTGGGACCAATAGCCAGGGAATGATGAATGTTCCCTCATCGACAGATTGACATGCATACCCCACATCAGTAAGACATCCCTTGTCTGCTGCCCATGCATTGCTCACCATGGCCGTGCAGCGTTTATCTGACAGCCCGTCAAGCAACAGCACATGGCTTTCAGACCTTCCCTGCTCTGTGATTGAGTGTTAAAAAGTTTGCACTGGGCGGACATTGACATCCCGGTGATGTAGTGATCATTAGGGTTGTTGTGCACATCCTGCATTGACTTATGCACTTGTGATTGAATTATGTGGCTTCTTTCTTCTTCCTCAGCGCGGCCCTGTCAGGCCGACCAGCTCTCCTGCCAGAACGGACGATGTATACCTCGAGCCTGGAGCTGCGACCGGGAGGACGACTGTGGGGATATGTCTGATGAAATATCGTGCAGTGAGTCACACTTGGCTATTAACCTCATGACACTCAAGCTTCACTCTGCGTGGATTTGAACGCTACTGCTTTTTGTGTTCCTCTGTTTAGTCAAGATGTAATATAGGAATACTAATAATCATTCTCTAGTTGTTGAAGTTGTTATGTCTATTAAGGGTATATTTTAAGCTACAATAAGTATAGGATGTTTTTCTCCTGTCTTATATGATTTCTCTGAGGGGGGATAGGGTTGTCAATGCACACCGGTGACTCAATGATTACATCACCAGGCAGTGAAATTTCAAAACTCACTTTACATTCTACACTAGGAACTTTTAAATGTGATGATTTATGTATCCGACACTGACAGAATCTTCAACATTCACTGTTTCACCTCCAACGGATACATCGACAATATGTGCTGAGCGGCGCTCACACTGAATAATTTGAAGTAATATGTGCAGTATAATAAAATCATTTCTTGTTCATTTGACATAGTATCCTTAAAAGCACACCGTCATAAAACAACCAGTTGCAGTCTACACTGATGGGGTTAATTGGACCACGTGTGTTTACATAGTTTGAGTTTAGTTTATTTTGATCAGCAAAATCATCAACAATCAGAATTCAACAATCGAAGGAAGTGGCTGACTGAAAGATAGATGTTGCACATCTAGGGTGGGATGTGCTAACCATGACACACAAATGAATGTGGAGGCAAAGGATTTGGGTTTTAGCGAACAAGCAGCATGGATATAGGGATGGTAGTGGCTGCTGGTTGTCAGTCCACCGCTTTAGATACGTCAAATATCTCAAAAGCGTTTAGAGGGCATTCCCATTGAATTGGTACGGACGTTGATAGTGCCAACTTGTCAAACATTGAATACTACTCTCAGCTGCTTATGATTTTTCATGAAACCTTGAATTTGTTCTAGTCTCTTTCGCATGCACTACTTCATTAAATTGAGTGAGTTTTAATTATTGATGCCGTGTTCTCTGGACCAAGAACTTGACATGCCCTCACTGATGGCATCAGCATAGAGGGCTGGTGCTGAGTACACGACATACTTCTTTGCAGTAGTTCACTTTTCTTTAGTTGTGTCTCAGTAGTATTACACAAATGGTCAGCTTCAGTTAGTAAAAGTGCCAGTCTGTGTTTCAAAATAATCTTACAAAACATAAATGAGAAAAATACAGAGTACGCCATGATTTTCCGAGCTTTTCGGAGTTCTTTGAAGATGTATTTAACCTTTTTTCTGAGTAATACAAAAGAGCACTTTAGGCTGTAATGTATGTTTTCGGCTGTGAATTTGAACTGGATGAATTAACAGCACACATTAAAAGGATGGGGGGGGGGAGGTTTTAAGAACTCCCTTTAATCACTGTTTGTATTAAAAACAGCCTTTTATAGTGATAGATGTTTGCCACTGCGATGTATCGCCCCAGCCTCCCTTTGTGTGTCTTAAGCTGATTCAATACACAGTCACAAACAGCCAGGGTGTAAGCAGTAATTAAAGTTCATGCTTGGCTTCATTTAATCATAATCAAGCTGTGCAGAAAAAAACATATTCTCTTCCTTGCTGTTGTCTGAGCTTCCTCAGGCATCCCTTCACTATAGGCACTCTCCTGTGCAGCTCTGGCAGCTCACTTAGCTCCAGTGCAACTACTGTGGGTTTTGGAACACCTGAAGCTCAGTGGTGGCCGCTTTAGAGATTGATGCTAATTTGGATTTTGTTTGTCAGTAGTTTAGTAGTTGTCACACTGTCTCATATTGGCCTCTCTGTTCACTTGAAGCCATCATTATTTATGGATGCCGGTGTTCCATTTTTTTGCCAGGCTCAGTGTTTACTTGAAACCCTCATTATTTATGGATGTTCGTGCTTCATTTTTAATGAATGTTAAATTTGAACCAGTCATGCGCCGTCAGTGGAACCTAACACATTTGTGGGAAATATAGAAGACACTTGTTTAATAAAGGTAGGGAGTGTCTTCCAGGCAGCAGAAGCAGATGCCAACAAATCAATTAAAATGTAGACTTGCATTTCATATCGAAGTCGTTATAGTTTTCAGGCATCCTTTAATAATATGTTAAAAGTACTGTATATACAGTATTTCAAAATTGTTTTAAAAAATGGTATCTGATGGGAATACAAATGTCAGTCCTGACAATGTCGCCAGTCCACAAAATGCTCAACATTAAACACTATACATGCAGCAGCACTGGCAGAGGATGTTGATGCTATAACGTTGAGCAATTTAGTTCAATAAATCTCCCTGACGGCAGTGAAGGATGGTGGATCACAGCGGCTGACTACAGAAGTGGAGATTTGCTTACTTTATAGAGATTTTATATAGGGGGTCGAATTATAGGTGGAATTCTTTTTTTAAATATGATTTATTTTTAGAAATTACAAAACAAGACTTATAGTACAATATATACCTCACAAATAAGGATTGTAAACATATCACACAGTCAAATGGTGAGGATACACATTATATGTAAAGACTATAAATAAGGAAACAGGTGGAATTCTAATGAAATTAAAACGTGTCTATAACTGCATGGTGATAACAATGTCAACCATGTCATTTTGAGTTTATCTTGAGTTGTTTGTAATCTTTAAATCCTCCAGTGGAGCCTTTTCAGATGCGCCATTTCTCTTTCCCTCTCTGCCTTGAGCTCCCAATGTGCGCTCCGTTCATAGTTTGACTGTCTATGTCCTCCGTCTGTACACAACGTTGACTCAACCCTCATGATGTGACCATCGGAGCTCTATGTGCAAACTGACAGTGTGGGTGATTTTCTTTTATTTATTTCCCTTTTTTTCCAGGGCCAAGCCAAGAATATCTACCAAATTCCATTTCGTACAAAGGATTAATCAAAAAAGGAATTTCCGATTATTCTAAAGTTTTTGTATCCTCTTCCACACAGGGACACCTAGAACACTCTGAAAGGATTTAGCACGAGGGATACAAGCAAGTCACAGTCTGTTCTGGGAAACAGCTCAACATCTACTTGGCACAAAGCGTGCTACAGAAATTCAGGGTTCCCTGGTGATGAACCGCTGATTATCATTCTTATAGCAGAAAGTTTTTCAACTAGTATGAGTATCGCCATGGAATTTAGTACAGACATTAAGCGTTGCTGTGTCGACAGAAAGCACAGACTCGCAGAGTCACAAGCATGGCTGTGGACTCTAAATCTTGTTTTATTTTTTATTTCTCCATGCTGGTTTAGAAATTATAATCATCTGGCGTAATTTAAGGTTTGTGCATTTCTCAGCTGTTTTCTATCAGGGTGACCGTCACCTGAAATGATCCCACTGTGCAATTCAATTCAGTTTCAATTCAGTTTATTTGTAGAGCCCAATTTCACAAATTACAAATTTGTCTCGGAGTGCTTTAAAATCTATACACATAGACATCCCTGACCCAAAACCTCACATCGGACCAGGAAAAACTCCCAAATAACCCTTCAGGGGAAAAAAAAGGGAAGAAACCTTCAGGAGAGCAACAGAGGAGGATCCCTCTCCAGGATGGACAGATGCAATCTACAGATTTCTCTCAAAAATCTCCTCTTTTACCTTTTTGTGCCATTGTTAAGGATACTTCATTTTATAATCACAATTAAATAATCTAGAGACCTTTCTCCACCGTATTAAACAATAAAAAATATTACTCACATGGGCATAGTGTATGTTATAGGACAAAGATTGGTGGCAATTTTCCGGTTAAAAAAAAACAGTGACTGATTTCAGATGTATTAGGTAACCGTGTTGGCATTGTACTTAACGTGTACCTGTACTCAAACCTTTCCAGCCTTCCCCACCTGTGAGCCCCTCACCCAGTTCAGCTGTTCCAACGGCCGATGCATCAGTGGGACCTGGCATTGTGATTCAGGTCCGGATAAGAAGCTTTTGAAGATGCTCAACATAGAATTCAAAGCTTGTTTGTGAATGGATTGGTCTGTTTGTGAATGGATTGGTCTGTTTGTGAATGGATTGGTCTGTTTGTGAATGGATTGGTCTGTTTGTGCATGTTTAGAGGACGACTGCGGAGATGGCAGCGACGAAGCGGGCTGCATCCATTCATGCGCCAACTCCCAGTTCCAGTGCATCAGTGGGCGCTGCATCCCGGACCACTGGGCCTGTGATGGCGATAATGACTGCGGAGACTTCAGTGATGAGAACACGACCTGCAGGGGTGGACCAGCCCGTAAGAACACTCCTATTTCCTTTCTAAATGCTCACGTGTCAGGTTGGATGAACAGTAGGTAGACTCATCCTCACATGACATAAGGTGATCATTGTTCTTGTTCACGTCTGACATCAAAGTGTTCGTTGTGTGAAGACAATGTTTTATTATCAATCTATTATATTAGGCCATCGCTTGGATTTAAATTGTTTTTCTTTTTAAAAAAGTTTGCCTCGCAGCTACCGTTTCTGTTAGCCACTTTATGAAAGTGTAGCTGTCTCTATATCTGTTTTGGTAAGCTAATTATTGTTCCAATTCCAATCATGTTTTAATTTAGGTGTCGTAATCACAAGTTTCGTATTTAATCAGCTTGAGTCCAATAACTTTGTTTTCACACTCACGTGTGACTAATCTCATCTAGTCTCTGTTGTGGAGAATTTTACCATCAGCAGTTGAATCATTTAATCTAATTAGCACAGAAAGCTCATGCAAGCTCCTAGAAGCTCACAGCTCTCTTGCTTGTCACTGGAATGTGTAGACTATTCATCAAACTGTTTCCTGATGGAAACTGCAGGCTTCTCCACTCCCCCGTGTCTGCTTCTGCTTCTACCTCAGGGGATTGAATCCATTTTAGCTTTGCCTCAACTGTTGAGGAAATGGTTTTTTGGGGGTTTGACTTTTAAGTATTAAGCAAATCATCTATAATGAATGCACAATGCATGATTTATATGCCTGAATATTGCTGTTAATTATGATCAGATGAAAACGTCAGAATGTATTAGATTGTACTGTGCTTGGTTTTTTGGGGGGGTTATAATGACTTTATATGATTACAATATACAATATTGTACCTATGAAATTGCGTTTAAATATTCATATAATAATATTAAAACATTTTATGTATGTCACACTGCAATTAAATTTAGGAATGAACTCTCATCAGATGATAATTCCAGTTACTTTTTGTAATAAAAGCAAGCTGGGGAAAAAAATAGTGATTCATAGTGAGTCATTAAACAAGACACGTCTTCCAGACAAAAACCTTAAAGGTACAATCTAACAGATCTCTGTTTCGTTCTCTCTGACGATTAATGGTAATTGCATGCATGTTTTTTAGATCTCACTTCACAGAGAGCGTCCTCGTTATTTTACTTGGGAATATCACTTGACATTAATACTTCATATGCAAAGAGTTATGGTACGTTCACACCGGACGCGTCGAAAAAATTCTCGACGCGCCTGACGCAGGATTCTGTCGCGCGTCGAAAAAAGGGTGTTCACACCGGACGCGTCGAGACGAGACGCAGCGGGGGCGTGGCTTATCGCGCCCGCTTCTTCAGCCATATGAATCTTTTCGTTGTGTCTTCACTTGTCGCCCTGTGAGTCGCCCTGCTGCTGCCCCTCTCTCTCCTTCTCTCTGGACTCTGCGGTCCTGACTTCCACGGCCCTCCGCCCCTCCGCCCCATGTCCCCGCTCGTCTCTCGCGGAGTACTGTACGGGTCGAGGAACGAAAGGACCGCAGAGAGCTTCCACTTTTTAGTGGACCGAGCTGCTCTCTCACTGCGCTACTCGCTGCTCTCTCTCTCTCTTCTCTCTATGATTCGTGTCTCTGAGACTTTTCCTCCTCCGGCGGCAGATCTCCGCTGCCATGAAACACGTATGCCGGCGCTTGGTTCATAGTGAAGTACAACACACAGCGAGAATAAAAGCAAATGCACACATTGTAAACGTATCGGGTAGTCCCACGGCTTCTCCGACCTCCTTCTAAGCTTCTTCTTTATCGCTACGGTTTCGGTAAGTAAAGAGTCGCGTCATAAAGTTTGTTTTGCCCACGAATATCTCCATTACAGTGTCCAGCGAGTGTCATATCATCTTTCCACCATTTCCTGATGATTGCCTTATTGGTCACCATACAGGATTTTAACCAGATATGCGTCCTCACAACAGTTGCTTAGATATCAACCCATACATTATTTTACATTATTTTGGTAGTTTAGAATCCAAAACATCTTCAGCTCATCCCAACCAAGAGTCATATTCCAAATGCTGGAAGTGAAAAATAACGTCCCTCTCTGGAACTTACTGACCTGCCATTGCTGCCAAGTGATTCACTTGCAAAGATAAATATTTGTAAACACTAAAAGACGTCTTGTGAAATAATAGTTCAATGTGATGACGTGCTGGTAACAATGTGCTGTAGAGCTGTGAAACTGTAATTGTTGAATTGTGTTTGTTTCAGAGCTGCCATCTGTGATCGAGTGCAGTGAAGAGGAGTTTCACTGCGTCACAGATGGAACCTGCATCCCAGAACGCTGGAGGTGTGACGGAGACAAGGACTGTGAGGACGGGAGCGACGAGAAGGACTGCGAGGGCACCAAACGGATGTGTGACCACAAGGCCAAGTTCACCTGCAAAGATACAGGTAGTGAACACTGCACACGGCGTAACAGCACACCAAGGTCCAAAGTGAACGATATATAACAGCAGCTATTGTATTTGTATCTGAAAAGATGCTGAACGTTTTTTTTATTTATGTATTTGTGAACCGTCACTGGATTTAAGTCATCACATTGTGCATGGCTCTGAGATAGCTATCATAAGTTTTAAATGAAATCTGGCATGTGCAAACACTGGTGTTAATGTTATTTTTTTACATTTAATTAGTGATTTGACAATGTTGGTTGATGCGTGGTATAAAACAGCTCCCGAAGATTGAAAACTAAATTCAGCTTGCATTTGAATTAAGCGAGTAAACTCTTGCATCATCGGTCTGGGACAGGTGTTCTGGTTTGAGCGGCGCTTGGCATCCAGGCTGAACTAATTTGAGCATGAAGGAAAGTACCACACAACAACAGAGAGAAGGCCGAATCAGCTGACTTAATTGTTGACCATAGGTGGTATGTAACATATGCAAAGACACGTGGATTGTGTTGACTGATTTTCCTCATTTGGTTCTTTTGTGTGTGAGTTTCACTTCTAAAGTACGCATGACATTCTGGATTTTGAACCCAGACGAAAATACTTTACTAAACTTTGATAAACATGTCTTGTTTAACCAATTAGGACATACCATTTAAAAGACCTGTATAAACTCCCCATGTACCCAGCATCCACTCTCATTTCAACTGCTGAAAAGAGAAGGTCAGAGACATATTCAGTTGCTCTGTCTTTAGCGCTGCAGCTTTCCGCTCATCCCTTGACAGTAATATCAAGAATGGAGGCAATGCTGCGTGGTGAAAGGTTGGTTAGACCACACCATTATTATTCACTGTAATTCTGCAGTGTCACACCTGTGTGCGCTGGTGCAGTTCATCCTGTCCTCCTCTGAAGAACAGAGTGCCCTCTCCAGTATTATTCGGAAAGGTTTCTGAAAGGGGCCGAACGTTCTGATGGATTAAAAAGAAAGAACACGTTATATTTCTTTTTTTTGTTCTCAACTTCTCAGATAAAAACAAGATCTGAGACTCATACTAGACCTATGTTGATTTGGAAGCTGGAGTATGGATCCTTTTTTACCTTTGGGGATGGATGCATTACTACTGGTGCAAGATAAATCGCAAGCACTGCTCAATGCAACAATACAACTGAACACACTTGGTTCATCCACCCACACACATTTTTGTTTTTTTAGGATGGAGACAACCATCACCAAAAAAAAAGTACAATTGTAGATATTTCTCGATCAAAAAGAAACATATTTGACATACATTGTTGATCCAATCTTTCCCCTTGTATGAAATGGAATTGAAAATAATTCTTTAGAGAAGTTGCTCCTGTGGAAATAAGTATTACCATTTTTTTATTTACTTCAGGCCCAAATGAGACATTTTGGACCGATTTGGAGTTCAACGGTTTCCGTTACATTTTTGTTAGAGAAGGGATTTGTTGAAGTCTCTATTCACAAGTGTGAGAACATTTTGAATATACTTGTGAAGGAGATGGGGGGCGGGGGGGTGTCTCAGGCAAATGGGACAGTCAGCTGAATGTCAGAATTTAGAGAAGCAGCTCACTTTTTAGGCCCTCAATTATATCTTCACCGATCTATCTGAAAATGTCCCAGAGTCACAGGTCATCAGTGTTCACAGGCTCAGTCTGGGGGCACCGCTCAGGCCAAATGGATGGGAGAATAGTTAGTGTCTCCATCCCATGAGCATCAGTAGAGTAGTTTGAGTGGGGTATGTCTTCCACATGGCCATGTGTAGGGTTGCTATGGTTGAGAGAAGTTACAAGTTACAAGTTACAAGTCTTTTATTGTCAGATGCACAGAATGACACAGGTTCAGACTGGGCACTGACATTATTATGGCAAGGCACCACACAACAACTACCATAGCATAACATAGCAAACATAATATAACATAACATGGCATACACTCTGTACAAATACTCTGAACATAATTTACATGTAGTAACATATACTAACCTTACTAAATATGCAAGATAAATATACAATACAACATGCTCAAACATATATCAACCTATACATATAATACTAACATATATACATATAACATATAATACACATATAGTAACATATAATAAAGTAGCAGGTAGTGCAATAAGAGAAGTGCTTTGAACTGTGTACAGCAGGCCTAGAGGACTTTTTTCACCCATGACTGTGTGTCGGCAGTGACTCGCTATTCCAGGGCAGTCCTTTCCTGATTAATAGCTCTTCAATTGTTCCACAGAAGTAGGTGTTGTAATTGATGATCTCATAGGTGCATTCTTTAAGTATTTCTCAGATGCATGTACTGGTTCTCAAAGCACATTCATGCATATTCAGAGTGGTCAAGCCTATACAGGCTCCTCTGTGCTCATACTGTACAACTAGATTATTTCAGAAACGTAGCAAAATAAGGAAGAATGAAACTAGAGCCTGGTATTGTATTAAATGTAATCTTCAGAATCACAAAACTAAAATAGTAGACTATGCTAATAAATATGAATATCTCTATCTCTATAAATATAAAATACTTTAATGATGAACAAAAAACAACAAAAACAACCATACATTTACTCATCCATCATTCAAAAAGAAGCTTTGGCCTTGTGTAAAGGAAGGACCAACATCAACACATAACAGCGTTATCCTCTCTGCATGAAATCAGTTGATGAGCTGCCTTTCTATTGCAATAAATATATATATATATATATTTTTTTTTTTTAAATGTTTGAATCTCTCTATATTCAAATACAATATAAAAAATGCATTTCCTTCTAAAAGTAATAAGCAATGATTGTATTAAATAAACACACTTGCAAGTACTCCCTCCCTGTGTTGCCTTGTTCAGTCACTTTCTTGTCCTCTCCTTTGCTTTCCACAAATACAAGCGCTTATAAAACTCCTCAAATTGAAATTGTGAGATTTTCCTTGTGGTGAAATCGGCAGAATGAAGACTGGTTCATTCATTTGTATAAATGATTAAATTACTTGTCCATGTGTATTACCGCAAACACTCCTATTTTAATGAAGGTTTACATTGAACATTTTTGTCACCCACAATTTACACATGAAAAGCTTGTGTAAAACTTGATGAACACATATGTTTGCATTTTCACATGCAACTGCATAATAGGCATTTAGAAAATGAAGAGCTACTGTAAATCAAAAGTGTCATCTGATTTTCGTGGGGACAACTGGAGCTGAGAAGTGATCTGAAGCCAAAGAGATCTCACACTAAACCCACAAACCCACAGCAGCCCCGTCATCCTACCATGTTGGTTTGCATTGATCCCCAAGTACAAACCAGTAAGAACCAAAAACCCTATGATGAAGCATTGATCTGAACAAACACAACTTTGAATATGCTGCCATCCAGGCTTTACCTGGAGGCATGCAAGAATGATACATCCCAGTGGATGTAGTATTTTCTTCCTCAGCTCCCTCAATGATTCCAGCTACCTCTCTCCAACCTACTCAACGAGTGAATTACAAATTATACCGTAGGTATCAGCCTAAGGAATATTGATCAAGTTGAACAATTAGCACAGAACTAAGATAGTTTGTTGTTGACTGAGGCCCCCCCGGGGAATCATGGACTTTTCACTACCCAATGTTTATACCAACGATTTGGGAAGCCCATATTATTCAACACTAACTCAAATGAGATGACATCGTCTGAACTGAAGTGAAACTTGGAACTGTTAATTCGTAGTTTTTAATTTATTAAAAAAACGTTAAAGTCTGCCTAACTCCACATTTGATTCTCTCCAGGCAAGTGTATCACAAAGAGCTGGGTGTGTGACGGGGACATCGACTGTGAGGACCGCTCAGATGAAGAGTCCTGTGAGTCCGCCGCCTGCAAGCCCCCCAAGTACCCTTGTGCCAACGACACCTCTCTCTGCCTCACACCGGACAAGATCTGCAACGGCAAAGTGGACTGTGCCGACCGCTCGGATGAAGGACCCATCTGCGGTATGTGGATTTAGTCTCTGCATGTTAAGTCTTTTTTTTGTTTCGTGCTCCGGCAAGATGCTGAAAATTGAGTAGACCGAAATTTGACCGCTGACAACCTCCTCCCCCCACTGTTGACATGGATATGCTGCCATAATAGCTGCTCCTCGTCTGGGAAAGCTTTCCACAAGATCCACAGGATCGGGCACTGACCTGCTGTTCCAGTTCTTCCCAAAGGTGTTTGATGAGGTTGAGATCAGGGCTCTGTGCAAGCTACTCACATTATTCCCCACCAAGCCCAAAATATAACAAGTTGTGGACCTGCTGCATAATTCACCAATCTATTTGCAGCTCTAATTTGGGTCTGGATGACAGCAAAGTAGCCCATACAGAATGTCCCGGTGTTTTGGCCTTTCGCAAGCTGTTGCCACAAACTAGAATTGTGTATGGTTATCAAACACTCCCCTGGGGTCTGAGAGGTCATACAAAGTTTTTATATACTAGTTGTCAATTATTTGTCAATCAAGCTGTGTCAGTAACCAGTTACACAGCAGAACAATAGACGCAACAACATCATTCCGTGCATCTGTATGGTCAGTCTGTGCCAAACAGTCACACCTTGGGCTGAATATATAATGCTTCTCCCTGAACTGCTGACCTCCGTGGAGCGTAGCAGACTGACAAGTATGATTTGGAGAAGTTTCAGAAGTTAATCTTGATTTTCCTACTTAAGAAGTTGTACCAATACAAATCATGCTGACCAGAGTTGCTGTTTTTCCCAAGGAGATTTTTATAGCCGCGCTTCGAACCTACAGGGGGTCAGTGTTTGATTCTCAAAAGATACATTTTTGAGGAATAATCCCTTTTAAAGTGAACAGACCAACATAAACTGTCAGAAATAATGACTCCCGGAGACATGTTGGATGTTGCATGCATTGCTCCCACTGAGTTTTGAGGCTCTATGATTTGTATTTCTTTGTTTGTTTTTAGAAATAAATAGAACCGCCAAAAATGAACACGTCACATTTACATTGCAAATGAAAACTGCAGCACATTCCTCTTCCCTTTTCAAATAAAGCTCTTCATTCCTCACAATTTACTTTGTTATCTGCCTTGCAGAATTGCAGAAAAATTAATTGGAAAAATTGAAGGACATTAACATTGTTACCTGCTGAGGAACGTCACAGGACTCATGCTAACTAACTTTAATGTGTCACCTGAGGTTATATCATGAGATGAGGAGGAACATCTCCCCAAGGCGCTCTGCTGTATTCTTCAAATAGAGCAGCTCAAAGTGGAAGAGTTTGTCCAGCAGCCTAAAGAGAGGAGAAAGTGATCTCAGGTGAATAACTCCAGCCATCTAATCTCTTGAAGTGAGAACATGGAGGTTCATTTTCTAGAGCGCCAAAAACCAAGAGGGGAAGGGGGTCCTCCTGACCAATAATTATGAGTTCAGAGAGACCTTGAGAGTCTGATGAGTTGAGCCAGCTCCCCAGGACTCACATCCACCATTAACAATCGTGACCACACACTCCAACACCCACTCCTGTCGGGGAAAAAAGGACCAGTTTAATTTGCACCAATATTCCGGCTTGACCTGGCGGGTGCAAACAAAACCCAGACAATAGAACACAAAGTAAAACCGTGTCTGTCTTCAAAACACTTTTGTTCACATGCTTCTGTAGTGTTTTTGAAGAAGTGATGGAAAAACAAACCTTTCAGCTTGATGTGAAACCTTGAAGAATCGGCTTCTTCATTATGCACCTTCTTTATCTTTATCTTTATCTTTATATGGTGAAGACTTCTTGTCTTGGATAGTCTCTACCTTAGTTAAAGTTATGTTCTCCTTGTGACATAAGAACTTAAATATCACATCACATGCAATTATAGGCAATACATGTGTCTGTAGGATATGGATTCAAATACTACTAGCTTTCAGCCATCACTTACACACACACCCACCCACACACACACACACACACACACACACACACACACACACACACACACCCACACACACCCTCACACACACACACACACAACGTTCACCCCTGTAGCTCCATGTCTGCCCTCTGAAGCTGTGAAAGTTAACAAAGCCATTGTTTTACATATGTTGTACACACTTTTGGGCTCACTATTTGAGATTGTGTGTGTGTGTGTGTATGTCTGTGAAAAATGTATTTGTCCATCCCTCCGGCTTGTTAGTCAACAGTTTGTCCCCATATTTCATTGCGAGACTGTATGATCATCAGTTGACATATTGGTCTTTGAGGTTCATATTTTCATTTATATTTATATTCACACTGGGTTTTTCAAATGCTTTTTAAGTTCCTAGCCCCTCCTCCAATGTCTGTACAGTTTTCTGAGAATGTTTGTCCTTTCTTGACCCCAGATATGTGTCTGGTAGCCAGAGGCGGCTGCAGTCACCAGTGCACCGTGGCACCAGGACAGGGGGTTGTGTGTTTTTGTCCCCCTGGGCTCCACCTGGACTCCAGTAACAAGACATGTGAAGTGGTGGACTACTGCAGCAGTCACCTGAAGTGCAGCCAGGTGTGTGAGCAGTACAAGACCACGGTGAAGTGCTCCTGTTATCCAGGATGGACGCTCGACCAAGACGGAGACAGCTGTCACAGCACAGGTACCAGACCACATCTTTTTTAATGTTTGTTTTTAGTGGCGCTCTCGGCAGCTGTGGTGCTGTGCGGCTCTGGGACCGTGAGTGCATTAGTTCAGGTTTATCGCAGGGCGTAACTTTTCACATCTTTGATTCTTTACCGTGTTCACGAAGTGCTGGTAGTCTTAAAGAAAAATAGTTTTTTAAGTATCTATTATTAATTAAGATTCACATTATGGATAAAAGAAACTGGGATGGAAACTTAATAATAGTCAAACAATAGAATTGTAAGGTCCCTGCGTTACTGTTGAGAAATAAGAGAGCTAGTCTGGAGACTAGTATTGGGTGTTGATACAGAGCGCTGTCAGGTCAGATTCAATCAGTTTCAAATCTAAAGAGACATCCGGGCGTTGAGTCCTGTCGGTTTCCATCTCTACTGATGCTAAGTGAAAGAAGTGTGTTCTCCCTTCATTCAGAAGTGCACAAGTTCACGTCAGGAGTAATACCATACAGACACAACTGTTTCGCCCATGTTGTATCACATTTTGAATTCAAACTATCAGTTACTCTGTTATTGAATGATATATTTGAACAGAGTGCTCTTGAAATACAACAGTTACACACACACACACATGCTGTTGCTTGTCACATTCAGATTTATGGACCTCGTTTTGATTACTTGCTTCTCTATTTCAATCCAAGATTGATTATAGTTGCAGCTTTAATCTTACATTAACGCAGGAAAAGAATACACAATTTATTGTGGAACACGATCAGAATTGTAAAGCTTCATCATAAATCAAATTGTGTATACGAACATAAACTTTCTGATTTAAAAAGAGAGGTGTTATTGGATTCTTTGTGAAGACCCTAGCACAAATCCACTCCTCCTTTTGCTTTGCACATCTCAGGAATAAAATATTTGCAAGTGCATATCTTCACACCAGTACAATTGTAGCTAGCAACATCGAAATGTGTTATTGAAGCAAGGACATCACTTTAATTGCATTTTTGCGGTTCAATTCCCAACAGTGTTGTTTAGTCTCGAATGCTGTGAAGAGAATTTTAGTTGTACCAACATTTCTCGGAAGCAGAAATAATCTCACTGATTGAACTAAACCTCAGTGGGCAAGGCCGGAGCAGTTCATATACAAGCTCTGCTGCCAGCTTTAGGTCTTGTAACTAGATTTAGCAACTTCTGAGAGACCATGCTAAGTGTATTTCTCAAAAGAGACCACTTTCAAATGTACCCACTTTTTCAGAAAATGGAAAAAAGTAATGTGTTGATTCCCAGAGTGTTTGGCAACAAATTGATTTGGCTGCAACTGATGCATATGAATGTGTACGACACCACTCAACGGGACAGCCGTAAAGGGAAGGTAGGACGATCTGTCGGAGACAACACATAAGGCAGGAAAAGTAGACACCCCGCAGCAATCTGTGTCCGCCTAGCCGTTCTGCAGCGGCCTAAACAAGCTTCTCCATTTTCTGAAAAAATAAATTCCTGACTCTCAATAAGTATGTGTGAGTTAATGTATGTGCAGATTTCTGTACAATTGTGACTTTGATTTCACAAAAAGAAAAGTATAAAACATTTTTTGAATGCGATAAAATTTACAAGTATCCCATTGTTAATTTTGAGGTGAAGGTTTCATCGTATTTTATTTTGAATTGCCGTTGTCATTGATA
Source organism: Liparis tanakae (assembly GCA_036178185.1). Classification (NCBI taxonomy): domain Eukaryota; kingdom Metazoa; phylum Chordata; class Actinopteri; order Perciformes; family Liparidae; genus Liparis; species Liparis tanakae. The sequence goes on from CM070107.1 coordinate 15,602,646, forward strand.
CATTCCAGTGGCAGTCTTTTTAATGAAAAAAGGCTCATTAGCTAACACTTTCCCACAATGTCCAATACTGTACATGATGTCATACCTTGCCAATCAAACTATTTACTCAAAACATTGCTCAGCCCTTGGTGGCCCTCTTAAAAACATGACTGTGCTTGTTTCCTGTCTATCTACTTGACCAGACCCCTTTGAGGCTTTCATCATTTTCTCCATCCGGCATGAGATAAGACGAATAGACCTTCACAAGCGGGACTACAGCCTGCTGGTGCCGGGACTGAGGAACACCATCGCGCTCGACTTCCACTTTAATCACAGCCTCCTTTACTGGACAGATGTGGTGGAGGATAAGATCTACAGAGGAAGGCTCTCCGAGTCTGGCGGTATTTACACACACAAATGCATACAACCCCACAAACATGTTCTATCTGAAGACGGCAGCCATGTTTTGGCTAAAGAGAGTCGTGCCTTGCTCATCTTTGCTGCATCCGCTACAATGGAGGTCTGAGACACTGGCGATGATAACGCTCTGGGTTTACTCAGCTGCTGTTACGCATACTCAAGGCTGATGCCAGGAGTTGATATTGTCTGTTTGTCTCTCGCTGAAAATTTATCACGAGAAGTCGTTGGAAAAAAAAGTAAAAGAATACATCAGGACCAGAAGTCTTGAGCTGTTGAAGTTCCGTACCTCCCCCTCATAAAATAAAGAATCAGAACTTCTCTTTTGCTCCTTCACTTTTGTTTGTGGCAATACATTCACCTTGTTCACAGCCGAGGAATAATTGGAAAAGGCTAGATTATAGATATTCTTGGAAAAGCCTTTATTAATTGTTAATGTAATGTAAGAAAGCAATCTTCTTTATTTAGAAGACCCATATGCCCTTTTTTCTCGAGCACTGTAGTGATACGCCAACCACCAGCTTTGCTCGTTGACTACAGAGTATATCAGTGCTACATAGTCATGCCTCCATTTTGTTGTTGTTGTTGTTGTTGTCGTTTCAGGGGTGACAGGGATTGAGGTGGTCGTGCAGCATGGTCTGGCCACCCCAGAGGGCCTGGCTGTGGACTGGATTACTGGGAAACTCTACTGGATTGACAGCAATCTGGACCAGATTGAAGTGGCCAAGCTTAACGGAGATATGCGCACCACACTGATTGCCGGAGGCATGGAGCATCCACGGGCCATCGCTCTCGACCCAGGACAGGGGTACGTTACACACTACCTCCCACATACGGAGCCTGCTGGTAGCTACGCTATCCATCAGGCGCTGAGATTATTGGAGTAAACTAAAATAACCACCTCCTTGTCTTTCTCACATCTGCATCTGCCTTGATGTATGAAGATGTCTGCTGCGTTAAGGTCTATTAAAGCAGCAGACACAGTGTACATCACGATCCATTACAATAATGACAACTTATGTAGTTAATACCCCCCCAACCGTTGCTCCCACTTCACATTCATTGTTCGCCAGCAATGCTTGTCTTTTCAAGAATTTAAGCAAGAAGTTAAAAATACAAATCCCCAAATATGCTTTTTCTATTTGCACATTATTCCCCTCAGGGCTATTTTAAAATCATGGTTGTTTATCCTGCTGAGATGCATGTGGAGAGTGTTTGTGGATGGATCTGAGAATCTGAAATGAAAGCCTTCCCTTTGCCCCAGTCAGCAAGCAAGACTTAAAATATCTCTTCACAGTGCATCGATTACACTTTCTTTTTCTCGATATAACAAGTGTTATGATACGGTTTTTAAATCGTAAAATCAGGTTGTTGGACGTCACACTGGGTGTATCAGGCTGGTTACTCGGCGTTAGGGCAACACGCTTTGATAGTTGTTGGGAACTTCACCATCCGCCATTTTGAAATTAACTAAACTACCGAATGAGGAAACTTCTATCATGAAATGCCAATTTGTGTATTTTGTTACAACAATAATCATATTTCATTGTACAAGCATATTGTATGTTTGAGAGTGTGTGGTGCGCATGTGTGTTTGGCAGGTGCTCTTTAATCTTCATTTGTCTGTGTTTTTATTTTACTAATCATTTTCTTTTCTTACTTTTTAATCTGTTAATTAAATTTACTGAGCAGTGAAATGTTTTGGTGCAATTATAGTTCATGGAAAGTAAACTTTTCCGAGTATAACACTGTTGGCACGGCCTTTAATTTTCAAAGATTTCATTTTTTATTTCCTTATTAATCAGTTTTCCGTTGGTATGTAAGATCTCTTTTAGTTTTCTGATCACAGATCAATACTAAAGTTGCTTAATCCAGCGTTAGGATCATAGACATGGGGATGTTGGCAATAACTTATGGCATGATGTGGATAACTCAAGGTTAGCTGCAGCAGTAAACATAATAAATACATCCATTCAGGAAGGGTTTTCTTAGATCACGTCGATCAGTGACCTGTCCCACAGTTTTCTCTTGGAAATCCTGGTTAAGTTAATTTTGTCAACTGAATCGTTATTCCTTATGTGAGAACAAGCAGCCATCGATCCACGATCCACTTGTGCAAGGCACAGATAAAGCAAAAGCACTGACTGATGCTGATTTGCAGACGGATAAGATGGGCATGATGGATAGGACTGACAATATTCTACAAATGGTGCAATAATAACATGTTGAATAAACCGCCACAAAGTATGCTCTTATTGGCATGCTGCTTTTTGAGGTTTTGACCAAATAGGTTAGACAATTATTATCAGTCCCTAATTTAGTCAATTTAATTAAAAATATGCATGGTTCTTAAAATACAACTGTATCTCAGATGTACCTTCACTCTTATTTCTGGGAGGGGTTCTTTTTAGAAAGTAAAATGCCTAACGGTTAATAGAATTAGTTCTATTCCTTTTCTTGAGTATTGCATATTGTTTTAATATATCATGCAGGGATAACACAATCCTGGCAAGCAGTAACTACTGTAAATTGGGGAAATTAGTTCTGCAACGAGAGATACTGATTAAAACAAATTCAGGGGCATCTAAGCGAGGTACAGGGAAACACAACTCACCCACCAATGCAGAGACGCAGGTTCACTTCCCAACAGCTATGCTTCTGTATATGTTTTCCTATCTAAAGAATATAATATGATAATATAATATTTTAAATGATAAACACTGGTACAAAGGATCAATAAATGTCTACATGTTATTCTCTTAAAAAACACAAAAACAGATTACATATCCTCTTTTGTAGGTGTTTTGCTTGTATTTCATTTAGTACTTTGGGTAAATGCACCTAAGAAGTAGCCAGCCGTTGTATACTTCAGCCAGTATACTTTAGATTAAAGCAAAATCCAGACTTTCTTAAAAATCAATTTAATGTCCCTAAGAAATGAGTAATCTGCTCATGCACTCTCGCCTATAGCACTCTTTCACATTTGTGAGGATGACTACATTTCATGGTTGTACAGAGTAGGATTAATGGGTGCTTTTGGTGCCTAAAGGCGCATTTCCATTCCAGGGCAATAATTCTAATCTAATTACTTGAATCCACTCAAAGGAGTGGGCCATCGATCAGGGAGGCCTTATCAAGTGAATACTGCTATTGATCTGGACAAGGATATTTCTTCCTAACACAGTTTCGTTGTCGTCAGTATGTGATTTAAGCTTAAGCACCCATTTTCTCCTTCATTCTAACTGACTTTTTGGACCAAGGGAGGACAGAGGTGTTATTTGGTGAGTTGGAGTATGACTCGGGATTCTGCCGATGTTCACATCAATGACAGTGTTCATTTTCAGGCCTCATTGAGCAGTGGAAAGTCATAATAAAACAGATGGCCTCCCATTTGGACTGGATCTCTGGTGCTGTTCTTAGAGAGTCATCACTGCCACCGTCTGGGTTAATGCATACAGCTTCAACAGCATTGTAGATGCATTTCCTTTGTTTTTTAGTTCACAGTGGTAGCACTGGCGATTGCATGTGGCTGAAGAATTGTTCTTAGATGGTTTTATGGTCCAAAAGTCCTTTTTTAGTGGCTCTATAAAAGAATATAAATTGTGCATTTTGTATATTGTTGCTTTTCCTCATAAAAACAAATCGCCAGTGATCAATTATAAATGTTGCCTTTGCGTTCCTGCTCAAAGGATCCTCTTCTGGACCGACTGGGATGCTACTTTCCCCCGAATCGAGGCTGCAGCCATGAGTGGAGGAGGTCGACACATTGTGTTCAAGGATATGGAAATCGGCGCCTGGCCTAATGGACTGACTCTGGATCATTTGGAAAAGAGGATTGTTTGGACAGATGCACGGTATACCATCTGAGTTTTCACCCTTTGTGGAGAAGCATTCACACCTTTTAAGACGTTCAATACATGTATGATGTTCTATACTCAGAACATTTGTCCGGTCCCCGAGTAGAAATTCAACTTGAAGCTCCTTTCTCCTTGTGTGCATTAAATCATGGAGGATGTATCATGTTTAGAGATCACTATGGTTTTAAGACGTTTCATCGTGAACTGGTGTGTTGCACTTTAATCTGCCTATTTCTACATCTCCCTTTCATTGAATTTGAAGAGCAGTTTCAGACTTTAACACGGCTGTTTGTCTCTTTTGAACAGCTCCGACGCCATTTTCTCCGCACTCTATGACGGAAGTGGGGTCATTGAGATCCTCAAGGGCCACGAATACCTGTCCCATCCTTTTGCTGTGTCGCTCTTTGGAGGCAATGTCTACTGGACAGACTGGAGGACGAACACTTTAGCGAGAGCCAATAAGTGGACTGGGCGAAATGTCACAGTCATCCAGAAGACGAGTGCTCAGCCCTTTGACTTGCAGATCTTCCATCCCAGCAGGCAGCCACAAGGTGAACATCGGTTTATTTTTCTCTTTTCTGTTTTTAGCCAGAGCCAAGTTTCTATATAATGTGTCAGTTTGTTCTCCTAAGATATAAGCAGTCGGGTCTTTGAACCACTCAAGCATTGCAGTCAATGCACACCTCGTAGATGGGGCTTTTTTATATGGTTACAGGGCCGCTCTGGATAATTTAGACTAAATCTGGCTTTCTGATTGTAAATTCCAAAGAGTTAGCATTCAAATGAGACCAGGACCAGAGCAGCAATTAAAACGGTTCAGTGGGTACAAGAGCAGTATGCATTCTCCTTTGGGTCTATCATATTCAGGCTTGTGCACAAAACGAGGCGCTTGTTAAGGGGTTTACACTACAAACTCATCCTTCCTAAAAATTGAAATCTAAAAAGGACTCATACTGCATTTCTCTATAATCCTTCACTAATACAGGATGTTGACTGAGGATACATCATCTTTTAAATCACAATTTATTCCCATGATGCAAAAAAGGGAATTAATTTGGCCTGTCAATCAATAATAATGTGTCTGAGTGAAAGAGTACTCATGCATAAAGTTAACTGGCTTGAGTTTGCGGTACCCCTGAATGTGTTTTTCTCACCATCCAAATTATTCAATTTTAATTGGTTCATACCACTTTATTAAGCCTTTTTTTCAACTGAATGTGAATAAAGATGGCTCCACAATATGAGACACATCTGCCAGTGAATAATTATGTCATCTCCAATTATCAAATGAATCAGTTGTGTGAATAATTTTATGTAGTGAGAGGAGATGTACGAAATAGTTTTGAAACCACATTAATGTTGCCAGCATTTCTTTCCCAGTCAACGGCGATGAATCTGTATCTTGTCACAGTGGAATAGGCGATCAATTTTATGAGAAGCCAAGAAACTGTAAGCCAAGATTCTGAGCAAGTGGACTTCCCTGTCTGACAGAAGGCCTCCATATGATATTTGATATGCAGATCAGCTTGTGAGATATATTACTGAGCTCAAATTAATAACATAAAATCTGTTTTCAATTTTCTTGAATGTATTTATTCTGTTATATTTTTCCTTAGACAGGTTGTTTTTAAATTGATTCTTTATTAATTTGTGAAAGCAGAACACATAATAAAACATTGAATTGAAGAACATCTTGGTCCATGTGCGCCAAGATTGTGCAATGGCCTTCTTCAGCATTGCCAAGCTTCACATGTATCTGCCTACTCTTTCTCCATATTTAAGCCACCATCCTTAAATGGGGATTATTACTGTGGTAATCGGGTTTGCATCTATTCAGTGATTCCTCTGCTTCCCCAGTGTGTCACGAGTTAATGTGCTTGTTTTCTTCCTGTATCTGCATTCTCATGACTGTTTACCATAGATGAGTGTGAGCAAATGGGACTGCTTTATCGAAGAAGACAGAAAGCATGCCTAATCCTATTTTAGAAAAGCTTAACAGGGGCTGGGGGTGGGTTATCATCCACTCTAGCCAGAACTGAGGACTAGGGATGCGATGCTCCACGAGACCACAAACATCTGGACTCGAGAAAAAGAAAAAAGGAAGAGAGGAAGAAAAAGGGATAACTGAACATCAATAAGCAGATCTATTCAGCAGGTGCCACAGTGGAGCTCCACTGGAGGCAGAAACAGCCTTTAAATACATTACGAGTCAGTTCAAAAGCCAAGACTGTGTTTTTACATTAGAATGGGTAACAAGCATTTTTTAAATCAGGAGCCAGTACCAAGATCTCAGAGTTATAACTATTAATTACAGACAGAGGATTGAAAACAAAGCTAAATGTACAGTATATCCATTACACCATAATACACAGTGGAATTTAGAGGAAATTACTTTTTCAGATGCTTCCATATTCTTTAATGGTTCCACTTATTTCCCGTCTAAAAGCTTTCTAGTTGGATGCTGAGAATACAGTAGCCTGGAATTGGTGTGCAATTTTCAACACAAATAGCACTATAAGTTATCAATACTAGCAGTATTGTCCAGTGCCGGTACATAAACCAACCTTTTTTTTTCCTATTTTTCCTTTTCACTGAAGTGAATCAGGGAGAAAGAAATTGCTGAAGTTAATTCTTTTTTTTTTTACAGCATGAATTGTTATTCTCAATGTGTGCGAAGCTGTACATAAGCAATATAATATTCATAGCATTTAGAACACACAGTTATTATTTGCAGGCAGACAAACCACACTGTAATTGTGTCGGCAGTATTATCATGACAAATAAGATAGGCATTGAAACAAATATGAACAACAAATTTGAGTCTCACTGGACAGAAGCACTAGCATACTGAGTTGTATCATCGCCACATGCAAGCCTTTTTCTGAATATGACTTTCCTTCATTTGTCTGTATTCATAGGGAGTACCACCATTTTCACTTCCTTAGTATAGCACTGGGCTCATTTCTTCATTCATTTGTCGCAAATACATCTGACAGTTTAGAGAAAACAAGCACCGTGGCTCAGTTGTTGTTGCCTGTTATCCATCATTCAGGTGAATGCAGCGCAGTTCAGATGCCACCCTATTAGCATTCTGAGTCAGCTGGGTGCTGTTTACAGCTTGAATATCTTTTTGGGTCTTAAATAAGCCACATTTGTGCCACAATGGGACTCTCCGATGTGTTGTTGAAGGAGTCCAGGAAATGAAATTTGAACGAGCTTGTTTGATATGCATCATCCAGAGTAGCAGGAGAACGGATGTGTAGGATGCATGCACTGTGATTGCTGCATGAGGAGAAAAGTGTGGTACACTTTCCTTAGTTCTGCTGTGGAGATTTATTCTGAAAAGGACACAGAACGAATTGCATGGCAACTGACTACAAGTGTGTTGTTCCTATAAGATAACTGCTCAGTTGACAGCTGTGCAAGTTGAGCTTGCTGTACTTTTCTAGTTGAAACTGTCAACAGCGTTGGGTCTCAAGCTTAATATTCTGCTAACCTACAGTAACGGGGTGCGTGAGATAATGTCACCCGTAATTTAATTTCTGGAGGAAGTTTAAAGGGGTTTAAAATCAAGCTATATTAACATTTTTAATTTATGTTCAGTACATTTCTGAAGACCAAAAGCAGCCATAGACCGATCTAAAAACTAAATAACAGAGAAGGTAAATGTTCCAAATGTAACATTTTCTCCTTGGGCATAATAAAAGACCCTTAAAAAAACATTCAACATATCTTAGTGCCATTCCTCTCACTCAGGCGTGTGTTAATGACTGTTTTTCTTCTCAGAATTGGCATGCTTTCAGGTTGTCTCTCCTTTTTGCTCAAATACAACAAGAAAAATATCATAAAGTTGTTTTTGTGCACGTCATTTTTAAAGGGTGCAGTCAGTGGCACAATCAGACAAGCTTGCACATGTTATGCAGCAACGGCAGTTGGCCATGTTGACATCCAGTATTCATCCTGGCCCTATCTCTTTGATTGCCATCTCAACTTCTCACGCTGAGTGTTCTGATGTGTTCCCCTTTGCTTCCTTCCCATCAGCCTCAAACCCGTGTGAAGGGAATGATGGACGCGGCCCCTGCTCACATCTGTGTCTCATCAATTACAACCGCACCTCGTCCTGCACCTGTCCACACCTTATGAAGCTTTCCCCCAACAAACAAGCCTGCTTTGGTGAGTGACAACCTCTTTGTAATGTGTAGTGCTCTCTCCTTTTGTTTCTGTGAAACTATACTAGCCTACTATGAACTATCAGACTGTTCTGATCACTCTGGATCTGACAGGAAGGAATAATTGATTTCTTAATCATCTCCCCAGCGTTAAAAAGGTTTCTCCTGTATGTGCGGCGGTCTGAAATCCGTGGGGTCGACATCGACAACCCTTACATGAACGTCATGACGGCGCTCACGGTGCCAGACATTGATGATGTCACAGTGGTGGACTATGACGCCCAGGAGGAGAGGATCTATTGGGCGGACATCAAAACCCAAACCATCAAACGGTCCTTCATCAACGGCACCCAGTTAGAGACCATCATTTCTGCAGGCGAGTGCATTCTCCAGTATGTGTGCACCAACTAATGGGTATTAGTTGGTGCACACATGCTCTTGTTGCTAATGTGGTACTGTTTGTCATGTTGTAGTTCTTATTATTTTTATTCTTATCTAGTAATCATTGGATTTAATAAGTAACTTTAATATGTAATTGTAGTTTTTTTCCTCTCTTTGACACAATCGCCAGGTACATCACATATATGTAGCCGGAGCTTATTTACATAGGATTTTTGCAAAGCACAAAGGCGTGATGTTTTGTTCATGCTCTCCCTGACAGACATCGTGAACTGCCGCGGTCTGGCTTTAGACTGGCTTTCCAGGAACTTATACTGGCTCAGCTCGGAAAATGACGAGTCGCAGATCAATGTGGCTCGCTTTGATGGCTCCCTGAAGACCTCCATCATCCACGGCATTGATAAGCCAAGGTGCCTTGTACTGCACCCCGCCAAGGGGTAAGTAGATTAGAGCAGCGTGTGCACTTCATCAGTACCTCACCTCCAATGCAGAGCACCGAGACACGTGCCCACAGACTTCACCTGCACGAGCGGTCAAAGCTGTTGCAAAGACAACATCTTTCACAAGCTCCAAATATTGGTGCAGATCTTTTTAAGGTCGTCTGTTAGAAGTTAATCTTCTGGGTTACATTCAATTTTCCAATTAATAACAGGGTAACAGTAATTGACCATATTTTAAACCTCATTATATGTATATTGTGCCTAACTGGACCACTAACTTTTCACCACACACCTTCCCACACAGAAAGATCTATTGGACAGATGGCAACACCATTAACATGGCCAACATGGACGGCAGTAACAGCAAGGTGCTCCACCAGAATCAGAGGGACCCTGTAGGTCAGTACGAGAGCTTTCTGTTGCATACTGAGTGAGACCTCCTATCCAGCTGCAGCCCAAGGTGACCAAGCCAAGAAGATTGTTTCCCACATACTTGAAATTACATTTATTTTCAAATTACATCTGTTCAGTTTACATACACTTAGTATGTTGACAGTCGTGTTGTAATCTGATTTGATTCAATATAAACAACCAGATGAAAGCAATTACATGGATAACTCGGTTTCACCAATAATCCAAAAGTACTTGATTTGTTTGATTGTTGGGCTACAGACTGGAAAGACGTGTGGTCGCCCACTGCAAACATCCAACAGAACAGGACAGAAATTGGGGGAGTGTGACAGTATTATTTGGTTGTGGATTCAATTTATGGTAATTTAATTAAATTAAATTTACCAACATCAACAGCTGTGCTGCTGCATGCGCCAGTTTAAATCTGTGTTCACCTCATTACAAATTCATTTGAAGTAATTCCCCTATTTTAACCTGAATTTGACAATGATTTTCTGATAAAGGAGTTCTCATACAAGTTATTGTAATAATACAAGTTCAAGTTTGCATTAATCTGTTTCTAATACATGTATTTCATGCCCTTAGAATCATTGATGTTTGTACCTGGTTAGATTTCCTCCATTTTGACACCAATCAGGCAGTGTGACCACCCCCTCAGTGGTGATGTTATCTCAACAGGCAACCTCAGAACACGTCTTGGGTAAAGCTGTCTAAGTGGCAATTTGTTTTAAACCAAAACAAACACTAACACAAGACGACACTGGAAGAAGAAAACAAACCTGTGTACACTTGCATCCTTTGCTAATTGATCCACAAAATAAATGACTTCTTCCTTTTCTCTGTCTTCCCATGGGAGTTCATTTCACATAAGATTAGGGTGTCAAATCCTGTATATTATTATCATAGAACCAGTTGTGGGTGAATACAACACTAAAACAGAAAGGAGTATCACAATCACATGTGAATATCCACTTTTAAGAAGACAGCGACGAATGACTGGACCTAGTTTGCTCCAGACACTGGCGTCCCCTCCAAATAACGGACCCACAATTCAAACAAGCACAGGACTGAGACCCAGGAGTACGCTGCTCATCTCTCACGTGAAGCCCACATTGTTTTTCACTTACTTATACAAGTTAACTTATGTACCTTACTTTGGACTGCTTATTGCTCAAGCCCGTTGTCTCCCTCTCCCATCGGCTGCCTTCCACGTTGCACGATGGACTTTTGTGTTCTGGTTCACCTATTTTACGTTGTTGAGATTATTTCCTTTTGAAAGGCTGAACAAATCTACAGCAATGCTCAGCTCATTTTGACTCTCTCACTGATAGTTAGATCTTCTTTTAAAGGGACTGTGTATAACATTAGGTGTATATTCAACAAATAAAGAACTAAAAACCGTTATGTGTCCTTAGCTTAGCAAAAGCAGGTTGTTTTCCACGGAGTCCTCCATGTTCGTGCAGCAGCCCAGAACGAACACTGGCGCTAGCCTTTTGTCTTTTACGTCCTCTGAAGTTAGGTATGCGCTCCTCCGATACTCGGGATTAAACGGACAGGCTAAATAATTAAAGATCGTAGTATCGATAAGCCTCGATGTTAATGATACTTTTAAATATCTTGATGTCATTTATACTTTATCAATACATCTGTGAACCTAATTCAGTCCGCCAGCACCTCTAAATGTACACAAGCACAATCCGGCTAAATCTTTTTTTTAACTTCTCTGCTGGCTTACACAAAGCAGCCAGGAGGAAGGAATTATACTGACAGATGTCTGTGTTCTTCATTTCTTTATAAACTTAACTTTTTGTATTAGTATCTTGTTTAGCCTTTTAAAAACAATGATGTAGTCATATAGAAGAACACAGTATTGATAAGAATGGCAGCTGGTTGTATTAAAAATGAAACGTGCAAATAGAAACTGAAGGTTCACTTCCCCTGAAAGGCTCGGTCTTTGGATAACGCGATGCAGTAGAATGTGTTCGTCAAGCAAAGCACACAACCCGAGTCATTCTCCGGAAAATGACGGATTCATTCCGTTTTTACATCGTCTTTTATAGTCTTTTACAGTATGGCTGACATCGCATTTTCCTTTTAAGCTCTTCATCTGTTTCCCTTTGAAATTCACACGTGTGCCTCTCTTCCTGTCGCATGAGTTATATTGGTATGGTTTCTAATGTGTGTACTGCATGTACCAATGAGTCATGGTCAGCTTTATCTTTCTAGTGGGAGTTGAAAGCCTTTTCTCCTGATGCTGCCGAGCATAACGTCTTTTTTTACCACAGCTCGGCCGTTGTTATCTCAGCCCAAGCGGCCTTCGCTTTTCCCTGAAAGCCTCACCAGACTCCCGCCATGCCTGTCTGGTAGCAAAGACAGCCTTACGACACATCTGCTACTCCTCCGAGGACAAACACGCTTTATGTTAAGCAGACCACACTATATTCACAATAGTTCTGAATATGTGGATCTCATAAATGTTCAGGGTTCATACGGTCATGGAAAACCTGGAAAAGTCATGGAATTTAAAAATGGTCATTTCCAGGCCTGAAAAAGTCATGGAAAAAACTTAAATCATAAAAGTTTGGGAAAAGTCATGGAAATGCGTTATAATCACGTGTTTATTTACGCCGAGTTTGAAATAATTAATATGTTTTTTTAAAGGAAAGACGCTCAAAATGTAAACCGCCGTACGCTCTCAATATCCAACATTTTCCAAATTGTTCATGTTTAAACCGAGATTTTAGTTTGGTCATGGAAATTTGATGAAAAGTCCTTGAAAAGTCCTTGAAAAGTCCTTGAAAAGTCCTTGAAATCCATTGGTCAAAATATGTAAGAACACTGTATACATGGAGATTTCACATCATGGACATTTTTTCTAAAGTCATGGAAAAGTCATGGAAATCCATTGGTCAAAATGTGTAAGAACCCTGTATGTGAGTTTAGAACATTTATATATAATTAAATCAATAGATATAATCGATGATGCGATTATGATAAATCACACTCCAACACAGCAAAGCACATGGTTACTTTGTATGATTTTCAGTTCATTCAAAACACCTTTTACAACTAATTATTACGAGAATAAGAACTACAATTTTTGACTAATTCAAATTTAGTTATGAATGCATTTAATTGTATGCAAACAAAAGGGGGAAGAAGAGAAACCATGATGTAAAATCAAGTTTAATAACTATATCCAGGGCAGTGATTAGGATGATTGTCTATACACATTCCTCCAATCAGCTCCAGAGTAGGATCAGCCTTTTGCTGTCTAACTGTGAGATGTGCAGAAGGAATCATTGAGCAAAGCTTGTGGATGACGTCTGCTGTGAGGGAGCTGAGCGATGTCAGATGTTTCAGTTGAATTCCCTTCAGCATCTTTACCTGACAATATTCAGTGTAGGGTGAATGTGTATCATTTTAGATTAAAGATAGTTACATTTATTAGTCTTAGTCTTCTTCCAGTGTCGCCTTGTCTTAATCTTAGTCCTCGCTGATATGTTCTTCCATGGCAATCTTGCCTAACATGCACAACACTGATTCATACTCTGAGCATAATCATTCAAATTCATTGGGAACAATATTTAGTTTCTGGTTCCTGATATTTCAAATGTTCAACATGTTTATGTGACTAATATTTATATTATTGTACTCTTATTAAACTCTCTCCCTACGCGATGCATTCATAAATGAGCAAATTGCAGCTTGACTTAGCAAAAATATTCAGCTGCTGGCTGTTTTTACACGGCTCAAAGGTAAACTCCCACTTTGTCACACAAGCAGCACCATTGTCTTTGCTGTATTTCTTTATTCTCCTCTGCCTGCCAGCATTACCCATATTTCACTGGTTCATTTATGATTACGAGGTAGACCTGGGGACATGCGTAAATTAATGACCCATTGTGACTGGGAATCTGCCAGATGTAAAACCAACACTTGGTGTGATGACAGTGAGTTGTGCAGAGGTCCACAATTGGAATTACTTTCATTTTCCACCATTAACAGTGGTTAAAAAAAGCAAACACGTCAGAAAATGGATTTAAAAGCACCCAGTCTCACTCTTTTCACGCCGGATGAAACTCTTACAAAGAGATCCCCCACAAATATGTGCCAGTGAACACATAACTTATTATATTAGCCCGACCCTAGCAAATTGCATAGAAACTTTAAGGTGATGGTGTTGTGAAATGTACTGTTCTAATGATGTTGAAGTATAGTCGAAAGGAATCCTATATTTCTTTGGCACCTCTCGGTGCTGCATATTGAAGGTAATCAGGTTTTGAAACTGAACTCAATACAGCACAAAGCATCGTTGGCATCACTTTCAGATCAGTCATATTTGGTTGTTGTAATGTCTCAGATTCCATAACAATGTAAATACAATTGTCCCATGTAAGACTGAATGTATTTTAACTTTAAATCTGTCCTTCTGTACACATTACATCTATTGCATCTGTCCATCCTGGAGAGGGATCCTCCTCTGTTCTCTCCTGAAGGTTTCTTCCCTTTTTTCCCCCTGAAGGGTTATTTGGGAGTTTTTCCTGATCCGATGTGAGGTTTTGGGACAGGGATGTCTATGTGTACAGATTTTAAAGCACTCCGAGACAAATTTGTAATTTGTGAAATTGGGCTCTACAAATAAACTGAATTGAATTGAATTAAGAATGTACATGCCTAATCTACTCTTTTTCCCCCTGTTTATGTATTCGATTTGTGGGTTTTCCATTCACTACTTACTTTGTTTGTCCCTGATTAGTGTTCTGCTTGTGTCTCAATGACTCCTCACACAATGTTTGCTAACCTGGTGCCCCCTCTTCCACTTATATTCTCAGGTCTCTCAATGGACCACACCGCCAACAAGCTGTACTGGATAAGCTCAGCCAACGGCACTATCAACAGGTGCAATCTGGACGGCAATGGGCTCGAGGTGCTGGAGACTCTGAAGAGGGAGTTAGCCAAAGGCACGGCTCTGGCGGTGATGGGTGAGTGGAGTTTGTCACAAGTGCATCAGATTGCCATTGGGGATTAGTCAGAGAGTGTGGAGGGATTACATGTTTAACCGGTTAAGTGGCTGGAGAATAGAGCTATTTAGTCAGTCTTGCAACAGTTGTGCTTCAGTTTGTGTGAAGGAGCACTGGATAATTAAAACCCAGTGCAGCAGTGATTGATGATTGATTTTCTCACCCCTTTCGTAATGAAAAGGGAGGAGGATGTTCATTATGTGTTGATACCTGGTATCAAGTGTTGAATCCAATGTGTCACGTAATCCATCAACTCATAGGTTAATTTAGAAATCTCCCAAAATCGAAGCGTAATTTCTGGAAAGACATTGGGGAGAATGGGGATGGTAGTAACAACTTACGTTGGAGCAAATAATAAACCACACCGACACCATTCAATTAATGGAAGAAAAAAAAATGGTATCATGAACAATTTAAATATGTTATGTATCTTAAAAGTCAAATGTAGCTCAAAACAATGCTGTGTTTGGATTGTAATTCTGTTAGTGCGTGTGTCACATGGGCTCACGGTTCGGTCCCTGCCACAGCTGTGGCAAATGTACAGTCGCCTCTGGGGCCCAAGCTCCGTGTGCCTCCAACCGACTATTTAATGAACTGAGATAACTACCCTCACCCCAAGCAGCCATTACAAAATATGTTTTAGCTCGTGGATATAAGGTTACCATGAATACAAAAAGTCAAATTACACCTAAACTGCTTGTTTAGGTTGTGCATGCCAATTCATTGCATCTATTATACAGTGACTGCAAGGAAAAACATTATCTGTATTAGCTGTAGTATACACCGTTTTGCTCAAGAAGAAATGTGTCACTTCTCTTCTGAGTTTAATAAAGAAATGGGAGTTAACAGGATTGATGACATCACCGTACCCTCATTCTGATTGGTCAAACTGACCGTGTTACAACTAACCCTGTGTAGCCAAACTCCCCGGTCTCCCCTGGTATCTGTAAATGCATCATGGACCATCGATGGTTGGACCGTGAGGTCCTGACACCAGCTGTGCCGCTGCCCTGCTGGGACTCCGCCCACTCCTCCACTTGGGAGGTCTCCAAACTCTCCATCGTGGAATATGCCTAAATATGAACTATTGATAAACTGTCAGATTCCTTGAATGTATTTTAACTCTAAATCTGTCCTTCTGTACACATTACATCTATTGCATCTGTCCATCCTGGAGAGGGATCCTCCTCTGTTCTCTCCTGAAGGTTTCTTCCCTTTTTTCCCCCTGAAGGGTTATTTGGGAGTTTTTCCTGGTCCGATGTGAGGTTTTGGGGCAGGGATGTCTATGTGTACAGATTGTAAAGCACTCTGAGACAAATTTGTAATTTGTGAAACTGAGCTATACAAATAAACTGAATTAATTTGAATTGAATTGAATCACAACAGTCTTTAGCCCACACGGTTTGGTTCTTACATGTCCTTGTTTATTTTTACCGACTTAACGACTTGCAATTAGTTTTAACTGAAACACTTGCCATTACTGCCACAGCTATAGAAAGGGTGCAACACTGCAGACGTTCATTGACAGCTATGTACAGTAAGTTATACTCAAGCACTGGTATTTGGGCTCCACCTATATACTTCAAATGGGTGACACATCTTCTTTTTAAACAAATCAGAATTTCTAAATTGTCTCATTTCCACAGCGCTGCCATTGGGAAGCTTCCCAGAGAGCTCTGTAAATGCATTTTCTTTGCCAAGATTGCTAATTAGAAGAGAGAAAACATACTGAACAGAGACAGAGAGAGAGAGTGTGCGCGCCAAAGAGTCATTTTTATGTTTTACGGAATAGATCAAATCAATAGCGTTGTTCTTGAAGCTAGTTTCTCATCGTGTCAGGCCTTCAGTTCACGTGTGGAGGATTTCTGTCAGTGTGTGCTCAGAGCATTATCACACTGTTTAACACACACAGTAAAACGCAGCAGTGTCGGAATCCAACTGTGTGTTAGCTGTTAGTATTCTGCAACCCCGAGCCACATCTTTTGGGTTAATTTTCAAAGGCATTTCCTACAGTAAAAACTTTGACGATGGAGCACTGTTTCTGATATGGATGATGGAGACTTCATTACCGCGCTACTGCGGGAGATAAAACTGGAGGCGACATAGACTAATGGCTTGGTTCCTGCACAGTAGCAGGTACAGCAAAACAGTGAAATTGTGTTTGCAAGTCTTCATCAATCACAATTAATGACATGTTCTTATGTTGAGGGAAATTGTTTTGAATGGTGGAATGAACAGCACTCTATTGCTATTTTATTTTGTTGAACAGAGAAATTTCACAGTGGTTCGGCATCACATGAGTGGAATGAATCATTCAGTATAGAACGTTTACATTTGGAGTCATGTGAGCATTAAAGTATATTTTATCCACATGAGACCTCCTTTAATGGGATTTTACATTCTTTCATGAGATGATTGGCTTTGCACACTGCTAGATTTAGATATTAATATTGTAACGTTAGGTTTGGTATTTAATAACGCATACAATAACTCTCATTTCATTTTCACCAGATTATACGTCAGCAAAGATACGCCGATGTTCTTAAAGTCTGCGGCAGAAACAACTCATTCAGTGTTTAACAGGACAGCTCATTATGCCATTATATGCATTTGAAACTAATTGTACCAATTCAAAACTACCACTTTAATGCTGACTGTAAATGCTGCCGCTAAGCAAAGAGCACATTTAAAAGTCCTCCCTGCCTGTAATTATTATTTTTGAGTCTGGTGAAATGTTCACTCGCTGTCCGTTGTCAGAGAGACATTCAGGTTCTCATACTGAACCAAGAGGCCTCACTTCTCTGCTGCAGACCATTGAGCCGATTGTAAAATGTGAGGGGTCAGCTGAAAATGAGGCTAGGAGATGACAGCAGCCAGACATGTCATTTTCCAGTCTTGAGCCTCTTTTGTTGACAAGCGAATAGTCTATTGGCAATGCCCATTAGAGAGAAATGTCCCCTCTGCGGATGTTGTTGTTTTTGTCTCCATGGTGAAATGTGCAATTAAGTGAATTTGCTGACCATTCACTCAGTTTACCCAATGTTTTCTTTATCTCTTTCTTTCTTTTTTGTCTTACGAGCTCAGACAACTGATTAGATTCCTAACGGAATAGTACAAAGTCTTAGAATTACAATATTGATATGCAGTTAACTACATGTACAGCCATTGCTCGGTAAATAACATGTTAGTTATTGACAAGTATTTCTTGTGCGGGTTAAGTCAATCAACATAATTTAGCAGCGACTCTCTCTTCTGGTCTGCGATAGCTCGATCGATCTGTTGTGTTTCAGTCACGGTCACTTGACAACGTTGTGTGTGAATGAAGAAAGCTTTAGTTCTACCAGGATCTGTTTCTCCCTTCATGCATTCTCTAAAGATGTTGCGATAACACATCCACAATTGACCGGCTAAATGAAACCCTGACTGTCAGATTCGGAGAGCTAAATAACTATAATTCATCAAGCTGACAATCCTTCCGGCAGTGTGTTGAAACAAACACGGCGTGGTGCTCATGTTTCCTTTTCACTTTTAAATTGTGCACGCACGACTTTGTGCTTGTTCAAGCTGGTTGTGAAACGATGTAATGAAGGCACTGTTGGTGACACGGGGTCGATCGTCTTAGATCTTCAGGCTCCGCCATAATTGGATTGGCTTGAGGGAAAGGTGAGCGCTTCTATTCACAAGGTGCAGGTGATCCATCAGCCTGGAATCAAACTAGCGGTAGATGTGGAAATTGAATATGATGTGCCACAAGCAAGCAATCCAAGCTAGCCAGCGGCCCCCACGGCATTAAATTAACACTGGGTGCAAAGCTAATCTAGGCTAGGATGCCCTTCAGGTTCAAATGTTTTGTAAACTGCGTGTAGACTGTCGTTCTCACTCGTGGGAATGTGTGTGATTTGTGAAAACAAGTTTTGCGTTCCCTTCAGGGATGACATCGAGCCCAGAGCTATTAATGCAAGTGGGAATTGTTTCTGTGTGTGTTCTTATTTCTAAATAAATCAAAAAGGGTGAAATAACAAAACAATATCTTACCTCCAAGGGATTCGTAGATTGAAACCCAAAGTGCAAATTCCTTGATTGTTTTTGATAAATACAAATATTCCACAACCGTCTGATATTGTGTATTGACTGCAAGATGGTGCTTTTATCATCTGCATATACGGTTTCTATATAGTGCAGTTGTACTGTAATATAATGTGGCCCAAGAGAGTATTGCACTGCACCAGGTTGTGTGCAGCATCAATGTAGCTCAGAAAGGTGTATTATCCTGTAAATCATTTCATATGTAATCCCTTGGTGGGGTGTTGCTAAGCTGCTACAACTTTTTTGTGCAAATTGTTTTAACCTTTGAGAAAGATGGTCTTCTTCAATAACCAATTTCCATGTTTTTTTTCCCACTCTCCTGCCTATTTTAAAGCATTCCTTCTGAAAATGGTTCGCTTTTTTCAAAATTGTGGCCCTTTCAAAGTCCAAGGCCACTCCATTTACAGTGTCTATTTTGAGGCGAGAGGAGCCACCTGACTCTTCTCCTCTTTGCACTTCAGTGGGATTTAAAAAATTGGGAGTACCTGTCACGTCTGTGGAGTCTGTGGCAAAGTGCCTGGACTGTGCATCGCTGATTTCTGCTGAGGACAGAACTGGGGGCTGGAGTATAGTGTGTTGGTGGCTGGGTCTGCCAGGAGCCCATTGTGTGTGTGTGTGTGTGTGTGTGTGTGTGCTTTACAAAGACACACTCATCACTTGTGCTCAGGACGGCAGCTTTACTGAAGCCTGGAGGTTCACTTTCACACAGAACCAGACGGACCAGCGAGTCCGTCCGGGGGTGGACAATGAAACATCATGATGCATAACAACGACGTGGTCATTTGCTTGGTCTCAAACCCATCATTTGGGTTTTAAACTCAGAGACTGGTTCATGAGAGAGAATTGTCTCTCATGGGATATGCTCTTGTAAAAGAAAAAGAAGAAAGATGAGGCCATGCCGTCTCTGAATCGACAAATCTTTTTCATGTTCCATGAACAAAATTAGTGAAATGTGAGTGCTGTTCAGGCATGACGAGTGGGGATCTGCTGAATAGCAATGATCATAAATTGAATGTGCATCTCATAGTCATAAATATCTGAATCATTTGTAAATCTTCCCCAATCGGACTGTAATGGTCAGGCAGTGCATGGAAGTGTGACACCTTTCTCAAAGGCTGCGAGATGGATGCTTCCTCATCAGCGAGTGGGCAGAGCGGGGAACAGGGTATCCCAGTCTTTAATCTCACTTCAGACCAGAGGATGTCTCTAATAATAATCTGGCATATGTGCGGCTTGGAAATGGTATTTGTTTATTCTGTGGCGTGTCTGAATGTTTCTTTAAATGTGAATGTGATTTGCAAATAAAGAAGACATACAGTAATGCTGAGGGCAACATCTACTATTTGCCCTTGCATTGCAGTTTCACTGAATCTACATATGTGGCCATCTACATACTGTATATATGT
Source organism: Liparis tanakae (assembly GCA_036178185.1). Classification (NCBI taxonomy): domain Eukaryota; kingdom Metazoa; phylum Chordata; class Actinopteri; order Perciformes; family Liparidae; genus Liparis; species Liparis tanakae. The sequence continues at coordinate 15,622,834 of CM070107.1, forward strand.
TGTATATACATATTAGCAAATGACATTGATGGTTTCAGGCGGCAAGCTCTGGTGGGCGGATGAGGAATCGGCACAGCTGGGAACGGTCACCAAGAGGGACGGACGGAACCCTGTGGTTCTGAGAAACAAGACGAACGGCGTGGTGCACATGAAGGTGTTCGACAGGGAGGGTCAGAAAGGTAAGCGTGCTCACAGCTAGAGACACAGACACACACTCGCTTCCCTGAAGCACTTCTTGATGTGGCCTTATATCTTGCCTTTTGCTGTTTGTGCTTAACATTCAGGAAGAAACCAGTGCCAGATAAACAACGGAGGATGCTCACAGCTCTGCTTCCCCACTTCCGAGAACACCCGCAGCTGTTCCTGCACGGTTGGCTACAACTTGCGTAGCGACCGCATGTCTTGCGAGGGTATGTTCCCCAAATGATGAGCTGAAGAGCCGCCGACACAGCCGATCAGCATTTCTTTTACATACACTTTAGCAAAAAATATATTATTCATTAATCTAAATGATAATAATCAGTACATGTGAATGATATATACATAAATCATACTGCATTCCTTATTTCAAATGCTTTAATACCGTTGTTTAGGGAGTAATAGGTTAATTGTCATTCTTTAGGTGTTGACTCCTTTCTGATGTATTCCATCCATGAGGGAATCCGGGGAATCGCTCTCGACCCAAATGACAACAGTGAGGCTCTCATGCCCATCACAGGAACTCTGTTTGCTGTGGGAGTCGACTTCCACGCGGGTATGGTATCGTGCAACACACGGAGGGATTTTTTATATTGAGTATAAGGCTACAGATAAATCAGTATACATATGTATATTGATATCTAACGTGCATTACTCAAAATAAAGCAATACTTAAGTTACTTGTGAATTGTAAGTGCATTTGTAAGATTGCATTATATTGCACAACATGCCACTCTTTTCCTCCTTTATATCTGACCGTGCAAACCTTTCCTTCTCAACCGTAAACCAATTAGGGGGGAGATTTGGTTTTATACCTTATGAATAATGGTCGTTGGGCTCGTGAAAGTGCAGCGTAGATGAATAAGTAAAAAAATCAACTTACATAGGAATCTCAGTATAAATTACTAGTTCCTCACAATCCTAATACAAAGCAATTTCCAAGATATCGTATCAAATGATGGTTCTGTAACGTGCATTGCAAAACATGAACCCAGTAGCTTGTGATGTCATTTGTTACATCCCTGCTTCCATTCACATTATACATATATGATAGAAATGATAGATTTATTACACCAACAAATGCTATGAATATAATATAGGACGGCAGCCTTCCATATATAAAATTGGTTGCCACTGAAGCATGATAACAAAAGCTCTGTAAAGGAAATTGCATACACCCAACTGAAAACATAAACAAACTGCACACACACACACAAGGGTTCATATAGTAAGCATTTTGTAACAATTCTTATTTTGAAAAATGAGCAACAGATTAAAAAAATGCATACTTGGCATTTTTTCAATGATTTTTTTCCATTTTGGTTTGCAAAAAAATAGAGTAGAAAATGTAAATTTTGCAATAGGTCTAATATAATGTTCCCAGCTGACTTACTGTGGCTTAGTTGGAGATCAACAGTCCTCCGCTGTCACACTACTATACAGGGAATTATTTACTCCAGACTATTATCTAATAAATGGAGGAAGCAGTACAACATCTGGGTATTACATTGTCTCACTGGGACATAATTCTTTTAATTGTTTTCCTACAATGAACACAAATTAAATTCCATTAACCTGTCAACAGACGTGTATTCAGCTGTAGGTATTTAAATAATCTAAAAAGGAAATATTTTATGTATGATACAAATTGATGGTAGTCTCTAAAAAAACAACAGTACACGCCCACTGTAATTAAATATATAAAGACATGTAAGAACTGCACTTTACTCGACTAGGACTTTCCAGATAGATGTGTCCTCTGTCATGGATTACTAAGCAGCCCATCCAAGAGCAAGAGCCGATAGCTCACGTACATCCCTGACTTGTCATTACAGAAGCCGGGTTGCCAAAGCAGAACAGATGAAAGCTCCTCGCAGCTGTTTTCTGTTTCCTGTGTTCTATGTGTTAACAGCGTGTGAAGGCGCCGGGAACCAGAAAGTACAAACAAACATGTTAAACCACCTCACCTCCTCACAAACTTGTACACAGCCTAACTGGCATGCATTGAGATGCACTTGAAGACTGCATCATGAACACATGCATTTTATTTGCCTCTGCGATGAGGCTTTAACATCAGCAAAGGGGCGATCACAAGTTTTACCAACACCATGTTTTGCATAAAGCTATAAACTGCTCTGTAAAATTTTGGCTGACAATTGCCTTTGCTGTTCAGGCACTGTATGTCGACAAAGAGCTGTGAATTAACTGCGTGGGCATTTTTGCCATCATACTTTATAGTCCCACACAACATTTGGTGAAATGGGCCGTGCCGCAATAAAAGGAAGATTCAGGAGCTGCTTTGTTTGAGGGCATAAATACATAAATACCTTCGCGGCATCCGCATTCATCGTCCCTTTTCTCCTGTCATTAAGTCCATTGTATGTTTTGCAGGTAATGACACAGTGTACTGGACAGACATGGGCCTGAACCGAATATCGCGAGCCAAACGTGACCAGACCTGGAGGGAAGACATCATTACTACCGGCATCAGCCGGGTGGAAGGCATCGCTGTTGACTGGATCGCTGGTTAGTGTCCCCGGGCACGAGGAGTTTACTACCATATGCTGTTGAGTTGCTATTGATTGGCGAAGATGCCCACTTTATGTACAGTGCTTCTCGTTATGGCGTTAAGTACATTTGTTTTGACCCCCTCATGGTCATTAGGCTCAATAAACCACGACTGCATTTACAGTTGGCTGTTTTTATACACAGGAAACCTGTATTGGACGGACCATGGTTTCAATCTCATAGAAATCTCCCGTCTGAATGGCGCGTACCGCTCAGTGGTCATCTCTGAAGGACTTGATCAGCCCAGGGCCATCGCTGTACATCCACAGAAGGGGTAGGCCATGTCTGTGTTTTACCTTTTGGAGTGCATTATTTGGGAAACTAAACCAGTTGATGACCACAGACCCTAGTTATTGATGTCATTAAGCTCTTGGATGGACAATTGATGTCCCTCTAAAGCTTCCTGTCTCTGGATTTAAGCCCATAGGGCTAACGCTACCCTGTCATCTGAAATGAGAAAGTGTATTGTTGTTAATTTTAAATAATCTACCCCATTAGAAATGTTTGTCACACCAGTGAGCAAAGACATTTGAACGAACATTGCAGAAAGCATTCGTTAATATTAGCCAACAGATTCAACTATTACTTTATTGTAATCCTCTTTTTTAAGTATATAAATCAGTGTGTTTTGCTCACCAGGTATCTCTTTTGGACTGAATGGGGCCAAAACCCCTGCATCGGCCGCTCCCGTCTGGACGGGTCAGACCAGGTCACCTTAGTCAACTCCGGCATCATGTGGCCCAATGGAATCTCCATAGACTACGAGGTACACTTGCACACAGATGCAGAACAACACTGTGACCCAGCTTCTCCCCCTCCACTGTACTGCTACTGAATACTGTCCTTCCTACCTCATCTATTTTAAATGCATGACTTCAGAGGTTCGGTTTGTGATATGCATTTTTAAATGACATTCCAGGAAAATACATTATACTGGTGCGACGCTCGCACGGATAAGATCGAGAGGATCAACCTTGAGACAGGGGAGAGCCGGGAGATTGTCCTGTCGGTGACCAACGTAGACCTCTTCTCCGTGGCTGTGTTTGGGCCTTACATCTACTGGTCTGACAGGTAATTTATTATTTTCATAAATGCACACATGCAGGGTCCTGCAAAGCCCACAGTATTAACCGGACTAAAAACCCTACCCTTCAAAGATTTCACAAGATATGAAGATCAGCAGTTCCTCATAGTGGCAATCACTGCCTATGTTCATGAATACTCTTGGTAGAATCCACCATCACCATCAAGGGTGAATCCTTCCTCGCCCTTTGTAAACTCAAGTGATCAGTTTAATTTGATGACCCCTTATTTATCTCCAAGAAATTAGTCGCTTCATACATTTTCATACACTTGTGGTTCTTTGTAGCAGGAGAGTTTTTTAAATGTTCACAAATGATTGTTAAATATTGTGTGTTTCTTTTGTTTTTTTTGTCTGTTCAACATGTGTTTAACCTCTCATGCTTGACTTAAAGATCAATAATATCTTTCCCCATTCGCCTACCACAAGGCCCACAATGGACAGAAGCTTGTAGTTTATTGTGTTTTGATCATCAACACCTTGAATTCTATGTCAGGACTGGGTGATTCTGCTGTAATATTGTCAAATGAATTTGCAATCTTCTATATCCATCTCACTTTGTCATTAATTTGTACCGAGTGAAACGTCAGAATACAGTTTGCTTTATTATCTGAAACCACTCATGTTTTGGTGCACTTCAGGGCTCACTCCAACGGTTCGATCCGACGTGGCTTCAAGACGGACACCAGCGAGGCCGTGACCATGAGGAGTGGTCTCGGAGTCAATTTGAAGGATTTGACGGTCTTCAATAGAGGCAGGGAAAAAGGTGAAGGTTTCAACTTGCAAGTTAAACATTGTTGCTTTCTATTGCAGTCTTTCACGCTACTTAATGTGTCAGGGTTTAACCCTCCTGTTACCCAGCAATTAAAACCTAGAGAAAATTATTAGAATTTTTATTGTTTCCCAAGTTTAAGTGTCAGGTACTTTATGTTTGTTTGTTGACTACCTAAACAGCGCTTTAAATGAATAAAAAAGTTGCTATTTCTTATATGTTTTACACAGTGAAAAACAGCCTGGGTTCAAATTGACCCCAAAGAACACCGATACGTACAAGTTGTGTATAGGACAGTGAAAACATATCATCATGTGAATTTTTTTTAGAGACGTTAAACATTGAATGGGGTCAAATTGACCCAAAAGGTAACAGGAAGGTTAAAAAAAAAATCACCTCGCAAAAAATATGGAGCTACTAGAATGATTCTCATCTGTAATGTAAAGTCAGATACAATTTAAACAGGATTGCAAGGAGGCCTAAACTGAAACAAATCAATAAGTGTGTTTGTGTTTTGAAGGCACCAACCCGTGTGCCAGGAGTAACGGAGGCTGCCAGCAGCTGTGCTTCCACCTGGGTAGTGGTCGCCGGACCTGCTCCTGCGCGCATGGCCGCCTGGCAGACGACGGCTTTGCCTGTGAGCGCTATGAAGGTTACCTGCTCTTCTCTGAGAGGACCATACTGAAAAGCATCCACCTTTCTGATGAGAACGACCTCAACTCACCGGTCCAGCCCTTTGAAAATCCTGCTTTTTTCAAGAATGTCATCGCCCTGGCCTTTGACTACAGTCAGAAGACCGCTCGGACCAACCGCATCTTTTTCAGTGACGTGCATTTTGGAAACATCCAGATAATTAACGATGACTGGACAGGGAGATCTGTTTTTGCGGAAAGTAAGTATTTTGTAATCCTGCAGCGTTTCAAAATGTCTAACTTCCCCACCACGGATACACACTTATCATGCTACTGTATTGGAGTGCATACGTATCACACGTATATTACCAATTTAATCAATCAGGTTCTCTGAAGTTCTGTTGTGTAAAATGTGCGATTTTAGCATGTAAATTGTACCAAAAGTGCATCTTTGAACACAATATTCACATATAATTAATAGCCTGTTGGTAAGTAGCATAGCATTATCCTCATTATCGTAGCATTTATCTTGACCCACTTCTCCACCACTTTTACCCCAGTACTCCTCTGAAAAGACCATTTAATACTAAATCAGTAGGGCATAATAACTTAGTTTGAAGCGTTCCTGCTTACCGACTGTCACATATTGAATGAAGCAACCAATCCTTCTCTATTTCTTCACTAAATCGCAATCAGTTCTTCCTCGATAAGCTTGGCTGGAGTCAGATGAACAGCCATCCTCAGCCATTCTGAGAAGTTCCCACTGGGAGCAGAGCTCAGCACCTTCCCACCCACCCTTCATAGTGGGAACCTGGCAGAGTGTTCCCACACCCACTCATCCCCCTGTGCCATCTCACACACCCCTGCCGAGGGAGCTTTCTGTTTATTTATTTATCTTACAGAAATGAACAAGCACTATTACGAACCCTCATTGGGATCTGTAAGTGTCCTTCACACTTACACTTTTGCAAAATACAAAAGTGGTGAAAAGACTACATTTGAGTACACAACACTAGCCTGACGATGTCATACTCAGAATTCTAGTCAGAATGTGAGTCTGATACCGCTCCGTTGGGCTGTGATGATGGGGCGTGTTTCAACCCAACCAGGAAAGCAAATGCCTCTTCGCTCAATTGGATAGAGCTACAACCAATCAGAGCAACGTAGTATGTGACGTATTTTAAGCGACGCATAGTTGTTGAACTCAACTGCACGCATGCTGGAAGAAGCAAGCGCCTTTTGATGACGTGGTTGGTTACGTTACTGTTGATCATAAGTCCGTCATCGTATAAAGCCCGCCCTGACAATTTGATTGGTCCGGTCAATTTTTGACCGGAGATAATTTCTCCCCAATGGAGCAACGCTAGACCCAACTTCCCGACCAAATTTTTTTAGGGCGGGGCTAAGTTTGGTCTGGTATCCAGGCTAACACAACACAATTTAAAAGGCTTAAATCCATGTTGTATATCTAAAGGAAAAGCAGTTTTTTGTAGCAGTTAAACTGCATAAAACTGTTACCACGATCCTCCTGGTTTAAATTGATCTTATTTGGTGTTCTGCATTTTATCCTGCACTGTATGTAAATGCAAGATCCATTCTATTCCCCCAAAAAGATTCTGCCTGCATCACGTCTTTGAATGAAGGTGAAGATGTTAATCATCCATATTTCCCTAATTAAACTCTGTGTCCCCCATTAATTACTCACTCGCCCGGCCAACAATTTGTAAAAAATTCCAAACTGCCAGACGTCGTTTATTGCAAACTATTAATTCATAATTGGCTGACTCAGGTAGTGCCTTAGGTATTCTAGAATACAGTTTATGGGTTTTAGATAAGGGGACCCATAGATAATATCGAGCATTGGCTACATGTTCAACAAACATTAAGACAAATCAGGAACTGCATTCACAGAGTAATACATGTTGTGCAAAGAAATCAGACCAGAACCCAGATATTTGCCAAAAGGTGGACACTTGCTGTGTTGTTAAGTTATAGTGAAATGTATTTAAATTCGTAATGAATTGTTTTGTATTCGTAGTGTTGCTTTCATTGAGTTGAGAAGATGGGAGAAGCTTTAACTGGTCCATGGGAAGCAGTAGTCATATTTATGTAATGAGTACATAAAAACTCAATGACACATTCATTTATTCTATGCAACCACGACATCTACTGTACACAATCAAACGATAATGCCAGGCTTTCTCTCTCTGAAGGTCTCCTCCCTGTCAGTCACAGGATTGCATCAGACATGGGAGGCTGCGGGAACCTTATCATATTCTCTGTTTAGGAAATTGGTTTGCAGTGAAAACAAATTCAGCTGCTGAGTGACTGTTGCATCAACCAAAAGATGTCTGCATGAGACCCAAAGTCATTTCCCTGTCAATCACCAAGGACACAGACCAATTCTAACACAATTGGAACCTGCCATCTGCTACAAGCAAAGTCAATATTTTACCTAAATCTGCAATAGGAAACATAACAGTTTAATAGCCCCAGATGGCAGTGGCAGATAACTTTAATGTTTTAATTTGGGTAGATTTCATCACCACAAGGCCCTGCAACATAATATCAATATGCGCTCCTCTGGGGCAAACATTTATAGAACCAAAACAATGTGTTTTCCTAACGTTCAGTTGGTCTCTTACCCTGCAGTAATAATATTGTTTTACTTGTACTACACTTTGTTACAGCCCTTACTCATTAGCTATACTGATAAGACAGATAAGTCAACATTTATGTTATTTTATAAATACAGCTTTAAACAAAAGTTTCTTACCAGGCCTGTGTTTTGTTAAACCAAGCAAGATGTGACCCAAATTATTTTATTGGTTTGGAACTGGAGCTGAGATCTGATGTGTGTGTTATTTTAGATGTGGGTTCAGTTGAGGGCCTGGCCTACCACCAAGCCTGGGACACATTGTACTGGACGAGCTCCACCACGTCCACCATCACCAGACAAACTGTGGACCAGAACCGAGTCGGGGCCTTCGGTCGGCAGGCCGTCGTCACTCTCTCGGAGGAAGACCATCCACACGTCCTGGCCTTGGACGAGTGTCAAAAGTCAGTAGCGCTTCAAGTAACTCAAACACATATCACCAATCTCGACATGCCCTCAAGGTTGATCTATTTCAAATGTAGTGGTCAGAGATAGCTGTTACCTTCAAATAAATAAAAATGATCACAATGTTGACAGACACGGATGTAAATTACTTGATGACCACCACGTGCTCAAGGTACCCCTCTTTGGAGCGCCACTTTCTACCTGTTACGTGCATAGTGTATTTTCAAAATAAATGTATGTCTTCACAGGAAGTTAGGTCAAGGCAAAACAACTTAGTTAGGTTTAGGAAAAGAGCGCGTGGTTGGTGTTAACTTGACTAATACCTCGCATGACTACCAAATGATGAATGACGTGACTAGAGAGTGATGAAAGAATCACGTTAAAGTAACAATATATCTACGTTTATTTTTTTATTTTGCGTGGGCAGCGGTCTCCTGGACGAATAAAAAGTACGTAGTTGTTCTATGCATCTAATAATTGCGTGGATGATTTAACTTTGGAGTTAGTTGACAGTATTGTGCATCGGTATCAAACACCTAAGGGTATGTCATTCTTTTTTATTATATGTTGTGAGCTACTCTCTCGTATTATGCAGCACTTCCTATGCTGATGGCATATCTATCTAGCTTCTGATCTTCATTATTTTAATGATCCAGAAGACGCATAACACCATTAGGTTCTCTCAGAACTTCCTAGAAAGCCCATTGATAAATTACACCTAATAAAGAAGGTTGCTGCCAGGGTAGAATAATATATATCATATATAAATCATATGTATGTGCATGCGTGTCAATAACTCTTTTGTATTTACAGCCCCCATGTATAGTAGCTGCAAGCCTTGATTTACTCAGAGCCAAACTTTGGAGCAAAAGATCTGAACTATAGAATGTGTTTTGGTTTGTATTTTCACACTTCAGGTGTAAGTGTTTGTATCTGTTCTGAGATGTACCCTCATCTTTCTGAATACTTGATTCAACAGTTTCATTTGGGTGCCAGTACAAAAAAAAAATCTCTCAGAGAAGGTGATGTGTGTTGTTCAAAAAGTAACGCCTCAGTCTTCCTGTCACTTCCTTTTAGATTTAACACTTGCATATTCATGAAGATGAACATGTTTCTGTGAGCAGTCTGAAAAGAGCGAGGAGTATCTTGCTCCTCCTGTTGTACGAACTAAATTAATTCCTTGACCTCAGACTATATCCTTGGTTGCCAATTTGGCAGTATATCCATCCCACCACGGAAGCACTGTCTGATAATTATAATTCAAACTCAGGTGATTAATTTACAGTCCCTGGTTGTGACTTCTGACCGGAATCCTTATTATCACACTAAATTGGACATCCCTGAGTTCATCACGGTATGAACTGAGAATCCAGGAGCTGGAAATGTTTTTTTAATACAATTTAAAACGTATCCACCTCTATTTTTTCTGGTTTATCTGCATCACTGTGGATTTAAAACTGTCCATCTTGTAAACCCATATAAACCAAGATATACATCTTTCATTTATATACTCCGTTGCTATCATTTGTGTTTTTCATATTCTTAGAAGTCCTCACACAGGGGAATATGAATAAATGACCACTATCTTACAATGTGTGATGCTAATCCGTTTTATCAAATAGAAACTGAGTTCCACTTTATCGGTGATGAGCTCCTTTGGGGCAAATAGGGGAAGCCGATGACGGACCATAGAGGTCTTGGCAACATGTTGATAACTGAATGACACAAATGCATAAACCCTCAGCAATTGAATTCAGGGGAGAAACATGTTCCAGTCCATTAGGGTTTGTTATGCTCGCATGGCAGTGAGTTTCCTGGTGGTACGGTATTCCTGCTCCCTGATTTTTACATTACATTACATTACATGTAATTTAGCAGACGCTTTTATCCAAAGCGACTTACAATAAGTGCATTTCAACCTAGAGTACAAACTAAGAACAACAAGAATACAGAAACTAACATTTCCTCAACATAGTCAAACTACAAAAGTACCATAATAAGAGCCATTCAAGTGCCACTGAAGTGCAAATCTGTGTTTTAATCCAGATATAGTCGGAAAAGGTGCGTTTTCAGTTGAATTAATTTAGCACTGCACATATCAGTTTTGTGTTTCTTATTCAGGGCTGGAGAATTTACAGAAGTACAGAGGTGAAGTAGTGCTTCTTTTGGAGAGAGAGAACGTCTCTGGTGACATCTGTACATTAAGATGAAGCCACTTGCTATTGTTGCTACATTGAACATGAAAAGACTGCTGAGGAGTGAATGATATGTTCCTTTGGTTTTCCTCTCACATGTTAGCCTGATGTTTTGGACCAACTGGAATGAGCAGAGACCCAGCATCATGAGATCCACCTTAGCGGGCAAAAACATGAGGATCATCATCGGCGCTGATATCCTGACGCCCAATGGACTGACCATAGACCACAAGGCAGAGAAGCTCTACTTTTCAGATGGAAGTCTTGGCAAAATTGAGAGATGTGACTTTGATGGTTCCAGCAGATATGTGAGTATGAAAATAAGTTAAAGGATTTTAATTAAAACCATATCTTCCCCACACACACACACACACACCACGTCACATTTAACCCCTCAATGCCATTCCGTTGCCATGGTTACGATACCTGCTCTTAAAGGAACCCTGTCACCTATATTGTAAGCCACCCCACTGGTCCTGTGAATTATGTGCTCCAAGCCCAAGAGTACCCTGCAGTTGCTTAATTTCAAACAATATATTGATATCCTTGTCATTATAAGGGTTCTATTTAGAGTTCCACTTTTTGTATTCTTTGTATCTCTTTTGAAATTCCCATGAATCAAAGTTCAAGTTTATCCTTTTCTTTCTGGCATTTCTGTCTTTGATTTGACAGTTTTAGAGACAGATAATCACTCTGGAAATGGGAATAAAAAGCTATGACAAGCAAGAAAAGTCCTGACGCTGGAATTGATCCTGGGACATCGTGTTAATGTGACATACGCTGTAACAACTGAGCTATAAGGACGTTCCATCAAATAATGTTTTTATAAAATTGACCTAATGAATGACTTGTAAGTTTATGATGTCCACATAACTGAGTGATGGAGATGTTTCATTCAACAACATATAGGAAACCAAGGTGTCAGGTTGAACTTTTTTCTTCTATTTAATCTCCCATTCCTCTGAAACATGATGCTGTATACAGCAGATAGGATCCAAAATACCTCTTGATGTTCGTTCTGATATGTTAGCTCTGAGGTGACAGATGGTTTCCTTAATCACAGAAGCCATTCTTTGATAAAGGAAAGAAGCTCAGTCAGGGGAGTTTTTATTTTGTCCATGAAATGTTGCATGTATAATGTATAAAATTATAGCTGGATGAATAAATAATACATATAATTAAAAATAAGTGGACATAAAAGATTACAGGACAAAATTTACTTTTTTGTTATGGATTTCAGTTTTAGCTTGACATGACCTCAGCAGCGCTGCACCGTGGCCCATCTCAATTAGTGACCCATATGCTTCCTGAGCCGGGTCAGACCTCTGGGTCCCCACCTGCCCTGGCTGTAGTGGAGACCTGCTAATGAAGGCTTTGCAGTGAGGACGCTCTGGGTGCTAATTCACCATTCCAATTAAAATGTGTAAATTAAACAGAGGAAGCTGGATGTCAACTTCAGCACTTATCTAAACTGTGATTGTGTACTTGTGATCTTAAGACGGCCTATTCAATACAATAACGTATTGTGGGGATGAAAGCTCAAGGCTTCTTTTAGCTTTTCATTTTGGTATAAAAAATTATCATTTGGACCCGAGATTTGATACAATAAAACACCCATTATAAAACTCCAATTACGTCTTGAGTCATATGAATGTGGACTTGGATGGCTGTGGAGTGCCCTCGAGGGCCAGCTACCGCTCTTCTCTGCAGCAGTGACATGACATGATGTGGCTGGAGGCAGAAAAAAACAAGAGCTGTGGCAGGGCTCACTCCCCCATGCCATTTTCAGAGTGGACCACCCGTGTTGTTAATGAATACAGTGCTTCATAAAGGTCGGAGGAGTTCATTATAGGAGGAAGACGTCAGCATAATTAGGGTGGAAAAGATTCTCCTTTTACCATTAATAGATTGAATATAAATTGAGAGTTATCTGGGAATGATCAGCAGTGTGCTCTTCAGGCATGTTAATGTTTCGATGTAAAACCAAAGCTCATCGAGGTCATCGGTTTGCAGTTGGCTGGTAATTGAAGTAGCTTAAGTCAACATTGCTGAATAGTGAAAGAGGATAACGTATACAATATGTTCACATTCATCCCAAACACAGGTTCAGCCCGAAAGTAATATGTATCTGGCTGTAAACTTAATGTTTCCCAAATCTAATTTTCCCATCAATATGTTCCATCCAATCCCATCTGGCGTTGAAGCTGTCCCTCTCTTTCTCTCTCTTCCTCTTTTTCTGTCTCTCACTTGCCTGATGGCCAGTTGTTGCTTCCACATGCTGGGCTCCTTTAATCAACACCTGTCCTATTAATCCCAGTATGGCACAGGGCTAATGTGATGCTGCTTACAAGCCTGTCCCACTAATGTCTGAGACTACAGAGCTGATGGTGGCCCTCATCCCACACACACACATTATCTCTCACACACACACACACACACACACACACACACACACACACACACACACACACACACAAACACAAACCTGGAGAGTCCCGCCAGGAGGCATTTGATGGATTCCTGTCTCTCTGCCAATGACACTGTCATTTACTTCCCCAACATCTGGGTTAAGCAGTCATGTGGGCAGCCGGGGTGATGTGTTTATTAATGAGTCAAAAAATATTATCTTCTGCATTTATTTCTAGAGTTCCACTCATAATTTTGCCAATGCTTTTTCCAGACAGATGTACTGTATGTGTGTTGGCAGCAGAGGGGAGTTTGACAGCACCGGCCTTGAATCTGAAAAGCGTGATGGAGAGCACTTCTAACATGGGCCCTTTGCTCTACAATATTTAGGTCATAGTTAAATCGGGACCTGGGAACTTCTACGGGCTCGCCATCTATGCCGACTACATCTACTGGTCAGACTGGTCCCGCAGGTCTGTGCTGCGATCAAACAAGTACACGGGCGGTGACACCAAGGTGCTTCGAGCAGACATTCCTCATCAGCCAATGGGAATTATAGCTGTGGCCAGGGACACTAACAACTGTGAGTGTTTGAACACCTGAAGATGATCTTTGTGTACTGACTATTGGATGCAGTGCTGTGTTTGCAAATATGTGTGTATTATATGTGAGTAAGTGTCTGGGTGATAAGGTGAGTAAATTAATGTATAAGCACTTGTATATTCATTAACTTTGTGTACTGGCTGACAATCGACCAACATATTGATGTTGCTGTATGTACTTTTAACTTTAGCAATGTGAAAATAATAGTTAAATGCACTTTTTGAGGCATGTGTAATGGCTTCACATAGTTTCATTGTAGAATTAATAAGGCCAGACTGATTCTGTAACTGATGGCCAATCTCAATATCAACACTTTTCAAAGTGTCATTTAAATGTTTTATTTACCCACCATTGACTTTCATAATGTTTGACGGCGATGTACATAGGCTGTACTATTTAGAAGAAAATATTTTCTTTAACGCTTCTCATTGAGGTGTAAAGAAACAGCAGGTTTGACGAATGAACGTAGTCTTATTTAGAATTGCTAGAAACTTAAGTTTCAGAGGTAATTAATTAAAAAAGTAGCCTACGTTTTAAAGGGACTCTCTAGCGTGCCGTATAAGGTTTTATTTTCAAGTAGGACAAAGAGAACTGGGCTTGCGTGTGTCCCAATGGTTGGACTCATATGCCTAGAGCCACGCTGTTCCTCGTTTATCTCGTTATGAGAAATAATCCTCTGACCTGCATGGCCACAGCTGCAAGTCGACAGCATGCAGTGACCAACATACGTAGATCAGATAATCTGTTTCTGCTTTTTCGTTTTGTACATTGTTAACCTCTTGCATCTTCCTTGACATGAATATCCTGAAAGAAAATAATCATGCAAATGTTTACAGAGGAACAATTTCTTACCTCATGAATAAAATACTCCTGGCTAGGGGCTAGGGGATAACTGGGGGTCTCCAACGGACACACATGTCCCTGGACACTTGCTCTTGATACGATGGCTCTTGTTGCTCATCTTCTTTCTCTCAGGACTTGACAAGCACTGAATCTTTCTTTCAGGGCTTATGTCTGCAGTTTGGTCATGCGTTTTAAATCAATGCATGATTCCCACAGAACTACAAAAAGATTTTTTCACATAGCGCCGCAGGCAGAGAAGGAACAAGAATGTTCAACATAGCAGGCCCTTTTATTCATATGTTGACCCCTTCTGAGCCCTTAAATGGAAACAAAATATAAGGGCAGCATTTTACATTGAAAGCAGATCCATGCTTAATATAGAAAACAAATAAATACATTTTATTTTTGCTTATTTTTTGGTTTAGTGGCATACTTTTTTTTTAGAGCTGCTGGATTCTGTGTTAACAAGGTTTTATGTCAGACCCTCAGAAAACAAGATCTTCTTTCTTAATTTACCAATCATTTAGGAAATACATTCATCCAATGAATAAATTTGTCCCACAAAATAAAATGTTTAAGATTTATTTGAATATCATTCAACGAGGACAACTAAGATGATAACTCTATGAAGAATTGCACATCTAAGACTGATGACATCTTACAGACTGCGCCCGAGGGGAGATATTTCCTTTGACTGCATCTGACCGCTCAATCAATTATTTTTGATTATTATTAAAGGTGAGCTTTCCCCATGCCGAAACCTGAACGGAGGGTGCGGTGACCTTTGTCTCCTGACACCGTATGGAAGGGTCAACTGCAGCTGCCGGGGAGAACGTGTGCTGTTGGACGACAGCAGATGCGTGTGTAAGTTATGACGGCTTAAGATTCAATTATATCACAAATGCTAACTCTTGGAAGATTCTCAGATTTAGATATTGATTGTCACTTGTTATGGATACATTTAAAAGCATAGTTTAACCTGGCTTTCGTCCACACTCGGGTTAAGCTCTCATTTGTGCTGTTTACAAGAACCTTCGATATCTTTGATGTGGTTACTTTTAGCCGAACACAAATAGGAAAGCGTGAATTGTCAGGAACAGAAGGTTGTCTACTCCTCTCCCAGTTTGTTACGGTTCCAGTAGTTGTAGTCAATAGCGCTCCGGGAAAAATAACAAGTTTTCTGGCAGCAGATAGCAGAAAACTACGTTAAAAGTATTGTCTGTCCCAGTTACCTGCCTAAAGTCAAAGGACAAAAGCATTTCATGGTATCTGGCTTCCTAATTTGACAGATTGCTGGTTGAATTGGAAACGCAATGTAGGATAGACCATAAGGGGGGAGGAGCTAGTCAAACGAGGGAGGTTTAGCCAGACTAAACATGGGAAGTGACTCAGAAGAGCTGGATGGTAACCTGGATGTCACAGTAGAGGACAACAAGCTGTTTCTTCCATTGCGCTCACTACTAGAGTGAGTTGTTTTAATTTTAGATTGTGGAGCCGAGCTAAAACAGAGACTTGTCAAAGTCTGTCAAGGTGTTCATTGTTGGAATTGGAATTGATAGTTGGAATAACTAAAAGAACAATGTTAACATGTTTTATTAAATATGTGTACTAGATGGAATGACACTTTGCTATACAACTGAATATCAGAATATGCCAGGGTTTCAAAGCCATATTTCCCTCAAGCTGAAGTAGCCTATCAGGGGTCATTTGAATGCAGTTATGACATTTATAAATGTTGAGCCGAAATTGGGTTGCTGGAGTAAATGTGGAGTTCAGGACATTAGGCAGTGAAATGTGGCTTCTGGGTTAACCTGCATGTAGGAAGTTTCTTCATAGTTCGTTACCCTCATTGTTTTCCTTTGCAGCAGAAAATTCCTCCTGCAACATCCACACTGAATTTGAGTGTGGGAATGGCGAGTGCATTAACTACCAGCTAACATGTGACGGAGTAGCACACTGCAAAGACAAATCAGATGAGAAGATGCAATATTGTGGTAAGAAAACATGTGATAATAATGTAGAGTGTCGGATAAAATATGTTGCGTTGATTTAGCATTCTTGGAGAAATAGCTGAAATCTGATGAATGCCTGTCTGTCACTAACATTTGTGATCCCAAAAAGTGGCAAGCGTTGGGTCATATCTAATTATTTATGAATTTCCCTCTGTTCAGACAACAGGAGCTGTCGGAAGGGTTTCAGACCCTGCTACAACCAGCGGTGTGTGGCAAGCAGTCGTTTCTGTGACAGGATCGATGACTGTGGGGATAACTCTGACGAAGCTTTCTGCAGCAGTGAGTCGCAGCCGTTTGATCTTCTGTTCAATCCGTCCTGCCTCTGAGGGCAGGATCCAGCAGCACTAATGCTTATATTAATATGGGGTGTGAGGCCACATACTGTGCTAACCTTCAATATCTAATGAGCCCCAAGATCTAAAAGAGTGCACACATTTCAAAGAGGTTTCAAACCGCCAACATTAAAAGCTGCCCGAACAGTATTGTTATGTCTTACATCAACATGGCCAGACTGGTTTTGTTTTTGCCTTTATGATGAAATATTTTCCAGTGAAACAATACAGTTGTGTTCAGTCACTTGCTGTATTGGAATAAAGTTGGGTAATCTCAAGGTGTGTATCAACTCTTCATACTGTTGCAAGCTGATTGAGCCCACAAGGTGTTCTCTCAATTAATGTGGAACTTCCAAGTCGTGTATTCCACTATGGAGTGTCATCCTTAGCGTTGCATTTTCTTTTTAATTTGAAATCAACAATAGCATTCTCTATTGCCATTATGAAACCTAATTATTGTATTATTATCCGGCAGTTTTCAACTGGGGCAAATTTCAACCACCCTCCAGAAAGAAGTTCAAAGTATGGTTGTCAGCTGTACCTGTAATTGCCTCTGAGTGCTGTTTCCATTACCTTTTTGAAATGCTAATTCTCTCCCCCAGATGTCACGTGTGGCTCATCTGAATCATCGTGCAAGGATGGGAGCTGTGTACCCAGCTCAGCCTGGTGTAACCAGGTCATTGACTGTGCCGATGCCTCAGATGAAAAAAGCTGCAGTAAGTCCTTTAGCCCGTGATTTGCATTGCAATTATGGAAAAATGAAACTGTGAACACACAGCTCCACCTGTGCATGAGATGGATCCAGTGATCTAAAGGTGTTCTTGTCTCTAGGATTAGATTGAAACACTGCCCATTGTACCCTTACCTCCACCATTACTTCCATTGTGGTAGGACACTTATTGTGATGCTGTGTTTTGTATCCAGACCACACAGACTGCTCTCACTTCTACAAGCTGGGGGTGATAGAGAAGGATTTCATCGGCTGTAACTCCACCTCACTTTGCATCCACCCAACGTGGATCTGTGACGGCGCAAACGACTGCGGGGACTACGCTGACGAGACCAACTGCCAGGGTGAGCGCCACACGCCGACACACACAGTGACGCACACTATATCACATGTGCATTCAGGGACAGATTAAGGAAGCCAGCTTCAATTAGAAAAGACTTAAAGACAGATCTCATTTTCAGAGGTGATTATGACAGCGGAATAAGATGTTGAGAGAGAGCTTAGGACAAGATAATGGCCTCAATCATTGGTAAGTGGACTGACTCGCTTGTATTGTTCCCCCCAGTTTCCCACGGGCAGAAGTGCGAGGAGGGCCACTTTGCTTGTCCGAGTGGGAACTGCATCTCCAGCGTGTGGCTGTGCGACGGCCAAAAGGACTGTGAGGACGGAGCAGATGAATTCCAGTGTGGTAAACCAACATATTTTACCTCTCACGGGAGAGCTTCTACACAATAAACTCAGATTATGTTTTGCTCTCTAACAGGCAAAAATAGATGAGGTATTTGTTTGCTGTACACAAAACTGTCAAGACTTGAAATGGATATTTATTTTCCATTAACAAGAAACTATTTGTTGTATTGCTTCTGTCATTTTCAATTGATCCAGGCTGGCAACACTTATTACATACAAGATGTAAGGAGGAGACAGAAATAGAAGAGATACCAGTATATCGTGCCATGAGGCAATTTCTCTTCACTTTGTTTTGCCAGCCCTTTCATTGTGTTTTTTAAATCTTTCAAGTGTGTTGTTGTTTCAAAGTCTGATTCCCATCCTGAATTTAGAGTAAGGACACAATTATGTTTTTCCTCTTTTCACTTTAAATCATGATATACAGCACTTCCTGCATTTCAATTAATTAATTGAGATATCAGTCAGTGAAACCGAAGATGGAAGTGTGGGCTCAACAGAAAGCAGGGAGGATTACGCATTACAATAGCACTCCCCCACTTTCCTCACCAGAAGCAGCCAAAGCATTCTTACCTATGCTTTAATCCGTGAAAATGAATACAGAGCTAACTGGGACAGTCGAGATCCATCCAATTAAACTGGGGGGGACCATAATTAAGTCATGGTATGGATTAAAATAATTTGCCCTCAAAACCAATAGCTTGCACACACAGCCTTTTGCGTGCTATTGCTTTTGGCACCGAAGCACAATGGACGAGGTGCTTCATATTATATGTTTTATTGGGTATAGTTAGCTGTTGAGCTTCCTCACTGTCACATACATGCGCAAGGTAATTTGAGCTGATGGAGTAGTCCACACACACACACAATGTCAAAGCACTGTATTTGAGTTCTCAGCCTAATACTGTATAATGCCTTTCTACCACATAGACTATCTGGAAAGCCAGTCAGTTTGGTATGATGTGGTATTAAAGCTATTGCTAAAATGCTAATTATTTGTATTTCCTCGCACCAGTAAACAAACAACATATGCTAGCCTATTATATTCAATATTATAAGTATACAATTATCGCAACAATTAAAACACTAAGGCTCCCTCTTGTGGCTCAAATGTGTACTACATATAAACCTTTTTAAGGATAATGGAAGAAATTCAGCAATTTCTTCTGGCGACCCTAATGAAATCTCCTGCCACCTCTCTGTGAGTCCCGGCCGCTGGTCAAGCCTATTAAAGCGTAAGAACTCATGCAACGCTAAGCAGTTAGTGCTGCCATCTGTTTACAGACCTGGTATTGCACCCTATGTGAGGTAAGATGATTTAGCTATTGCAATTTGCAATTACCGACACCAAACCCCTCCGATTCCTCTCACTCAATGAGGAATTTAGTTTTCCCTCTTCAACAGTCTTTATTGTTTACTCTGCGTACCAGCCAGACTTGAGTTGTTTAGGACTGGTGACGTCAGGGGCTAAGAAGGATAACACACATCACATGTGAGCAGAGAACTTGGATGTCTTTGTCTTTGAGGTTGTTTGATGAAAATAGTGCTGATTTCGTACTTGTCTGCTTTACTCTTTCTGGATAATTCACCAGCACCTTTGTTCAAATTTCACTTGCAGCAGATAGAGGAAGACAGTTCAGTGCAATCCAGTTTTCATATTTGATGCTCGTCGAGTTATCAGATTTACTTTGTAACTTGGCCATGAATGTTGTTAGAGAGATGCATAACACATGAACAGCATTTCCATTCCATTATATAAAATGTCATTTGAGCCTGTGTGAAATGATAACATCCCATCCTTCAAATGCCCTTACATCAGAGCTGATATGAATTATGCCACGTTTGAGAAGTTCTGAATAGCTTTTCAGGACAAATAGACAATATTCCCATTGCTCTCAGTTAATTAACATATAAAAAGCTCCAGCCACCAATAATCTGACTGCAAAGTCAAAGTAGTTTTGAGAAAAATGTCATTTCATTTCAGAAATTTCAAATTCCACCACTGATTAGATGAAATAGTAATTTGTCACTTTGCAATTCATAATGCACTTTTCAACCGTGTGAAACACTATTGAAAATAAGATATTAATGACTTTCTTTGATACATTTAATTTGCTGCAGACCTGCTATTTCTTTTACACTTCAAACAGCTGTGGGAGCAGCATTTGAAGTGCAAATTCCGTTTCACCGACAGAAAGCCCGGATAATAATGATTTCCAGATTTAGCCATTTAATGTTTATCTTATCCCTATCTTACATCTTTGGATCTCGGCATGTGAATCTGTAAGTCTGTAAAGACGCACAGCACGCATTGTGAGAAACACTCCATCCCTCCACCCCACCCCAACTCTCTGTACTGTGGAGTGACCTGGAGCCCCACCCCCCCTTTCTTCTCTCAACACCTCATCAAAGCGCTGGCAGAGTTTGTCAGGCCTGACATCTGAGGGAACGAGACCACAGAACGACTCCCCAGGGAGAGTGGGCGGCTCAGTGACACAAAGTCATCACAGATCATGAATATATCCACATCTCACACATTAGCTTTTACACAGTGATCAGCAGAGTGCTCTCTTGGTTGACATCCAACAGTTTTTTCTAACTTATAGCAGCCTAGTTAATAGGCCAATAATTAATACGTCAATAATTAATATGTAAGCGCTCTGATATTGATAAGATATTCAGTCCAGACACTTGGGTTGGGTTCAGTTAATGTTTTTTATTCCCTGCACAGAAACCGGAAGCATTCGTCAAAATGTCTTTCTTTTGTTGGATTAAAGGAAAATTATTCATATTATATGTAGAGTCTTTTGTGAGGCAACTACACAACTACACTGTTTACTGTGAAGCAGAAAAGCTTCAGAGGGAAACAGACCTACCAGGGGGTAAATAATAGCCAGCCAACTTGTTGTCTTCTGATTGAAAACAAGCTGCCCCTTCTATAGGGTATGCCACTTTTTGTTGTCGTTTCCTCCTCACTTTGTTTGATTCATGGCATTGAAACGTGTTTCCCTCTGCAGACTCGTCGTGCTTGTGGAACCAGTTTGCCTGCTCGAAGAACAAGTGCATCGCCAAACAATGGCTGTGCGATGGAGAGAACGACTGCGAGGACGGCCTCGACGAGAGCGTGCAGATCTGCGGTTGGTAACCCTTTCAGATGTCATGAGAAATCTGCTGCTGGTGTAAAAAGGTCACATCCGCTGTATCGCATGTGACAGCTCCATGTGTTCCCCGAGCAGAGCTGGAAATGAATAGATGGAGAGAAACAATGTTAACGAGACAACAAATGAGACCGCAGGCCGTTCTGACGATTCAAGTGGGCACTGAGGCAAATAGATTTTTCATCACCGAGGCCCAAGAGGCACAGCTTCTTCAATGGGCAAATGAGATGTGTGTAATTCATTGTAGAGTAAAATAAAAAGAACCCAACCGCAATAAAGAGACAGGAATTGCTGTGAACATTGGTTGTGTAATTGGATTGTAATGGAGTGTCAAGGAAATATTAATGAGAAGGCCCCAAAGGTTTCCCAGAGATCGTTCTGGTCAAAAACAGGATATGTTTTTTACTTATACATGCCTAATTGATCTTTTGTATTTACCTTGCAGACAATGTTTCTCATTGCAGACACTGCTTTACTAGTGCTCTCTTTTTACTTAAAGGGCAGCCCTAAGATAAAGGAGAGTATTGCTGATTAAAAAAAAGTAATTAATTGTTTCTGTCATTATTTATTAGCTTGCAAAAGGGGAACTGCTGCCCGAAGTAAATTAAGACCTTCTTCGGGTCATAAAGGGGTATCGGTTTAAAACCATAGTCTGATATTTACATGACAGGGCAGAACAAGAGCTTCACTTTGCTGGTGATGTTCACTGACAACAGAAGGTACCATCTCAACCAGTGTTTCAGTGTCCCTTGTACTCATTCTCCTCTGTGGGGCATTTGACCCATTGTATTCTTTGGCTTGTGAAAATGGAGCATGTGGTCCTGTTTTCCTCTCAGGCTCAGTGACATGTGCTCCAGGGCTGTTCAGCTGCCCGGGGTCGTATGCCTGTGTTCCGAAACGATGGCTTTGTGATGGTGAACGGGACTGCCCTGATGGGAGTGATGAGCTTTCTGCAGCTGGCTGTGGTAAACACCTGTTCGACACATTGAATAGCTCCCTAAATGTAAAAAAAACACTTTATGTAAACCCTGAATTATAGGCATACAACATTAATGTTATGCCTGAAATCCCTATACAAAGTGTATTTCAGGCATAACAAAGAAAACAAGCATACAGTGGGACGTAAGCAGTGTACAATGGACAGTTGCATTCTTCTCTAAGTGATGTAAACCTGACTTCTGACACGACTGTGTGATAGGGTGAGGCTCAGGCGCAGAGAGACAGGCTGGGACGCAATATGAAATAACAAAAAGGCACTCTTTAGTTTTTAATGAGTCAAAAACGGTTCACAAAAAACAAGGTCCGAAAGGGCCAGGCAGGACAACGGAAGAAAGACACGGAACTAGAGACGACCATAGACAACAATCCGACAGCAGACAAGGGCAAGAGTGACACAATATATAGGGGGTGAAACAGGTGTACGACATCAGACACTAACGAGACAAGAGTGGCTGAGGGCAGGTGCAGGTAATTAAACAATTAAGACAGAGAAGACAGAGGAGACATAGGAGACACGGAACACAGGAGAAACAGAGTGTTACACTTCCTTCCACAAATAAGTTCAAACTTCATTTATCTTACTTTGGTTTGACCTAAATGTTTTCATTGTAAACGTTTTACACATATTTCATGCCATGTTAAGGAAATGTGTCTGTCCATTGATTAGCCTTTGAATTGAACATTTATTTTCATGCCCTAGCACCAAACAACACGTGTGATGACAACACGTTCCGCTGCAGCAACAAAGCGTGCATCCCCAATCGATTTGTCTGTGACCACGATGACGACTGTGGAGACGGGTCTGATGAGTCAGTGGAATGTGGCAAGTACATTTAATTTTGCTTTACACGAATAAAGTTGAAGTGAATAAAAGTCAAAGTCACCATGCAAGCAAATGAAGCCCGGATCTAAGTCCAGTTAGATCTGCCAGATTCTAAATTGTGACCATTATTTTAGCAGCAAACAACTATTTACTTTGAACAGGTCATTGGTGTTGTGATAAACATGAATTGACGTTAGCTGTGACATGTATAACGTTTGATGATATTGTGTAAATCATCGAGCACTTAACAAATTGCCGTTTTGTATAGTTTGTGTAAGAGATTCTCTTTCCATCCCCCAACAAATGCATTTTTAATGTAATTAATGAGTCGAAAAGAGAGACAAATCAAG
Source organism: Liparis tanakae (assembly GCA_036178185.1). Taxonomy (NCBI): domain Eukaryota; kingdom Metazoa; phylum Chordata; class Actinopteri; order Perciformes; family Liparidae; genus Liparis; species Liparis tanakae. The sequence continues at coordinate 15,646,284 of CM070107.1, forward strand.
ATGTTGAAAATGACTGATTGATAGAAATCTTTTGGCCGAGCTAATCCTCGGGTGCCCATCCATCATAGATATGATCTGAATTTGGAATTAAGCACCGTTTCAACATATCATAATGTGTTAAAAACCCTAGAGGACCAACATTAAACAATTATTATTAATTACACAGAGTTTTGATAACGTTCCATGTAAAAATTATACACAAGAACATTGAAGGAGAAAAAAAGCTGTCCATTGCATTCCCTGGTTCATAGTATGTTTTTTTATGAAGAATTATGAGTTACAGTATTATATTTTGTAATGACAGAATGATTATCTATGTAATGGGATTTATATTTGATACATATTCTTTTTTCTTTTGCTATTAAAATATTACAATTCTTAAATTAGGTATTTTAGGCCTGAGTTATAGAGGGTTTAAAAAATAAAAAGATGTGATACTATGATATTTATAAACATCAGGACACCCATGTTTATAGTTGGGTATATACAATTGTTGGTGTCTCAATTCAAAGAAATTCTCTGTCACAGCCATAATTTGTGCTGGTGCTGATGAAACATTTATTATTGAAATATTGGCCAATGCATCTGTGCACACCATTAAGCCTCCAGATAGCTTAATGCGTTAATCAGGAATGATTCTAAATACACTCTAACTATGGGGTTGCTTCAATTAAACATGAGCAATGGCTGTAGAAAGCTTTATTTTGCACTGTTTGCCCTTAAATCTGGTAAAATCCCACCTTAAACGGAAGCTGGGTCACTGCTGAGCGCAAGTATAGCTCGATGAAAAGGTGTCCGTCTCTCTTTCTTCAGTGTATCGTTCCTGTGGATCGGAGGAGTTCCGCTGCGGGGATGGCCGGTGTCTTCTCAGCTCTCAGTGGGAGTGTGACGGCTATGCAGACTGTCCCGACCACTCTGACGAACTACCTTTCAACCTCAAATGTCTGGCTGCAGGTAAGGCCGCTGTTTGGCTCGCTACCGGAATCTCTTCATCAGTGTCACCAGCTGCACTGCTCACACAGGAAACTGGTGGGGACATATGAGAGAAACAAAGGGCACGACAACCAAGAGAGATTTCTTGGAAGGAAGGAATCTGTCGAGATCCATTGTCTGTCTGGTCAAAGACGTTCCCCAACTTTGTCGAGAAATTAAAGATTAAAGGGCGTCCTGCCACTGACACTCATGTCTTGCTCATTTCAGGAAGCTTGTGCAACGGCTCCTTCTTCATGTGTGCAAATGGCCGCTGCATCTCTGAGGGGAATCTCTGTGATGGGAGAGATGATTGTGGAGACCAGTCAGATGAGAGGAACTGTAATGTGAACGAATGTTTGAACCGCAGACTCAGCGGTTGCACGCAGGACTGCCAAGACCTTCCGGTGGGCTTCAAGGTGAGTGACCAGCGGACTAGTCCCGGTTCAGTAGCTAGAAAGTGCTCTCCTCTTCAGAATTACTTGCTGGCTACAGTTAGACCTTAAAGCCTCATTCTTCCAGTAAAAGCCTGAATCAGATGGAAATTGAACCATATTTTTTTTGTCATTAAATTTTTTTATTTCATTTTACTCTCAAACATTCTGCAACATTGCTGTACGTTAGTCAGCAGGTAACAACATCCACAGACACAGGATGACTGAACTTAGTATATTTGGCGACTAAATATAACCCCATCTCGAACAACCTAGTCTCCGTGGTTTGGTGTTATGTAAACTTTTCTCATTTGTATACAGGAGTCACAACTAACACACTCAACATTTTAATTCAAAGGCTTGAAATACAGTGATAAGCAGCAGGTGAAATTCAGAGGCTATATATGTAATACCGTGGACGTTAATAATTAGTGACCAAAGAGGAATTAACCCTAACTTTTCACATAATTAAACAGATAAAATGTGTCGTAGCGTTGACACTTTTTGTAATAACCTTGAATGCTGTGAGGAGTCTCCAACAACTGCCTGCTCTCCAATGGTGACATGTGATATCAGGGTTGAATCCAGTTCAAGGCCACGTCTGCTGGACTACTCAGGTGGTCATCACTGTTGTCAGACTGCTGCAGTTTATGCCTTCGTCCCTGGATTTCCCTTTCCGTCTCTTTCATGAAACGGGGATAACTCCATTCAAAAACTGTCTGAAAGCACAGAAAACCTCTCTTCCCTGTCATGTCAGGGTTATGGCTGGACAAAGAGAACATCATTGCAACCCTCGGCTCATCCATTTGTGGTTTGAACAGGGAAATCGGCACTAAAGCCCTCAAGGTTATAACTGTGGATGAAAAAGGGATTTACTGTGGGTCCATAGCAGCTCATTCAGGCACAACAATCGTTGTGTACAACTGGTAGATGATGGATTTTTTTATTTTTGAGCCAAAGTACAGAATGTCTATTTCACAGCTTTGATGTCATTATGTACATCAGATGCCAGATTTTGAGACATTTTCATTGCTTACCGTATTTTTTCCACTATAGGGCGCACTTAAAAGCCTTTATTTTTCTCAAAAAACGAAAGTGCGCCTTATAATCCGAAGCGCCTTATATATGGATTCATTCTGGTTGTGCTTACTGACCTCGAAGTGATTTTGTGTGGTACACGGCGCTCACGGCGCTAAGTAAAAATGTTTTAGTACGACTTTGGTAAAACAACAAAGCCGCACCGATTGCAGCATTAAGGCTACCGTAGCCAGGAGCGTCGCGGAGTAATACATACTGTGCTTCACCATCATACAGGGCTCTCAACACTCACGCATTGAGCGTGAGGCTCACGAAATTTCGGTCTTAATTCACGCTCTCCCGCCACGCATCCAATTTCTCACGCTGAAAAAAAATCTCGGCTATTTAATGTTTTAATGTGCCGGCGCAGCTCGCAGACATGAGCCGCAATGCCCCTCACGGTGGAGAAATCAAACGCCCCCCTGAGTTCTGCTGTGCGGGGCCACTTATCAACAAATCAAAAACACATTAGCTACACAACAGCCAATCAGAAAAAGCTCACTAGCCCCCCCCCGACTGATTTATTTGACTGTTTTGTTTCTCTTAATGCGCCTTATAGTCCGGTGCGCTTTATATATGAAAAAAGATCGAAAAAAGATCATTCATTGACAGTGCGCCTTATAATCCAGAGCGCCCTATAGTGCAAAAATACGGTACCTGCATTTCTTAGAAAGTGCTATTGAAATCTGAAATATTATGTCTGTCGTTACAAAATTACTGCAAATGCACAGCCGGTTTTTGTGCACTGTTTTGAAATATTGATTTAAATGATTTGTTTTCTAATTCATTTGAAATAGTTAAGTGGCATAATGGGAAAAAATGTGACTCTAATCTTAACAATTGTTGTGTTTTTTGTCATTAGTGTAAATGCTGGCCTGGTTTCCACCTGAAGGATGATGGGAAGACGTGTGTGGACATTGACGAATGCTCCACGACTCTTCCTTGTAGCCAGCGCTGCATCAACACTTACGGCTCCTACAAGTGCCTGTGTGTGGACGGCTATGAAGCCTTGGAGGTCAACCCCAATACATGCAAGGCTCTGTCAGGTCAGTCCGATTTTTCATCCCACATCTTACAGAATATTGGTGCATAACTGTAAGTCCTACTTCCTCTGATGCGGTATGTTCCTCATTTCAGTTGAAGAGCCTTTTCTCATTATGGCAGACCACCACGAGATCCGAAAGTTGAGTGTGGATGGTTCAAATTACACCATCTTGAAACAGGTAGGTAATATACGTTGATCCCATGGTGCCTGAGGGGACACCATCTGATAAAATCTCCCCCGCCCTGTCGGTAAACTATATATTGAAGAATTGTGGGTATAGATGTATAGCTGCTGAATGTGTGGAGGAAACAGTACCTTTGCAGAGTGTAATTGTGAAGGCAATGTTGTGTATTACGATAACATAATGACAAATAAATGTAGGGTTTCCGGATTTTAAAAAGGGCGCACTTAATTTGAAAAATGTTGTGTCAGTGTGTTCCAGTCTACTTAACCACTGATGTTTGCTATTCTTAATAATCTCAGATGCACATTCTTGAAAGAGGCACGCTGAACATATTGTATTACCTCACATTCAGCAATACCTGGCAAAAATAATTTGTGTGTAGGTGATTTTATGCCACGGCTTCAAGGAATTATATTCACCAGCCAGTTTTAGGATTCAACCTGCCGTTTGGATTGTTCTGTTTAAATGAGATGTCCACCATCCAACATATTTCCTAAACCTCCCCACGCGGGCAGAGGAAACTGGATCACCCTGTGAAGGACCCCATGGAAAAGCTATTTCAATTATGACGAGGTGTCATCTCAGCTGCTCTGGGCGATGCTTGAATCTGACCGCTGATAATCACAAATGGTTGACTGTGATTTACTGTCAATCAACCTATGGGTACTCTACCATCTCCTCTCATACGGCCATATTAACCTCTTGACTGCATGTACTCTACTCTCTGTATCGGACTTCTCATCAGCCACAACTCACTTTAATCGCTGCATGCTAATGGAGGCCAGAGAGGGAGTTATGCACATGGCTTTACTAAGTGGCGGTGGATACTTGACTGTACTAATATCACTTTACCACACCGTTACATAGCCTGTTCAGAATATCTGTAAATGATATTATTTAAATTTCCAAAGAGCCAATCATTACCCTTATGTATTGATTTTGCTGTTTGCACTAATGGGTCTTACCTCGACAAGCACAACTCACTCTAAATATAATGGTATCACTCTGACACATTGTTCCAAGACATTCAATGTTTTTCAGAGCTGCTCTGTTTCAGTTCTCTTCTGTAGTTTTACTTTTCGTGACCTGCTATTGGAAAGCAATCCATAAATTCAGGACAGCAAAAATATTCTACAAATATGCAACTGTAGTGTTGAAAAAATAATGAATGCTAGATGTGTACATAAAGTAGTGTTGAAAAAATACTTAATGCCAGAGCTGTACATGAAGTACAGCACTAATACTTTTATGTATGTCAAATATATCGGTACTCGAAGGTTGTGTTTAGTTCAAAGTAGTATAGGTAGTAAAAGTTTTACTGTGAAATATGTCTTGAATCTGTAAGTTCCAGAGAGTTGTTTGTGGAACAGGACACATGGTATGTTGACAGTGATGTTGTTTTGATTACTTGCAGTGTAGACGCACACATTTTATTTCTATTTTCAGAATCTATTGTTACAAGCTTGTGATTCATTCTGTGGTTTGTTGTTCTATAGAACGTGTACAGGGGAAATGGATGGGAGACGTATTTCTGGATAGAGCCACTGATAAAAAGGCCATGCGTGTTTCATCTCTCTAGCTGACTTAAGAGTGAAGAAGGTTTCCATAGGATATGTTGGCACCTGTCTGTGAGGGTGCTAATGATCTGATGAAGATGTCTCATTTTGCCTGTCAGATTATCTGACACCCATTGTCAGCACCCATTGTGTGAGACAACAGGGTGGGGGCACTTGTTTAGTGAGCAGCTCTGTCTGAATGACGGGGGGTCGTGCGAGCCTGACAGAGTAGGGAAGTAGCTCACTATTCTGCTTGTATAGGACTTCAACTTCACAGAGCATTTGAGACTTCACTGGCTCTTCAAACGCTCTATTTAGCTGCAAGCATTGGGACCTATGAGAGAACCTCCTAAATCAATATTGCCTGTAGAGTACATATCACATCACACACAGCTGCTTGTTTGCTATGTAATCTCATCCTGTTGGTACTCCCACCTGTAGGCATTTGGCATAATGCATTGCACTTAAAGCCCAACTATGTAACTTTTCCACCTTAAAATAACAGCTTGAAAAAAATTGTGCCGCTACAATGACTTTTAATATGTTGATTTGCTCCTCCGCCACTGCCATCGGCGGTCCGTGGCCAGAATATTGCTGAATGTAAGATGGTTGGGACCGACCCGGTACTTCCGGCGGAAGTAGTTCAACTTGCTGTCTGGCAGCTTTACGCACCGTCTTATAGTGCCAGTCCACGCTCACAGGTGACTTTTTATTTGCTCCGCTACGCGACTCGTAGAGACGGAGTGACATGCTGCTGTGTTGAACACCGGTCGCGATCAGCTGGGAGCAGACGAGCCGGAAGAGCCATATATGGCTCGAGACCAGACGTTAAATACCTGAAGGGGGCGCTACAGTGAAACAGTTACATAGTGTCGCTTTAACCCCACTGGGTTTGTTGGATTGGATTGGCTTTTTTTTGACAGAGTAAATAACTATATATTATATTAGCATTGCAGCAGCTCCTGTTCTGTAAGTGTCTCTACAGGATTCATGGAGGTAATGTTGAGTATTGGTTACCTGGGTTTTTGGCAGCTCTCAGAACGCACAGTCACTGTGGTCACATACTTTAAACTGAAGAAAATGGACTTAAAACATAAACATACACTTTGAGTAAAAGGTGAGCCTTTACACCGTTAGTTGTATTATATATTTATTTATTTATATTTCGCACTTCCATTTATTTATGTCCCTGCTTTCTTGTTTATATTCACACATTTAAATATCTATATTGTATTAATGATTATATTTGAGACCCACTTACACTATCTAATATCTATTGCCATTGACTTTTACAAATATTTTTACCTGTGATTTTTTTATTTCTCTCTCTGTCTATATATATATATATATATATATATATATATATATATATATATATATATATATATATATATATATATATATATATTTGTTGTTCAACTATGTTATCATTAAAAGTGTATCCTAATAATCTTTTCACCCTCACACGGAACTCATGATCTCTTTTTCTTTGATAGCCAATCAAAGGAAACATGACATTTTAATATCCTTGTGCTCTCTCTCCTTTGTATCCTCAGGGCCTCAACAACATCATCCACATAGACTTTGACTACAAGAAAGAATTCATCTATTGGGTGGACTCAACCAGGCCAAGTGGTCGAAAGATCAACAGAATGCGCCTCAATGGAAGCGACCTCAAGGTACCACCGGACTTAGTTGCTGTGACTGCATGCCACGAGGTGCCTTGTGCCAATTTATCCAAGATGTATTCACTTCTCTCTGCTTGGTACCTGTCCCACTTGTATTTATGAATCTCTCCTTGCTTTGTCCACCTGTATTGTTTATTGTTTACACTTTGTTTTATTATTACTTGCATTCTATTCTATTACATAGTGTTGTTTCTTTGAGTTTAAGAAAGAACAAGCCTGTTGCTTTAAGTGGTTCATTATCGATGCTCAGCCAATGATGGGCGCCTTTTTACAAAGTCAACATAATGAATTTGTTCTGTCGGCAGCCAACGGCCTGTTATCTTGAGAACAATTAATTTGTGTTTGTATTCATAGGCATAGCATCAGTGGCTTTCAGATAAATGTAATAAGCCTAATGACACAGTGGTTCTGTCTGGTGATATCACCAAGGTTCGTCAGGGTTGTGGGATGGAAGCCCAGACCCCGAGGGACACTCGGACGTCAGCAGGACACCTGCTGGGCCCGTATCTCATTAACATTGGTCTATTTATTTGGCTCATTCAGCTCAATTACTAGCGCTAAGCAAGAGGAGAATCTGTCTGAGACACGGATCGAGTAGCTTTTCATATTGAGTTAATTAAATAAGCCAATGATTCCCTGTGCTACTGGTATGTGGTTGCCATATGGGGAAGAAAAGATTGGTGGGCTGTATTTTTGGGGGGGAATTTTATCTGACCAACGCAGAGGTTAATTACATTCTATGGTTTAATTAAAACAATGTAGTTTAATGATATAATCTATTTTGTGTATCTCAAGTACACTTAAGTTGCACTGTCCTCTGTGGGTTTAAACTTTGAAGGATGTTGCTGTTATCTTTCGGCTAGTCAGTGATGTCCCAGCAGGTATTTTGATTTGTATAGCTGAAAGAAACCAGTGTTTCATACTTTCCTCCCATGAAGTGAGACGCTGTGATTGTGGAAACAGTCAGTGTTACATGTTGCCGTAGTGACAAAAATATCGCCTTTTGTATGTGAAAACAAGTTTAGATTGGTCCCATAATTGGAGATGAGTGATTCACAGGAACATGTTTTACTTTTAATGGCTGAACAGTCAAAAGTTCCGTGAGACGGCTAGAGCAACATACATTTTCTCTTGATTCATTGTCTTTTGATGAGCCTCATCTGAATGTTAACATTCCTCACACGTTCCTTCAGAGCAACATAAAGCAATTTATTTTGATCAATAGCGAGATATTATGAATATATTTTGCCAGAGGAAGCAGTTTCGATGTATCCTGCTGATGGAGTAATACTTTAGTGACTGTTTGTCTAAATGACTGCTTAAGGGGAGGCTATAGTCTTTTGCCAAAACATAAACGTTCTTGCAAACAGTGACAGAAAAGGCCTCAAAGCACATTGTCTTACTTAATTGTTGGCATTTCCATTTCATATCTTAGTAAAAGGGGGGGTTTAAAGGCATTGGCTGAATCTGCCAGTTGGCACAATGACTGTTTATTCTAAACAACAGACTCAAAGGCCAGAAAGGTTTTGGGATATTGATGGAGTTCCTAGAATTAGTTTCATTAGATAAATAGCTTCACTTATATTTTAACCAATTGTCTCTCAGGTATTAACGCAGTGAAATATGATCACTGTAGTGACATTTACACAGTTAACACATACAAAGGGGAACTTTTAAGTAAATTGACCAATGTGTTCTGACTGAACATACAGTTCAGAGTTCTGCATTACCATTGGTTTGCTCGACGTAGATCAGGCAATGCAGTCCCTTTTTAGTAATCCCATTAAAAAAAGTGTTTTATGCACATTGACTTGAGCTTTTCACTGTCGCTGTTTTACCAGCTAGTACAGCTGTGAATGCAAATATAAATGTGTTTTTATGTGATTAAAAATCCCAACACGTTTTTACTGATTGAGATAAATGATATTCGTACTAATGTCGCTACTGTAGCTACAGCAGAAGGAATGATTTGTGCACTCCGTCTATAGTCTCTATTATGAGAAATGTGTTTTGCATAATTATGCATGGGTCAAACAACATTGGTAGCTTCATTATAAGTCTTAGATATACTGTAACTGCTAGATCTGGTGAAATACTGCACATACTTTTTGCTTAACCCTTGTATGGTATTCGGGTCTGTGGGACCCGTTTTAATTTTTCATCAAAACAAAAATAATATGATTCATTATTTTTTCAAACTCAGACTTTGGCCTTGGCTCATTTTCTGCGAAGAACATATATCAGACAAAATGTTCATCGACAGCCCACCGTAACCCCCCCCTACACATTTGTATTACATACAGGGTGTTCGGGTCCACTGGACCCGGGCTAATAAAAGTGTGGAAATTGTTGGTCCTGTGTACCTTCAGTCTGTCCTCCTCAGGAAGACAGACACTGTGTGTGTGTGTGTGTGTGTGTGTGTGTACCCGCGTGTGTGTGTTCGCACTTGTGTGTATGTGAGTGGGCCTGCTGTAAGTGTGTGTGTGTGTGTGTGTGTGTTTGTGGGCCTGCTGTAAGCTAAGTATGCTAAGCTAAGTATGTCAGCTAAGTATGTGTGTCAGTGGACATAACATCACATGTGACCATTTTTTGTACATCGTACAAGCTGGGACAGGAGCTCCTAAAGAGGAAACTGACCATGGTTGGAACGATGAGAAAAAACAGGTCTGAAGTCCCACCTCAATGTTTGCCTACAAAGAACAGGCATGTCAACTCGTCCAAGTTTGTCGACACGGCTGACACATCCCTGGTATCATATGTGCCAAAGAAAACCAAAAATGTGGTACTAATGCGTACACTACACTGGGATGGGAGAATCTGTGGCCTGGAGCATCATAAACCACAGATAATTATGGACTACAATGCCTCAAAAGGAGGAGACAACTTGGACAAGCTGGTGTCTGCCTACAGTTGCAAGAGGAGGACCCTACGCTGGTCACTGGTGATTTTTCTTTGACATGCTGGACATCTCGGCGTACAACGCCTTTGTCATCTGGATGGCATTGAACCCAGAGTGAATGAAATTCAAAACAAATTCAAATAAATAAGTCAATAGATATGAACAACCTTGCTTTATTTGTAAATTTGTTGAATATTGTCCACAAATATCTTGTTTGAAATTAGTTTTATTGATTTGATCAACGACTACAAAAGAAACACAAGCACTTTAATTCAAAATGTGTTATAACAAAATTAAAGGGAAAATATTAACCATATTTGCTGTTTATATTGCTCGTAATTGGGATGAAGAAAACATCTGTTCAGTATTTTTACATCAAATTGTTTGATTGTGTTGAATTAAAAGCCCAAAAATACAGCGGGTCCAACAGACCCACAACACCTTCTAAGTAACAAAAAAATGAATACCATACAAGGGTTAACACCAAACTCTTACATCTATTCACAATGAGTGGAATCATTTGGGTCACAGAGGACATCCCAGGAATCCGGCTTCCAACAAAGATCTCATGATATTGTTTAACATTCAGCAAAACTCTGAGCTGTCACTTAATGCAATATGTAAGGAGCTCAGAATGTCTTTCTCCATAATGTTGCCTGGGAAATATTGTGCACACATAAACATACCTAAATATGGTTTAGTATTAAGTAGAATAAGCACAGACGGTAGGCACATTTCTATAGTCATGCTGAAAATATCAGAATTTTACACATGAAATGAATGATATATTTGATCACAGCGGACTCAGTGTTCTGTATAACCTCTTTTCAATCTTTCAACAATAAACCTAGAATACAGGGTCTGAATACATTTTCCAGTGACATCTTACCCCCAGGAAATGCCCTGCTGGGGGATAGTACTGTCTGACCGTTCATAGTGCCGTTTCAGCACGCCTAGCACTTTAAAACAAGTTAAACCAACATCAATTTTGGAACATTTCCGGATGACGGGAGAGCATTTGTCTTTGTTTGATACCATTAAAAGTAATGTAAGGCTTTGATGTCGACTTCCCGACTAATTTACAAGAAAACGGAGAGAAAATTGTGCGGTAGATGGAGAGCGAGCTGAGTGGGCGAGCATTAGAAGAGAGAGTCTGTGCTGTTAATGAGGGAATAAAAAGTTATTTTCTGATTGTTTCAGAGCATATACATTGTCAAGAACAAATACATATCCATCCAACACGCCACAGTAGTTGTCGCAGTGAAACAGAACATAACCTTTTATATATGTGTTTTCTTTATGAGATGGGTATGCACACTGAACTGCAGGCTACAGGATTGATGCTACCTCCATAACCCTTGTCCTCATGTTGCTTTTTCAGACATCAGAAGATTTTCTTTTTTGGCAGGTCTTTAAATTGCAATGGAAACGCTGAAGGCACATTTAATTATTGTATTCTTTTATTACAATGGCAAAACATGTATATCAGTTCTAAAACAAATCACAAGAATCCTTTCAGCTGTGCGTTTGATGCGGTTGACATTTTTTTATTGTATTTGTTTTGATGGAGGAGAAAATATTGTTGCACTGAGACCTTACTTGGAGGCCATAGATTGTTGTTTGTTCAAGAAAAAGTGATTTTGATTCCTGTCAGGGTTGAAATAAGTTGCTCCTACCTTCCTTTGAACATGCTCTTTGGATTGACAATGGCAAACTAATGCAGGAGACACTCTTGACAATATGTCTTTATATTTGTTACTTATATAAGTTTTATTTATTTAAAATATTTTTTGACAATCATCCATGGAAGATCTTAGAGCAATACTAAATAATAATAAAGCTTCATAAAACTGACCTTCCTCTACCTGTGTTACTAGATAGTGCACAGAACAGCAGTGCCCAGCGCCTTAGCAGTGGATTGGATCGGAAAGAATCTGTACTGGTGTGATTCGGAAAAGAAAACCTTAGAAGTGTCCAAGGCCAATGGCCTCTACCCTACTGCCCTGATCACATCTAACCTCAAGAACCCCACGGATCTAGCCCTGGACCCCCAGACAGGGTACGTTTATTATCATTACTGTAAAGCTCACCTTTATGCTTGAGTGTTTTCTTAATAGGGATTGGTTTCACAGCTTGAGAGAGAGTTGCTCTCTTCAGATTATTAACCTGGAAACTGTTACATCCAGCTTTCATTAGAGGAGTTTCATTTTGTCACGTTTTCCTGCTAAAAGATATAACTCTTTGAACTGTGTTATACTTCTGACTAGGTACGTGTTCTGGGTAGACTGCTGTGAACCCCCTCACATTGGGCGTATCGGCATGGATGGCCGAGGGCAAACGGTTATCATTGACACAGAGATCTATAGCCCCACTGCTCTCACTATCGATTACACCAACAAAAGGCTCTACTGGGCGGACGACAACCACATACTGCTTGCCAACATGGACGGCACCCAAAGACGCAAAGGTGGGACTAAGGTGTTGGCCATGTTTAAAGAAGAGTTTAACATTTTGAGGAAGTACACTTTGATATCCTCCCATTTATGTTTAATGAGAAGTTAGAGCCAGCAGTTGGTTAGCTGAGCACAAAGAGCTCTACTAGCCCCAAATCTGATATTTAAATGATCTTGTTATGTTACACTCTATCACGCATATTTAGACTTAAAGGACGAATTACTTTGAAATTACTGTTGACAGTAAATATGGTATAGGGGTATTAGCAATAAGAAGAAATGTCATTGTTCGTTAAACTGATACATGAGGTGGTTGTGGCTGTGAATGATTGAGAATGGTAATCCTTATTGCAAAGGAATTTGTTAAATTTAATTAAATAATAATAATTTAATTGAAGCATATAACGGAATTGTGTTCCCCTCCTCAGTGTCTTACGATCACATCCAAGGGGTCATGGCTCTGACTTTGTTTGAGGACTTTGTCTATTGGACGGATGGGAAGTCCAAATCACTGCGACGTGCTCATAAGACTACTGGCGCTCAAGGGATGGAGCTCCTTAACTCCTGGCAAGCCATCAAATCCATCAAGGTCTACCACTCCCTGCGCCAGCCAGAAGGTACGAAGTCCATCTGCCATCCCGTATTCATTCTGGCCTCTCATACCGAGCCGTTGTTGCAGGCTTCATATTTAGTTTTGAGAAGGAAATGATTCATGTTTGTTCACAGTTTGAACTCAGTTATGTCCTTCTGCCTTTCTGTACAGTACCCAAGCACCAGTGTCAGATTGCAAACGGAGGATGCAGCCACCTGTGTCTTCTATCCCCCGGCGGAGAACACAAATGTGCCTGTCCCACTAATTTTTACTTGGCGGCCGACAACAAGACCTGCCTCTCCAACTGCACTTCCAGTCAGGTCAGCCATCTCTCCTCCCACTTCTAAGTTGAGTTGTACCAGGGTGATGCTTCTCAATTCTGACCAGTACTTTTCCCCCCCACGAGCAAATTGCTTTACTCCAATACACTCTCCTCGTCGGTCCGAGAAAATGTTTGGGTATTGATTTTGGCTTTGAAGAAAGTTGAATCTTAAGAGGAGAATACAATATTCATGTTGACTCCAAATTATGTGTTTGTTTTTTTATATTTTTCTGGCTTACTAATAGTTTCGCTGCGGGACAGACGAGTGTATCCCTTTCTGGTGGAAGTGTGACACGGTGGACGACTGTGGGGATGGATCAGATGAACCGACTGACTGCCGTGAGTGTCATGTTGTTTAAGGCTGGCTTTAAAATAGTGCTATTGTAAACCAGGACAAGTCCTATTTTTGGTTAGCTTTGAGTGATATACACATTATATTTGAGTCTTTTCCTCTTTCAATTGAATGTAGGTTTATTGCCATTGTTGTTTATATGTTTAGCACTCAACAGCATTTACTCAATGCTCCCTAATGATTTATAGGTTGTCTGAGTGAACTCTTTTTAGAACATAAACCCAAACAAATTGTTATGATTTTTTTTCCCAACAGCTGAGTTCAAATGTCAACCTGGCCGTTTCCAGTGTGGGACTGGCCTTTGTGCTCTTCCCCCATTCATCTGTGATGGGGAGAACGACTGTGGAGACAACTCGGATGAAGCTAACTGTGGTAAGGAAGGAACATTTAAGAAGAGGATTTGGTTACTTGGTTACCGGTGTCCATTTTCACTTATTATTCTATTAAACCCCCAGTGTCCATTGTGGCACTATATTATTTTCTTTTGTCAAAGTTAGTTACTATTTAGTGATTAAACAATTAGAAAATTAATGAATTTGGTATGCACCATGAAGTTAATCAAGAACTTTTTTTGTAATCAATTCATTATTCATTTTTTTATATAAAAACTTGCAAAATCATTATAATTCAACCTAGCAATTTCACCTTGAGTTCTTACTACATTATGGCTGTCACATTTTTACTGTTTGTTAATATTTCATGGCCTAGATTAAATAGTCCCAACCATTTTTTTTCATTTGCATTCACTTTTATTTTGTTAATACAAATAGGAAATGTAAAATGCTTCATTAGCAGACACTGCGTTTACAAGACCTTAAACAGTCAATGAGTTGTGTACTGTTGAATCACAGTCAGTAGTAATAGAGGCTTTGCTTTCTTTGTCGTCCGAACATTTCTTATTGATGCAAGCTCCCGCTGCTCTTTCCCTTTTTCTATTTCAGAGACATACATCTGTCTGTCTGGCCAATTCAAATGCACCAGGAAACAGAAATGCATCCCTCTCAACCTGCGCTGCAACGGTCAGGACGACTGTGGAGATGGAGAGGATGAGACAGACTGCCGTAAGCTTGTATTATTACTTTAAGAGTCATTGTCCTAAAAATGGCTTTACTGAGCTTATATCCGGGTAAGTTTAAGACCGTATTTGTTGATCATTCTGCCCAAACATTGTAGATGAATAACAAGATAAAATTCAATATTTTACTATTTTTGATATTGTCGTTTAAAAGCTGTAATCTATTGATTCTGATGAATTACCTAAATTGTCTTATTTTGACATATGCATTTTATTAATGTGTTTGGACAGACCATATGGCGACATTAACATTACGTTGTAATGCAGTCATTAGGAAATTCTAAATTGTTATTGGCTGTTCCTGTGAAAGAGGATTAGATACTAATAGAACAGAAGATAAGAAAAGATTTGCTTTGCCGTGATTTAACTCGCCTGAACATCACACCCCATATCAAGCCCAGTCCTTGAGACGGCTGCATTTGTCTTGCATGTGATTGCAAGAGGGACCCGAGTGGGGGGAGAGAATGCAAGACAGTAAGGAGGAGAAAGACTTCGAAAAAAAAGGCTTTAATTAAAGTGAAGCTAATCACTTCACCCCTTCTTAGACTTCCGCAATGATTGGATGTGGTTTTGAATGCACTTGTGTAATGAGCACTGCACCACTGAAATTAAAACGCGATCTAAAACAATGTGAGTTTTTTTAACAAGCATCTACTTGCTATAATAACACAGTGAAAAGGTATGCAAGGCTTCTGCAGAAATAAATGACTGCTTCACTGGTTCTTATTTCACTGTGTTTTTTATGAACACTCTCGATTACGGTAGTCATTTCCACCATCCCAAACTGCCCGTCTCTCTGCCTCCAGCGGAAAGCACCTGCTCCCCAGACCAGTTCCAGTGCAAAGCATCAATGCACTGCATCTCCAAACTCTGGGTTTGTGATGAGGACCCCGACTGCGCAGACGGGTCGGACGAGGCTAATTGCGGTGAGTTGTCGAAACCCACTTCAACATAAATCACTCCACTTCACTTATTTCTCCGTTAAAGGGAGAAGAATTTGATTTAATCTGAATTAATTTTACACTTGGCTTCACTTTGGTACTTCACTGTGTTCTAACTGCCACTCTGATGATTTGCTGAGGGAGAATGCCCTGAAGGACAGCTGTCCCTTTCATAGTAAGAGCTCAGCATTATGATCTCAGTTTCCCAGGGATTTGTAGCAGTCTTGAATGCTGACCTCACACACTCAAAGGCCATTATTACTGGGGCAGGGCACCTTGGAAACTTTTTACGACACCATGCAGCAGGATATTATATCTGCTCGACATGCCTCTGCGGAGAGTTAGAGTTAGAGTTCTTCGATCAGGATGACTTCACAATAATGCCAATGCATTGTAAAGTTTTATCGCATATAATTTGACAATTTTCCTGTCAAATAGATCAAATATATAATATCTTGAGTCATAGTCAGTCATAATTTACTGTATCATATTTTACATACATTATCTTAATAATAAAGTATAGTTGCACAGTGGGACTTTTTCCACAATGTATGCCTTCACAGCCAGAGGGCTGATGTGCCTGTGTGCGTGCACCACGTGTTTTCTATTTATAGGAAGAATAAGAACATTGCAATTTGAGAATATTCATCCTTTAATGTTTGATAAGTCACACCTCCTCAACAGTCCTTTGTGGTTTGAGGTTGGTTTCATGTGGAGGTTTTCCTGCTGATTTTGCTTAGCTTACTGATGTTTGACTTTAACCCCTCAGACTGCATTATCTTCAGTGTTTGTTTCATCCAATATTCTTCATCACTTAAAAATCTTAACACTTAAGATCACTCAAGGGAGATGCTGCCACATATCTAGCTATTTTGTTTACTTTGCATTACCTCAGACTGTTTATGGAAGTTGTGCTTGTTAGCACCATAATGAGCTCTGACTTCGAGGGGGAACATTGTTTTTCTTTTCCTGCTTCATATCTTTTATAAGCCGTTAGTGACTGACTGAACTGCTTCCTAATGGATTGCTGCCTCGTGTCCTCCGCTGCTGCTCTCAGCTTTCCTTCTCGATTCTCTCCTCCTGCTGTCATGTGGGAGACAGATCCAGGCAGAATCTGCCACTCTCCTTCTTTGACGCCTCTCCTCCCTAACTGATAACAACGTTACCTTTGCCACTTCCCCGCTGATATCTGCCCTGAAATTACTTTTTAAATGGAAGCTCTCAGTTTGACTTCGAAAACCCATTTTGAGGAAGTGTTGCTGGAGCAAATATCCAAGCATCCGTTCCCTGTGAAATGAATAGAAATATGTTGGATACTTTTGGCCATTAATGTTTAACACTGCAATGCCCAATTTAAGACTTAAGTACCATAATTGGCTGTGCAATGCCATTTATTGAATTGTGTGACCATTTGTAGCCTGGATCGGGACCTCTGTCAACACATTATTCAGTCTGTCCTTAGCAGGCTCGTTATTTTAAGTAGCAAGAATTATTAAACTCCTGTGACCAATTTACTTTATGTGTGTATGTTAAAGGAGTCCACTATTTTCACACCTTGTGCACAAAATGATTAGAGCTCATAATTTTTGTTTTTCTCCATTAAAACATTTTATGAGCTGTTCTTATCGCATAAAGAAATCTGTGTCACTTTTGGCATTTTAAATATTACTTGCTAAAATCAATAACATTACAGATACAAAAAAGTGACATCCAGACAATGTATTGCTGCCTGTCAACACATCACTGTCACTGGTACTGGTTGGCACTGACGGGACACTGAAACAGAAACAGAGTGTGGGTGCGGGTATCAAAAGCCCAAATAAAATGCTTCAGCTTCTGTTATTCTGTAATTCTCTTGGATGTTTTCTTGAAAAAAGTTAAATTTTGCCAACTTCCTGTCACAAATTCTATTGAGAATGATGGGTAGCACAGTCAGGTATTTCATCTTACGGTGTGTTAGCCTCCAGGGTTGCATACTGTGTTTTGAACTCAGTGTCAGACTTGCTTAGGGAAACCCTGAGGAAATGATGATTACTACACGTAGAAAATATGATAGCGAGCACAATATTAATATTCATGCTCTTTGAAGCCATTTTCATCTTCATGTTTGTTTGCTCCTGATGAAAAAGATGAAAAGACCTGTGGACCTCATGAATTCCGCTGCGAGAATAACAACTGCATCCCCGACCACTGGAGGTGTGACAGCCAGAATGACTGTGGAGACAACTCAGACGAGGAGCACTGCAGTGAGTACCTGACTCCTCACCTTCTGGCAGCTCAGTTTGTTCGTTTGTATTCACTGTTGTAGTTTTTACACACACTTAGGCAGTGAAGAATTGGATTTATCTGAAGACAACCAAATTCCCCTCCCACCACCACACCACCTCTTTTCCTTTTACCTTCTCTCACACAAAGATACACATCCTCCCTGGTACACGTACACATTGGGTGATTATTCCCACTATTGACTCAGTTGGACTCAACTTATTCTCTTATTATAATTATAGTCTCAGACTCCTAAACTCTTCATATCATATTTTCTCTGTACCAAGCTCCTATTCCCCTTCATTTGTATATTCATCATCACTTTTAGAAGATAACCTTTGTTTACTCATGAAATGACACTGGTAACCAGAGAGAGAGAGAAGAGGGTGAGAGAGAGTGAGTGAGAGAGAGAGAGAGAGAGAGAGAATCATATTACTATGTGCATGCCTTTTGTGTTTTTTGCTGAGTGTGCATCATTTGCTTGGTTTATAAAATGCTTATTCCTCATACCTATTATTGTCACTTAAGCTGTAAATAAAAGCCAGTCAAGTGTTGGATGGCAAAGTATTAAACAGGTGGACCAGCAGAAAGTGGAGAGGCTGCAAATCTGATTTTGCTGCAATGTGTGCTGGGAGACTCTTTTGCAGCAGAACTCATCACACACACACACACACACACACACACACACACACACACACTCACTGCATTAGCTAGCAGTCCATGATAACAAGGGGAGGGCTCAGACAATGGATCTGATTTCAGCTATTTAGCTGCGTCCTAATATTGTCCTCGGGACTGACTTTCACTAAATGGCAGATACAAGCTTTTTGGCTCCAGGAAGTATGTCACCCCCTCCACTGTGAGAGCGACAATGAATGTATTTACATCTTGATCAGCTTTGCAGTTTCTTCACTTCTAATACAAAATGACTCCAATTAGCCAAAATGACGGTTTTGTCAACATTGAAGATTTGGCCAATTACTGCATCGGGGGATGCACGGTTTCTCTGTGTACTGCTGGAAAAATAAACAGTCTGGTAAAATGGTCGTATCTGTTTTTCTCTACTTAGAGCCAGTCACCTGCAACCACAAGGACTTTGCCTGCGCTAACGGAGACTGCATCTCCTCCAGATTCCGCTGTGATGGAGACTATGACTGCCTGGATAATTCAGATGAGGCCAGTGTTTGAGATATGTCTAACACTTACTTATATATTAAAGAGTAAGGTAAACCCACATATAGCAAGACACTATATTAAGAATGAGTTGGTGCACTCTGGAAAACATTTCTAAAAGAAGAAGCCATGAGCATTTTGGACATGTTCCCTTTTTCTTTTGAACGATGTGAAGAGGAATTATTCCACTTTGCTTATTTAACCATGTAGTGACCATTCTATTATGAACTAGTTTATATTATACTGGATACGAAAAATAACAGTATTTATTGATGAATACTATGGCTGGTTAGGGTTATGCTCTGGTCTTTAATTGATCTCTTAAAAAATGTTTTAGTATCTGAGCTTGCAGCCCAAGGACATAGTATGTGTCCTACTCCCAAAGGGATATCAAATTGGGGAAGCATATTGCCTCTTGCCAGGGAAATAATTCCATTCTCTACATCCATCATTGTGTTGATACAAATCTCTCATACTGGTTGCTATACTCCAACAATGCTGGACAGAAAATATCTCTGTGATTGTGTGTGAGTCATTGTACCATCAAGTGCATTAGTGAAAGAGTGAAATCTCTTTTGTTTATTTGCCTAATTTGAAAATCCTAATCCCCCAAGCTTCGCAGCAAAACAATGAATGCTTGTTTTGTTCATAAATATGCTTAAATATCCACATTTAAAAAACCTTCAAATTGCCATTGTAATTTTACGCTCTTGTAATATGTGAAGAAATTACCTTAAATGTGCCTTTATCAAGCATTGCATGGTGTAAAGAGATGTTTGCAGTATTCAAACAAAAAATGCTCGATAAATGGTAATGATGTAGTGCAATGCATAATTCAAAGAAAGAGCTTATTATCACTATTCCTCATTCTTGTTAATGTATTTCTGTTTAACATTTGCACAGCATTTTTTGCATGTTCTCCTAGTCCATGCAAAACAGTGCAACCACAATCAACCCTTTACTATGTGTCCCCCCCTCTCCCCCAGTCTCAAGAAAGAAAGTCACCTTTCAATCAGCATTAGCATATCCAGTAATTATTGTATGCAGTTATTCATAGTGGCCATCGTGGAGTAGATTGTCACCTTGTTGTAGTGTGAACTGCTCATACTTATCTGAGCATGGAAGATGACTGGAATATATGAATTATTTGAAACCTCTATACTATCATAAACAATGCAATTGATACTCACACTTTTAGATGTTCTGAACATGTTTCGTTTTTACAGTACTTTCTTCAATAGTCTGAATGTTAAAGTCCAAACATTTCAGGTATTCTTCATCTATATAAACGTGCTCCATGTGTATGGTAGGAAGATTAATATCACACAACGTGGTTGTATCTACTCTGAACACAACATGATGTGATCCTCCTTGATATCTTGAGTGACTCGGAAAGTGCATTATAAATGTAATATTCCCTGAGAGGCCATTGGCCAAAGTCCTAAAGCAATTCAACTCTAAAATGGGAATACAGTACATCATTGAGAGCACAAGGGCCTCTTCACCTATTCAACCTGTGTCAAGCCCTGAAGTCTAAAACAATGAGCAGTGAACCTTGAGGATAGAATGGTTACATCAACAGTGATACTTTCAGTGATAATCTTTCAGATATATATAGTGTTTGTTTTTTCTGAACAAACGTTCAGCGCAATTTAATCTCATCGTGACGTTTATACATTTATGTTATTTCTTTACTGTATGCGTTAACAGAAAGGCTGTGAGGCCCGCTGTGCAGATGATCAGTTCCGTTGTCATAACAACCTCTGCATCTCGCTCAAGTGGCTGTGTGATGGTCAAGAAGACTGCAAGATGGGGGAAGATGAGAAAAACTGCCAGGAAACAGGTACAAAACGATTTTCTCTTTTTTTTAAGGGAATTGTATATGATGTACAGAGTTGCCAATTGCTGCATAGAAGTACATATGTGTTGTTGAATATGGAGTTCATGCAATCAGTCATTTTATTATTTCCATGAGGGGCGAAGGAAGATGATATCTTGTCAAGACCTTTCTGAAAATCACTTACATTTTCTATTGTGCTTATCACAGACCTTGAAAATACACTATTCTGTAATACAATATGAGATGATTTAATAAGTGAAATGGCTTTTTACTGTCCATAAACTGTAGAGACCTTTTTTTATTGCAGAAAGTAACATGACCTCTTTGACCTGCAGGACATTGTTCATGTGTTTTCCACTTAAAAAATGTCTCAGCTTAGGGATTTCTAGTTGAGGAAAGGCCCAATGCTGACTGCGACACTTTGCCCTTCTCCAGTGGCCCCTTCCTGTTCCCTAAACGAGTATGTGTGTGCCAGCGGAGGGTGCGTGTCAGCCAGCCTGCGGTGTGATGGACATGACAACTGTCTGGACGGCTCAGACGAGGTCGGTGCAGCTTCAATTGATTCCTAAAAAACAACCAAAAGATTATTTGTTATGGTGTCCTCTGATTGCAGCTGACAACATTACTAGAATGGACATTTGTGACGATTTACTATGATTCTGTGCTGACAGACTGGCTGCGTAAAGGAGTGCAGAGAAGATGAGTTCCTCTGCCTGAACCGTGCCCACTGCATCCCTCGGCGCTGGCGCTGCGATGACGTGTTGGACTGCATGGACCACAGTGATGAGGAAAACTGCAGCCAGGGTCGGTATGAGTGTGACCTCGCGTCAGTGTGTTTGTGTTGCGGCGTGTTTTTGATATGGTCTATCATATGGGGGGAGGGGGGGAAGGGTTCTCATATAGTAGCTCAAATCTCAACACTGCATGATATAGTATTAATGAGCAGATAAGTCGTGTGAACCATTTCAGAGTATTTAATAGAAAGGAGACATAGCAATAGAGAATTGAGTCAGGTTGAGAGCATGGGGGGGTAGAGGTAAGGAGTTTGAATACAATAAGAATGAAAGATTGTTGGTGAGATTAATTGATTTTTCGATTTTTTCTATGGGGAAATGATTCAGGGCTCTCTGGATCATTATGTTAAATGATGTGTAATTCAATCGTGTCATCAACAGTTTTTAAAATATATCTTTTTTTAAACCTTGAATGCACTTTTCTACCAGAGGTCGAATGTTGAAAGACTTGTTTGTGCAATTACAGGTGCTTTCTTCTGCCGCACTGATGAGTTCATTTGCAACAACACCTTATGCAAACTCCACTCGTGGGTCTGTGACGGCAAGGACGATTGCGGAGACAACTCTGACGAAGACGTGGACATGTGTGGTGGGTTCAAAGTGTCACTTACAAGGCTTTCCTTTGAGGACTGTTGACACATATTTTATAAACCACTACTATTTTATTTTCTAAAAGGGAAAATGTCATTGTCTTTTGATAAAAGAATGCACGCAGTATTTTATTTTTTTAAGGACATATCTTAACTTTTCGGATCTTTATCTCCAGCGAAGTTTCTCTGCCCTCCTCCAAGGCCGTTCCGTTGCAGAAATGAGCACGTGTGTCTTCGCACGGACCAGGTCTGCAACAAAGTGGATGACTGTGGTGACAACTCGGATGAAGACGAGTGTGGTGAGCACATAATTCATCAATGGAGATGCTGTTTTAAAACATGCACCAAGCAAGCTTTTTATATTAAAATACAATGAAAATTGTTAAAAAAAACATTAACAGAGTGCAAAAGTATGCTTCTGTTATTTGATAATAATACTTCCCTGATGCCCTTGTCCTTGAACCCACAGGAGTACAGACCGAACAGCTTAACATTAATTGGGGCTGGGACCAAACTGTTCAACCCATGACCACTTTAGTTTTTTTAATGGAGACTGGAAATGACACACAAACCCTGAAAGTGAATTTGAAACTGTCCTCCAAATCAGATTCTCCCAGCTGTTGTTAATGTATGAATCCTGAACGGAAGCTGTGTTTACTTGATTTAGAATAAGAGTCATTTTTATTTATCATCTTGTTCAACTCACAAAACACACATTATGGCTTGTATATTGAGTTATTGTATGACCGTCTAAGTTAAAACACTTTGCTTTACAATATAAATTCTTGACCCAGTCGATAAATGTGAGCATGCCCAGCAGCTTTTTCTGATAACATGTTAAATAGGGTCAACGGTTGGGCCTGATTTCTAAAGCACCAGAGGATTATTGGCCTTGAACTGAATGAACTGCGTGTACTATATATGTGAATGTCATGCAGTCATACACGCCAGCACAGTTGGAAATTATAGAAACAAATTGGGAAATTAATGTTATTTTAAAATATTTTTGTTAATAACCTTCTTCTGATATCAAAAAGTGGGTTGGAGAGATAGATGAAAAAGAGAGATTCGCAGACAATGCACTTAATCAGAATATTGAGTTTATTCTTATTATTGCAAGTCAAAGGCAAGCGTCTAGAACGATTGGAGATCTTTCAGGCACCGAATTGAGAAAGTCTGTCTAACATACATTTTACATATGTTTTTATACAGAAAATAGAAGAGGTGGAGTTTATTGTCACAAGCCTTTGTAGCCCAATGAAATGTAGGCATAATTGCCTCATCCTAAAACTGCTTACCCAAGCCTGACCCCAACCCTGTCTAATCTTGGGGTTTGTGCGGTCCAAACTTGCTGATTCCCTGATGTCTGTTTGTTTAATGTCTTTACCTGTGGCCTAGTGGCGTTATATCTGAAAGCCATTGTACAGGTTACATGGGTTTATTGAACGTTGGTCCCTGACTTGCCTATTTTGGATAAACTGATATTACATAGTATAATGAAAATATACTACAAAACCACATTATCACCTCAAGTTTGATGTACTCGACATCGTTTTGTTTTTTGGGAGGGTTTTTATGCTGAAAATGCCTTTTATCTTTCTGGTTTGCCGACAGCATAACAGCTGCCGAGCCTCTTTTAGTCTCCTGACGCGTTTCCCCGAAAACGCGTCAGTCTGGTGTGACGATCACACCAAGCAGACAGGAAAGGAAGGGACAAATCACTTCTCTCATCCGTCACTCTTTTATTCTTTCTGTCCTCCATTCATCTTCCTCTCTGATTCCATGGATACATCCATCCATCTCTCAACTCACTCCATTACCTCTCACCATTGTGTGCTTCGTCCCACCATCCATCCTTTCAATCTCACCTTAATCCCACTGTTCCCTCCATCCACCTCTGTGTCACCGCATTTTATTATTTCACTTTCATCAAACTCTCATTTGTCTTTGGTATCATGTGTTTCCATAGAGGAAAACTGTACAGCTAATTCAAATAGACTAATGATCAAAAACTAACTATGCAAAGTAACTCGAAGATGTTTAGGTTCAGTAATTTAACAAATAACAGCTGGATCATCCTTTATTTTGAAAACTGTTACACATGGACTGACCCTTTATAGAATAAATCATTCAGAAACAAGTATTGTTTGATTTGCAGCAGGTATTATATTTATTTAAAAAATGCAGTGAAGTAAAAAGGAAAGTAATATAGGTAAAGAATTGTTAATAAGCTCCGTCCTCATTGGTAAACATTTCAGTATGTATATCTTCTATTTAATCTTTTTAAACTGAAAGCAGCATATTCAAATTTGAATACTTGGTACCGCATGAGTTAGGTTTTTAAGTGTTTGTTGTCTTATCAACTGAAACTGTGCTTACTAAAGCAGAGGTGGTGGCCGGAAGACCTCGGCCTTGTGGGAAGACGGAGTTCACCTGCAGTAACCAGCACTGCATCCCAGTCCAGCTGCAGTGCGACCTCTTCAGTGACTGCAGCGATGGCGGATCTGATGAGCAAGACTGCAAGGCCCGTAAGTCCGGCACCAGTTGAGTAAACAGATCAAGGGAGAGCTCGGAAGAGATGAAACGTGCCAAATGTCTCCAATGATGTCATCAAAAAGTAAAGCAATGTTCTCTTTTTAGTGGGATGTTGTGTTAGTTATGGTAATGCTCTGTATGTATGCTCACGTTTGACGTGTGCTGTTCACTATATGAAAGAAGATGCTGCCCTCTCTGCTTTTGCACATCAAACGAGACACACAGCAGGTATCTAAGAAGCAGAGGAATGGTGCCATCAAAGTCCTGTCTTTATTTGCAGCTTCCAGTGGAGACGTATGTGAAAAGAAAACAAATCCATGTGGAGAGGATGCGATTTGCAACCAAACAAATGCTAATGCTATCTGCCAATGCAAACCTGGATTTAAGAGGAACCAACAGACAGGCCAATGTGAAGGTAATATATGATCAGTTCTATTCTTTCCCCCCAAATAGAACCTGTAATGGTACAGCAATTGTGAACATTTTCCACTGGATTGTTGGGTGAACAATTTATTTTCCTTAGATCATCCAGGTTAAGTCCTGTAACAACAAATCCAACTAGGGCCGCTAGCTTCATGACAATAAACTGTCAGTCTTCCCCTTTATGTGGAGAACAAGTAGGACAAAGACCCACAATCCCCATAGCATTAAATAAATATCATTAAATGAATAAAATATAGATTGTTACATAATATGACTCTCCTGTGCCGGAAAGTATTCACAATTTATTCCCCATCATCTCTCAATGTGTATAAAGTGTCTCATTAATAGCGAAAAGTATAAACAACTTGTTTCTATTTAAATCACTCGTATCTTTTTTTTTCAGAGATAAATGAATGTCTACAGTTCAACACATGTCCTCATTACTGCACAAACACTAAAGGGTCTTTTAAGTGCACATGTGACCGAAATTATAAGGATATCAACGGCAACTGCATAGCAAAAGGTATGAGCCTAAAGTTTAATATCAAACATCCTTTGATGTGCTCTGCATATATGCTAATGTTGTGATATGATTGCATTGTAAAATGCTATTGTGTATTTGTATGCACTGTTTTTAATGTTGTCTAATACCCTAAATGGAATTTAGCCAATTTTCTTTTCTTTTCTTTTTCTACATATTAATAACTCACCGGGCAGGACCAGAAGATCGTGTGCTCTACATTGCTAATGATACTGAAATCCGAAGTTTTGTGTATCCATTTAACCAGAGCCACGGACACAAACTGCTCACTCACATTGAGGACAATGCCCGCATTATTGGCATGGATGCTCTATTTCACCACCAAAACTTTATCTGGGCTACCCAATTTAACCCTGGTGGAATTTTTTACAAAGACAATCTAGAAAGAAGTCAAACTAAAACAAATGTCAGAAACATTGTAAGTATATCGAATGCGTGTCTTTCTTGTTTTTCTGTTACATATGTTCTTAACTCAATGGTATAGTAAATCAAAAAGCATGCAAGTATATGTTTATTGAAATCTATTCAAAAAAAATCTTTAATATCTCGTAATGTCTTCTTACCGCAAATATGATAAGCAATAGGGTAATTATTGCTAAGATATCTACTGTGAATTCACAGCAAGCGATACATATACTGTTGAGAGGCTGCACTTTACAACTTGTATACCTGTTATATCTCTTATGCAACACAACTCTAGATGAATGTACGCACAATGTCGACCAGAGAGCCTGACTTTGCAGTTATTATTGGTTGCAGTGTTCAGACTTCCGTCGACCGAGAGACATTTCTGCTGACTGGATCACAGGAAACATCTATTGGACTGATCACTCTCGGATGCACTGGTTCAGCTATTACACAGCCCACTGGACAAAATTACGATATTCCATAAATGTGGGACAACTGAAGGGACCAAATTGCACCCGCTTGATTACTGACATAGCAGGAGAGCCATACGCCATCGCTGTGAACCCGGCCAGAGGGTAAGTTGTGCACAGCAGGGTTGTATCATGACAATCTGATTAATCTGGTATGTAGTTGTTCCTCTCGACCATGGATTAGGCCCCATGCCTTGCCAAACGTAGCCCGCTGTTGCCTCACAATAAAACCCTTTTATTGCGTGAGTGAGATGCTAAATCAAGATTGACAAAAACATTAAGACGTCAAACTCTTTCTGTGCACTTGTTATCGGCGGATACCTTTTCAATACCGATGGAGAGCACTGTTAAAATGTTCTACGTAACCATTTTCTCAATGGTCTTTTGAAATGTAAGCATTTCATTAATTACTCAGCTGCAGCGGAGGTAGCTTAATCAGTTACCAATTACATTGCTTAATGTCATTCACAGTGGCTCCATCAAAGGTGACCTCCATCAATAACAGGGCTGCCACGCCCTCATTTTGTTGTGATAAATCAATCCGAAAATGAATATTGAGGCTTTCCAAATGTTCTCATCTGCCGTAACTTCATTATTTGGAAAATAAAGCGGGTTAAAGCGGGACAGAAGGATTTATATAAATCTGCACAGAGAAACAACAAATGTGTTGCAACAGGAGTGACACAATTGGACATTGTCAGGCTATATGAATGTTATTTTAGGTAAAAGGTGCATTTCTATGCATATTGTTTGCAATATTTTACAAGACGATGGTGAACATGGGAGGTACAGCGTTTCTCTTGTCTGTTGCAGTATGATGTACTGGAGCGTGATAAGTGATCACTCTCATATAGAGGAATCAGCCATGGATGGCTCCTTGCGCAGAGTGCTCCTGGAAAAAAACCTCAGGAGACCCACCGGTAGGTATTTTTTATCGTCTAGAATTTATTTGCATTGCTACATATCTCTTTCCTCTCATTACTTTGGTATCTTTTAAGGAAGCCCTTGGAGTTTTTATGAAAACAAACAAAGTAATATTAATATTCAGTGTTCCTTGTAACTCGTCGTGCGTTTCTTGAGGCTGAATACTCATTCGCATTTTTTTCTTATCCACATGAAGGTACGCTAAGGTTTGGTAGTTTATTGTCATTGTGAGAAAAACATACAACGAAATGAAGTTGTCGACTCATCATTCAGTACAGCAGCAACATTAAAAACATGTATAAACATTTAAGACAGGACATTTCTCATTTAAATATAAGTAAGTATAAATTAAACATAGAACACCGGCATCAGTGGCTTAAAAGTGAACACTTGTCATGTAAAAGAGTATTTCTGGTCCCCCCCAGCGCTGGCTGGTGCTAGCTGAGTGGGGCGCTGAGTATGGGGCTGATGGAGGAAACCGCTCTGGGGAAAAAGCTGTTCCTCAGCCTGTTAGTCCTGGTTTTAATAGTACTGTCCAGCCAAGTCTCTGTGATTACCACCACACAGCTGCTCATGTTGTGCGGCGTAATCCAAAGCCTCATTTTGTCAATCTTGTTGACGAGTGACCGGGAGTTCGCCAGAAAAAGCCTTGGTAGAGCCGGTCGGTTGGGGTTAGCTCGTAGCCGAGCCTGCAGGCCGCTCCTCTTGCCTCCCGGGAGGGATGAAGGCAACGTCCCCGGGCCCTACCAGTCGCAGGATCTCCGGAGGGATGGATATTTCAGGGATGTGGACCTAATACTGTACTCCAATGGCAGTGGGTTCAGCTCGCTCGTATTGCATATCAGCCTCTGATGCAGAAACAAGTACACACAAAACACACGGGACGGAAACGCTACGAACAAACTGAGTGTGCCGAACCGCTGCGTACAAGCGCGCTCCATGAACCTGAACTAGCACGAGTCTTCTTCACTGCCTTCGCATGAACGTTTCTTGGCGTTACGCCACCAGCCAATAAATCAGTGGACTCGTGTTCAACCAGCGAGTGTTCAAAGGCCCAAAACGGGGACCTGGCCACTAAAACATTGTTGGATAATGCAGCTGGTCATCAAAACTCCTCAGGTTACTTTCATTATTGGACAGCTACAGTTGAACATGCCGCTTTGATTCCCATTCAAGTCAATATATTGTTTGATCCTATCTTTCATACTTTGTCATTTTAAACTTTGACTCTTTCAGGTCATTATTGTATTGTACATGATCGTACATGTAATTAATAAGCTGACGGTTCTGTCGCCGTTGAGAATGTTAGAATGACGAAGGAGAGATAGTTTGAGTAACACAAGAATAAATTTAAATTCTTAAATAAACAGTGCATGGAAGATATGCTAATTGGATAAATGGAAAAAAAGAAGAAAAAAAACATAACATATATAAACCCACAGACGTTACATACATAATGAACAGATGTGATGCACTATATGCATATCTCTGTAATTCATAATGAGCCATTGAATATACAATGCATTGTAAGATGTTGACTTGGCCGACTAGCTCATTAGCTAATACTTGAACCTCAAGCGCAAATTCACACTTTTAACTAAAGAAATGTAACTGAAAGATGTAACTTTCTTGCTAATTGGATGTCTCATTAAGTGACATTACTGTAGATGCATTGTTAGTAGAGCTGGACCCACAGGAACAAACGTTTGGACAACAAATAGCCTATGGAGTATGTTATGACCTGTATACTAATGTGTAACTACAGAGGGTATTCACATGTTTTGACGTACCACATATGCACAGTATAGTATATATTGTTCACCCAGTGCAGTCAGAGCTTTAAAATGAATAAGATTAAATGCTCTCCAGCAACTCAGAATGTGTTGGTGTGTCTGCAGGGAGACACTTAGTGCTGATCTAGTTTTGAAGAGCTGCTTTGGCCTCTTTTAATTCAAGGGACCCATGCTCTGTCTTGGTCACAGAAAGAGGAATTAATCATCTCAGGAAAAACGCAAACCTATTTAAACGCCCCAGCCAGGTGCTCGATTATACAGTCAGACTTTTGGTAGAAAGTAAAAGTGACTCACTGATTTAAAATTGTAATGTGAGCATTCGGAGATGGTAGATCTACTATACTATGCTGACACAATCAAACACATGTTGAATGCAAACAGACAGAGAGGGATGGAAACAAGAGAGGCTCTGTCTTCACATCCTGTTAATCTGCTACACACATATATCTTGACCTGGAGATCTCCTGCTTTGAGGGACTCTGTGATGAGCCCCGTTTAATGTTTTCAGGTAAATGCGTTGCTTTCTTTCATCCTCCCACAGGGCTGGCCATTGATTATTTCAACCAGCGATTATACTGGGCAGATCCTGAGCTCTCACAGATAGGGAGCATGAGACTGGATGGCTCGGATCCTTTGGTGACAATCAGTGACAGACACGGTAAAGATAACTGGAAAACAAAGCACAACTTTTTCTTTTTGACACATAACATTATTGTTGCACTATGGGTTCCTCAACTTTTCAAAATAATTGCAACAATAGGAGTGCTTGTGGGTAAGCTTCAAAGCAATGTCTGTTGAGAACACTGTGCCCACACACACGTTCCTGCTTTCTTGGATCTGCCACTGAATGAAAACTGTCATTCTTCCATGTGTTTTGAAAGAGTTTCTTGATGTTCTCTGCTGTCTCTGTTGGATTTACAGGGATTTCCCAACCATACAGAATTGATATATTTGAAGACTACATCTATGGAACCGGACTAAAACACGAGGTCTTCAAAATTCACAAGTACGGCAAACAGTCGGTGGAATATCTCAATTTAGGGATGGAGAAGCCCACCAATGCTTTGATATCTCATCGTTACAAACAGCAAGACGGTAAGCTGCTTTGACAATCGCATTTTGTTCATGTATTATGTAAAAAGTATCCATTCTATATCAAAAAAGCTCCCTATTATCTAACATATTTAGAGTATCAGCCGAAGAATTCCTTGGTAGATTAATTTATTAACAGTCATGCACCTTACTGTGTGTAAAACATTCTTAATAAAGTGCATGTAGAAAGAGTTTAGAGAAGGTCATCATAAAAAATTGCTGCGCCGATGTTAAGATAGAAGTTATCAATTATTCATGGGCTGAATGACGGCTGGTCTGTGTGTCGGGATGTAAATGAAGGATTACGGATGTCTGGACCTAAGTTACATATAAACAAAGCTAAATGAAAATGGAGAATATGGTAAAAATGGAAATGAAAACCAATATTTGCCGTCTCTGAAGTCTTATTTTTGTAATTCAAACGTGGTGAGGGATCTCAGGTAGGACATTATGTGAGGAGGAACAAGTTCAGCTCAATCAAACAATAAACAGAGTTGCAGTTTAGTAAATACCAAGTATAGCAAAGGCAATCCACTATATAATGTTGAGTTAAACTTTATAGGTTCCCTGTTTAGTTACAAATAATCAGTTTAGTGTGCGAACATGTTATGACAAATGCCTTCATTAAAAGGGAAATCATTTAAAAAAAAAAAAGTAATTTGTGTTGTTCAAGGGATGAAAATATGTCATATTTAAATGATAAGTGATATCTATTGGATAAATATGAGATAAAAAAAACGCCCAAGCTCTTACGGTTGATTGAAGCTCTCTTTGAGGCGGGTAACTGTTTCAGGTGTGCAACATAAAGAGAAATACCCATCTGTTCGCTGAGACACCGTTAATCAATACAACCATATCCTCTTCCTTCCTTCATGTACTAGACCCACTTGAGTTATTTGTTACATCTCTGGTGTTAATGGTTATAGAACATCAGACAGCTCAGTCTTGTTCAGTTTTTCACTTAAAGGGCAGCTGTTCTCTTCCCCAAAGACTCATTAGGCCAGCCGTGTAGTGTGAAGTCTGTGGGCAGAAGATGTGCATAGCGTGCAAAAAGATATGACATGGCGGCCTGATATCCTTAGCCCAACTCCTAACAGCCATTTAGATTGGTTCTGGGCTTTCATCGTCAAAATCTGACCGCTGATTATCTCTAGTATATACTGTATAGTGTGTCACCATGGATACCTAGTCAGAGACCGAAACATAACTATACCATTTCATTACAGAACTTTACAAAACTATACCTCGGAATATTTATAAAGTTTTTTTCAAACATGTCCTTTTTCATTATTATAATAATAATAATAATAATAATAATATTAATAATAACTTTATTTATATAAAACCTTTAAAAACAATGTTTACAAAGTGCTCCACAGAGAGTCAAAGCAAAACAAGTGGAATAGTAAGCAACCAATATTACTTTTAAAAGTATATATTAAAATAAAAAAAAATAAAAATAAATAATAATTACAAATAAATTTAAAACAGACATTTGTATTGTATATACAAGAGCACCAGATGTCCTTTAAAACCAAACGTTAATTGTAAAGTGTGATCTGTCATAATTTACACCTGCTGAGTATTAGTATGTAATCCAATGCAACCCACATGTTGTGTAATTTTAATTCAGTTTGAGGAATTTTTCTCGACATCTACATTGTTTTCTACAAGAGCCCTTCAGAGAGCTGATAATGAATTAGACAACGGGAAATTTGTTACACGTTTTGCAGTCGTTGATTATTCAATCTGGAGAAGAGGCTCATGTGACGTTATTCATATGCGTTTGCCTCTCTGGGCTTCGAGTAAATAACACTCTTGAAAACTCAAATTAAAACACTTGAAATATAAATAGCTATACTCTGAGACAGAACAAACACACTTTTCACAAACAAAGCTCTCTTTCCCATCTCAGGCCAAATGAAGAGATTTATCTTCTTGCCTCTTTTTTTATTATTTTTTCCCACAGGGTCCAATCCATGCCCGAGAATGTCTTGTGATTTCATGTGTCTGCTCAACCCGACTGGTGCCAGATGTACCTGTCCAGAGGGTAAGGTGCTGGTCAACGGCACCTGCAGTGACGCCGTAGTCTCAGGTAGGCCTACTCTTACATTTTAGCCATAGAAAGATGACTTAGTGTAGGATTTAGCAGCACCTATAGTGTTGGATGATGGAAACCCTGGCTTGTGTTGTGATGATCCAGAAACAACTCTCACTGTGACGAAATGTTGATATCCACTCAACAGCATTAGGATTGTATTAAAACACAGCACAGACATTCAATTTAAACAGACATCCATAGTTGTTCATAGCTGGGACCAAAACACATCGCATTGTGAATATTTGATGTGGGTTGAGGTGGATTAGAGCAACCTCCTGCCTGCGGTTTCTGTGGATCAATTTGAAAATGGGCTTTGCTGTTTTAAAGGTGAACTGTGCCGTCCCCCCTGCGAGAACGGAGGCCGATGCTTAGCCAATGAGAAAGGAGACTGGAGGTGTTACTGCTGGCCTGACTTCTCAGGGGAGCGCTGCGAGGTCAACCACTGCACAGACTACTGCCTAAATGGAGGCAGCTGCATGGGCTCACCCCTGGGTAAGTCTCCTGCTAAAAATGCTCCTTCTAAAAATACTGTCGAACAACATCTGCAGCGCGATTGTTCCCTGCAATTGCATTTCATTTTACAGGTGTTCCAACTTAATTAATTTCTATGTTTACATGTATTTATAAATATATTGAACTATTCTCCTGACTCCAGTCTAAGCATCCAGTTTGGATGAATAGATGGTGTGTGTGTGTGTTGCATCGCTTTATATTCTACTGATTAAATTTGTTGAGAAAACATGTCGCTGCCACAGACATTTTCAATTCAAAGTTGCCTACGCATTTCCTTTTTCATGCTGACTGAATGATGACATTCAACCACATTTGTCTTCCTTTAAACTTCTATGTCTTTCTCACTTCAGCTCACATCCGCCACATTAGATCTGCCGGTTGAGCAGTTTCTTTTCAATGATGCTCGTGCCGAATAAGCCTCAAATATCCACCTTCTTCCATGTCAAGGTCTTCTTTTATGCTCTCGTGGTTTCCGGATCAAGTTCTACCCCACAATTTAGAAAATGTATATGAATATATATGCCAAAATGTCAGCGGTGGAATTGAATCGGGATGTACAACCCTAATGAAAATGTTATCATTGATTTACAACCCTGTACATCATCTTCCAATCATCCCACAATATATCCATTTCCATTCGTCATTAAAGAGAGCGGAACGATTGCCCTGAAACCAAAGATGTGGTTTGTAGAGCCTTATCCAAGGGATTTAAAAGTACTAAAGATGTGTATATATAAGCAGTATGTAAATATGTGAGTCATTGCAGTTACAGTGGGGAGAAACATGAAATATAATCTATTTATTTTCCCTCCAGAAAATACTTTCGAACAAGAAGCACACTTTTTTTTTTAAAGGTCTATTGATCAAGATAGCATACGATTCCTGTAACGTGCTGCGAGTTGTCATTTGGACTAAATAAGAGGAAGAAGGGCTCCAATTTGTGTCAAGCGGTCGTTTTTTTTTTTTTTTTGGAAATTTGCAACTTAAGTATTCAGAGTCCAACATCCGACACTGAATGAGGAACTGTATTATTATTTATGGTGGTGGACAGCTGAGAGGGAAGTGCTTTAATGCCATATGTATTGTGCTGAAGGGACGTTCTTTTTCATTAATGGATGGCAATTAGTTTTTCCTCATGAGAGAGAGGTCTTACTGCAGAGAGCACATGTCTATGAGGCATAACAATATTTGTCTAGAGATGAGCAAGGGATATGATCAAATGGGTTTCCTAAAGTCTATGCTTGGGTGATAAAACAGGACTGAAGGCAACTTCACGATCAATTAGTAGCTGGACAGTTTCCAGTTGTATCTATAAAAACACACTGTGTCATTGAATTGCTTCTCTCGCATCCCGATAACTGGTTTATTTACACTCTAATGGAACTTTTGGCAACAAAACACAAACTTGAACCAAAGACAGAACGGTTATTTTTCAATGCTTTTATGACTTTTATTAATAGGTGGAGAAAAAAAATGCTTTGTACTATTTCCTCAGAAAATGATGAAATACATTGTGTTAGTGTCAGTGATAGTGTTTGCTGTCAATTGCTACTTCTAAATCACTGTACAGCCAGCAGGTGTGGTGTAGGGAGCTGGGGCTACTGCAGGATTATGGCTGCTGGAAAAGGATTTGGGAAACTATTGATGACTCATTTAGGAACCCAAATCATCCACAAACACATTTACCTTCATTCATAGAACTCATTTTTTAAAGTTGTTTTAAAACTTTTTTTGAGACACTCATATTTGTGTGTCCTTCAGCTGTGCGTTGTCCTCCAAAATGGTGAAATACACAATAAAATCCATAAATATGTTTGGTAATCTCTTCTTCCACAGCATACTGCAGTGGCTGTTTGACAAGAAAAGTGAAGGACAGAGCGAGATTACTTCTATTTTATTCATATGTGTGTACTTTTAAGTTTATAACCATCGCCAAATGTATGATCAAGCTAAAACAAATATGCAAATGTTTAGGGGTGGCATATTTGCCAATTTGAAAGATGAAGAAAAAAACAGATGCAACTTTCTTGAGTGTATGTTTTTTTTCATTTTTGTAACAAGACCAATTAGGATCTACTATATCTGATGGTAGCTAGTTTCTTTGATGACAAATGTGTGCATAAAGCATGCACACATATGTATGTATACTAGTGTACATTGATATTGGCCATACAGTATGTAAAATGTAACTTCTAACCCAGTGAAGATGGCACTGATGGAACATTAACTGAACCAGCAAATGCATGCATTATTTGTCATCTTGGCTCCCCTGTTCCTACAGCTACATGTTTCTTTCTTTTTTAGATTAAAGTAGTGCCTGGTTGAAGAGCTTAAACCCCGGCAGCCATTGACTTAACAGAGACGTGACTGAAAGCAGAGTAATTGTCACTTTGACATTTCTAACCCAGATTATCTCAGCTACAGAGTTGTGAAGTGTGAAATTACCAAGTAGCCTTGTGTGAAAGACCAGCCTTGATACTCCCACCACCTGTCCATTATGAAAGTGTGAATAACTTGTGGGGTGTGCACTGTTCTTGGAGTGGATATGATGAACAGATTTTACTGAAACATTTCCACCTGCTCATAATGTGTAACTAGTGCCAAAGATGCATCACACTCATTCCACTTTAACAGTGCAGTGGGGCGCAGCACAAAGCTCGTCTGGAAGTAGTTTGTATCGCGCTCATTACTGCAGTCACCAAGACGGCGATATAGTAGAAATGCAAACCACAAGTTAATGCCTGGAGCATGAACTTGTGGTTTGCATTTCTACTAATATCCCAAAGGCATATTCACAACCGAGGCTGAACTGGAGCGAGAGGAAGACGGCCAGTGTGGTGAATATGGAGTCAAGTCTGACGTTCATGACTCGCACTTTTATGTATGAGCTCCGTGACACAACTGCTAATCCATTTTTTTTATAACAGGGTGTCCAGTGGATATATGATAATAGTGTCATTGATAGTGATGGACACCAGTATCAACAGACCCTGAAGTTCCTCTCGCCTCTGCGGAGTAGTTCAGCGCCTTTCAGCTCGTTGTTTTGGTTCAATCTCACTGCTCTCAACAACCTCATTTTCAGATGCAGCACATGTTCCGATAAACCCCCGGTTCCTCACAAGCCCAGCACCAAATGGGGAACAGACAAAGTTCTGATTGATTCCCTCTTGCGTAAGCGAGGGCCGGAGCCAGGTATTAGGGCCAGACGGGCACAGCCACAGCTTGCGAGCGAGGAAAGTCAAAGTTAAATCTTCTCCTGGCTGTTCCTACTCTACGTACAATTTCAGAGCAGCTTTTATTCACAGCTGTCAATCATGGCGTCGCACACCTTTATTATAGCATCAAATAACCAATTATAATTAAACTTATCTGAATAGTTTACAAGTTAAAATGACAGGAACCGTTGTGTTGTTTTTAAAGATGCCTGGTCTCATCGCTAAACCTTTTGGCATGTGGGCTTTATCGGCTTTATCGGTGGTTCGGATGTCTTTGATTCAAAAGTCTTATGTGGAGGTAGGTTCAACCCAGGTGTGGAATATAGGAATATGTATGATCGAAAAGGCTATTAAACCTTTAGGACTGAAATATATATTAGAAAAAACATGAAGTCGAACATCACTACCTCATATTGAAGCCACTTGAGGTCCGTTGGACATGCGATTCGATGCTCCCTGCTGCCCTGTTGGAGATACTCCAGCATGTCTGATGAGGAAGAAACTGGTGGGCAAAGCCAAAACACACTGGAGGAGTTATATGCATATTATTTCTGGCCTGTGGATGATTGGGGATCCCATAGATAGAGTTGGAGAACATGCCTGAGTAAAAGGGCACCCCTTGACCCAGCCATGAATATGTGTCTTACAATGATGGATGGAAGATGTATTATCTTTGCCTTTAAAGTACTGGATGAAATGTCAAAACAGCTGGGCCATGTTACAAGGTTACTCAAACAGGAAGTGCATTTGGTGGGTTTACTATTTTCATACAAAAGCGCTGGAAGTTACTTCCAGCAGCCGGACACAACATGGATCATGTTATCCAGTGCAACACCGCTGGTGGTCCATGACCCATAGGGATAAACTATATACCAGGAGTTGGATACACAGGCAATACTTGTGAGTAGGATGAAAGCATTGTTGCTTTTGTTCTTTACATGCTCTCTT
This sequence comes from Liparis tanakae, assembly GCA_036178185.1. NCBI lineage: Eukaryota > Metazoa > Chordata > Actinopteri > Perciformes > Liparidae > Liparis > Liparis tanakae. Next base: position 15,683,496 of record CM070107.1, read on the forward strand.
AATCTTCCCTTTTCTTGTCCAGGTAAGCCCACGTGCCGCTGTCCTGACGGCTTCTCAGGGCCTTTCTGTGAGAAGAGGATTTGTGACCACTTCTGTTTGAATGGGGGAACATGCGACATCACTCAGGGGAACCAGCCAGTGTGCCGCTGTATGGCAGAATATACTGGGGAGCGCTGTCTTTACCGTGAGTCCTGCATCCATTGCTTGGTGGCAGCAAACACAACAAACGGATTAAGCAGGTCATGACCTTGGCCTCAATATAATTGACATTTAAGTCTAACCGCAAGAACAGTCACAACAAAGCATTTATTTTAATTCAGTTATGCTGCATTAAATCTATAGAAGTAAAGGCTTTAAAGTTCACACGCAGAGTGTGGAACAAAAACAACCCCCTGAAGTATTTTCGTTCCACAGATATCACATCCACCTCTATTTTGCAGATAAACAAAATCAAAACCATCAAAAGAACCGTTGGGTGTTTCTGTGCCGAGGTGATAATGCATTGCAGTGCCTTGTCATAATGGGTTGTGGGAAAACAATTTGAACCGCACATCATTAGTATTTTCCTAACGTTGCTTGCCCGAGGGGTGATATGTTTTCATCTGTGGCTAAGATGTCATTTGATGTGGGTAATTGAGTCCCATTAAAGCCCTGTACAATTCCAATCAGACCAGATTAAACTATGTTCCAAGTTTCTCATTACACACTACACTCTCTCTCTCTCTTCTTTTATCCCTGTGTCTGTGGAACAGACATCTGTCATCACTACTGTGTGAACTCCAAGGCCTGCACGCTATCCAGTAGCGGCTATGTGGAGTGTGTGTGTCCTGCAAGGTTTGAGGGAAACAAGTGCGAGGTGGACAAGTGTCTCCGATGCCACGGAGCTCCCTGCCTGATTAACGAGGAGACGGGAGATGTGGTTTGCAAGTGAGTGCTTGGTATCTGCTCACTTTGTCCCTCATCCATTATTTATAATGCTGTGGTCCTCTCCATTTATGGAAACGCATCAGTTCTAGTGTCCTCCGCTCAGTTGCTGTATCCGCAGGTTGCAGGCAGAATGAGTTGTTTTTTGCTTAACTGTGAAAATGTTTTGGGCCACACACGCTACAGCAATTAAAGCTGTGGTAATGTCAATGATTTATAATCCAGGTGAACTTTTCTGCTTTGTATGAATATTGAACATGTTTGTCAAAAGCACCACTGACTAATTTTCTTCTTGTAAAAGTCTAGTTTTTTGCTTGTCGCTAGCATCCATTATTTCTTCATCCCCCAGTTGCACAAATGGCAGAATAGCACCGAGCTGTCAGCTGTGTGATGGATATTGCTACAATGGAGGCACCTGTCACCTGGACCCCGACACCAACCTGCCTTTCTGTCAGTAAGTCACTGCTTAATGGGTGAAGGAAAGAGGGGGCGGAAAAAAAATAATGTTCATACGGTTTCCATTCAAATGCTGGCTCTCCAACCCAGAGCGCCTGGCCTTAGAAGCAACACTAAAAGTCACGGGGGGTACCTTCCACTGCTCGGAGGACAAGATAGACGTCTTCCTCTGGAAATAAATCCTTAAGTTGAGGAAGGTTTGATGTCACTATGTGGAGGCCACGGCGCAGCAGGGAGTGAGAGTGCCAGTGCACCATCGTATGCTGTGTGACACCTTACTGTGGCTTAAGGTTTTTAGGCAGTGAAAAAAGGTTTTCAAAGCCCCTTCAAAGCTCGCTTTCTCAACACATCACACTGTTCCTCCTTGCAGTTAAGAGCTGGTGTCAGGCCTCTCCCACTCTCTTCACTAGTAGGTTTTAGAAGTTCTAAAAAAAGAAGTTGAGGTTTATGTCATGCCACGAAATCCGATGCCGAAAACGTGTAACAGACAAAAGCTTTGACTGGCGGACGCAAGGGAATTATTGTGAAAGACGAAGCGCTGCCCATAGATTAATACCACCACAACTATAATCACATGCAGTGCTGCATTAAAAATCTCTCCAAGGAGGAAATTGGAAATCCTTTTCAAAAGCCAAACCCTTTCTTTTCAACTGACCATTGTCCACTGTAGTTAAATTGAAATTTGCGGTCATCACTCACACATTCCAGGAGATAGAATCAATTTCTATGCAAATTATTTTATTCAAGGAGGTTAATCGATCTTGATAATGTGGTTTATTATTTGCTGCGCAGAACAGAGATTATGTGAGATGATGGATATGTCTGTGTCAAGAAATCATAATGTTTGCCCTTAATGCTCGGAGTAAATGCATATTTAATCAAGCCTTCCCGAAGCAAAAAACCTTGCAGGGCGGAACTGCATCAGTTGCAGCGATGATTTGTGTGTTAAATATTGAAAAAAATATTGAATACAATTTAAAATGTATGATCCAAGACATCCATTGGTAAACATCCTCGCTCCCACGGCTATTCACCTTTGAGATTTATTAATAAATGATTCTTGAACAGCTCTTCAACTTTGCAATAGCTTTTCCCCCCAAAATGAGGAACATCTCGCCTACTACATCAACTGCGCTGTCAGTCAGTCCAGAAGCACAACAGTATTTTCATCCGAGGCAGAACCTATCTCTGAAGCAGCTGAGAAGCCGGCTTTGAGCGATGTACAAGAGCATTACGTTCTCTCAGATGAAAAGATGTTCTCATGGAACACTTTTCATTCCATTTCTGAATAACCGTCTTTTCAGACCAACTATGATAGAACTTTTTAAAGATGTCTTTACAGGATGGCAAACAGGATCCAATGGACCTCGGTTTGAACAGGTCCCCATATTCTCATCTTCTTCTCAAATGAAACATCATCAAATGTTTTAATTAGACGAGAGTTTAGTTTATATATAAGAGTTATCCGTGGGCAAACGACTTATAGCGCACTCTCGCTGTATATATATATACTTTTGTTTTTTTTCAATCGTGAACTTTGAAATATTGCAAAGCTTTTTTAGACTAATGTATACACGGTGTCGAATCCATTCAAAAAATTTCAATATTGTTTATTTTATGAAAAAGATAATTTATAGAGAGCTAAAATCATAACCTCCTCTGTGCAAGAACTGAATTAATAAATGAACACAGATTTTCATAAAGCTAAATTATCATCTAAATAAATGAGGCAAGCCTCGTAAGGTTGGATTTATTGGTGGTCCGCATCACACGTGAGTCGGCTTTTCTTACAGGAACCGTGAGTTCCGGTTTGATTTCAGCTCTCTATACAAACATACAGTATAAAGTGTTTATTTCAAAGTCCTGTATTTGTGTAATATATGATGTAGAGGGGAGTACTAGACTGTAGACAGTCAACATTACAGTATGATTGTGTTTTCTGTGTATGTGTTAGGATGTGATATTCACAATACAGTTTATTCTCTATTATTGTATTTTTAATACATTTTGTACACTAGACATTTATGTTTTTATTTAATGAATATAACATTTAGGTTTTGCATTGTCACATTTGGTTCTTTGGTAATGAATTGAAATACATAAATACCTTATTTCTCAAGAAAGTACACACCTTTGAGGCGTGATCTCTGTAAAAGACACTTCTCTTGCAGATGTTACCCTCACCTGGTGAGCAGCAACGTTGACTTGTGTTCATATTTTTTACTTTGCTAATTTGCTTGCTGCAGACACAACATTGACTTACTCCGTTTCTTTGACTGAAGCTGCTAAAAGGGATTAAAGTGTCGGTCGTCATTCATCAAGCAGCAATATACATTCTCTGGGCCCTTTTATCACTCCCAAAACAATGTTTTGCAGCTGCACGTCAGGTTTCAAGAACCAACGTTGTGATGAGCTGGCCAACCCCTGCGATTACTTCTGTCAGAATGAGGGGATGTGCACATTAACAGCTCTTAACAAACCACGCTGCAAGTAGGTCCTTCTCACCTCTCCAGCTGTATTCAGAGCCCACTCACCACTTCTGTCCACACCCCCACCCGACTCCATCCGGCTCCATTCCCGCCTCAGTCCAGTGTCTGGGCTCTTTGTCACAGCGCCGCCTCGTAGCAACTCATCATGCAATAAGTGTAATAAGGTAACAAGCCAAAATAGGTTTAACAGTGTCAACTGAAAGACAGTATCATGACATCATTATTTCACTAGATTCTGATCACATTTAATTATTTTTGAAAAGCTCTTTGTCTCTATTGAGATGTTTTTCAGCCATTTGGATGTAACTGTGTTTCGTAGATTACTACCTGCCTTTCTATTTTGAATGAAATGTCTTTTGTCAGGCTGCTCCAGCTCAAAGGAGGACAGGTCATCGCATTAGCTGTACCGCTAATTAGTAGGCTTGTAAAGTTGTTGTCAAACACGGTGCAACCTTTTCCCAGCAACAGTCACAGCTTTGCAATTGAACTGTAAAGAGAAGGTTTTCTCATTGATACATTGTGTCAATTGTAATAATGTTGACCCCAAATTAAATTACTTATTAGCCTAAGATGACTTTATTAATAAACTGATGTTTGGTAACATATTTATTTAGCGCATAAGTGTATTCCCCAAAAGGTGAAACTATTACTTTTATATCTCTTTGTATTACTTGTAATAATATCAATGTTTTAATTATAGTATTATTAATTATATTAATAACAGCAGTTTGGCCTCAGTAGTAAGACATGTATATCTATGTTATTCATAGTAAACTAACATCCTTTAAATGAAAGCTACATTTGTACTAACAGTGTAACATTCTGGGCAGCTATTATAATTTGTGGCACTTATTACATAATCAGTTGCTGCATGACCCTCACTGCCACCCATCTCATGCGGTCATCACCCACACAAGATTGAGGGCGGGGGGGGGACTAAAACCCGTGATGTGGGCATCATTCTGTGCATTTGCAACCTTTGCATGATGGAATGATGGAAAGTTACAGATGTTACTGACGAGTCATCATGTCTACGTGTAACTTGCTCTGCTGAACATATCAACTGATTATGTAATAAGTGTTTATCTTTTATGCCTTCCACCCAGGTTGATATAATTTCTTAATTTCTTACGGAATTAGTCTTTTTGTGGTTTAAGCCTCTGATAGAAGGTTCAGACTTTCCATTACTCCCAACAACTCATTAAAATCCATGTCGCTGTGACATTTCGTTCGGGGTGTAATTAATGTATTGTATGTATGAGGCTGCTTTCGTATTTTTGATAGCCTGATGTTCTGATTCTTAGAGTGCATGTAATGCAGAGTCATTTATTTCCGTCATCATACAGTCGCACCCGGCAGATAACTCATGCTTTACAAACCCATCTGCGTCAGTTGTGTGAAATTAGATATCACCTCCTCTAACAAGGGTCATACATCACAACCATCGGATCCCATTGGAGCACGAATGAGATGACGACTTGTTGTCCCGCTGTCATCCTTTGATATTTTCCACACTGAATATTGAACATGTAAATTCACACACACTGTTTATGGACACAACATGTGTATACATAGTGCTCTCTCTCCAGGTGGTGTTTTGTCTATGTTGAATCAAAGCACTTCATAGCCAGACTGAATCATAATGTGTTTGTATCTGTAAGCCACGGTCACATCACATCGTAATTCATTTTGTTACGGTGTTTTCACAGCAGTTTACTGCGAGGACCCATATTCTAACGGTAGTTTATTTTTACTCTCTTTTGACCTCCTTCAGGTGTTCAGCTAATTGGGCAGGAACACAGTGTGAGAGACCCGCCCCTAAAAGCAGCAGATCAGACAATGCCAGAGGAGGTGAGTATTCCACGACTAATCATAACGCCTCACAGCTTCCTGTATGAATGAATACATGTATTTCACTACCACACAGTCTGGTATTTTTGTACATCTGAAATTTAAGCATCCACACATTTTTACAGGGAGGTGTATACTTACTCCAAACCATACCACATAATTGGACTTGGTATTGATTGGCAACCAAACTAAAGAATTCCTGAACTCCATCCAACCTTTCCAGTTTGCAGTATTTGAAAAGAAAAAGCTTCACTCAGCATGTTTTCTTTGTATGAATTAGAGGAGCTGCTGGTGGGAGACCGTCACAGTTCAGTCATGTGACTGCTCGCTCTGCAAATTAATTAGAGGTCAAACATTGAAACGTTCTAATTACCATGTCACCTTTGTCCCTTCTGCTCGTCCTGAATTCTTTACGAAGATATTTGCAGGTATTCAAAACATATGACCTATATAATGATAGAATATATATTTATTCCTTCACATTGATATTCCTGTACAGCCCATATGTATTGGACAGCTGTTCTGTAAAACGAGTAAGTGTGCCGTCGACCGAGCTCAGGGGAAAAAAGGAGGCTTTTTTTAAAGCTACGGTCAGGCATGCTTACACCCGATGTGTCACTATCCGAGCCCATCGCAGCTCTTTTCAGTCGTTACTCATCTCTCCACGCCATCTCTCCTCTGTCCGTCTCTTAGGGAGCATAGCTATCATCGTGCCTCTGGTCCTGCTGGTAATCTTGATTGTGATGGTGGTAGCGGGTGTTTTCATCTGCAGACAGAAGCAAAGGTAAGAAAATAAATAAATAAATACAATATAAACAGGATAGAGGCTTCTAAGCAACAACAGATGATGGGAGATCCAACACGATGCAGCTTTGAAGATGAATGGACATCTTTGCTTTAGAAAACGAAAAAGTGTGTTGCTTGCTTCGACATGTTCAGCAGAACACCTGCGATTATAATTCAGCTTGTAGTCCTGCCCAGAACAGTGACCTAGCTAGTAGTACAATGCAATTTGCTGTGTGAAGCTGGGCGGAGCTGAACAGCCCGTTGACCTGCATGTTGTGTATCATGTTATTGATTCATGGATGAAGAGTGCCTTACAAATGGAATCCATTATTATTATTATTATTCATGGCTCTGCACACTTCAGGGGGAAACGGGTCCAGAGGCAGCCCATGACAAACGGGGGGATAAACGTGGAGATCGGGAACCCGTCGTACAACATGTACGAAGTGGACCACGACAACCATGCGGATGCAGGCAGCCTGCTGAGGCCTAACTTCACACTGGACCCTCACAAGGTTGGCATCTTGAGCTCAATGTTTAACTAGATATAATCAGTTTCTCATTGGAACCAAAAAAACACGACATTTTCCATGTTGTTTTCATTATCACTACGTGTCCAATTATTCAGTTTTAACAAGAATATTTTCTCGTTAAACAACATGTTATTTGATCTTGTAATATTATAAAAATGGACAGACTTATTAAACCATGTTGTGTGTACTTTTTTATGGGATGGAGCTAAAACAAGAGATGTTCATGTTATGAGAAATTTGTTTTCCCACGGTGGCAGCAATATGTTGCTGTCCAACATAACCAATGGACTGAATACATATTGCAGTTTATTGAGCTGGAAACAAGTTTGTCAGTATTCTCAGAACTCATTTGACAGGAATTCCTTTATTTCCAGACATTTTATTTAATTTCTGCATTTAGAAACTGTGCTTTATATTACTTTAAGAACTTGAGTGCCCATATACAATCATGTCCTCTTACATCTTGCCAAAGGGAGAAGATAGAAGCAGATTGATACCAATCTTTAGCACACTAATGATTAAACTTGTTCAGGAGCATTATTGCTACACCCGAATCTCTAGCCGTGAAACTAGTGACACCCTGTCGATCACTCCCAACTAAACACAGTTGCTGGTGCATCGCCTACTTACATCTGCAGCAATGAATGACATTTTAAAAAGATGGATGTAACCTGAAAAAACTGTCTTATTTCTCAGTTTAATTACTCAACATCTGCGATAAGGTGATATGTGGCGTTGGGAAGAATCAAAAGGAATTACCTCTCGTTGTCTTGATTGATTCTGCTGGTGGCCCTCAACCCCACACTAATACTCAGCATATCAAATGAATCATAACACCTTTGCTGATGTTGTTATCTAGCTTTCCTGCTAGAGCTTCAAGCCTAATGCTATTGCTTCTTGCCCTGCCAACTCTGACATCTGCTATTCTCAGTCCAATCTGGCTGTACTTTGCACAAAGGCATGCTGGCTCCAACCTGAACCAGTTTCGGTTTTCCCACTAAACTTTCTTGGCCCACGACAAATCACTACTCCTTTAACTCAGTGCAGTTTTACCGATTACGGAAAGATTGACGATGGATTAAAGGGAGACGGCCACGCATCGCCACATGAGACGAACTGTTTGGTGTTAGCTGTGTTAGTGAATTTAACTTTGCAATGTAAACAGAGGTGGTGCCTGTTGTGTTGCAGGGCTGGTGTGTAAAATCCACTGACCCTCACACCTTGGGCATCAATTCGGTGCCCAAGGAGGTAATCCCCGGACAGGTGAATGTTCCAAACTTTACTTTGTGTTCGCCCTCCAGAAAATAGGCACCTCACATAGGCAAGCAGTGTGCACTGTGCAGTTACCTGGCAAACGTTTTAATTACCTGTACCAATTTAATTAATTAGCTCACAGTGAGTCACGGTAACATCCACAGTCCTCTATATCTGTTTCCTACATCATTTGTGAGATCAGCATTTCATTTCCAAACGTCTAAAAAGAAAATGTTTTTAAAGCTACAACTGTACTCTACTTCAGAATGTAGAAAGCGGGCTTCTTTATGTTTAAAATGGCTTCTACCTGCATGCTGCTGTCTGTTACCGTACTAGTGCATGCTGAATAACAATCCACCAATAGCATCTAGGAGTCTTGTCTTGTGCTTTTCTTTGTACTGATTCAGATAGAAAACCTTGATGATCAAGCGGACCGTACCTACAACTGCACAGATCGACCTTTAATATATATATAAACATTAGTTAAAATGGCCCTTGCGTTATGTGAAACAGGAGGTTGCATCGAATGAAATCACACACAATTAGCTCTACTGAGTTAGAATTTATTTGTCACTTTTAGCGTACGTCTTTTTCTTTCTTTCTAACTCTTAACAACAACGATCTGTTGTACGGACCGAGCTGCCGGCCGGCTCGGTGACTCAGTGAGCAGCTAGCTGGAGACTGAGCCCCATGAGCGAAAACGGTTCACCCAGTGTACAAAACACGACTCCAGATGATTGATCATGCTGTTTGGTACCTACTGGTTTGGATTTTTGCCGCAACAACTTGACAACAAGATGATCTGTCAGATGTTGTTTTCAGCTTGTTCCAAAATAACAACAACAACATGTATTAATGCAGCTTAAAGAATCACACTGTTGTAAAGGGATTTATATAAATACATATCTTCTTTCCTCCCTTTGCAGCCCATGAACTACTCCAACCCGGTGTATGCAAAGATCTATATCGACGGGCAAAACTGCCGGAAGCCAGTCATCAGTATTGATGAGAGGAGAGAGCTACTCCCAAAGAAACTAGAGGGGACAATTCATGAAACCGCCGCATAGCCTAACTTTACACTTTGTACTTCTTTTTTACCACATTGTACAATGTATAATATAAAAGGAGGAAACAAGAATGTCTCTCTTTCCTATGAGGCTCTTAGGTTTTACTGGTTTAGCATCAGCATACTGTCCTTGTTGGTGTGCTAAAGAGATTCATTTTCCATTTACTGTTCTAATGTTTGTCAAACATAAATTATGACACTGAAGTTAAGCTGCTGATTTGCAAAAACTTTATTAACACCATAAGCCACACGTGTGCACAGTTTAAACCTTGAAATGCAGCGCTATAAATTTGTACCCATAACTGTTTGTAGCTTAAGTGGACTCCGGACAGCATGTCGTTTTGTGGAGGTAACGAAGGAAGGTTGGCTCAATTTTCTGAACAAATGTAAGTATCGTTGGAGTAAAGTGGGAATGTCATATGACGTATGGACCACAAAGCTTCTCCACCAAGCACTGAAGCTTGATATTTTTAAGGTTTTGTATTATTTATTTTTTTTTCTGAAGGATCTACTTTCTGGATTTCCAGTGAAGGCCATACCATCCACAGAATATTTCCTCACACATTATGTTATCCTGTCTTTTCCATAACCATGGAGCTCCATCCGCCCCTTTTCAAACGTAATATACCACATGGACTTATCATTTGGTGAAAGAGATTGAAGCCGCCCTTGAATGTTCCCCGATCAGATTCCCAGATCTTGTACTGTACACTGAAGAGACAGATACTGAATACCATATTTTTCTAGGTCTCATATATCAACAGATGAATAACAGATTTAGACAAGGAAGAGATTTACCACAGCTACGAAAGGTTACCAAGAGTTATTATCGACACATCTGATGCTACAGAAAAGGATGATAAATATAAGAAATTTTATAATTTTGTATTTGATTTGTATGTCGTTTGGCTGCTTGTATTTTGAAGAAATGTATTAAATGTAAGTAATTTTTATATAAAAATGTAAATCGATATTGAATAAAGGGGGCTTATTTCCACGTGGTGTCCCTTTCATAGGCCAAAGCAGATCCCACCGCAGCCGTCAACCCACGGTCACACAGGGGAGTGGTTATATTTCCGGGGTACACATGGCCGCTGACCTGACAAGTCAATCATCAGCTTGAGGTCTCTCACTTGCTGCGCGGAGGAAGGCGGCTGGAGGGAGATCAGAGCCCTCCCTGTGTGTGCAAGAAGGCCAGGACGATTCATTACCTGTGGGTGGAGACACAGCGGCAGCGCCTCCTGCTGAATGACAATTCAGTCTCTTTTCACTTTACTTACAATGTCCTTCCCTCCACACTTCACCATGGCAACCAGAGGAGGCAGTGACACTCCTGCCCTTTTCTCCATCTGTCTGTGCCACCAGCTGGATCATTACGCCCAGCTGCTCACCACATTTTAAAATATGTTACAAATAGATACCACCGTTTCCAGGTTCCTCAATTGTCCTCTGCAGTAAACCTCTGAGGACGCCAGTGAAATCCACTGATGAGACATGCCATTGGCAACATGTATGGGTCCAAATTAAAATGTGTATAAATTCAGCTCATTGGCCACAAATCAAAGATGTGGCTGGAATCGGACATCTTGGATAAAGCAGGCTAGATGGGGAATCGCTGCACCGCTGCTACAACTGGGGCTAAGAATGTCAGCGCAGTAAACCACTTCAAATGAATCACGTTTGATCGGTCTGTGCTGATTTATAACATGAGAGGATCTTGTTTTAGAATTAATCTCCATCTCTTTTACAACGTTATTTTTTTTTTTTTTAAAGACAATGGAACAACCACTTGACTCTGCTGTCACATGTTCACTTTTAAGATAATTGTGTAAAATGAGTTCAGGATTTTGGAAACATTCATCAGTGGGACGACCAAAGTTGGGTCCCAATGTTGCTGCATTCCCAAGGCTTGACAAGAAACTGTCCTGGATGAGCAACTTCCCAAGAGCTTTTCTGTAAGAAATATCCACTCACTGAGCTTGTATAGCACTGAAGCCGAGAACATTCGTGCTCGCTTGTTTTTGTTATCTCGAGATGCATTATCTCCAGTAAACAAAAGGTTGTGTCCTCTTATTACTCGTGTTTATCAGAGATCAGGAGTACAATCCCCCAGCATGCACCGAGAAGAATTCCATCAGGCTGCCCTTGCATCATCATGGCCAAATGTGCTGACACATGTACATTTGAAGTGCATCTATACACTGACTCATGGAAAATATGTTTGTTTTTATTATAATGTACATTTTATATACATACTTTAAAATCTATGGTCAGCTGTATTTGCCAAGGGGGTCATATGGCTATGTGGCAACCCGGGAGACGTGGAGGTAAGATTCAGAATAGAATCGGGAGATTCAGAGTCGTAAAGTAACAAAGTGTTTTTTAATAAAACGGATAGGGGATAGGTGTACAAAGTCCACACATGATTCCTCCCGGTCGGGCTCTTTGGCCTTCGGTCTCACGCCTGGTGTAAGGCGGTTCCTTTCTCCCCGGGCAGAGGAGAGAGAAGAGAGTGCTTGGTTACCTCCTGTCCGATGGGGCTCCTCTCCTGAGGACCTTGTCTCCTGTTCAGTCTGCTCTCTCCTTAGCTTAGACGTAGCGTATCTCCTCTGCAATCCCTCTGTCTAATCATCTGATGGGCTGCAGGTGTGACCACTCCCATGTGCCCATTGGCTGCAGCACCTGCGCTGGGTTAACACTCCCTTGACCGCCTCCCCCAACCTGACCTTAGGTATCCGCCCCCTGTGCTCTGTCTGCTGGGCTTTTCCCCACACTACATAAGAGTGTCATTATATAGTACATAATTGTGTCAGTGAATCAAACTTGTATTACAGACTCAAGGACCAGATAGTACAAAATATTAAATAGAATCTCTTTAAAACTGTTTCCAGCTAATGACGACCTGCAGCTCGCAGTGATAGAACTCAGCTTCACTATGAAAGTGCTGCTGCCCACTTACTCGGCCCTTAAAGTGTATCAAAAGAAAACAAAACTGAAATGTGAAAACTCGTCCTGAAGTAAGAGACGCCTGGCTCTCCCTTCACCTTGCCTATTGATTTATTGTCTCTTTTCCACTTAGCAAGCATCAGCATTCTCCTGCATAAACATCAGAAAAACCCAGAGGGCTCATCTCTTGGACAGAATCAATAACAGCAGGAGTCGTATTCACATTATAAACAACAGCTCCTGCATACTCATGCTACAGCCTGCACCAAGGAAAAATGCTCAAAAACCCCCAAACAGACTTAATATTTGTACACGACTAAGAATGTATCTCATTAAGCCATCATTAATTATTGGGTTCAACGCCAGACGTTTTGGTTTACCAGACATGGATTTAGTGTAGACTAGAGACTAAACAACCTTCAATGGAGATATTATTTGAACACAATCTTAGTCTAGATTTACGCTTAATCCTGAGTGTCCATAATGTCAGTCAAGAATCATCAAATCTTTCATGTTTTATTATACGTAATGGTAATTACTTCTGGGCATACATTACATTCTTCATAATATTAAATATTAGACCATGCTGCAAACAGTGACAACCAAGAGTTTCATTTATCCTAGATCGTATATTAGGTTTGGTGTGGAAGGTAGATGCGCTGATCTTGTAGAACATCATTTTTAAATCACAGGTTACAAATGCTATCAACATGGTTCATGAATCAGTTTTATCTTCAAGCGTTAAGGAACGAGTACGGAAATATACCTGTAAAGTACTTTCTGAAGCTTTTCACTACCATCTATTGTAACAGTTTAGCTCCACATCTTCCTTTTATTATTAGTTGTTTTCATCCTGTCTCTAAGACCCTGTTTACACGATGGGAAAACGCATATATTTTCATGCGTTTTGGCCTTTCATTTACACAAAAACTGAGGTTTTATCACGGAAAACGATCATTTCTAAAAACTCCGGCCAAAGTAGAGATTTCTGAAAACTCTGTTTTTGTGTTTGCTTGTGAACTAGTTCAAACAGAGTTATAGATTGTCAAACGTCACAGTATGTGACAAAAAATGCTTCACTTCACGTGAGCGTCCTATGCGGACGTATGTGTACGGAGTATTTATGCAGGTTCATATAAACAGAACCTTTTTTGAAAACAACCTTGTGTGTACAATGTTATTTTTGAAAACAGAGGGGCAGAAATATTTGTTTCTGTAAATACCCGGCTATGTGTAAATGTGGCCTAACTATTATGTCGTTCCAGATCCTGCTTCCCATCTCGTCAGTCCAACTCCCTTCACCTGCCTCTGATCACCTCGTTAGTCCCTCATTACCTTCACCTGGTCCTCATGTCCGTCTCACCTGTTGCCCATTCCCTCGTTAGTACCTGTCTACTTAGGTTCCCTCACTTGCTCTTGTCCTCTTCCAGATTGTCTTGTGTTTTCGTGCCAAGCCCTCCAGTATTATTAGTTTATATCCCTGACCTGCCTGTTCTGACCTCTGATTCTCTGCCCCGCCCCTTTTTGGACTTGTTTGCTTCTTGGACTGATGTCCCGGTTTTGATCCAGCCTGTTTTCAACTAAAGACATTCATCTTTGTTACTCCTGTCTGAGTCGTGCTTTTGGGTCCACTCTACTAGCACCGTGACATTGATGTTATTTCTAAAGGCCGTTACTAAATAAAGTGTTGGTTAACAAGTCGTCGTATTTACATGCAGCACAGAAGCATGACGTGGAGGATGTTGCGTGTCCTCGCAAACCTGGGTTCATGACTGGATTAAGGGAGGAAATTAGGCAGAATTGTAATCCCCACAGTGACCGCTGCACTGTCACTAACAATGGCCAATGAATCTGTGGGAATGGATACGCTTTCTTTGGCAGCTTGTGTTTTCCTGCAACAGTTCTGCTCTCAGTCGTTGACCACAGCAGCATGACGGCCACATGCTGATTGGGTACTGCACATTTATTTCCCCTTATTCTGACGCATGTATTTATTATGGAGCACTTTTTCTATGAAGACGTTACAAAGTGCTTTTTAGAGAGCTAAAGTAGGGAATAAAAGACAAAGTAGCAACAAAAGAAACGAGTCAAGATTACACCAATTATAGTCTGAAATTACTAGCGGGGCAATTTTGTATGACGTCATCTCACCTTTACTAAATAGGGGTAGCTGATTATTATAACAGCAGGCCTATATAAACCAGTCAGATATACTATGGGCTGCATTTTGGGTGCCAAAAGGTAGCAGAAATCTTATTTCAAATACATTTCACATGCTTAAGCGCTCAGCACAACACAAAGATGTTGCCAATAATAATAATAATACTATTGCATTATATTTTTAACGCACTCTTTATTCCAAAGAATCTCAGAGTGCCAGCATACTACGCAATATAATACAGCATTAAAGTGAAATGATTGCAACAAAGTAAAGGATTAGACTGACACATAGCTTAAATAACTTGCATAATTCTTTTTTTTTAAACTTTGTAAAAAAGACGATGTCGCTCATCTCCAGGAAAAGGAGGAGAAAAGTTGACTCACCAATGCCGATCAAATACAAAGGAAGTTGGCGCGGCGGTTCTTTGTTTGAGCCAACCTCTCCATGACTTTGCTGTTAAATTCCAGAAGTCATTCTGTTATAATGTTATTCACTTAAACTTAAACTCTTCCAAAGTTGTCTAAATCTAGCGATAGCTAACTAACCCATAGCTGGCATTGTTCTGACTGTTTTTTTCTTCTTCTTAGTCACGGGGTACAGGTCTCGCGGTCTTCGCATTATTCCAGTCTAGTTGCCAGGCAGATTTCTTGGGGCAGATCTGAAAGTGCCCCAGGGCTCAATGTTAACTTTGGCCGGTGGGGTTCACGTTCATTGGTGTTTTCATGGTTACGGTAGGGCAGCGTGAGCCGTTGACCCTCAGGAAAAGGAGGGACAGTGGACACATGACATAATTTAAGAGAGCAAGCACTGACAAACACAGAGGAATCAAATTACTCCAAAACAAAACTATAATGCTTGTGAGTCAACTTTATTCACATACATATTCAAATGATGGCAAATAATGCTCATTATTACGTTCTCAATACTAGAAAGATTCTTGCATGTACAGAATACGTAAATCTCGACCACAGACTCAATAGCTACTCATTATTCGAATGCCAGCACAGAAACATTGACAGTTGCAGAACTAGTGTCCGGTGTGCTAGATGTAAAGCTGAACCTCTTTTCCAACACTAGTCACATGTAATTTGACAGAATGTATGCAGGGAATGCATAATGTATTCCACATGCAGACATTTGTTATGGTACACACACACACACACACACACACACACACACACACACACAGACACACAGCATAAATATACAGATATCTTGGTCCTCAAAAGAAAAGTATGGATCGTGAACTAAAATGTAAACACATATATACCCACCTGCTCTGTATACAGACTCTGGTTTCAGAGAATTATGCAATAAATATGTGCATATATCATAAGTTACTTTAATTTGTTTCCAAGAAAATGATGAGATACATACTAAACAAAGCAGAAGTATACATAAGCTCATGCACACAGATGATACACCATGCTTAGCAGTTAAGCTGTTACAACAACTGACTATGTCCCGACCCGACAATGTTTAATCAAGCCAGACGCTCGGCTTCCACGGAGCCTGAATCTTGGATATTCAGTGCAGACTCCTGACCACAATGAACAACTCCAACATCAGCACCGTAATTATCTGCATTGGAAAAACTTTCAGCAGTTTTTATAGTCAAAATTCCTATTAAACAAGATGTTCAGTCAATCCTCACTTCACTGCTGGACACCGGTACCAACATCCTCATCTCAGTTCGGTACCCACCATGACGAGAGTCGAGAGATGATCCAGACCTTGCCCTCCACACCTGGCTTTTAGAACACCATACCGCCACTGGGAACCCCTCCATCAAGAACTTCGACCTGTTCTGCCTGATGACCTCCAACCAAATAGGAGGAGATCCAAGTTGCTATCTGACGACACAGATTCTGGCCTGAAGGAATGCCACAGTAGGTCATGGTAAGACCCCCCCAACCATCCTGTTCTTCTGCGTCCTACTCAGCTCTGTATATTTTTCAAGTAAAATATTTACCTAAACCCAGAGCAGCACGCTCAATATCACACTCCTGTTGAAAATCATAACATTTGGATTCCAATCCCACTGCAATCTGTTATCCGCTGCCATTAATAGCAATCCTGAATATGTTGGTGTTTTAAATATCAGATCTCATAATAATAATAATAAATGTTGTCAGCCACGATTTAATTACTTTGAAGATCTTTTTGTATCATCACTGAGACATTTCTTCTTAACTTTTGTTTAATGATAAACTTAAAAGACTGTAATAATTGTAATAAACTGAAGACCACCTAGGCCAAACAATGTTGTTATCCAAGTACTTGAATTATTATCCTGTTGTAAATCAAAGAAATGTTTTTGGTGATTTTAACTTTGATGCCCCTCTCAGACAAGTGTTACAGATACTTTGGAATCTTTTAACTTCTCTCAGCCCATGGAGGCCAGCAATAATCATGTTATAAGTAATGATGACCAAATTAAATGTTTAAGTCTAAAAGGCTTATTTTAACTACAAAATGAAACATTGTATTCATTGATGCTTTAATAAAATGCAGCCGGTTTCATCACAATGTTATTTCATCTCGTTTGTTTGGTATGTTGGCGGCCAGCTAAATTATTTAAGGTGCCAATGTTTACAACTTTAATGAGAGGATGAAGCTGAACCATTTCCCACAAAGGGACACATGTTCGAGGACAGCGAATAGAAACGGTATGTCGATGTGCTATCCGGGGAGTGCATCTCTTGGTCTCTTAACTTTTCCTTCACTGCTTTCTGCCATAATCATAAACTCTAGCCATGGCCCGAATAAGGTTCTTTGAACCCAACTGTGGTCTTGCCAAAACCCAACCTCGTAGCCTTCGGTTCCTTAAACACAAGCTTC
This sequence comes from Liparis tanakae, assembly GCA_036178185.1. NCBI lineage: Eukaryota > Metazoa > Chordata > Actinopteri > Perciformes > Liparidae > Liparis > Liparis tanakae. The sequence goes on from CM070107.1 coordinate 15,700,803, forward strand.
TCTCCATGTCTGGCTTGCTTGCAGAGCCATGGGCTGTGACTTTCTGCATTACAAAAGTAAAAGTGAAATACAACTATTTATTATGTTTGATAAACGCCAGCGGGCAAGGGTGTTTTATAAATGCAGCTTGGCCAAATACATGTTGCCCCCATAACTGAGCAAGTGTCTCTGTGTTCAGTGCGGCGCGTCGATATGAGTACATTACATTTTGGAAGGGCGTATTCGGAGCATCTTTTCAGTGGTCCAGACACATTTTAAACTCAAACGTGGTGACCCCAAAAGCACAGCTGCTCTTTTAGTATGATGTGCATTTGAAAACTGCCCCCGTCTCTACCTCTCTATTCACTCTCTTCCTCCCTGTAAACTGCCTCTACGATGTACTGAATTAGAGAGACAAAGTGCAGAGGGGGAGCTATGCAGCAGAACAATAGTTTCCTACCTCAGCAAAATAGACTATGGGTGGGAAATAAAAGAGATGGACTGGAACAGAGGAGTCTGTCTTCCCTTATTTATTCAGATACGGACAGATATGCATAGCTGGAGGGATTGTACTCACAGACCTGACCACTCCCATGGACCATTACGCATGATGGTTACTTGCAGACTACAGTGTGTGGTGTACTCATCTCTGCAAACACATTTATCCAAACAAAGAAAACAACGTTAACACTCCAAAAGTATCTCATGGCCCGCCTCCATCTCTCCATTCCTCAGTGCAAAATTGTCCGTTTTCTGCCTGCGGTCTGATCTAGAACCTCGTAAGACGGACAAAAGTAGTAAAGCATTTGAAGTGTCAGGCTGAACCTCAACAGTAGCCCGCCCCATAGTCAGTTGGCAAGTCCGAGCTCGGTCTGGCTGCAGCACGCTATTGGTTTAAATTCTCTTCATGTCAGTCGCACAAGGCCCTGCCAGCTTACGGGAGGCAAAAACCTGCTGTGGTAGCAGATGTTGAGGAAATGATATGTTAGCTTTTTCCCCATGGATTTTGAGCCATTTCAGCCCCGCAACATGGCAGGAAGCACCTGAGCTTATGACCCATTCTGCTGTGTAAGGAATGAGGGGTTATGGTCAGAGGAAGTTCAGTTCAATGTTGTGGCTTGGCAGCATGGATACTAGATATTTGTAATTCCTGCTCATGAATTCTCAAATTCACAGAAGTCAATGTACAAATCTGTTTCTGGAGCTGTGGGCATGAATGAACACGTTCAACTCAGGATCCTACTTCTGATCATTTGGGATGTGTCGATGCGAACAGTTTCACTTGAAAGCCCACCGAGTTTAGATGTCTGTCTTGTTCAATGTGTAGTTAACGCTGCCTTTGCAGGCACAACTGGAAGCTTGAAAGAGATATCCCTTAATTTGCTCCCCTCAACGAAAGAAAAAAGAAAGGACGTGAGGGGTGAACATATGTAAAGCACTAGAGCCCAGACAACAAGCAGAGGCTACAATCAGGCTGAAACCCCACCTTGGGCCGTCTCCCTGCTTTGAGAACTACTTGAGAGACAGCAGCTGAGTCAGGCTTTTGCTTGCTGCTTGGTTTAAAGATGGAATTTGGACCCTTGCGTCAATTCTACTCGGACTACAACCAGAAGCCAGAGCACCTTCGATGCCAGAATTGTGTATCCTGTAGCCTACATATTTTACACTGCTGATAGAAATCAGCAAAACCTGCTGTGTGCAGAAAATTCTTGACTCATGTATTGAAAATATTCATTTATTTCAGTGTAATACTCTTTTGCAAACACATGTACGTATAAGTCCCCATTGTGTTTTGTGTCATTAGCATCAGGATTTTTTGTTGAGCCCTGAATCTTTTTGACAGAACAAGTAGAGACTGAGGGAGGTGGGTAATGTGCAGCCCCTGGTAACCTATACAAGCTCAGCCAGTCCATCCGCCGTGATGCTACTGCTCAGCTGTCGGGCTCACACAGCAGAAGCTTTTTTTTTTACCACTGAGTGTTTATAAAGGTGCGTTCATGGATACTTATTAAGATAACGGTTCAACAGGTGTATTTTTCAACATACTTGGGAAGGTTTGGGCTTCATATCTTACCTTTTCAGATAATGAGGAACTGTTTTCCCAAGATAATGCAGACTTCTCTAAGTGATAGAAAATATCTTGAAATATCCCAGAGCACAATATTAATTAGTTTCTGAATATGCAATGTTACGGGAACAATGTTAAAGGTATAATATGATTATGTCATGAGTTAAGGATATAAGATACTTTGGGAATTGTTGGCAACACAATTTGGAGATAGGCGAGATTGTTTAAGCACCAGGCAGAACAACAGGGACCACCCACAAATAACATACCCCACACACACAAACACACACTTAAGTCAGCCCCAGATGGTCAGAGCGTCTCACCAGACTTGGTCAACTCATAGAAACGCTCCTGTGAGGGTTTAAGTGCACACGTACTAGCAACACACAATATTGTAAGGCTGTAGCATTTACTAGCAGTATTGTCATTCACTAGTCTATGTACGAACAATATAGATGCATGTGTGAAAAGCACATTGTCGAAGTAAATTCACAGCATTTGGCCACTGTTTTTGCATATAGAGTTAATATAAACATGGTTAAAACTCATCATAATTTTAGTTTTTAGATGCCAGAGAAAGAAGAAAGTGCAGTGATTATAGTTCATACACTATGATTTGTGCATTTTTCCAAAACATTGTAGACTCATGCAGAAGCTGTCCATCAAAATGTTTCATTTTAAATTGGCTCAAGCTAATTATAGGTTATTTAAATAGTTTTCCATTGTTGCGGTGCATTTTGACATGCTGTAGGAGGCCAGATACATATTTTACTGCTGGTGGGATGTGATCTACATCCGACTTTTAGTGTTGTGTACTTGTCTTGTAGAAAAACAGAGGTTTGCTCGTGTCCATGTCGATGTGTCCTTGGGCAAGACACTAAAACCCAAATTGCTACTGAAGGCTGAGCCTGGAAAGGCACTATACAAGACCGTTTACCATATATTACCATGTACATATGGAGCAGACCAAATATGGGCATACCATTGAATACTGTATGTTCATTTAATTTGTGTGAGGAAAGAACAAGACTGGTGTTAAAAGACACTTCTGGAGGGACTTGGTGTTCTCTTCAGATTCAACATCTTTAAAACAGATCTTCTGTGGGTGGTCAGGTCTGGATGGAGGTTTTCGAGAAATGTTCTGCATGGAATTAGAAGCAGAGATAAAATAATCAACTTTTCTTTTTTTTTTAAGAAAATCTGAAAAGTAAAGGCCCAGCAAATATATTCATCATGGTGTCATCTGTGCCCCTGTCTGTGCCTTAAATGCTATTTTTTATATTTTGGTGATCTGGTGTGGGAATTACATAGAGAGAACAGTGTACACATTTTGCCTTTTCAATACGGCTTTAAAGAAGATGCAAATACCAATGGGCACTGATCTGTAATACAGGTGATATACAAAGGAATAGAAAGGGTAGATAGTTGTGCTGGTGTGGGCAATATGAACGCAAACTGCATAAATGGGGATGTTTGATATGTGAAGAGTCCTTGGGAGGTCCACTGAGCAGCTGCCAGGTGTTCAGGTGACCCAAAGCCTGCAGGAACAGTCTGTTCAGTCTGAGGCTGGACAATGAAACCATTGCAGAGCTGCACTCTGGGAACATTTTACATCAAGATAGACGGTGAATGAATTAATGAAATGTTCAACATGATTCAACAATGTGACGGCAGAAGCAACCTGATTTGTTTTGAAAACAAATGTAACTTATTAATAGTCTTAACCAGAAAAAGAAACATCTGTTGAAGCTCAAAGGAACATCCTTCCATGAAGATTCAAGACGACAATATAACTTTATTGCTAGCTTGCAATGTAGACGAGTATGCTCAGTTTTCTTGCCCCATATTGTCAATCGTTAGCAATTACATTTTTGTTCCAGTGTAGTTTGGCTACTCAAATAGGTTCTAAGCTGTTCTCACGTCACCGTAAAGCACGTCCTCTCAGGTTTGGACCTAAGAAATTCAGCCTCAACACTATCCAGAAAGTGCATCGTTGTAAATGAAGGTGCCAACCTTGAATATTAGGTTATTGGTAAAAACAGATGAATCTCATCCCATCACCTATGGACCACCATGTTAATATCGAGGTAAATAATATTATTTTTATTGAGGTAACTAAATGTATTTTAAGGTTTAACGGTGAGGATTGCTTTTAAATTATGATTGTGAATCTGGCACATTTGAAAGTGTTTGGTTAAAAAAAACTGATTTAAACACACAGCCATCCATCATACATGTTAAACCAATTTTGTGTAAAGAAAAACATAATTTTATATAAAGTTGGCAGATACATGTCTTCTTTGCCTTGTGGCCATTATACTTTTTCCACTTCAACCATCTGAGAATTGTAGTATTTGAAATGAAGTTGAACCAGCTGCGTTCTTTTCTCAGTATTAAAAAGCCCAAAGTGTCTTATTGCCTGGAGCTAGCTCCATTCAACCCGACATCAAACCAATTAGGAATGTAGCTTGGAAAGAGTTTGTATATCTTCTTTTCAGTGATACATATTATGATTTTAACTCTTACGGTGTTAGGCCTAGTTCTGAAAATGTGCTGTAGTTCATAAATTATGCAAAGAGAGAGCAAACCGTACCCTGAAATTAGAGAAAATCAAGAGCTTGAAAAGTTGAGAAAAAGAAGCAGGAACTGTGATCGAGATTATGTAGTCAGACCTGATGTGCTGAGAAAGATCTGGTTATTGAATTTCAATCCATCACAAAAATAAAATTAAACTCTGCCAGTTTTATGACACTGTGAAACACGGGAAAGGTTAACACTATGGTTATAGCAGTAGTGCTGACCGAGAAGTCAATAGAAAGTCAAGGATTCACCCTATCTTGCCATCTGTTAGAGTTCAATATAAAAGAAGTTCTCAGGCCCTCAATCCAAAAACACTTAAGGATCTGGTCATCACTCTGGTTCATTGAGTTACTTTGAATGGCTGATACACTTGCAGTCTAGACTGGGTTAACTGTATTGTGGGTTGTATTTATTCAGGCACAGTACAGTGGCGACTAGAAGCCAGAGTAAATATCTAAGAACAGGAGTACTATGCACAGCTCTCCTGGTTCTTGTCAGAGTTCTGATTGAGGTCAAGTTGTTTGGCAAACCAGATGACACTATAGTCGCTCATCTGGTGTGGTCCACGTTTTGGGAACAAAATGTATCAGGACATTGTTGTTTAGGCTTTGAAACTATAGCAAAGTGAGAACTGCTATGTTTGTTTAAATCTGATCCAAAGTGTTTGTGAGTGTGTGTGTGAGAACGTGCACTACTGCATGTATAAACAAACAAATAATGTAGTCCTCTGTTTGATAAATGTAACCTGTTAACTGCCAGAACCAACTTCATAACAAGCCATATTCTATCAAACATCTTCATCCAAATTGAGTCAGCTTTTCACATAAGAAATGATCCATCAACCATTAGCTATAACTGGTATGTATTGCTGATTAGCTAAAGTGAGCCCCAAACTCACCTTCGCCCGATTTCAGCTGGGATCGACTCCGGCCTCCCCGCAATCTTGCATAGGATAAGCGGTTTAGATAGTGGAAAGGAACCCTAAACTCAGACAGGATAATGTCAATGGTCCCACATGTTATGTAAAAAGGCATCCCCTAGTCACATGAAGATAATTATGTGTTTGTTCCCAATGGCCTTAGTTCCCTTTACTAAACCTTACTCTTAGGGTGAAATGTCTCAGTTTCAAGTTATATTAAAGTTAAATCAAGCAGATGAAGGAGGCAATGAGCCAGTCAGGCAATACAGATCATTTATCCCAGATAATTGAATTCAGTATATTTTGTAAAGCCCAATATCACAAATTAGCCTCAGTGGGCTTTACAATCAGTACAGGAGAAACCTTCAGGAGAGCAACAGAGGACGATCCCTCAGAAGCAGTAGATGTCATGTTTAGAGATGAAGAGCGTTACAGAGTTACACATCACTGAATATGACAGAAATTAATAATTGGTAGTAGGCATGGACCACAATCCAGATCTCCACAATCCATGAAGGTAGAGAGAAGTAATGTGTTGATTTCTTTAAACAAAAGCTCTCCCCAATAAAGTGTTCAAAAAGGATTCTTTTTAATTAATTAGGAAAGAATAAAGCAGCAGTGAAGCGATGATGTTTGTGTGATTCATGAATCTGAGATACAAGCCTAAGATAAAGATACCCGTCTGTTTCAAGGCAACGTAGAAGCCAAGAAATATACCGCTTCTTGGCTATGCAAGGAAGTTCTCCCGTTCTATTAAAAGTACTGAAAATACAGAGTGTATTTTTTTGCTCCGTGGATAAAGGTGGCAGATTTTTCCGACTATATCTGGATTAATCACAGACTTGCACTTTGGTAGCACTTGAATGGCTCTTATTATGGTACTTTTGTAGTTTGACTATGTTGAGGAAATGCTACTTTCTGTATTCTTGTTGTTCTTAGTTTGTACTCTAGGTTGAAATGCACTTATTGTAAGTCGCTTTGGATAAAAGCGTCTGCTAAATGACATGTAATGTAATGTAATGTAATGTAAATAAATAGGTCAGACCTGAGGTGTTTTTAGGATGCATTCCTATCTCACATATATTTCTGTATTAAGTTACCTTTTCAGAAAATAAGCTACATGAATGTCTTATCTATACATGGGATACAGTGACAGTATTAATAGTATGACTAGATGAAGCTCTTGTTGATGTTGACATAACACGTTGCCACCTATAAGATTATGTAATACCTTTAAAATATGCCGAAACACTTAATTACACCCTTCTTTTTTTTCCTTGGAACAATAACGTCCAGAATTGGCATAAAGACAAAAGGGTAAAATGTATTATTGAGTCTCCAACTTGCTGACTATGTGTGAAGACTTCGGTTTTTCCTTCCTATGTCGATCCAGTCTGTATGTTTTTTAGTCAGTTTGTTGCATTTCATTGCTTCTTAAGCAGACAATAAAGCAGCCATATTTCATAAGCAGACAATTTCATATTTTTCTTCGAATAGTTACATTTTTATTCATATTTCTGGTGTTCCCACGGAAAATGCACACAAAGTGCAGATTTGGCACCTCCGCAATGATTCACACAGGTTGGGTCGTAATTGCGTAAAAGAAATGTAGGGTTGGTTGTTTTTTTTTTTCAACAACCAACCCTACATTTTATGGCATATACTCCTTTTTAGCATGTTGTGTAAATTGGACATGAAATGTCCAATTTACATATCAGTCCACTTCAGAGTCGTCTCACCACGAGATTAAACTGAAACTTAAAAGCCCATTAGTATTTATAAATCCAAAATGTTTCATCTCAAAAGAATAATAATTATCAAGGGTGTTTCATTACCTGAGAGTGCAAGGCACTGAAAAGGTATAATTTGCATGAAGTGGATGACTCGTGGTGGATAAAATGTTTTTGATTGAGTGCTGCCACAACCTACAGAGTAACGTGTTATACTTGTTTATAATTTTATATTAGGCTTAAATTACAACTGCATATATGACCTAGAGTAGAGCACACACACAGCTCTCTGACTGAGACGTACAAGAACGCCAGACGTAGATCGACACAGCGGCCTTGTGCTCTTCCATTAACCAGTAGAAAGGAAACTGTAGACCAGGGGCCAGGATGATTAGACAAAATAAATACAAGAGAGTGACATCAGCAAGAACCTCCACATTCCTTAAAGTAACCGGTTTGAACTGATGCAGTGTTAAACTGAGTCTCGATAAATATGTAATGAGGGAGTGGACGGAGGCTGCACATGCATGCAGTGTGATGGTATAATTGATATGTCAATACGTTTGTTCGGGAGTTGGGGAAGACAGATTTGAAAGGAGGTTGTTGTCTTTAATATGGTTGGATCGTGAGTTCCTGTCGCCAGCTGTGCCACTGCCCTGCTGGGACTCCGCCCACTCCTCCACTTGGGAGGTCTCCAAACTCTCCATCGTGGAATATGCCTAAATATGAACTATTGATAAACTATTGATAGATTCCTTGAATGTATTTTAACTCTAAATATGTCCTTCTGTACACATTACATCTATTGCATCTGTCCATCCTGGAGAGGGATCCTCCTCTGTTGCTCTCCTGAAGGTTTCTTCCCTTTTTTTCCCCCTGAAGGGTTATTTGGGAGTTTTTCCTGGTCCGATGTGAGGTTTTGGGTCAGGGATGTCTATGTGTACAGATTGTAAAGCACTCTGAGACAAATTTGTAATTTGTGAAACTGGGCTATACAAATAAACTGAATAGAATTGAATTGAATATCGGACCCAACTCAGGTTTATTTGTGATTACTGTATAATCTGTTTGTAGTTTATTAATTATGCAAAGAGAGCAAACCGTACTCGTCAGTGACGGCAACACAACCAAACTTGCATAACTTCAAAGCTGTACATTTCAGTTTTGAAGCTACTAATCATTTGATGCATCTTGTTTGTAATATTAAACAAGTAGGAAGTTGTGTATATGGAGGGAGAAATTATTTGATATTCAGGCTACCCTCCACATATAAATCTGGAGAATAGATCTAAGTCAGTCAGAATTAATAAAACTGTATTTAGGGTTGCTGTTATCTTGGACCATGGCACAAGGGACAATCATGTCCAGCTTCATTGTCATTGAGTTGCTGTAGAAGTTGTGTTCAAGCAATCATTGATGTAGTTGTTGGTAATAAGCAATGGGAATTAGCTCACGGCATTTATTCAGAGATAAATGGAACCGGATGAAACAAACCTATGACTGGTTGACTCTTCACCGTCAGTGGCTCAACTGATTTGTAGCTCGTCACACAGCGACAAGTGTATGGAAAACTCTTTTTAGATCAATATTATTATTGAGCGCCACCATATCTGAGGGAGCATTAGCAAAGTTTCATTTTGTAAAAAGAAAAGTGAAGGTGAATTACTATATAAATTAATTTGGGAATTCAATTTAAAAAGTTGCAAAACGATTGAAAAAGGCCAGAAGATACATTTAGATATGAACACACATACCTGATGAATATTTGTCATAGACCAGAAGCATTTGTTAGAATTTGAGAAAGTTGTCAGTCTTAACAAAATGTTTGGTGCAAATATATAATAGAGATATGAAGTATACCCCCCAAAAGTATAGACCTAAATCAAATAGGAATAAATCATGGGATGATACAACATTTCTTAACCAAAAAACTGATCTGCAGCTTCATAGATCGCTGATAATCCCAAATGACTTCAGTTGTGTATCAAATACAATGTAAACCGAGATATCCCTCTGGTGTTTGATGGACTCCCCTGTGAATGATGTGGTGTCCTCCTGAGTATTCCTCAACAGCTCCACCAGCTGCTTGAAATGTTTGGTTTGAAGTGAAAATCTTCCAAAGCTTCTTGATGGACTGCCATGAAATGTGGTTCAGACAACAATGGTTCTCCTCTGGATGTTTAGCAATAACTTCATCAAACATGATGGAAGTCAAAACTATGAGAAATCTAAAATGTTTTTTATAAAATACAGGAATGGCATGTGCTACACGTGCTTGAGAAAGTATGTTTATTACCAGCCGCAGGGTAATTTCAGACAATGATCATGCTCGATTGAATGTACAGTTGATTTTAAAAGTGATTGGCTGTGTGTTGATTTTAATTAATCCATTTCTCAACAATTGCAAGCGTGATTGTTTGTGATTAGCCGTCTGATAATTGTTTTAAATTATAGAAACTGCTTCTTGTTCAGATGATGTCTGAAAGATAATCATATTGATTGGTTTAATATTACACAAATGATCAATTGGCATTAGTTTGTTAAATTTGTTCTGTGAAGACACCTTCAGGCTGTATTAATTAAATTTGAAAATGCCAATTAAACAAATACTGACACTGTATGCGATTGCTGTTTAAAAGTTACATTTTCTACAAGTGATTGAGTGAGGGCAAACTATTTTAATACTCCATTATGATTGACAAGGTCTAACAAAAATGTAGTATTGGATCCAGCATTTTTAGAGCCTCTTACTTTGAGATTGCTCACTAGTTCTGCGAGCTGTGCGGCAATAAATCTTTCGCATGGCAGCAGAAATTCTTTAGAAGTTCTGGGAATTCTCTCCCTTACAAATGTAAACTTGAATAGGAAGAGAAGCGTAGTAGTAAGTTGTAAAACAATGCTTTTGGTCTATATTGGTTGCTGTGCTTGCGTTAACATAGCATGAAACATGAAAGACTGGAGAGAGGCAACTGAATTAAGTTTCACGTTTATTTACATGTTCATGCTTGATGCTCGGATGTATTTATGAAGTAGTAGCTTTTTACTGGTTAAAAAAAAATGCAACGGCCCACGCTAGAGCCAGTGTCCGTTCTGGGCTTCTTCAGAAACATGGCAGACTCCAAAGAGGAGCAACTCCCTATGTACCGTAGATGTAAATTATTTTTTCTAACTTAAATAAAACATTGAGATTATTTGTCTCAAATCATCATACACCAATGAAAATAGTTTTGCATTTCATATTCCATTCCTGCCAAATGCCCCTAAATATATTGAAACCTAATGTAACAGATGTGCAGTGCAATCTCTTTTATTGATTTTTGTTTAGTCATGCACATAGCTAATACACCTTGGATACAGAATCTGTCGTGATTGATATCGTTACTTGTATATGTTGTAAATATATATTAAAGGGATATGTTAAGAACAGATTTTTACTATGAATATGTCTAATTTAATCAAACAGTTGTGCTCCCATTGGATCCACTGAGACAGGGACAGTACCATTTACATATTCTTTGTGATGACACTGCCACTGGCTCGTGTCCCTGCAGGTGGGCGTCGCCAAGGGTCATCAGAAGAGTGGAAACTAGTGATGGTGAGATGAAGCCTCATGAGGCATTCAATTCAATTCAATTCAGTTTATTTGTATAGCCCAGTTTCACAAATTACAAATTTGTCTCAGAGTGCTTTACAATCTGTACACATAGACATCCCTGCCCCAAAACCTCACATCGGATCAGGAAAAACTCCCAAATAACCCTTCAGGGGGAAAAAAAGGGAAGAAACCTTCAGGAGAGCAACAGAGGAGGATCCCTCTCCAGGATGGACAGATGCAATAGATGTCATGTGTACAGAAGGACAGATTTAGAGTTAAAATATAGTCAAGGAATTTGACAGTTTATCAATAGTTCATATTTAGGCATATTCCACGATGGAGAGTTTGGAGACCTCCCGAGTGGAGGAGTGGGCGGAGTCCCAGCAGGGCAGCGAACCAGTTCAGCCAATTGGTGTGAGAACGGGTCCATTTCTCGAAGATTCATGTGCTCACAAAACCACCTACTGGCCAAGTGTATAATCACAGGCATCTGTATCTGAACCACATTGTCTGTTTGTCTGTTATGGCTGTTGGGAATGACTATGAATTACAAAAATGGATGACCAAACAATTTCTGTACATAAATGATCACATATGTGCATAATAAAATATGTTTTGAATGTATTCTGTGTGTACATTTTCCCAAAATGGTAGTATCATATGATATGGCAGGTTGTGTAATAATGTTATTATGTCACTTTAGGAAAATGGAATGGGCTTAAGCAGGCAGAGGACAGTGAAAGTGCTTGTGGGACAAGGAAGAGGGGACTGAATATGCTTATGGAACTTAGACAGTGATTATTCATTTTTTTCAGAAATAACAGTTTCTCAACAGTTTTAGGTTTTAAACGATTCCTTTTTTTTGACACCACCTCTATGGCCTTTGAAAACATCCTTTCACAGGGTACAGAAGATGCTGGTGTGCACAAAAACACAAGAGCAAGTCTATATACATTTTGATACAGGAATTGTTCCTCTCCCATGTACTCCAGAGGGTTTTCCAGCCTGCTTAGATTTAGCTTACCTTATTAGGAGTTATCAAATCAAAGTTTTCCCACTCGGGGGAAACCCTCCTCTTCTAGCTGGCTCCATCTCATCACATATCCTTCTCTCCTCACTTTCCTATCTCTCTCTCTCTCTCTCTCTCTCTCTCTCTCTCTCTCTCTCTCTCTCTCTCTCTCTCTCTCTCTCTCTCTCTCTCTCTCTCTCTCTCTCTCTCTCTCTCTCTCTCTCTCTCTCTCTCTCTCTCTAAACTCTCAACCAACAACCCATATTTTGAATGGAGCCTGAGGGGTTTACACTGACAACCTCCCGGCAAAATCTGAACCACTCCCCTAAATGAAGCAAGCCTCAATGCGCGCTTCGAGGAAACGCTGCCTCCATTACGCGACACACGCTTCGAAGCGTCGGCACTAGGGCTGGCCACGTTAACGCCACGTTAAGCCCCCTGTCAACAACTGCGGTCTGATGCAGACACGCGCCTCTCAGCTGTGCCTCGATCAGGTGAACTCTCTCGCTACAGAGAGAGAGAGAGAGAGAGAGCGCGAACATCCCCCTTATCAGGAAGTGGTGTCATTATGACGTCACGCCATATGAGGCGCAACAGCGCCTCCTCCTGGTTAAATATATACATTTATCAACACTCAACAGTGGCAATAAGCTTTAGTTCTGTTTGTTTTGATACCATTGTTTAAGTTGAGATTTACACAAAGTATTTATTTTATTTTATTGCTATACAAATGCTGATGTTAAGTGTTTGTTTGCACAACAGGTTTTATGTCACTTTAGTTCATATGGCAGAACATTTCAAATAAGAGTCAAGTTCTAGGAGTTGACAAACTGCCCTGAAAGTGTTTTCTGGTGTCTGTCTCTAACACTACGACACATGTTATGGCTTTTTCATTTATATGGCACAACATTTAAAATACAAGTGCGCTATACACTACTTTTGAATTAATTATTGGATTTTGCGTATACAAATGCGATTAATCGGGGACATCATGCTATTAATCGCGATTAAAAAAAATAATCGTTGGCCAGCCCTAGTCGGCACATCTCGTAACAACACTGGTGGAAACACCTGAGGTAATCAGCAGCATTGGCACCACATGGGCCACGTGGGGCCAGCGCTGCATCTAAAGGCCCTCTGGCCTCAGGAGCTCTTTCTCTCTACGTCCTGAGAGTCCGTTTTGTAGGAGAGAACACGCACGCCTTTCTGTTAACTACTTGTGTGCATCCCCCTTTTGTTGTCATGGCCGTTGGTGACATCTTCAATATCAAGCTTAACAATGACTAAGAAAGGATTAGAGAATCAATTAAAACCTCATGAATGACTATACACAATGCCAGTAGAAATAATGTTGCAGATACGCTCTTATGTGGGACTTCTTCAATAGTGTCACTATAATGAGGATCAATTCAGATTCAGATCACACTCTAGCATCAAATAGAAAGAGACAATTGTAATCTCATTTCCATATCAGCTTCAGGGTACAATATCAGGGGGGGGGGGGGTTATTAATTAAAATGATGGAATTAATGCTGGAATCTTGCACCAATTTCACATATTCATGCACAATACGATCTGGCAGTGACTGAGTGAAGCCGGGGCTTATACTGGATGGAGTATAGGTGCAGCAGAGTGGGCAGGTGAGTGTGATGGAGCTGACGAGTTGGGTGTAACACAGGTGCACAGAATGAGCTGACAAGGTGATACATGCTGTTAAGTTCATGCAGATTTTTAATGGGTGAATGCACGCTTGTGATTGGAGGAGAAGATTACCCAAGGAGTCCATAAGAGGGCTTCATCTGCATACTAGGGTTACTTTATGTGTTCCTTCATTATGCATCATGATTTTAGCCTCCCATACAAAGTATACTTTTAGTACATGTTATGAGCTTTGCCACAACATAGTGGAAAATACAAATGATGGGGGTGTGCTACATACTAATGTAGGTAAGCTATTTTTATTGTTTGCAATGGCTCCTCTCATCACTGAAAACATGTTCTAGTTTCCTCCAATACACATTCATCCCCATTTCAATCTTTCTATGAATCCGCATTTAGATAAATTGATGAGCTAGTTTTAGGCAGCAAAGTGGCACACATGATGGATGAGGTGTTTTTGATTCTGCTGAAAATATGTCACTTTCACAGCATAGCAGCCTGTATTGAAATAGGACTATTTGTCGCCATAAGTCCAAGAAGCAGCCGTTACCTTTTAAGCAGAAGCTGTATATGGGGCCTGTCACCATTCTAGGCACAGTTACTCACATAGATGACAGCTGACACAGATCCATATAGCAACAGCAGGTGTTTTCTGTCAGATATTGTCATTTACTTGCAGTTATCTCTGACAGCAAGGCAGACGACTGCGCTAGTGATGCTGTTGGTTGACCACTGTACTTCACAGTTTTACAGCTTTTGTAAAGGGCAAATTCCTTCTGAGCCCAAGGACACAACATGATCTGATATTAATTGTCCTAAAGGTGGCCGCTAAGTAAACATAATTACTGCACCTAACCCTCTAGAATGAGCTGTTCTTGTGGCATCCTTTTCGGCTTGTCACAATCGGTGAACAAATTGCATTGTACTACTGCTACCAATTTATGATGATAAAGCCGGGTATGCTCGAGGGCGTGGCTACCTTGTGATTGACAATACTCTACCAGGGCGTTGTTATCGCACTCTTGTTCAGCATTCGGTTTTACTGAAAGACGCTACAAGAAGTCAGCTTTTTTTTTTTTTACGGTATATAGCTCAATTATAAACAAGCCATGACAATATAGGATTCAAGACTATTTTATGGTGATTTCTGGGAACTCTATCTCTTCTATCAATATTATTTGGTTTACATTTGTTTAGTGACTAGATTTTTATTGTGTTGCAAACACAGAGTACACTCAATATCTATAGATTTTGATCCAACGGTTTTTGACCAGGCCTGTACTTAGATCACTGTTCACTTACACAAACAGGGATTGTAAACCCACATAATACCACTGTGTAGTAGAATAATTCAGCATAATCAGGTTCCTTGAAACTGGGATTTTGTTTATCTAGGGTACAGAATCTCGGCGGTTTTACTTGCAATAAATGGAGATGCACAACTGATTTGTATATCGATGTGAACAAAGCTGTGTGTAAATGTATACTGCCGTACCCTCGTATCTTCTACTACATGTTGTGGAATATTGGTGCAAACAATGACTGGTATTGTTTATAATGTTTATCTATACTCTCCTGGTGTCATTCTTGAAACAACAACACTCTGAGAATGTGATGTTGTTCAATATGTATTGATAAAAAAAAGGGGGAGATGTGGTTTTCTGGAGCTGAAGGAAACATGGGATTTTTGCCCAATTCACTTTATTAAGTTCTTGTGTAATTCCCTTCTAGTCAGTGTGTTTTTTCAGGAATATCCTTAGGAGTGAGTTAAGGATTTCTGGTTTCCTTCCAAAAAGCCTGATACAGCTTCTCAGTTCCCTAGGTTTTAATTACAACATGTATGCCTTTGACCAGAAAGTGTAGAGGAAAGAACATCAAGTTGAAGGTAGGTTATTTCAATCTATTCCAGAGTGTTCATGGACGTGTGGTCTTTGTGATATGGTTGGCTTTGGACGAAGAAGATCCCTTTGTTGTGGGATTTAATTGAAAGAAAACCCAGAGAGAGTTAAGTATGGAAATAAGTTATTCACGCATGTGCAGTGTCTTTGATGTTTTCCTGTGGCTTAGACATTTTAACGTATAAGATCTTGCTTTCACGCAAGTGAGGTAATGCAGGTGTGTACTTTGTTAATTAATATACAGTATATTGCAGATATTAATAGGGTTGTGTCAACTTGTGTGCTAGAAACGGCATTGTATGGCAAATTCTGCCAGCAAAAGGCGGTATTTGTTGAGATGTTATCAGTGTGACACGGCTCTGTAGGTGTAGATTATATGCCGTCACTTGTAAGAACACATATTAGTGTGATTGTAAAACCCTCTAAGGCACATTTGTGATTTTGGGCTATAAAAAGCTAATTGAATTCAAGTGTATGACACAATATACAAGGTGTGTACCATTTTTACGACTATCAGTTATAATATTCAAAATGTGATGTTGCTGAGTGGCATGCCATAAAAAGTAAATCCAATGTCCAATGAAAGCATACGACCTGACACCAATGTGTTTTCTATAACTGTGTTTACTGTACCTAATAATCATCATAATATTTCTAAAATGGGCTGCACAAAAGGGTCCCGTGATCGGTTCCCGGTCTGAGCAGTCGTTCTTGGTGTTCTCTTGCCGGCTTCCTCCCACAGTCCAAAGACACGCCGCTCAGGTTAATGGGACTCTATATTGCCCGTAGGTGTGAATGTGAGCATGAATGGTTGTCTGTCTCTACATGAGCTCTGCGATAGACTGGCGACCTGTCAAGGTTGAACCCTGCCTTCGCCCAATGTCAGCTGGGATCAGCTCCATGCAACGGATGATAATGGAATGGAATATTTCTAAAACATAATAAAGTGCAAGACAAATATAATATTGCTCAATACAATTTCTTTTTTTTAATCAATTTATTTTTTAAATGCATATATTCAAGCAAAGTCTAAATAAAATGTGTATGGGATTGATTATCAATACAGAGAGGACAAAAGAAAACAAAATATTTAAGAGCGAATGTTAGAGATGAAGATGTTTTTTATGTAATTTACAATATATATAATTAACATAAATTTGCATTCAGAATTTTAAATAGGTGTCTAAATGAGGTGTGCTCTGCCCTATATAGCAGATTCTCTGATCTTCTCAAGAGTAGTATTTGAAAAATGTATCAGTCTAAACTTGCAGCGTTACACCATCATCATGTTGGGTTCCTATGAATCCACTCTGATGGGTGGATCCCAATATGACTTTATTCCACCCAGTTCAGATGAATCTGTGCCAGTTTGACAGCTATCATGTTAAACTCTAAGTGACGGAGTCCCAGAAATAGATTTCTTCTGAACTCGATGGTGATGTTTTAAAATGCAACACAGTACACAGTTGAGTGTCAAAACTGCAGTAATGAGCAGGGAGAAAATCCGGGGATCGTAAGGTTCTTTTGGATGCTGTAAGATATTGAGCTAGTACGCCATATGGTAGAGATGGAGCCAGGAGGAAAAGGGGAAAATAGTTCAACACTGTTGGAATGAATGAGTGATAGAATAATCAAACAAGATTTTGACATCTTTTGATTAAATTGTAAGGAATCACTGGCTTACTGTAAATGCAGTAATGATGACAGTAATTATTTTCATAAAAGAGAATAGAATTGTGAAGGTTATTCATGTTGTATGATATGGATTTTGCGACTTCTCTAGATAAGATTTCAGCAGTTCAAACTTAATCAAAAAAGATTGTTGGTGACGGATCGTGACACTACGATACGGCTTCAGGCAGCTTTAAATAAGGGAGATGGAATTCACATCCATAGAGTCACTTCTTATATCGCATAGCCTACATACATAGAACAACCTTTTAGTAATACCACTCTTCAACGCAAAAATGTAATCCAGTTAGGATCCTGTTATAAAGGGTTTCAATTAATCATCTTTTGTTCATTTTTAATCAACCGGAGGCATCTCTCGATCATTTGAAAATGTTCCAGACGACTGTCTTGGGATGGACTCTCCAGGGCAGCAAGTTTAAATGATCACAGCCAGAGTCCGTTTCATCTTTGAACTTGAGGTCAGCGTGACTGGAGAATTTCAAGACCCATTAAACATAATCTCAAATGTGTTTGGACAAGAACTTCCCCTGAAGGTAGTAATGCGTTATGGGAGAAAGTGAACGCTCTGGTTAATAGAGAATAACATACAATAAGTATGTTTTAAATATCCGACCTATTGATCAATACATACGTGAAATTAATTTATATTTTTAAGCAAAGCCAATTAAGGAATATAAGTCACTAATTTCACTCAAGGATGTTCTTTACAATTTAAGAAGATGGTAGCTTAGCTGTGTTATGAAGTATGATGACCGCAACATAAATCATGCGCTTCTTCTTCCCTCACATTTTAAGGTTCCATAGGCTTCAACACTCTCCTGTAGAGCAGCTGATATTCATGTACTTACTTCTTATTCAGCCAAAGGTCAAGTTTTTTTTTTTTACCTTTTAATGTAAACACATGACGGTGATGTACAGCAAGATAACATGTTTGAACAAACTTTATACTGCTTTCAGTTTCTGGATGAAAAACATGTCATCATTGCACATGAAATAGCAGTGAATCAGTAGTATGCCATTCAGTGCCATTCAGTGCGCTAACTGCAGGCTCTGAAGAAATATTTCACTTCTTTACGCTTCTAACCTGATGTACTTTCTTCAATATAAGAGTCTTTATTCTGCAATTCTGTTAACAAAGGCTTCTCCCTCCAACAGGTTTTAATAGGTCTAAACCAATTATCATCACTTTGTTGGCGGCTTTGTGAAGCACTTGTACTAGTTAACAATGGAAATATATATTTAAGTACCCAGTCTCTGTAAATGTAGATAAATCAAACATTCAAGCAGTTGGCAGGTTTATCATGCTTATCACTTCAATCGACATCCTGATATAAAAAAATTACTCAATGATTAAAGCTAAATAAGATGTGGTCATTATTAGATAAAATTAATTGAAATATAATTTATATATACAACATGTATCCCTCAAATTACTTATTTACTTTAATAGGCCACAGCTACAGAACCCTGCTTTCTCTATTACTTGGTCTTATATTGTGAAATTCGTAGTTAAGAATCATTACCTTCGCATTGAAAATGCAGAAGGTAATTATTTCGCCAGCGTTTGTGAATATGTCCGTCCGTCAGTCAGTTATTCGTCTAAATCAGACAAAACTAAGCCGATTCTTATGAAACTTGGTGGGATGATTGGTCATGACCCAAGGAACAATCGATTAGTTTTTGGGAGTGATTGGGTCAAAGGTCAAGGTCATGAAAAGGTGAAACACTTGTTATTCGTCTAAATCAGACAAAACTGAGCCGATTCTTATGAAACTTGGTGGGATGATTGGTCTTGACCCAAGGAACAATCGATTAGTTTTTGGGAGTGATTGGGTCAAAGGTCAAGGTCAAGGTCACGAAAAGGTGAAAACCGTAAATTTGCGATATCTCGGTTAATTGGCATCCGATTTGCGTGAAACTAGTGCCAAATTGTTCATAATTCAATCTTGTGATATGCGAAGGTATGCGCTCTACCGAGTGCCCATTCTAGTTATCATCTGTATTCCACCAAAAACGACATATTGCTCTTCAGGAAATCGTAGGACAAAGTATATTTACTTTGACACAATTCATACAGCATAAGTTTATCTTAAAAATAAATAAATAATTGTTCCCATTCCATTGAGTTCGAACTGTTTTTTTTTTGATAGGTCAGAAGTTTAGACCTGTCTCACTGTCAGATTTGAAAGGCTTCAGAGTCCATATTTTCCTTACGTCTGCAATTCTGCAAACTTTCTTTGGGGAATGACCCACATTTCAGAGAGTTTGAGCGTGAAATGGCAGCAGAAATGTATTGCAGATGCAATGTGCCTGTCTGCTTTGTGTTGTGCTGTTTATTTGGAAATGTACAAGTTGTTCGTGTTTGAATTCACGCTATGTTACCGGTCCTCTCACATGTGACAGCATCCAGCTGGAAGGCCTTCGTCTGCCTCACACTCCAGTAACCTGCCACTCATCGACATGCAAATAGTGCCTGTGTAATGTGGAGCTCATTCTCACTCACCTGTTGCTAATACGACAAATCTGTTGGTACAGCTCAGTCCATCTGGAAGTCTGGCTTTCAATTAATAGCCATCAATTTATTTTTTTATTTTCTGGGGAATTCAAATCTTTATGTTGAGTTGGTATATAGAAATTAGTCTTGATAATCTTTCAGGTTTGAGCATTGTTCTAAATCAGGGGTGCCCAAAAGGTCGATGGGGAAGGCAGTGCGGGTAGATCGCATGACATTAAAAAACATGCATTCAGTGTTTCCCCTACCATTATAACAGGGTGGCACTAGTTTTGTTTTGCATGTTATTGTCGTTTTGAAAATATGTATAGTGTAAAACTCTTTATTGCCAACTATTTGAACTTATTTTGTCTTAGTTGTTCAAGGTTGCACGTTATTGTTATCTTGAAAAGATATTCAGTGCAAAACAGCTTAATTGCAGCTACAATATGCTATTTTTTGCCAAATGTTAGTTCTCTTTTGCAAGGACAGAACTGTATTTGTATTTTATTTCTAATAAATTGGAAACTTGTATTAGTTTTCTGTCTGATGAAGCAAACGGTTTCAATTATAAACTTGAGTAAAATAATTATTATACAGCATTTAATTGTTGAGCGTATTTAAATGTGAACTTTTCCAACTTTTTTTAGGTTTGCAAGAGCACCAACTATAGATGTTTGTGTTTGTGTCAGTCGGTCATATATATATATATACACAAACATATTGTATTATTAATGTAGATAGATCCCTTTGACTTGGTCATTTTAAAGGTAGCTCGCAACCCAAGAAAGTGTGGGCACCCCTGTTCTAAATGAAATATCTTTTGGGCCAAACATTGCAAGCCACACAAATAGTGGGTGCTTGAGAAAAGGAAAGCTTTAGGATTCATCGCTATACAATTAGATTTAGTTTGACACAAAGTTTGTCATGTTTAGAATTGTGTCTATTTAACTTTTCTTTATTTTTTCTCCTCAACCCTTGACTAAATTATTCAGTAGGTTTCAAATTAACTCGCTTGAATTGTCTGAGCATATATAAAGGACATAGGTATGTGGCTTTTTAGCCTCAAGCATAAAATGTTAAGAGCTTGAAAAACACTATTTAGAGCTGCTTGGAAAAAATGTTTGAGGGCATGAAGACTGACTTCATTGCGACATCTAGACTTAGGTTTGTTTTCCACAATCAATCTAGTCATAAGTAGCTCTGTAAAGCCCTGCTTGTGTGTCCTAGCTGCCTCCACCATATGGGCTGTCGACTGTAGAGTAGGCAGACAGGAAGCCAGGCCTACTGGAGCATGCTGTTTAGTTTGTGCCTAGCTCCTATAAAGTGGCACTGCTGCGAGCTGCTCAAATAGTCCTGATAAAATAGGCCTATCATTTTATTTTCATCTCCTGTGTCTTACATGCTCCCAAGCAACTTTGAATACAACCGTTAAAACACTGAGGGCAAAGTGACATCATTACATTTTTAGATTACGTTTTTTCTAAGCCAACCCGATACAAGACAGACCACATACAAGACACTATAATAAGATTACACTGGTACATGGCAGTTATACAAGTTTTCCTTTAGGCTTGGTCAACACTTTGAATGCAACAGGGTCTCTGCTTTGTGGCCTCTCGCACTACTAACCCCTCCTCCCGGTATGAACAATTACAATGGTGTAACGGTGGATGAATTAATCACCATTGGAGCTTCCTCTGAGGTTAAACTGTTAAAGTTATTTCTTGAAGTTTCAAGCAGGTTGTTTAAGCAGACCAGTTCAGTTTGATGTCTCTCAGTTGGAAGCAAATGGAACTCGTCAGTTCGGTTAGAAACTCAAGCTCATGGCAGACGCATACAGACTTCAATAAGACAGAATGAGCAGTCCATTAAATAATACAAGTAGAAGCTTTTATTAGTATTTCTTTGAGTATTTATCACTCAGGTGCACCCCTCATAAGGAATGAGGGGAGCATATGATTAATATCAGACAATGAAGCCCCGTGGGCAATTTCAATGACAGATAGTCACAGAGGCTCTGGAGTCTGGACCCTTGTGTCATGTGTGCATACAGTAAATCAGAAACACGTTAAGTGTGGCATATTAAACAAAGGTTGATTGAAGTCTAACCAACGCCTTTCTTCAAAATCAGAAACTTTGAGAAATAAGCCCTCTGTATCCTAATTTGTTCTTACTATTAATTGAGTATTGCATGTAGGGGGCTGATTCATTTATGTTTTTATTTTATTACTATTACTGATATTCACACATGCACAACGGGAGCCTTTGGACCTTGCTCAAGGGCACCTACCTGACCAGGATGCAAATAGCCACCTCTCCAGCTGCCAGTCCACACTCGACTTGGTACGAGCTGAACCTGAACTAGCCACCCTCTGGTTCCCAACCCATGTCCTCATTGACATGTGTGATCCTCTGAGGTGTATCTTCACCGCATGTTTTCTGCTCTACATTAATATGGAACATAATGGAAAAATAACAAAGGGTCCAATGTCCACACCTTAACTGTTTCACAGTTCTACATATATTCTCTCCCAAGGCCCTATGTCCCTCAGGTCCTATATCAATCCCAACTCGTTACATACTTGGTTAGGACCCCTTGGCATTACTTAGGTTTAGTCAACGTAACTGGTTAGTTAGATCTAGGAAAAGTTTGTGGGTGGGTTGAAGTAGTTACATGTTTAACAAATGTATGAGTTGGTTCCTGATAGGAACCTGGAAAATATGTTCTCGTGCTTTTTCCGTTCAATGTGACATGGGCTTTTGTGGAAACTCATCAAAGGGAACATGTCAGTGAGCATAGCGCCTCAGGCGCCTGTGACAGCAGGGAGCCGAATATTGTTAATTTGCATATACTATACAACCAACATTGCAATAATACAAATCAACAAATTATACCAGCTATGTCTTGTCTCGTGTACTTACAGATTGGGGTGCATATGGTTATGGGGTGCATATGGTTATGGGGTGCATATGGTTATGGTTATAGCATAAAGACAACAATTAAGCACTGGAATTTTAAAGAACAGTGTTCGATAGTATGATGTTTTGAACACAGTTCTTATCTGACTCTGGCATGTAAAGGGAGCTGCTGAACTTGTTATTCTCCCAAAGAGCATTTGAAATAAGAGTGAACAGACTTCTAACCTCTCTCTGGAGCCCCTGGGGCCCGCTCAATCGACAGCCACTGTGCCTTGGAGCGCTAGATTGCTCGTGGTTCTGGCGATGCATTCACAAACCCACATTGGTGTGACCACCAATGTCACTTTTTCGGCTGGAACCAATTGCTATGCATTTCTGTGCTTGTGTTTTCATTAAAAGAATGAGGAGGTCACAAGACACCTCCTGAATATTGCTTGCATACTACAGTTGAATGACAATTTAAAGAGCTCAGAGCATTTGTATTGCTGTCTGAATTATTTCAGAGGAGGTTATCGCTATGCGAACGAACACATTTAGAAAGTGAAGGACACAATGGAAGACAATGTTAGAAATAAACCCTTAATCTAAATACCATGTTTTAATTGTGTTCCAATTAGTGTGCTGGGATCAATCAGGTTTTGGCACAAGGTTTGAAAGCACAACAATAAAGTGAAAAGAGAGACACTTTTGAGGGTCGCACACAAATACCACACGTTATAAAAAACAGGAATGATTGTCTGACCACCGCTGCATCTGCCACTTTGAGCTAATGGAGCTGATGGTATAACTAAAGATAACATGTCCTCTAGCCTCCTCCAACTCAGTCCCCTCATCAATGTTGTACACATCAGGTTGATAGGGAGGGATCCAGGTCAGAGCCTTGTTAGATCTCAATCTCAGCCAATTTACACAGGATGACGGCTTAGCATGATACAATCAACAACCTCCTGGCACTGTGGCATGGATTGTTAATTAATTAACTTAGCTCAGGCCTGACAAAGTAGAGCTTATGTGTCACCATTGTTTCATAAGCATTTAATAAATGACTCAGGAGATAGAGCAATATGCTTCTGACTCTAGATGCAAAAACAGGATGAGCTGTTGAAAATGTAAATGGCCATGACAAAGTATAGCCAAAATCTTTCCCAAATACCATCTTTAAATGGCTGCGTAAATTTGCATCTCATATCTGTCTGTTCAATTGTGAGTGGCACCCCGCCATAGATCCACATTAGAAGCATGACTGAGGAAAAGGATGTAAATCCTCGCCGTCGTTGCCACAGAGACCATCTTCCCCTCATTGTGATTCATAGAGCAGTTGCCAATAAGAGGAGCACATTTATTTCATTTCCATAAACTCAATTCCATTCATTTACACCGTCTCTGGTGTATCTAGCCATAACATGTACCTTTTCTCAGTTTAACAATCAAACTCTGTTTGGGGAGAACGACTGCTGTAGAGCTCCTCAACCAGGAAATCAGCTTACAGTGGTAATTAGTTTGCGCATTTCTTTGCTAACGGGTGAACTGCTTTCATCAAAATACCACAGGCTGAGGTGCCACACGTTGCCAGCAGTAACACACTAACATTCATGACTTTTGATTGCCAGCTCCTCTGAGAGAAACAATTCCTCATATACCTGTATCACCCTAACCATCGATGTCATCTATTAGAAGGGGATGAAATTCCACCTCCTGTGCAGATTTTCCCTCCAAAGAAAACAATTTTTCAGTCAGAGATGTCCAACATGCTGATTATACGTGTAACGGTTCTTCGGCTGCAAGCCAACGCCAATATTGTGAGTAAAAAGGAATAAAAGGCCTTTTGAACAATGTTTCCGCAGGTGTCTACAGTTTTTTTATAACTCTAAAAGTCTCATTAATTTTATGCAAATGACATTTTCACCCCTTGAAACATGCAAATGCAGTCCTTGCATTGTGTGCTCTGCAGAAAGTACAATGTTCTGTACTCCTGGCAGCATGAATAGTGGTAGCATTTTGGTAGCTGACAGGGTCTGTAGATATTTGTCCTGTTTTCTCAACGCCAGTGGGTATTGATTTTCTTATATCCCTAATGGAAAGAAGAAAATATAGCGGGCCCGTTAATAGCTTAGTGCATTATAGAGATGCATGAGTGTATGCCTACAGTATACATGCTGTAATCTTCTTCACCAATCCAAAAATTCTTATCTCAAACCCTTCAAAAAATCGACCATTAACTGCGTAAGACATTTCAGGTCCAGAAATATTTAAGGCAGTTAATGTATTACAAATTTGATGCCTTCTGTGTCGGTGTGTAGCAAAATACAGTCACACACTGTATGTTCAATAGTTATTACATGTTTCGATGGGTATAAATACACATTTGAACTAATATATGAATATTAATGAGTGCTGCTTTAACTTTAATAAGTCTTTATTTAGAATATTGTGTGTATATTATGTTTCTTGTGTATTTGTCATGCTTTGTTATGTGTGCATTATAATAAGCAATTGCTTAATATCTATTTGTAAGTAGTGATGCGTTTTTTTCATAACTGCAATATATTAGGATTAGAATGGTGCAATGATGTACGCAATGAGAACCAACGTCAAACTTTCTTACCAACCACCTCTAATGTCTTGAATTTCCCCTGGCTGTTAGTCCTTCCTTTCCTGCCTGAAGTGCAGTTTATCAATTTGTTCACCCTGTCTGTGTCATGCCACGATCCCATCCTTGCCTTCAGTGTTGGCCATACTGTATTTACAACTACACTGTTGATGCCTCCAGTGAGGCTCCGCTGTGGCCCCTGCTGAATAGCTTGTGAGACCATCTGCAGATTGCCATTCAGCTACTCTTCGTCCCTCTGGTCCAGATCTGCAGGGTCTAGTGAAGCACCAGCATCTCCAGGCGTTGGTTGTGGCTGGAGTGGATATTAACCAGCTCCCCCCAATGGAGCTTTTTTTTAAAGGATTAGGCCCGCTTACTGGCATCTGTGGAAACACAGTTCCATTGGCTCACACTTATCTGTCATGAACTGATGGTCGAGGAATGTGGAACAAAATGTGCCTTAAGAAAACAGTTCAAACAGTACACAGTCTGCTGTGGCTGCACTGACTCACAGCATTACCTCGATTCATCGGATTGCTTGTGAAATAGGACATTCTAGTTGCATTTAGGTGGCGATTCTACAGTATCTTCAAATTACATATTTACCCAATCAGATAACAGATAGAGATTTTAGATGTTTTAAAGTGGGTGAATGATTCCTAATTTATATGCTGAAATGAATATTGTCTGCTCTCTAATTTTTTCCATTTGAAAAAACGACACAGAAAAACAAGGAGCAGTCGTTTGTTTTTTACATGAACAGAAATGTATAGGGAGGCAGATCATAATTTAGGTTGAGTGAGACATGGCGAGATTCTGCAGCTATGATATTGTGTTATATTGGCTCTGTGTAGGAAGAAACATCGATGGCATTGCCACCTGCAATTTGGGTTTCATACAGCTGCTCATTGATCTTATGGGCCCAGGATCGAGCTCCAGTGTTTCACATTAATTATGGCCCCCACATTTCCCTAAAAAACAGACCATATTTGTACACTTCTTAATGGGTGGGGTCAGTGGCCCGGCAGCCTCACTGCAGTGTGCTGAGACTGTCAGTAGGTTTAATGGGTTTTCTTTTTTTTCCTTGATTTTAGAATAAAGTGATGTACAGATTCAGCATATTTTATTTATGTATTTATATGGTACTTAGATTTTCAGTCATCGCTAGATGAATGAAGTCTCTTTAATGGCCAGGCAATACAATTAAACTCCTGCGGTGTTTGTGAGCTCAGTGTAACAGTTTAGCTCCACAACTTCCTTTTTTTATTAGTTGTTTTCATCCCGTCTCTAACTATCATGTCATTCCAGATCCTGCTTCCCGTCTCGTTAGTCCAACTCCCTTCACCTGCCTCTGATCACCTCGTTAGTCCTTCATTACCTTCACCTGGTCTTCATGCCTGTCCCACCTGTTGCCCATTCCCTCGTTAGTACCTGTCTACTTAGGTCCTCTCACTTGCTCTTGTCCTCTGCCAGATTGTCTTGTGTTTTCGTGCCAAGTTATTGGTGTATATCCCTGCCCTCCCTGCCCTGACCTCTGATTCTCCCCTTTTTGGACTTGTTTGCTTCTTATACTGATATCCTGGTTTTGACCCGGCCTGTTTTCAACTAAAGACATTCATATTTGTTACTCCTGTCTGAGTTGTGCTTTTGGGTCCACTCTAATAGCACCCTGACACTCAGAGTATTCTCTGTATAGATACAAAGTAATACCATGGTGCCATATCTACCTTGTATCGACCTTGATTTGCAAGACATATTTTAAGGAATAATCCACTGTTTCCCATATTATGTCCTTGGTTTGATGTCCTGAATATAAACATGGATCAATATGAAGGATTCTCAAAATGACATTTGTCTTTTCACAAAGTCGTACTTGAATGCAAATATGTCAGTGATATTAATTCAAAGCTAGACTAGATGGCATGCTTTGTGTCAAAAAGAAAATATCTGACATTTCATATTCCATATTATATTTGTGGGCAGAAATACATTTATAATCTATCACTAATACCTGAGAGACTTCTATCAGATGATCGAAAGTCAAGACGGATTCACTGTTTTGCTCGCTTGATGACATCATCACAAAGTTATTCTTCAAACTGGACAGTGAGCTGCAGTTGTAATGTCTATCATTCTAGCAGCCCCTATTGTTGTTCACGCTGGCAAATTCGCAGCATGATAACATCAGAATATCTGGAGAAATTGTTGTGACCTATGTCTGTTGTCGCTATAATGAAAGACATCACTGAAAAACATGTTCAACAATATTAGTCTGATACTGTAAAATATTGAGCAAAATGGAAGAATTTAAGATGAGGAAACCTGAAGATCAATAGTGTTGAGATTCACTCTATCTGTCTGACCTTAGTTTTACATATCCTGGCAGATTAACTCAATTGAATACATCTCATGCAACAGAATCAGAGGCAGCATTATGCACTTTGTTGTGAACCCTGAGCCAACAGATGTTAATGTCATTCTCAGTGCTCGATCCTTGGAATAAATTACTGTGATTATCAAGGACAAGTAAAATACATCTTTCCATATGAAAATCTCTTCAGTATTGTTTTCATTGCTATGGGGATACCTTGAAGAATGACCTTGATCGTTGTGGCTTGGTTGAAGTGACAGATATATATATATATATATAAAAAAAAATTGGTGTCTGCATTTGCTTGAAAATCGTTGTTGTCGTGTTGTTTAATAGCTCTTATTTGAGAAAAAATCCATTTGCAAGGCAGATGTATTTTTGCATTCATTATACTATTGCAAAACATGTCAGCTCTAATGATGATGTCCAACCCATGGTTTTCTTGCCTTTTTTCCATGAGACACAGGCATGCTCTTGCAAGTAACTTTTCCATTTTTGTAATACATCTTTGATTGCATAATTGAAGCAAATGGAAGAATGATGTCAAGGCCAAGTTTTGATTTACTGTTCAATTGTATTACTTGAGTCAAGTTTGCCAAGTGCCTTCTTTTGATCATACTTTTTTTTTTACAGGCCTGCTGTAATAAATCTATAGAGCTTTGTAGATCAGGACATCCGTTCATAAAGTTCATTGTTCTATAGCTTTGCGTTTTTTGGAAAAAACATGTTGGTAATTTGAGATAAATACTAATATTAGCAATAACACCCTTACAATGGCATACTGTCATGCCAATAATAA
This sequence comes from Liparis tanakae, assembly GCA_036178185.1. Classification (NCBI taxonomy): domain Eukaryota; kingdom Metazoa; phylum Chordata; class Actinopteri; order Perciformes; family Liparidae; genus Liparis; species Liparis tanakae. The sequence continues at coordinate 15,729,105 of CM070107.1, forward strand.
CCCCCTAATGTTGACATGGTATCATCTCGTTATCACATGCTAATGTTTACGTACAACTCAGGAGGATGGCAATGCCTTTAGTCTATTGATCATGAACCAACATATTAGACAAATTACACATGTTGACCTGATGATTAGTCGACTACGGAAATAGTCATATGATCACCAAAGGTATTTGAATTGATGTTGATGGGTTTTGTCTGGATCAAATTTCATGACAACCTATCCGGTAATTGTTTTGAGTGGACTAAGTTTTCAGCCTTTTCAGCTCAATGCAGCCAGGCATTCAGAAATCCTTCTTTGCATAGGATGACATTTTTGATATGGCCCAATGGGAGACTGAATATTGAGTAAGGAAAGCCATTGCTTCCCCTGAGAACACTGTGTTAAGCCCCAAATGAAAAGCAATGACAGTATTACTGCCAAAATGTTATGGTGAATGTAGAGCTTTGTGTGAAACTGTGGGCTGGATCAATACTGCCTCTCCTAGGATTTCTTCCATTCAAGATAACCTTATCCCGGCAGAGAGGACGCCCCCACCCAAAGCACTTGATATGAATGACAAGAAGCTAAAGCCTTTTTACCCGAAGAGCCTTGAATCTTTTCGTCATTATCGTTACCAGATAAGAGAGGAATTTATGTGGAAAAACACTTACCGGTAAGCTTTTTGTCAACATGTGCTTCTCCTAATTTCTCTTCTCTTACTTTTTTATTTACCAAGGTCAATACATGCGCGAGTATTCAACGCTAGAATCATATCATAATAATGACCTTTTTTATTTGGTTTTGGCTGTAACCTGACAACGTCATGTCTTAATTGATGCCACAATCCGATGCTTCTTTTTTTATTATGATCTTGACTGATAGACAGGATTAACAACGCATATCATTATGTTTTTGCTGCTAGAGCTCCCACATTATGTTATTTTTTTGTGTTAGTATTTTGTCATTTGCCTTTTGTGAATTATCAGTATATATGATTCTGATTTCCCGATGCACTGCACTCCGACTGCCAAGTCCAAAGGAGCGCTGCAGACAGACTTTAACCTGCCAGCAATGAGCTTCACAGGGGATAATGTATGAGAGGGTCAGACTACACCCACTCCCTCCACCCCAGTTGCACCCCCACCCCAATTCCACCCCCAACTGCGCTAGCCCCCCAGCTAACCATCTAGTAGTGAGATCCGTCACTGGCTTCCCACTAGCGAGCACAGTCAAGTGTGTTTTATTTTTTCTTTGTCATTCATCTTTCATTTAATGAATGGACTTATATTAACATTAAAGCGGTTTAAAAAAATGGTGTGGTAAAAGTTTAATACAGTGTTCATTTCAAAACAACATGTAGCCCATTTACTTATTTCTACAATAGTTTACAATAGTATTTAGTGTCATTATGCCATCACTGAGGGAGGTGTGTAGACCAGATTAGCTTGAAATTCTTTGTAATGACTTCTGCAATGTAACTGTGAGAATCCCTGGGAGAGATGTGTAATCTTTTTGTGATGTCAACAGATGCCCTGTCGGTGAACCCACTCGCATGAGGCCTATCTTCTCATCAAGTGCAATCTCCATCAAATAGGGAGGTTGATGGTTTTCATCCAGGGGCCTGATCATCAATAACGATTGCCGTTCACGGCTCTTATCAGGACTCCCCCCACCTCCTATTGCCATGGGAAGATTTCTGCACACTTCATCAGCTGATGAACATTTAACGGCTGTGGTAACAAAGTCTTCATTATGGTTTATTGTCGAGCTCTGATGGTGAGGACTGACATTTCAATCTCCTAGTGTGACTTTCACAATGTGGAGGTCAATACCTGCTACAGTCCTGTGCCTCTTGTGAAGGGAGATCTTTGGCACAGACATGTCTGGTTCGCTCCCTTTCACAGACAACTTGACGATAGATCCAACAAAGACGGTGCAAACCAATGCACACACTATATATCCAAATAACAGGCAACCAGGCCATGATGGTTTTAGATGTGCCTGTGGTGTAAGGTCTGCATAACCACTGTGGGGGTTTGTATGGTGAACTCTGCTCGAAGTGGAACGACAAGCTTCTGCAATCAGCCAAATATAACCCAAAGCATGTTGCTAGCCAGGCACTCCACCCATATTTGATTTGTGATCATGGTCCAAAATTATGTGCATTAATATGATCATGTGCAGCCACATACTTTTAGCCATATTGTGTCAGTTTAAAAATATCCACAGCAAATGTATAAAAGGTTTATTTAGATGTAAGATAACTACAATAAACAATATATGGGTGATTATTGCAATTGGTGCAAATATGTGTAAAAGCAGTAGTGCAGTTTCCCTGCAAAGTCAGTTGACTAATGTTTCCTGTCAATGTTTTGGTGAGGTATGGTTGACTAATTGGCTAATGAGATATATGATTAGCTTCCACTAAAGGAAGTTGTATTGCTTATTTAATTTACTCAAAGGGCAAATCATATTTTTATATGCAGATCGTACGACTAAAGTGTGATCAGAAATAAATGCTGGTCATGTACTCCTGAGCGAGGATTATAGACAATAAAGAATAAATCCAACCAGTCCTAATTAGTAAGGAGATAACGGCAGATTTATTCATGGCACATAGTGTATAATCCCAAAAACTTTTTAACATATGCTTGATTATTGAATGTGATTAATGTAAAATATGTTGAAACATCATTTATAACAATGTTTGTGATAAGAACATTATCCTGAGCTATACTATATTTGAAAACAATATCATTAACGCTAAATAAGAAGTGTTATCATTCAGACTGATTACATGCATACATGTCAGTTACTGCATTATTCATTGCAGTTGTAATTATTCATAGTCCAGCTAGTAGTGACACATTACTTCTCATAATAAGACATAGCCAGATACGGATGTGCAGCGCAGTTTCCATAAGAAAACAAAAGCTTACCTTGTTCATAGCTTATAAATGCCCTGTGGAGTTTTTGACCGCTGGTGCTGAGGAGCAGTTGTTGATGGGTTTAATGATCTCGTACAGGTGACACTGTATACACTCTGCCAGTGGTTTCATACTGGTCCACTTGTCTGCCGGTGGTGGTAACATGGCAAGATATGAAACACTGTAACAAAAAGAATCAAAGAAGAAGACTGAAAGCTAGTAAACCAAATATTTGCATTTGCCAAATGTTTTAGAGCTGATACCCGTAATGTATGTTTGATAAGTAACACCTGAAAAAAATACATTATAATACTAGAATATAAATAGAATATATAATAGTCTGTACATATTTGGGAAATGTTTTCCAAAAAGCCCCAATCCCTCAGGCTTTAACCCTATATGATGACAATAAATTCTCCTTTGGCTTTTCTTGTTCGTAAATTACTTCCTGACTTTTTTTCTTAATATTATTAATGATCAATATCATACTTGTTTGTGACTTCTGGCGATTATTAAATAGCTGGTCGGTTTCCAAACGTGTAAACTGATATGCACTGACATGTATCAGCATCTTTGTTGGTCATGACTCATGACTGTCTCGTGACCCTAATCAGCAAGATGCTAAGTCATTCTTAATCGAAACTAATTAAGCATTACTCCTTGGACTGTTAATTCAATTCAGTTTATTTGTAAAGCCCATTTTCACAAATTACAAATGTGTCTCGGAGTGCTTTACAATCTGTACACTTAAGTAGTACAAGTTTAATAGAAATGTAAAAAAAATCGAATTATTGCAGAATACTGTATGTCAAAGAGGTTAAATTAACTGGTTGCACTGGATAACTTGCAGTTATGTGCAAAACGGTGTTTAAGGAATCTGTGTCTTGGCAAAGAAGCTCCAATTTAAATCATAGCATTTCCCCTCAAAGACACTAAAAAAGCAATAGACAAACTAGGAGGGACAAGCAGAGTGTCAGATATTGAGTTGGGGCTGCTGATAGGTTCAAGTCTTTAATGCAGTGCCTGAGCCAATGAGATAAAGGCCTTTGTGTCTGTGAGAGCCAATCAGTAATACTCTGAAGAAGACATGAGCCAATTAATCTCTTTGACATGAGCTTTGGTGGAATGCCCATGTTAACTCGCGGTGGCATGTTGAGTCTGGATCGAAACCCTGCTGTTTTCCTTTTATCTCCGAGCAGACAAAGCCATGACGTTCCCTGCAGCGTAGAGAACTAGCTAGAGGTTTTGTTTCTATTTGAAACTGTACCTGCTCTTTCATGCGGGGAAAAGACGAGCTCGATCCTGGAATCACATCAACTATCTTTTGAAGAATTTGCTGTCAGAATAATTTATGCAGACACTTACAGCATCTTTCTAGTCATTTTTAGTTTTCCTCTGTAGTGACATGCTAGACTAACTGGCAGACCAACATGTTAACTCTCAAACCTCCTGCAGATCAAATCTAAGGAGACAGTTGGGTGTTCCACATCCTTTTCCAGGTCTGACAGTCTGACAGCAACCAGCCTAGGTCTAACATTGTTAGTACGCCTGAGGGGAACGCACATGTTTAGCATATACCGCAAATTACAGATACAGAATCATTGGTTATCTATTGTTGAATAATATAGGTAAAACTACTCTGCGTCAATGAAAATGAGTACATCACATTGCTAATCCACTACTAAGCATCATCCTCACTCTGCCGAATACCAACGTTGTTTGTTGTGGGTTTTTTTAATTGTGTGATTTGATTAAAATGCAATTTAATTCCCTGAATGGAGCCAATCGCCCACTTGAACTTGAAACCACCCATTGAGTGCACTCTTCTCTGGCACAGCTGTGTTCCAGCCTATATTGCAACCGAGATTAACGCTGTGAAAATACGGTCATGCACACAATGTTATTCAAGGTGTTTTCTGACACAATTGCAGGGAGGTAGAGGAATAATATATCATTAAGGCTTGCGGTTCGATACGAGACAACAGTGGTCTATTTGGAAGAGGAGTGACTTTCACGTTGAATACTAATACATCAAGCAGCTTCCTTCAAATTACTCTGTTCCTGAAAGCAACACGGCAGACGCTGCTGATGTTTTTGTTGAATTTCAAATATTGCTGCAATCTATCAAGACCAAGTACTTTACTCTTTAAAACACTAACTGTGCCATTATCCCAGGGGGTCTCAATTAGTATCGAGAAAATTATGCTACGTAATTTTAAAGTTCAATAAGTAATCAGGAGTGCCCAAGAGCTTTCAATGTCATGCCTCCAGGGCGAAAGTTAAATGGGTCAAATATTAATGGTTAAATCATTTATTCATCACTATGCATAAGGGGTTAACACCTCCGATGAGAATACTTGATTATTCTGTTTAACAGTCATAAACCTGCTTCATGGTTTCTCAACAAAAGCAAATCTTTTGGGACTGGCATTCAGAATGTGGAGGACAAAGGGCTCTTTAAAAAGACGGCAAACAATGCAATGAATATGCACTCAAATAGGCTGCTGGTTTCTTCGGCAGAACCCATGTGTTCTTTGTTAATTTAAAGACTAAACAACGGCCGGTGGTAACTAATAGTAGTCTAGAGGAGTTCATAAGCGGATGAGGCAATGTTTTGACAGGACGTGAGCCCCCTGATAACCAAGCATAACATATCTGTCTGCTCTATTTGTCCGTCTTTGCCAAGTGCATAATTCTACATGTCTCATAGCCAGACAAGCCTCACTTTCAGTTTGATGTATGAAACAGAATGTGACAGAGGGGGTAATGGAGCAGGCGTGTTGTCTTCATGTATTCAAGGCGCATAGCCGGACACTTTGACGCCATTTGCTACCCATCATCCCCTCTCCGACTACATGCCATGCTGGACAAGACCTGAATAAAAGAGGGGTCAAGAGGATTGAAGATAATCTTGTGTCTTATCATGTTGACTATGATATGATGTGACACTTGTCAAGGAAGTTGTGGGGGGCGATGGTGGTGGTGGTGATGGTGGGGGCGGTGTAGAAGAAAGATAGAGAAAGATACGTAAATGGTGTTTAAACGGGTGTAGAAGTGCGTAGCTCACTGTGGGAGTTCCTTCCACAGGGGACAGATCTGCTCCTGAACGATGCACGTAGGTGGAGAGGTGTGTGTGTGTGTCGGATTGGTTTGGGGGTAGGACATCACATAGCGATGCTTCACAGTATCTCAATTTTCTAAGCTTTACCTCCTCGGAGCAGATACGTTGCATGCTTGCTTTTCACATTAAACTGGTTTCTGTCTCACTCAGCATCCATTTAATTCATAGTTTGTTTTCCAAAGCTCTACATTGTACTAATGGTAGACTATTGTCGGCATGTATACATTATTGAAAGGGATGATATTAATCTAAATTAATATTGGCACATTCCAAATTAGTACAGAGAGCATTATTTAAATCAGCACACTGAGTTATGTATTTCTTCTAGCCATAAATGTGTTATCAAAGATCCTTATGGCGATAAGGTCCTTTGATACCACATAAAAGGCAACCACTGAGTATAGGACAGTGTGTGCATTTCCAACATGCCAAACTTCTATTGGTGGAATAACACTTAACCACAAACATGCTTAGAGAGGATCAGTATATTACAAAATGTGTTCACCTCCCAGATATTGTACATGTGATATGTTCAATAACGTTCAAGCCCCCTCTGTCATCTGTGCCCCCAGAAGGCTAATCATTGGGTAAACAAACAATTCGAAATGTGTTGTAATAGGAGCTCAGCTCTCTGCTGAGGTGAGATTATGAAGACAGTGAATCAATGGGCTGCAATAACAAGGCTCTGATTTAAATCCTCTGTATGGGCTGAAATCCCTGCTGTCTAAATGTAGGAAACCGCTTTTGTTTCTTGACAATGAGTGATGCAAAAGGATTAGAAGCTACCGGGATGCTCTTTATGCTCACCGAGCTGTCCAGTTAAAGTATTCAAACTGCTGTGATGGAGATGTGTAAGGTCAACTTTATGGCGAGGTTGAAGCCCAGACATGGAAATTGATTGGCGTGTTTTCATGAAATTACCACAATATACTGCGTGTGTGGCAGGTTGTCGATCCAATCCAATAATGACTCGGCCAGGTGTTGAGATTTTGTGTTCTTTAACAGCGTTAGTCAGTTGATACCCTCAAATCTCCCCCAGATTGTATCAGCCCCATTTTAAATGAATGTTGTATATGCAAAGTTAGGGAAGGGAATGAAATGCTCCTTGCCTTCCTCTAATGTATTATAATTATGTGTATTCATATATACAGTAAATTTAGCGAAATATCCATGGTAGTAGAACACAAAACAATTACATTAAATGTTACTGTACTTACTAAAGTTATAAAATGTAAATATATATATGTACACTATATCATTTAGAAGTATAGTATGTAGTCACATTGTCCTAAATGCTTGTTTAGAAATCCATGAGAAAATTATCCTACTTTTCACTTTACTAAACATCGTTAACATGAGTTTATGGTCTCAGTTACTCTTTTCAAGTGTTCAATACAGTTTGATTTTCATATTGTCAATTATAGTCCCATTTAGAGTAAAACAGAAGACATGGAGGGTGTGCTTTAGAGCGTGGTTACCTTGGCAGGTCGTGACCATTGCATTACCTGGGAGTTGTCTGTGTTGTCATTATTACTTCAACCCATTCTCAGTGTTTTCAGTTTCTGAAAGTTGACTATAGCATTTTGGTCGGCTAAAAAGGCCTTATTCAGTGTTTGGTTGCACTAAGCTCCACCCTCTTGTGTCATTTCTGGATAAAAATGTTTAAAAAAAAGACGGCGGCGACAACCATAAACCAACTTGGCAACAAACAAAATACTGAACTCAAGGCTTCACAACTTGTATGAGAAGACTCAGTCGTAACAAAAGTAAACAAAACCACCGAGGGGTATAAGTTGTGCAGATCGTTCCTCTCTCCGTCCTCTTCCCGTTCCTCTGCTCTAATGGCCACAAGCTGCTGCTGCTACATGTCTGACTCTTTAGTTCCACCATGTCAGCCTGTAAACTCAACTTTGTCAAACTTGTATCCTCCATGGTACAAGGGTCAAGGAGGAAACTTGCATTCAGCATTACATTTGAGTATAGCCTCCAGCTTGTTTTGTTTTTAATTTCCTCGGCTAACTGAATGTCCTTGTCTGACAAATGTTCTCTGGATAAAACTTTCTCCCAACAAAATATCAGAGAACACATTTTGCTCTGTGAACGCCTGTAGAAAAGCAATATCCAGCTATTTAATGGAATGGTTTCTTCCTCTGTCCATCCTACATAAAGTGTATGAATGTTTGCGCTTGCTCAAGGATGCTGTCTGCTATTTCAATCAGGAGGGACTTGTTTTTATTGAGTATAACAATCATTTATTACAATTGCATATATTTGAATAGTGGAAAGTCTGATATCTGCAGAATCCCCACCTGGAGTCCAGACACTGGTGGTGGTGTAGAAGAAGTGAGTCGTTGTAACCCGATGATGAAAGATGAGCAGGACTGACTGCAAGCTGGAGGAGCCTGGGCTGAAGGATGGTCGCATCGGTTTGAGGTGGAATGACAACTGACTGCATCAGAGAGGAGAACATATTTTGAAAGGTCGCCAACAACGCTGTGATTGGCTTACAGAACTGCTCCGCCTCCGATTGGTTCGTTCATCGCCCATGCCCCCAATGAGCTGATGTAGTATTTGATGCAAGACTAAAAGACTGCTTATATGGATGAACCAGAGTGTAAAGAGTGTCTTCCTTACTGAATTTCACTTGAGCTTCATTTAGGTCTAGTTAGGTTTCACCAAGCACAGCATTTGTGTCCATTGAGAAGACAAACAATTGATTTATAATTGAATTATTTAGTATATAATATATCACACAAATAATCTATGGATCAAAGGTCAAACTGGAAGTCCCAATTCCAACTGATTAATGGTCAGGTCTCTCACTAGCTACTTGCAAGACTCTAGTAATTATCCAGTTGAACCTTTGGTGACCCAAATGTGGACGCTGAAGACATTTTTCGAGATTATTTCTATTCAATTCAGTTTATTTTGTATAGCTCATTATCACAAATTGCAAATTTGTCTCAGAGGGCTTTTTGAAAAAAAAAAAGTTATTTAAAAATATATGAATGGAAAAGTTAAGAGAAAATACATTGGATTAGCTGTAAGGCCATTTGTTATCTTCATGACAATATTAGCATCACTGGAATGCCATGCTATCTCTTTTGGTTGTAATCGTTTCCAGCGTATAATAGCTGTAACACAGAAATATACAATGTTCTGTTCATTGATTTTAAATGAATAATTCACTGCAATGAGTCCAACTGCCCCATACAAACCACAGATCTATCAGTGGCCAGTAGTTAATCTGTAGGAGTTGGTACATGTAGCACTAAACGCCATGAAGCACTTTTTTAAAGAGAGTACTACAGATATGTGGGAAGAGGCTGTGGAAAAACAACAACATTTATTTATAATTAGGTATTTGTTGAGTAACGCACCACAGTTGAACTTGCAATAGACACGATAAAGAAAGAACCACACCTACACAAGAAAAGATAATAAGATACTACAAATGACATTTAAGCATCCCTAGCAGAGATATAGCGAACAACAACTCATGGGGATTGGTGGGTGGGCAATAATGTTGTCCCAGAGGCCCCACTGAGCCCGGCACCCCGACTCCCCCCAGGAGAGAAGATAGGTTCAATACACAAACAGAATAGTTATTCACCCAAGAGACTCTTGAGCCGTGCAGGTGAGACCACACATGTATCACTTCAATTTATCATTCTCATAGGACATGCTTTGCAAACAGACCGTAGCTGTGCTAGATCAACCGATATGAAACATGGCCAGACGCTGCCGTCCTGGCAGCTCACTGTCCTGAGGTGGCAAGGGCCCAAACCAAGGATTCATTGCAGTTTGCTTCAAGTATAAATACATATTGTATCGTATCCTGATCCAGTTGTCCATCCAGGTTTACAGTTGAGCTGAAGACGATGCTGCCAGTCACCAGTGAGGGGAGGTTGATTGATAAAGGCAACTGATCCAGTCTGTGGCAATCCTGATTCAGCTTAATTAGCATCTCATTTTAAAATGTGGAATAATTTATTGGACAAGTAAAACCAGGAAATATGGTGGGAACATTTTCTTTTCTTCCAGCGCTCGTCATCATAAAACAATAGAGAAAACTCAGAGCCCTGGTAAGTGGAACCTGCAAGACTGTACTTTGTAATGATGAACAAGCATGTAGTTTCAAACAAGCACACACACACACTCACTCACTCACTCACTCACTCACTCACTCACTCACTCACACACAATGGCAATCATCATTCACCATGGAACAATCAATGAAATGAGAGATTATATGGAAGAAGCAAAAGCCTGGATATAGATTAAATCACTGTAACTGTTGTTAACTAAAGAAAGCAATTTAAAGGATTCTTAAGAGTTCAACTTGTGTTCAACAACAGGAAAAGCACAGAAAAGCACAGAAACCGATGTATTGCAATGCCAACTTAATGTCAACTGGCATAAAGCTGCCTACATTTCACTTATCCATGTCAAATATGTGTCAAAATCACACATTTCATGCACTAAATGAAACTCATGCAAATTCCACTTGGCATCAAGCAATGCAATACCTTCCAGTAAGAGACACACATTGGTTGCTTGGTTCTGTTGTTGGGGCCTTCAGAACCCGCTGCGTATTCCAATGTGCTACGTAGCGAAGGTGCAAAATGCAAACGTAGCACAATTCTGCGATAAGGCTGGACAGTCAGAGAAAAGGCCTATTTAATCCATGCGGGACGAAGATCTGGTGGCCTTTCAACTTAACACCAACTTGACTGAGCAATTGTCAGCAAAAAAAAAGTAAACTCCCAAAATAGCCTGTGTTCCATATGCTTCAGGTTACACCACTGTACATAATCACCACAGGGGCCTCCTGTACCAGCTATAAAATAAACACTCGTACAGATGGATGTGGTGTTATATAACTATGTAGTTGGTATTTCTTACCTTCTGGTGCTGTTTTTTCTGCATATAGTAGCTTTTGGGTGGTAAAAATGTACACTCCTGCTGAGCTCAAGCTGCATACTGTCGGTTGGAAGTCTTAGTATGGCTGTGCCAATGATCCTTAAGAACACAGTTCAGCTGAGAAGAGTATTTTAACCAAACAGTATATCTTACAAAATGTCCAGGCTTTCCAATATGGGGAAATGTGAAGCCGTTAAAGCAAATGGAGGGTGATCAGTGTATGTTTTATCTACCTTACACTGCATAGTGCCACCATTTCTCCTATTTTCACTTCATTGCTCCCAACTGACAAACCCTCTGCTCTCCCGGCCTTCTATTGTCGTGCCAATTAGAGGCAGAGGAGCTTTGGAGAGTTATCCTATGTGTCTCTACATTTCAGTCCGGATACCAGCTTGCCAGTCGTTAGGTGAGTCATGTAATGTGCAGTCTGCCCAGAGAATATGTGCACTGATGGAAAGGTAATGATCAATAATTTGCAAAGCAGCATTCGATGAGATTAGTTAGAATAGTGTACATGTAATTGTACATCAACACAAGATAGTTCTGATAATGGAAAATCACCAATACTGAAATGCTCGCGAGCCATATACGGCTCTTCCGGTGACGGCATATGGCTCCCAGACAATTTTGAGTTTAGAAAAAGAAAATCTCCGCCACCCTGTAATTTTCTCTATGGCGGCAGATTACAGCAGAAGTAATTTAAGGTTCCTTTTCTTAAAGACGTCTCTGTTCTTTTATTGAACTAAACGTCTGTTATTGATCGTATCTACACAACAGCATGTCTTTCTGTCTCTACGTGTCGCGTTAACACTTCTCGGCTTGCCGTCTCGCGCGCTGCAGAGCTCCGATGCCGGTATTAAAATTATACGTTAAAAATACTATATGGCTCTCAATGAAATATATTTGGCTTTTATGGCTCTCCCAGTCAAAAAGGTTCCTGACCCCTGTGCTATATCATTACCTCTTGAGACGAAGCCACTAGACAAGAGAGCCTTATAAGAGGTAGCAACAGATGTGACATTTTAGTGACCAACTCTTACATGTATTGATACCATATTGTCGCTTCCTCAAGTAGTTCTTGCTTTGCTTTTGGTTAACAAAACCACATTTTGTTCATCCTTTCGTTGCCTGTGTGTTATTCTCCCGAGGCTAACGCTTCATTCATTGTTACTCTACGGTCTAGACTCTACGCCATCCCTAGGCATTAGTCGGGGAACGTAACAATTGGGGTCTCCTCCGAGATTTCTTATTTAGATTTTTTTTAATTGACAATTGAATATATATATAACATTTTTATATATTTATATATAATATATTTTTTTCTGTGTGTGTAGGTGGATGCCTGTGGGGGGTGTGATGGGGGTTTATTCTGGGCAAACGGTGGTTTAGGTCGTTGGGGTTTTATGTGTATCGTTACTGTGCTCTCTCTCTCTCTGTCTCTGTCTCTCTCTCTCTCTCTCTCTCTACCTGCTCCACCTCCAGAACCCATGCGGGTGACACCCGACCCTGCCTGCAGATGATCGTACAGCTCAGGGCAATCGGCTGATTAAAGCTGCAGGTGGATAAGAGGTTGGGGAAGCCAGCCCAACGACCCTGTGGGCCCTGGAGCCGAGTTCTAGCTGTGTATTGGTGCTGCTGCTGTTATGTGTCCTCGATAGTGTGCTATTTGTTTTACAGTGCATTTTTTCATATATAATGCTACCGCTATATCAATTGATAATGTGAGTATTGTCGCTTCCTCACTTTGAGGAAGTAGTTGTTGTTTTTGTTCCCCTATAGTTAATAAAACCACCTTCTGTTAATCCCTCCGTTGCCTGAGTTATTCTCCGTGGGGTAACGCCACATTCATTGTTACTCCTCGCCTCCCCTAGGCTGCAGTCGGGGAGCGTAACGCAAACACATGATTTGGTCAACATTAAAACTGTGCTTTATCAATATTTTGTAATTATGAATGAGCCCTGCGACTATAGGTATTGAGAAAGGTATCACTCCTATTGATGAACAATGAAGAATTATTGCCTGACCCTGTAGTTCTTTAAGCAATTTATTTCAAGTATCCCACATTCACATCACCAGATAGCAGACACAGTTAGTGCCGAGCTTCTGAACATGCACTCTACTCTTCTGAGAAGGCTGGGGGGGTGTTGCTTGTGTTGCACCTGATCCCCACTTTTTGCATGTTCCGTTGCTTCTTGATGAACCGGGTATGTAGGGTGTCTACTACTTGTCTTTTTGACCCCTGCAGGGTCTGGCCATGACTCTACCCAGTAGTGCCGTAGTTGGCTGTGGCCCCCTGCTTCTCTGCTGTGGCAGCCTAGGTTATAAAGAAGTAAGTGGGCTGCGGTAACCATAGCCTCTAGCCGGTTGGGATCAGTGTGATTGAGTGCATACATTGAGCTTCACCCACTTTACTGGTGTATAGGTGCATACAGTGAACATAAAAACACAATAGGTACTACACCATCACAATAAGAGTTAGAGTCCAGCTTTGGGCTTGGTCTCTGCTTATAGAACTAGGGTTACAATACTTTACTTTTGTTCACATAATTTTTTTTAACATTGCATTGATAATGCACCTCATCGTGCTTGTTTTAGATGTTAGTGTTGGAAGGTCTAGTATAGGTTACAAAGTAATTTGCTGCCTTTTTGATGGGGTTGAGTGCACTTGTTGGTCTTAAGATGAAGACTAAAGTGAAAAAATTGCGCACCACCTCCACCACCTCTGTCTTGTTACAGGAGGGATAAAGCATATGAGTGTAATATGTATAGCTTATTAGCCAGCATTGTTTAAATAAGCATCCTACCACAAACAACACTTCTCTTTGAACCTGTTATATTGGAGGGACAATTTGTTAAAAAAAGGCTCCCAGAAAGTGAAATAATTATCTTCTCCACAGATATTCTTCCACTGTTGATAAAGACGCAACTTGCCCACCAATTCATTACTTTTGTATGTTTGACAACTCGGCATGGAGTTATCAGGCAAAGTTCAACCCTTATTTGCAAAGAAGAAAAAATCTCAAGCTTTGACTCCTTCCTTTTTTCACATGGTGAGTCAATCCCACACTGTCTACTTCTCCCTAACACCTTAAGACAGGATTTATTCATGTTCCAGTGAAAATTAAAATCAGCTGAAATTTCCCTGCACTGCACCTTTGCCAGTGAGTCTTCACCCATAGGAGCTGTAAAGCTTTAAAGCTGCATAGTCAAAGTATCACCACATAACTAAAGGTCTTGGTCCTTTTTTGATTAACACCTTTGAAGTCTGAGCAAGAGGTTTTTAGATGTCTCTTTCTTCCCTGATCAACCTTCATTTTGAAATTACATTCCTCCAAACTCAAACAATCAACACTGTGGCTTTCCACCATGAACATAACTCTCCTGAACTATGTACTCATAATTGGTTAGTTGTTGTATATGTCTGCAATATTTTTTAACGTCATCATCTCTTTACAGTAATGACTAGTAGTGACTTTATTTAGAACAGCTTTATTATTAGCTTTCGATCATTAATTTGTTTATGCCGTTGCTATTAACCATAACCATAACTGCTGTAACAAAACCAGATTATTTAACAAAGGGAAAGAACAATAACAAACTATGAAATGAGTAAGATGCTTATTAACTGCTTTGTTCACATTATAATTTACAGTATGTATTTATATATTATTTGTACTTGGCCTTAGATCTCACGCCCACACCATGCTGACACCCTTTACAGACATAACGGCAGGGAGATACAGATGTAAGAGGTCTGTTTAAAATAAATCCCAGCTGACAAGGATAATTTCAGTCTACTAATGTGTTTTTTTTAATGGACAAGGCTCTTTATGTTCTCTTCCCATCCCTTCCTTCCTTGTATTGTCACCTTCCAGCAGATTGCATTAATAATACATGTGTGTGAATCTATTACAACACAGCCTTGTATTCTCCTCATAACATTGATGATGTAACTTGTATCCCCTTTACTGAGCTTCAGTTGAATCAACTTGATGAGCTAGTTGTGTCTCGTATGCTGGTGATGGTCAGTGCCTTTTTGTTTAACTCTGGTGTTGAGAGGGTGTTTCTTTCAGAAGAGGAAACAGAAGCTGTGTAGTTAAAAAGCCTGCTCTGATTCAAGGCCCACTGCCTCTCCTTTGTTCCTCATGAATATAACAAGTCTGCCTGTCCTTTAGAACTCCCAAGTCATGCTCCCTGGGAATAGGAGGGAGGAGAGGGCTTTTAGCTGCTGATAATCAGACCAGCATGCTCTCCTTAAAGTGCTCTTCTGGGACATTACTCATTTTTAAGCACGGCCTTTATGTGAAGGTAATCTAGCAAATAATACAAATTTTAATCACCAGCACGATCGCCAACATAGGTGCATAGGTGAATTAGAAGAAAGGCATGAAAAAACACTTGGGACTGGGTGGAAGGAGTGGGAGGTGGTAACAAAGTCTAAATCATGGAGACATTTGTATGCAGAGGCAGATGCTCTGCATTTTAATTAAATAAGTAGGTGTTAAGGTTAAAAATTCAGAACAAAATAATTACCCTAGATTTTGAATTTTACAACTAGTTAATAAACTAAACTTACCTGCACACTTGCAATACATTAAGGCCGAAGTGTCTACGCAATACTATTCATCTGACCAAATGCAGGAAAGAAACAAGAGTTATTACAGTACCATACCCAAACCTGGGTTTATTATGTTTTTTTATTATGATGTGTTTATTATCATTTGATTGTGTATTCTTCATACTTGGTGTTTGTCTTTTTAAAGTGTCCTTCAGGAAGTGTGTGTGGGTGTGATGCTCCGGGCCTGCCTTTGACATTCAACCCTGTGACACTGTCCTGCTTATCCATCTGCCCAACCGCAAACCAAGGCAATTATTAAGGGGTCTTTTAAATGCGAGGTGATTGTCCATGTCACTGAACTCAATCACTCCTAATTCTATTAGGAACAATCTCTCTTCCTGTGTCTGTCTCTCCTTCTCCCTCAGACTCCCTCATACTTACATGCATACACTTTGAATAGGTTCATAAACCCTGAGTAATGCCTGGGAGGACTGGATTGTTGTCAGGCACGATATTTGCATTTGTCTATTACCATGCAGCACAGCAACAACCTAAGAAAGATGGTGTTAAACCCCCAGGACTGTCCTCTCAGCTGGATACAAGGTTGGGAGATAACCACAAGTGACTGTTCTGAATCATGCAGTGACTCCACCTGCAATCTAAAATTAAAATAAAATGTATCAAGGCCCGCTAACTTAAAAAAAGAAAGATCAATTAAAAGGTACACTTCAAAGGCAACATAGCTGCATGATTTAGCAAATATCATGCTGTGTTTTTGTAGTGACGGATGCATGGAAGTCAAATGAAGAAGGTAATCTGTGATACATTCTGACCTTTTCATTTTAATTAGGGTTTATTCCTTAAATAAATGGTATAATCTGCATGGCAATGTTCTTGAGCATTCACAGGCCGAATCTCAACGTTAACCCTGAAGCCTGAACCATACAGGCCTTTATAGGAGTCACCTGGCAGGTGTTTGAGTGTGGGTGGGTGCAGGAGCTCAACCTGGTATGAATAGAAATGGGATGACACTTTGCAATACATCATGCTACTACATGAACCACGGCAAAACATGTTACATTTTTTTTGTAAAATTGCCAATCTTGGTTGATTTTTTTGCCTTTTAAAGCGATTAGAAGTTAATCTAGTGATGAAATAGAACACATTGATTGTAAAAAAAAAAATATATATATATATATATATATATATATATATATATATATATATATATATATATATATATATATATATATACAAATACATGCTGGTTTTGGACACTGTTGTTGCAACCATAGACTGTGCCATTTCAGCGTTTTGCATTGTGGGATACAGTGGTTAAAGTAGACCAGTCAAATTTATATTGGAAATCTTTTTCTATATCAGTATGATTTGCATACTGGAGACGTTACGTTTGTTTGCATACTGCATACTACATGTTTCCTTCTGGCCAGATCAGTTCTGCTAGTACATGTGATTTGGAATACAGCCGGTGTCGAGCAGTCTGGTTTTGGTAATTATTTAGGAACTGTTTTGAATTAACAATAATAAGCAGGTAATTCTTTGATTTATTGCTCACTTCTCGCTTTGTGACTACTTTTCGTAATTTATCCTAAAATGTTACCAGATGCTGTGAACAATATAGGAAGTTGTGAAAGGTCTACAGGTAACTGGTGAATCCCCTCCTGGAATTGCACGTCTTTTCCTGAATAGTGAGGCGACTTTATGTGTCCATGAAGGCTTGCATTATCCATGCTTTTGCTCAGCCAGAGGGTTGAAGATTAAATACTGCAGGTGGCCCAAGGCTAGATGAATCGACCTCTGGGGCCAAACAAACTGTTATATTTGAGTCCAGAGGCTCAGTCAGATCAGGGGAGATTTATTCCTCTATCCTTCCATAGTTTAACTCGGGGGGCCACCTTTTAAACCAGCAATAAATCAACGCTGTTCCTCATCTGGAATCCTTTTGTTTCCTTGGGCTCCTTCATCTAATTCGGAATCTATTGTTTTGTAGTGAATCTTCAGGGTAGTGGGAATATCAAGGATCAGACAAATGCTCACTAAATCATTTAGTAGACACAAACACACACACACACACACACACACACACACACACACACACACACACACACAGGCTCTCTCAATCACTCGCTCACTGCTTTAACACAATGAAAAATGTCATCCAAATTGTAGAAATAATTAACTTGGTCAGGAAAGGTACACATTAGGCATAAACTCACGTAACCATTAAGGCCATGTCTGGATCCCTTTAGGGTACCTCAACATGGCCTGCAGGTTTAAGACAATAGTGCACAAGCAGAGATTGAGAAGCAGTCAGTGACAGGCTCAAGTTTACACAACAAACAAGATGGCTTATTATGCTTTATCTGCCAGCATATTTAAGAACACAGATTCAGCTCAATTTATCCAATTTCCTTCCATGCAGAATGCAATTCATCTTAGTGTTGGCACTTTCAAACTCACAGCAATAAGTCATCCTCTTAAGAGATATGGTAGGTGCAAAATAATGGGAAGATAATTAGTTTTGTCGAGCTAGGGCAGAATTATAATTATTAGGGTATATCAGCTTTGCCCATGCACATGTGTAATTCCTATCACTCCTATGGACGGTAAAGTAATTGAATGGAAAACTGTGATCATCTGTAAAAAGTCCTTGTTTTGTCTTCCTCTACCCCCGAGGAATGTGATTCCATTTGGCTACCAAGCCCAGCAAGATCAGGAAACACCCCGGGTTTTGTAACACACCTTTTTCAATCCACTCCATTGTCAAGGGAAGATGGGATTTAAATTGAGAATCTGACTTTTTAAATAGAACACATGTCTTTCTTTTATTTATATATATATATAACGTTATGGTGTTGGATGTCCATGTTAAACACAGTAAAAGTTCCACAATTTGACTTCAATGTTTCTCAAAGTGCTTACTGCAAGACACAAGCTACGGTTTCAGCTTGCTCGCAATACTTAGTTTGAAATGTGTCCAAACAAAAGCGCATTGGCTCGTGTAGAGGTCCATAAATGGACGACTGCTGCAGGCTTCAGATCCAAGTTCAGCACACCCATGAAATACAGGCTGTGATTGACTGCACTATCAGCATCACAAGACATTTCTCTGGTTCACAGTAAAACTTCATGACAGTGAAGACAAATCAGAATATATATTAGACAATATTTTCTCCAGCATTTTTTAAAGGGCAACATAGAGATCATTTGCAGCTTTGAAAAACATTTCACGGTAGAAATAAGCCAAACATTGACATTTTACAGTCCTCACAATCTCTACAAGTTACTTTATACATTCAGTAATCCCACTTTAAAAGATGTGGCCATGACCGAGGACGAAGTTGCTGCCTAATTGCCGTGGCACTGGTCTGACGTAACTGAGGGGTAATCAGGAGAACACATAAGGATAGTTGCTATTGTGTAATCACCATTCTATCATGTCATTCTTTTTTATACTATAAATAATTACGTAACTAATGTTTCACAGTCAATTTGTTCTAGTGGCCAAATCGTGGAACTGCAACGAATGCTTAAATTATTACGTGATGATATGCGGCTCAGAAAGGTTTCCCTTTGCAAACTTAGGAAACATTTTTATTTTTTATTTTGGTAAATCAACTTCCTTGGTCAAAAACTGAAATAGACCTTATTTTAATGAATAAGTCCTAAAAGATAGTACAATTCTATAATAGTCAAATTGAGTTATAATGAAGTGAAGTTTAGGTGAGTGAGCTAAGATTGAGCATTTGGGAACACACTAGTAATATAGTGCCCTCTATGGGCCTAGTGGTGTGGGAGATCTGGTTAATCTCACATCAAGGAATGTGTTTCGCTTTTTGCTAAAACTGATTGTTTCAGACAGGGCGGATGAGCTGCGGCAGCAATGGATATTATTCGCAATATTTAAACTAATGGAGTGACTGTGATTTATGTGTGACGGCTCGTGGAGAATCTTGCTCATTTCACTTCCGGTTTTATTTTGTATTCACTTTCCCAAGCTTCCTAGGTTGCTTTACTTCCTGCCATTGTTTAGTTTCCCAGCAGTTTTGTTCCTCCCCTGTGTTCTATTATCTTATCAGACCTCCCAGTATTATACCCCTAGCTGTTCACTACACTTTTGCCAGATTGTCTCGGTTCTTTGTAGACAACCTCTCCAGGGTTTGTTTGTCTGGTCCTAGCGATTTAATTCAGCCTGTTTCTGGACTGTGAATGTAGCCAGCTTCTTATTTGTTTTGCTTTATTCTTAGTGAGCTCTGTAGTCTTTTTTTGTAGATGCCATTTTGTGTGCGGTGTGACTGTCACTGCCTGCCTTTTAGTTTGTTGTGACTCAAAGCTCTCAGCCATCTGTTTTATTTTTTGCCCCTCACTTTATTATCGTGTGATCCTTGAAATGTAGTATTTTGTCTGATCATGATAGTACGGTCCCCAACCACATTAATGTGTAAAGTCTTTGCTTTAGAATCACCTTGAGGTTTGTCCTCTTTTACAAAAATATCCATATTATGTGAGTTGTAGTTTCGTCGCTTTTGTAATAATTTATTCAGATCTCAATGCCTCATGAACATGTCTTTTCAGGGGCAGGCTACGTTGTGTTTGGAGCTGTTAAAAAGGCAATGAGTAAAAAAATATGGATGAGAGGGATGGGAAAAGATGGGGAGATAACAAATAATTTCACATGAATAAGTCATGGTTTGTTAAGGGCTCAACTAAGGCTCAGACGGTATTTAAACAAGGTTTGTTGTGGGTGAGGTAATGGTTTGATAAAAACCATAGCTCAATTATATGTTGAAAGTTTGAGCTTACCTGCTGTTTAAAGCATCCGTTAAGTCAGATGTCCATGAAAAGCTTAATAATCTGCATGAAATATAAATACTGCCTCTACATTACCTCAATGATAATAATTTCTTTGATGGAAGTGTTGTTGTTTTTGAAAGATTCACGTTTTAATAGATGGGATGAAACCCATGAGATTGAAGAAGACTGAGCTATATAAATAAGAATATTGGTATTTTGAGATGGGGTGTTATTGCTTCACACCGTTTTGGTTCATATGCAAGGTGAGACACTGCGAGGGGGGGTGTTCCCCTTCTTTTGCAGAGTGGTTTCATCAGCTTGTCAGAACAAAAAAATCACATTGTTACCTCATTTTTTCAAGTCTTGAGAGAGTGATCAGTTATTTGGCCCTCAAAAATGTTTGTTGCGTTATGTTAGACTTTCTGCCTCTTCAGCTACATTAGTCATATTCATTTTTATGACATTATTATGGATCTATGAGGCTCAATATTTCACCCAATTCTATTTTTGTTATCTCACTAAGGTGTGACAACCAATTTGTGATAGTTTTAACCAGTCTAATATTTCATAAAATGACATTACAAAATTGATATCTGTAACATCACTCACCATTTAATACATACACCTTCCCCAAAAAGCTGTTTAAATTGTGTATATATATAACGTAGATATGTGTATAGACAGAGATAAACATGTAGCTGCCTGCTGTTTGGTGCCAGGCAAATAGTTTTTAGTGGGTTTTTAGAGCTTTTTTTACTGAAATGAGCAGGCCTGGACTGTGCACTGGGAACACCAGAGGAACGCCCAGTGGCCTGGACAGCTGAATGCCCAGAGTGACAAGAGAAAACAACACTTGGCAGCTCCAGTCTCTGAGAACTACGTCAGTCTTTCTGTCTGCTTTTAAGCCGCTGTTATGATCCCTCCCTGTCTTCACACATAATTGGTCGCATGCACTTTGGGATGAAGCGCAGGAGTGGATGACTGATGTGGCCTAGCAGTGTGGAGAGAAGGTGCATGTATGTTGCAGAGATGGAGGGCAATGACAGGAGATATGAACTGCATCCAAATGACAGATATGTTCATAAGTAAGAGATTATTATGTTGATTATTTTGCTGATTATTACCAAGTTAAAACTCAGAAATTAAATTGAAGAAATGTTTTCCCTGTATCTTTGAATATGGAATATGTACACTCCTAAATTATTAAAAGGAAAAGTAATACACAAAACAAATGGAATTGACAGCAAACAGAACTTTTTTTTTATTAGTTTCTGGTCTGTTGTGAATGTGTGATGATTGGGCTTTGTTAATATTATTACTATTATTATTATCCCAATCCGGCACTACCGAGAAGTAAACTGAGCTGGGCATCTAAACAGCGAGCTGAAACAACTATGACGCTGTGGTAACCAAGGGGAGCTGCAGATTCAGGTGATTATTCTGTAATGTCTACAGTATTATACTAGTGACTCTTTTAAGACTGCCTCAATCTTGTTATTTCTGATATTGTTAGTTTTAAAATGTAAGATATAACAACTCAAAAGACACAGCTCAAAGGGGCAAGACAATATATTTGAGATTGTGAGACTGATGATTTTTCTATGATGGAACATCTTATAAATGCTATATGATTGTGTGTGTGTGTGTGTGTGTGTGTGTGTGTGTATGTGTGTGTGTGTGTCTATATATATACAAACATTTTCTATAGGAGAAAATTCAACATTATTGTGTGAATTTGCCCTGTTCTGATATCACCCTAATGGTAACATCACAGTGATGGGAGGATTATAGGTTGTCTTCGCTATCGTGCTGATACAAGGCAGAACATATTAAATGTTTTTTGCACAATATGAATGTCATTCTAAGTGCAATGAAGCAGGAAGTGACTGCAGACTCAGGCAGCCAAAGATGACTCAAATAACAAATCCCAAATGTAATTAGCTTTTAAGCCATCCAACATGCCCTTTTCCATGACTGCTGCCTTAGGATCCTGACAGGTGTGATTAGTAATGAATTGAACAACTATAGATATGCCCCCACATTTTTCACTAAATAGAAGCAAATTTAGCATTTGACATGACAAGAGCTTTGTTCACATGGATTTGTCTTAAAGCTCCTTTTTAGAGTAATATTGGTTGGATTTGTAAGATCAAAGTTCCAGTTAATTTAACCGAAATGCCATTACTGTACAAAAAGCATCCTGCATTATATCTGCAGGCAGGATCTTGTGCTGCTCGTCAGTAAACCCATTACTTCGAGTAATGTAATGGCACAAACGATGATTCGCCCCGAGATGAAGAACAAATATGTCAGCCCTGGCTCGCCTCCACAATTTCACTTCACCACAAAATGTTACCTTGAGATAAAGACCTGAAACTGGGGCATTAAAATGAGAAATCAATCAACAACTCTGGCAAACAATATTGCCTCTTCTTGGCAGAACACACCGTCGTTGCTTCGACCCTAAACCACACCGCAATGATCAATCATCTATATGAGCTGCTGGACAAGTCACGAGGCGGCAGTGTCAACTTGAATTCCCAACAAAGAACAATAGAAGGTGCTTTGATATTGTCATTGAGAATTAGATGGTTAATAGATTGCATACTCCTCCATCAGTCAATATTAGGAGAAGCACCTGTACAAATGTCCATGACGTATCACGTGTGCTATTCCACCCAAGTGGATCTTATCACCATCATGCTGTTAGCAGACATGTTGTGTCAAACGAATAAAAAAAAAAATAATGTTCATAATTTGTCTCACAACAAATGTGTATTGATTTAGATCCAGCACAAGGGGATTGGGCAGATGGTCTCCTAACAGTACACATAATAGGATAAGAATAAAGCATATGTTTTCTGCAAGTACCCACCACAACACCCACATACGTAACTAAAGGTGTTTTTGAACTGTAAGAAGTCTGAAACTAAATGTTATGACATATTTAACCAAAACAACCCTGAATGATCTTCAGGAGATGTCTCCTCTTTTAAAATGTGACAAAATGGCAGGAGGAAGCTTTCTCTGTATGTGTCCGACCCCAGACGGTGGGAAATTGCCCAGCTGACACACAAGCGCTGAGGTTCCATTTCATGGTCTCATGATTACCGCCAAGCTGTCTCACAATATCATTTCCCTTTGCTCTTACTTGTAAACTCTGTGTTTCTGTATTGCAGCAGCACAATGCTATCCGTCTCAAATTTTCCAGAATTAGAAACTCGTGCATGGGAAAATGGGATTGTTTCTAAGTAGTCTGGGAAACCTATTTTATCCAAAGTGATGTCATAGTCTTGCAAATGGTTTCCAAAAATAAAGTAAATTGCAAAATGTTTGATAAGGTACAGTGCAACTAGGAATAATCCACAAGAGTAAAGCGACTTATAACTTGACCATCCCATATGTTGTGGTGTGCAAAGATTAGTTTCAGCAAATGGTTGGATATATAATGTGGGAGTCATGTGATGAATATGCTCAGTTGGTAATGCTACCCCAATGAATAAAAGGGCATTTCATAGAGATGATTATAGAGAGGTGCACAGAATAATATCTCAATGATCCTAAGAACTGAATAAAACATGTATGACGCAGTAGGTGTGTACAGTTTTGAGAGTCTTTAAAATGAGGACAAATTATGGACATTGTCGGCATTGTAAAGCTCTGTGATATTGTGCATAATACAACATTGATTGGCAACATTTACGTTTTTATATGATATATGTGGGCATATATAATCAAGGCAGCAAAAGAAACTGATTGTTCCTCTGAGGAGTTGGTGGAGACCAAAAACAGAGCTCTGAGGAAAGTATGTACTGGATTTATATTTGTCAGGTGAATGTGTGATAACGTTGCTCTGGATCTGCTTAATGTTTAACTATCCCCGAACAAGTTTGATAGATCAACTTCAAAGATGGGAATAGCAATACAAGTTGTTTTTGTAGAATCGCACGTTTAAGTAGACAAAATTAACATCTTACAAGGCTGTATCTGTTTATTACAAGTTTAATATTATTTTCATGAATTAAACTGTTGTTTCTATTGGTTCTAAAATTGATTATACTCAACTATTAAGATATGTTAAAATCACGCAGTCTATGACAGATGTTTACAGTGGACAATTTGGATAATAGTTGTAGTTTGTTTTATTTTTACTCTCTATTCATCATTTGACAAACTTACAGGTTTGTGTACAACCTGTCGGATTGTGTCTTTTCCCTTTGAACATCTTAGTGCTTGGTTATAGCACTGAGGCAAATTAGTAATTTGTGATATTGGGCTATACAAAATAAACTGAATTGAATTGAAGTGGAGTTTTAGCCTATTATCTTAATTTTCTCTGGAGCAAAAACGCCTGAACAGCCACTATAGAGCCACTTGCTCTTATGGTCACATACACTTGCATGCAGGCACACAAGTAGACCTCTACAACGATGCACACACCCTGGTATGCTGTAACAGCCATGGAGTTATGAGATGGTGATTTCACTAGTCTGCGAGCAGCTATTCAATTAACAATTGTACGGACAAACAATATCACATGACAAATAGATTGAGAATAAAATGTGCCTTGAAATTGATGGGGACCTTCTGGGGTTGGTTTATCAGCCGTGACTGAGCAACTAACTTTATTCCCTTTAAGAATATACATTTTGTCTTCATCTGAATAAACTTGATTTTAGCTCTATGATGACAAGTGGCCTGCACCTACAGGCCACTTGTCAGTGTGCTGGTGCACATTTACTGATAACTTAGCATCTCCAGAGAGATGTCATTAAAGGTGTGAAGTCTACGTTCTCTTTTATCTTGTTGTATAGTGACATATTCTCACTAAATTGTTTGAGCTCACAGGACTAATAGGGATCCTGTAGACCATTTACAGAATCAGCCAGAAACTCTCTCATTAGCACTTCATCTTATTGAACTCACATTCACTTTGCAGTCAAACTTGATTTGTTGGAAAAGTAGGGGAATATAAAAATATAACTATCGCACATGGAATTTAAATATATTGAAACAATTGTATTGTAGGGAAAGAAGGAAAGGCATCGTGTTCTGCAGGGAGCAAACTGGTTTCCACGACCTTTCAATGTAGGTAATTGGTGATGATGAGCTCTCCCTGTGACGTACAAGATCATTTGAGATCATGTTTGGGTTCACTTAGATTAAATGAATTACGAGTTCACCACTCTTAAACTAGCGCCCTAGTTTTGAGACTAAAAGCCAAAACATAAAGCTCATTTAGATGTGCAGACATTTAGATGTGCAGAGTTGTTGTAGCAAGATATTTCCATACTTACATACCTATTACCGAATTACAAAGCCAGTCCATATTTGCCCAATGTAAATTAAGCTAAGCGGAAGTTCATACAGGTAGGCTCTCTATTTAAGCTCCCTTTCAAGTCGTGAAGAGGGTATAGGAGGACTAATAAATCAGAGTTGCATCTCTGAGCCAGTTCCAAAAACAATTTATAATACGGGTAGATGAAATCAAGCATTCTGATTGGTTGAGAGTGAGTCACAGGGTGTGGTATATTCAGCCCATAATGTACAGTACGGCCTGTTTACATTTACCTTAAAGGGGAGCGTTCCATATCAATGCGCACTAAAACTAATGTTTAGCTTTTGCGCGACCGTTAGTTGTCATTTCAAATAAATCCTGCGGCTCCCTTCAAAGCTACTGGGCACCAAATCTCATTGAAAGACGGCGTTAGAGTGATATCCATATTATCCAGCTGGAGACGGTGTTCTGTCATTTTTTGCTGCCTTGTAAAAATGTGCTACCCGCTGCATAAACTGATAGGTGTGTATCGATTCATGCTACCCTATCTGATAGGATGTTATTGTACTATCAAAATATGCTTTTCTTTCAAAGTTCAATGTTTCACTTTTCACTGTTAAAGTGTTTATCTTCAACACTAAATACCCTAATAATAAACCAGTGCTTTATTATGATAATGTGAACAAACTCATGTTTACAATAATTTGTTGACACAAAAGAAATAGCAACTGCTTATCACTCATTAATCTACATGTCATTACTACATATTATTACTACCAGTACAATATACATGCTGAATGTACTTTTAACTAGGGAAATAATCGGGATTTTGATGTCACTCAGACGTGCATCGACAGGGTGGCAAAACATTATGGGCGTGCCAAAAAAAACTTGGAAAATCGACTCGGCGCATGCGCAATACCACAAGGTATCGGTTCTTGACAAGTAGCAAGTAGTGGGGCCTAACAACACCCTTGAACACGTACTTTATTGACGTCAAAGTACTGCCTCTCGTCCCTTATTGCTTAATTACGCTATGAAACTTATACCCTGCGATGTAGTCTGTTTAGTGATACCGAGCTTCTACAGGATGTTACCACTACTACCAATTAAAGGTCTCACATCAGCATGAGATATGTGATGCCCAATGTGGCAGGTCTTGTCCAGCTACAGAAATGACACATTCCCAAATGATGAAGGTCTGTATAAGCGTATTTGTTCATTGGATGTTGCAGTAACAAGGACAGTCCATTTTATAAAAAGGGCCAAATAAGTAGACATTTTTCTGCTCCACAAATCAAAATTTATCTGGAAAGCATTGCCATTATTGTTGATCATTACCAATGAAACGGGGCATTTTTATGTAAACAACTTCAAGGATTTTAAATATTGTGCATACTATACAGCAGATGGACACAAAGGCATACATGCGTACACTATACCACCATAGAACGGTTATGGATGAAATACCCGTGTGAAGTGTTTTTACCATGGAGCTCAATAGTCTCTGCAGCTCTGAAGACCATTGGGAAACATACAATGTTATGCTTAGCCAATGTTGTGTTAAGTCTCTTGATGTTATTTCTGTACACATTACATCTATTGCACCTGTCCTTCCGGGGAGAGGGATCCTCCTCTGTTGCTCCCCCGAAGGTTTCCTCCCTTTTTTCTCCCCGTGAAGTTTTTTTTTTCTATTTCTTGGGAGTTTTTCCTGATCCAATGTGAGGTTCTGGGACAGGGAGGTCGTATGTGTACAGATTGTAAAGCCTTCTGAGGCAAATGTGTAATTTGTGATTTGGGGCTATACCAGATAAACCAAATTGAATTGAAGTGGAATTTGATAAATAGAATGTATTACCTATTCTTTTTTTATTCACAGTGGACAGACTTTTCATCAGCTTTGATATTTAACCTTTTAAATGCAAATATCAATCTAAATGGTTTACCTTTACAACAATAAACTTTAAATTAATTGCATATTGTCTGCCCTTTTTTCATGCTTGTAATTTCCAGACTTGTGTGATGGCTTTCAAATAAACAG
This sequence comes from Liparis tanakae, assembly GCA_036178185.1. Taxonomy (NCBI): domain Eukaryota; kingdom Metazoa; phylum Chordata; class Actinopteri; order Perciformes; family Liparidae; genus Liparis; species Liparis tanakae. The sequence goes on from CM070107.1 coordinate 15,756,753, forward strand.
CTGTGTCAGTTTTATTGTGGTGTTAGGCTGATTTGTCCTTGTACACTTTGAGAAAGTGAGAAAGTGAGAGGGAGAGAGAGCGGTACAACATGTAAAGTGGTCCCAAGGCTGGAATCAGACCTGGGCATCGCAGTTCTTTGGCGTGTGCACCGGGCGCCCCTTACAAAGAGAACATTACGTGATAAAAATACAAAAGATAAATGCAAAAGATTCCCCAACAAAAGTACGCTCTGATAGATACTAATCTTGTTTAAAATCGGTACGCTCACAGTCTTTGTAGTAGGGGAGGAGGGCACTTTATGTGAAACTATTCATGTTCTACAATGGACTTGTTTCTCTGTTTTTATGTTTTAATAGCCAGTTAGAAGCCTGTCAGATAATATTGACTATCATTTTAGAATAGTTATGTCACGTGCATGTAGGTCTCCCTTTGTAGCATGCAGGGCTCCTGCATTGCCAGAACCCAGAAAATACCTAATCCATCACCCAAAACCACAGTGGTTGCCACTATTATCACGATAATTAGATTAATGTAGTCATTAACAAATGTACATAATTTGTTTTAAATGGATCTGTGGTGACTTCTCCTTGGTCATGTAACACTAATGGCTCTTTTTGAGGTAAGCCTCTTCCTGTAAAACACCATGATATTACTTTAATTTGTTTGAGGCTAATTAAACTGTGTCAAATATTAAATAGTTAAACTCCTCGTCTTCAGCTATACGCACGAACAGTAAATTGCTTGTATTTAATTAGCAGGAAATGCATCTCTTTTCAAATGTATTTCGGTGTCCACTCCTTTCATCCTCTGCCTGATTATTGGGTCAGGAAGACAGATATGATATGCCAGATGTTTGCTGGGGACTGATCTTCATTTTTTATAAAGAAAATAATTGTATTCGTCCTATGCATTTAAATGTCAGATTTCTGGAATCGATGTGGATGTCATAGCCAATTCAAAATAATAATGTTATATTAGCATTACAAAGTTGAGTAAAATATAAAATGTTCCCATAAATTAAACAATGCTTTTAGACTTTCTCACATTCATCCATTTGCCTCATGGGGATTTATTCCCATGAGGCACTTTTCAGCTTAAATTGAAGAATACTCGAGTGGGCATTAAACTCACTTGAGCCGGGTATAGAGTATTTACTTCCTTTGTGCAGTTTCACCAGTTCATCAGGAGAAAACATGATGGCGTCCTTGTACACAGGCTTGCCTTTGGTTTGTCTGAGTGCATTTGCCTATTCGACCAACTTCATCAACTCCTAGAAAAGTGAAACAGGGTCGTGTACTGTGACTGCGTGTAGCCAGTGAGCTTTCTTGAATATGTTGCATGGCGTCAGGAAATGGCTTCTCTGAAAGTAATGAAATTGTACTTTTCTATCAGCCTAAACCTAACTGAATGTTTTATGTTCAACTCTGTTTGTGTGTCAGCCACTTTATTGCCATTGGCTGTGTTGCTGTAGGCCTTCCAGTTTCATATCCTCTTTACATATATCTTTCTTTAACATACAGACATACATACAGCTCTCACTTTGATCTCTGCAGCATCATCACATGTTTATCTACCATCGTGGTCAGCGTTCCTGACTATCTTTATCAATGGCGAATCATTTACATTACATTTAATTTCGTTGTGACGTTCATCTAAAGCGACTTACAATGGCGTTACATTCATACACCACAACAGGGAGCAATTCAGGGTTACGGCCACATTTACACATAGCCGGGTATTTACAGAAACAAATATTTCTGCCCCTCTGTTTTCAAAAATAACATTGTACACACAAGGTTGTTTTCAAAAAAGGTTCTGTTTATAGGAATCTGTATAAATACGGCGTCCGCATAGGACGCTCACATGACGTGAAGCATTTTTAGTCGCATACTGTGACATTTGACAACCTAAAACTCTGTTTGACCTAGTTCAAATCCAAAAACTGAATTTTCAGAAATCTCCACTTTGGCCGGAGTTTTTAGAAATGATCGTTTTCCGTGACAAAACCTGTTTTTGTGTAAATGAAAGGCCAAAACGCATGAAAATATATGCGTTTTCCCATTGTGTAAACGGGGTCTAAGTGTCTTGCTCAAGGACACATCGACGAGGGTTGGGATTGAACTGCCAATCCCCAGATTGATAGAAGGACCTGCTCACCACTGACCCAAAGTCAACACTTACTGTGGGTCAGTGGTCAGTAGGTCTATCCTAACACAGCTTTTGAAGTATTCTTATTCTCCCAAGGAAAATGACAACAGCATTTGTTTAAAAAAGTGCCAAAAAAGGACTGGTTCATGACCAAGAAGAAACCATGGTGTTTCCAAAATCTTAACAAAATTACTGATATCCCAAAGTATGATTTTGTATTTTGAGTTTGGAGGACTTCTCGGATGCCTATTCTCCACCTTCCTCTGACATAAAGGTAAATATGTCCACTTAAAAATGGAAACTGGAACTACTCGCCTGGCGATTACAGGAGAGCTTGTGTGAATTTACCCAAAATGGCCGAGGAGCTGCACATACTTTGTTGTGCCTAGTTCAGCACAACTGTGGCTCCTCCACTTTTTATTAATGGCGATTCTCACAGTTTGCCTGTTTCTGCAATATAACATATTCTCAACTGACCACAGTCTAAATTAATATTTCCGTCCGCCCCATGATGCATTGGCCCTCTGTGTGTCTTCATCTGACATTGTTTATGTGTAACAGCAATCTTGAAAGTCATCATTGCTCTAATTAAAACAAGCAATCTCACTAAAATACATTTCACTCTACTGAGATTTCAGTTCTGAGATTATTAGGCTCTGAACTTGCTGTGGTTGCACAGCTGGAAGTCAGCTCTGTAGGGTCGGGTGAGTTCCGTTTCATTTGAAAACTGGGTGCCACATTAATGTAAATCAAAGTGTTCACAGGGTCATTAACCCTGCAGGCACTAGTGCTGTGATGATGTTACATCATAATTTCTATGTATAAACACGGTCATCCAATTAACAAACTGAAGGAAAGCTGTGTTTTTTCTCTACGCTTCCACACAGAATATGTGAAAAGCAGATTGCAATTTCCGAAGTAGCAATCTTCAAGGTTTTGTTAAAGGGCAATATTCACGAGCAGCATCTGACAAACAACATGCAATTAAACAAAAAATGACAACAAATTAAAGCATATTGCTTCTTCTGTCTGACATAACTCCCAACAAAGGCCCAGCTGTGTAGGAAAAAAAAGCTGTTGATCTGGTTGGCAGGAGGTCTGAGCTCAAACTGAAATTGGGGATTAAAATGACACAGTCCATCGGTCCCACTCACAGTATGCCTCCTTATGTCAAGGGAGACTCTGTTAGACTGATGCTTAACGGCAGATACTTCCCTCATTCAGTCCCCCACTGTCCCCGTACCCCTCATAGAAACCAGAGAAAGATTCACAATACATGTAATTAAACTCTTGTTGACGTGTGGCTGTATCGTGTTATCACTTCAATGACAATTAGGTGAAAGTTATGAAAGACGAGTTGTCACACAAATTAAATGAAAGTAACATCGAAACGCTAGGGCAGGTTCCCGGAAAATATCTTTCCGCTTTCACCAACCTGAACATTTCCGCCCTCTCCATGTTGTTTTGACAACACGTCTGATTATAATCTACGCTTTGCAGAAAGCTTCAAATGTGCATCTATCCGAGTCTCATATCGCGGCATTAAAGCAGTTTAATGCCAGAAGGTCTTTGGCCATTTCCCCAAGCAGTTTTGGTCAAATGAGCCTGCCTGTCGTCTGCCGCCCGTTACATCTGTGTTTTCCCCTGGTGGCTTTGACTACAGTTTAGAAATCAGTCATCCCTTCTTGAGTGAGACCACATACATTTACGTTTTAGACATAGCAGCTTTATGTAAAGCAAGTATTAGGCTGGAAGCTATTTAACCTCAAAAGGCTTAGATGTCTTTTTGGGCACTCCTAACCCAAACCCCATCCTGATATTTCCTCACAAGATGAGGTCAGCGACCTATCAATACAATACGCTTTGTATTCATGTAATACCAGTGCTTTTGTTTATCTCACACCACCTAGAAAAGTAATTTATTTTTGCTTTCTTGGTGATGAATTATGTTTATAGGAATGTGTGGGGATAATCTATTATCTGGCTGTTTTCAATTCAATGAGAAAAATGTACCTTTCGGGCACAATAATAAGCTTTTAGCGGCTCGTATTAGAACACAAGCTCACACACGATATACAAACAGCCCTATTAGATATTTCACAAGTGTTCTGAAGTTTTTTGCAAAGTTGATTACTGAAATACAAAGTGAGCCTTTAAAGCCATTTGCAAGGCCCTTACCTCATTTATTTTTGTTCCCCCATTTGTGGCGTGCATCATGTTTTGGAACTGGCCATAGCAGCTCGACCTGTCAACGCGCACTCTGAAGTATTTTTCTTGTCGAGTCATACTCTCCCAAGATGCAAATAAAGAACCAGTTTGAGGTTGGAAAGAAAAGAGAGAGCGTGGAAATGCATTCTGCGCAGTCAAATTGATGTCAAACCCCTCAACGGTCTGCCATGGAACAGATGGTGGTACAATATGGGAACAGCACTATTAACAGATCTATTCATTTTGCGTCTGTGTTGGGAGAGCAGCACATCACTGCAGAGGGGTTGACTGAGCCAAGACTGTCAGATGGCCACTCCACCTTTTTGCAGAAAAGACAGCATACACTCTGACACGTTCTATGTTCTGCCATTGCTAAGTGGCATATTGTCAATATTTGTCTTGTGATAATCATTGAGAACATGCTATAGAAATCTGTTGGAATAATGTCAGAGACCATATGCCCCCATCCGGGCTTTGTAAGACTCTCTTGCAGAAAGTATGTCCACTATGCATTCAGACATTGTCCAGACTTCAGAACCACTTTTCAGCTCCCACTTAAGGACTTGTGAATTATATCCTATTGGAGAATAAAGGTGAAGTTAAGTGCACCATGAATATTTCATATCCCCATTGTGTAATTGCACTTAATTAGTGCGATTAAAAATTGAAAGGTTGCTTCTACGATGAATTCAGAGATGAAGTGGTAGCTGTCATCTGTATTTTAAGTAATCTTAGCAAGGCTGGTAAAGGTAGGTTTTGTGAGAGCAATCTTCAAGATGGACATTAAATGCAATAATTCAAATTGCGCCTTTGTACTCTTGCATTAACATTTCTCCAAATACAGTTGCATGATATGCTCACATTCTTAAGAGATCTTGGAAATACTCTTCTGGTAACTATCTCTTGCCAAAAAAAAGTACTTCTGCATCTGCAAAGTAAGTGTGATCATTTTTGTTTTTGTTTTTAGGATGATTTTGTTTCATTTAGAACCAAGAAACAGGTTTTTTTCTTTACAAGGGATCACAAATAATGGAATTTACATTGACAGCTATTTAGTTTCCTGCTTTTGAATGATGATCAGAACAATTACTTGATTGACGCTTCCAGGGTAACAATTTTAGGGAATAAATGTTGGACATCAAAGACACCCTCATCTACAATGATACACGCTGACTTCCACAGCACTGGAAAACCTCAGAGGACACAGGTGCTACATTTCATTTCACACAAAGACAAGTGTGGAGTTAGCATTATATTTGTTGGACAGCTACACTGACTGATTTCTTAACTCACTATTCTATCATCTCAATAGTAAGTTGGAGGTAGATAAATTATCTTTTTACTTTAAACTTAGAAACATCTAGTAATAGAGATGTAACCTTAGGCTATATGCCAGGCTGAGCCACGGTTAACTGGTTTGGACACCAATAACTGGTTTGTACATCTATAACTGTGTCAGATGCCTCTGACTGGTTTCTACATCTATAACTGGGTTGGATACCTCTGACTGGTTTGCACATCTATAACTAGGTCGGATACCTCTGACTGGTTTGTACATCTCTTTGTACTCTTACATGTTTATTTGCTGTTGCATATGTTGCGGCTTCCTGAAATGTTGTGTTTCTGCAGAACTGAACTCAAGAGATGAAGCAGTGAGACATGTGTGCCCCTGGATTTGTCCGTCCCATCAATTAGCCCAATATAGAACCCACTGTAGGGGAGACCTTGAGTATGTCTCTTCACCTAGCCCAGTTCCCCCTGTATGTTCCAGTTTCCGTAGAAACATTTTCATTTTTGGTAGGTATTTTAATCCGTAATAGTCTGCATCATTTCACACTTAAACAAATATGTATTTTTCTACTGGGTGTCACAAGATGTAAAAGTTTATACATTTATATAAAAGTCCAAGCAGTTTCTAAGTGACGACAAAGAACCGGAGAAGAAGCTTAAATAACCTTCTAATCCAACGAAAATAAAGGTTAATCCTCACACATAAAAAACAACTGTATTATTTTTATTTTTTACGACACCACAAATAAGTAGAAGTACAAGAAACACGCACATGCTCTCCAAGGCTGACTCACAATGTGATTCAGCACTTCACAACGTCGCCCCTCCATACCTTTCTGACCTCCTGCACCGACACACTCCCATCCGCCACCTCAGATTGTATTGTAACTTTTTTTTAGCAATTAAATATATCTCTTGTTCTGCCTGTTTTGTGATATACATGTGTGGCAGCTGTCTCCAATTTGGCCTCGGCTGCTCTGGCTGATTGGCAATTGGTCAGCAGCCGCCGCCGCCCTCAGAAAAGCTCTGTTGAGAGTGGAGCGGAGAGAAAGAGTGAGCAGAGGCGCATGCTTGTGGTCTGCTGTGTGAGTGTTTAAATAAAGCATGCTCCCGAATACCTCGTTGTTGGAGTATCCTTGGTGCTTTGGGGGGAAACTCACTGGTGACGGACAGAGAACCGTTACAACATGCGTAAATGGTGCCTAATATTTCTATACTGAAATAATATCGGCATTATAATTATTATAACTATGATGATTTTTTTTACTTGCCTATTTTTTGGTGCCCCCTTAGGACTTGGTGCCCTACGCACAGTGCGTAGTGCGCGTTATGAGAGCAGCGGCACTGGGGATAGGGCCTTCTTAATTGCTGACCCCTCCCTCTGGAACTCTCTCCCCATCACCTCAAACATCCTCCGTCACTCGCCACTTTCAAAACGGTTAAAAAATGTTATTCACTTTCATTGCTTCTGTTTTTAACACGTGCAGAGCTTTTGACTAGGTTTTAAAGGACTGAACAAACACAATGTATTATTATTATTATTATTATTATTACTATATTACTATAATTCTTATCAGTAAAAAAAAAAACTACACCAAGTCTTCAGGTGCACACAACATCAAGAAAACGATGCAACAACTATTTTTTGTCTCTTTGGTCCTTGGGTCAAAGAACTGACAGGACACTGCCTTGGTCAGGTAGTCAGTTCAGTGCATTTTGAATCCAACACATATTGAAATAGTTTTGATTCCAATCAAACCCACCTCTACAGTGAACTGGTTAATGCACACACATGGCGATGTTAGACAGTCCACAATGCAAAACATGTGTTTCTCAACTTGTTTGGTATGAAAGTATACTCCGAGGCTTTAGAGAAAAGAGTTCTGCAATAGTTGAGCTGTCCTTGTCTAACGTCTCGTACCCATTAGCGGCTGTAGACCATGAAAAAGGACTTTGTACGATTTTTTTTCAAATTCCAACTTTAAATTTTGTTTTTACTGTTAGCTGAACTGTCCATGAATTCAGCTGAATTTTAAGCTGTCTTGTTAGGGTTTGTTTTGTTTTTCCTTGACTGCTACTGAGAATCTGTACGGTTCAAGTAACAACGCGCTTTGTTCCTGCACCCACGATGTGTTGACCTCATTAACCCAGTGTGTCCCAGTCTGTTATGAAAACCCTTCCTCCTTCACACTTGCAATCTTAATGAGCGCCTAAGCACTGTTGGTAATTACCGGAGATCTGTAACACAAGTAGGAACCTGGAAAGAATCCACAGACCACTCGTGTGAACATTGGGACAGAGCCAGACAATCCATTTAGTAGCATCAATGATGTCTCTGGTTTGTTCTGTATCGCATTGCTATCCGTCTTCTGTTTAACAGCACCAAGGACAGAGCTGAAAGTAGAACAGAGGTCACCTTTGATTTTTTTTTTGCTGATATGGTTGGAGATTGCTGTGACACTAATGTACTTCGCCATCTATTATCTATCTGTCAGGGCTTCTAATGCATTTTTGAAGATTTCTTTATGATGGAAACCTCCTTATCAAATAGTGTAGTCTCTGAGGCTCAAAAGATCTTTCTAACAAAGGATGATTGTTAATGTACTTTGATCAAAGCCGACATCAATGTATTTGCCCGTGGTTCAGAATCTAAATACTGACTTTCCAGTACACATTTGGGATAGAAGATATGTGCTGCTTCATTAACCACAACCCATCAAACAGTCAACATATACTAGCATTTTCATCTCAAATGCCCACTAAGATCCATGGTAGCCTATTCTTTTGATTGACTTTGGTTTGATAATTAGTCTCACTGTTGAATTGGAATTCTTCATCCTTTTTAAAAATGTTGATACTGGGATTTATAATACTTTCTTGCTCAAATAATCAAGGGTATGGTACTTCAGGAAAATCATGTTCTGAATAAAAACTGCCATCTCGACTAGCACAATACCTCCGAGATTTCATGCACTTTTCTTTCTATAAACGCAGAACCACCAACTAAACGATGTGAGACCCAGGAGTATAAATTATACATGTTGGCAGCAGAGTTTTGTCCTTTCTGAGAGACACTTTAAACAACCTTCAGTAATCTGACAGTTTTCCATTTTTTCTTAGATTTTTCCTCACATGAAAGAATAAAAATATATACGTTTTCGAGAATTAGTTCATGACAAGCTATGCTATTGGCAAAGATACGTGCAACTCACTGCAATGCTCAAATGGCAAAGGTCAAGAAATTCAATTTAGAAAAAATAACTATTGTCTTCATCACAAAGCCTTATTAAACCACATGTGTCTTGCACTCGTCCCACCAATCTCTGAGATCATCCTTGGTCTACCTGTTGAGTCCTCTGGTCAAAAGAGACGAGGACAACTGATGCCACACATTACATCTATTGCTTCAGTCCCTCCGGGGAGAGGAATCCTCCTCTGTTGCTTTCCTCAAAGTTTCTTCCCTTTTTCCCCTTTTGAAAAGTTTTTTTAATGCTTTTTTGCCATCCGATGTGTACCTGGAACAGGGAGGTCGTATGCGTACAGATTGTAAAGCCATCTACAATTTTAAATTTTGGTCATACTAAATAAATTGAATTGAACGACTGTCTTAGAATATGTGCTCTGGTTTTTGTTCATTTTACAGTACTCAAGTCTACGTACCTAGATCAAAAAATACTCAATGTGTCAGCCCCTGCTAAAACCCACAGAGATGTAGCACCTACATTAACAGTTTGTCCTTAGCTTGTTGGAGCACATCAACAACTTCCAGCTTTTGCTTTTGCACCCAGCAACTTTTGCTCTCGTTGGTCTCCTTACCGGCCTCAGCTTAAACATAGTACGTGTTTTAGTGCCTGCTGAAATGAAATTTCCAAAGAATACTGGTGGTAATAAAAAATACCGTTTAATACTCCAGGTCCAATCATTATTCTTGGTCAGAAATACAACAGAAGAGCAACTGGTGTATATGTTTAAAGTAAAGCCAAACAATCTCACGTTGTTTGGATTTCAAGTCAGACAATAATTAACAATCAGATTTGATGCTGCGCACAGCGAGAGTATTTTTCAAACAAGCCCAGTGAAAGAAATTGGTTACCGTCATAGGAGTGTAGCGTAAACCACGAGCAGCATGTCACCAATCAGCTCACTGTGGCTTCTCTTTGTTCCATTGCACCCTGTAATATTCAAAATGTATAATTGTTATGAAAAATGTAATTAAAATGTTCCACATATATTTTTGATGAACAGTATATTTTAGTGCTAAGCTCTGTACATATAGAGGTAATTACAGAAAGAAAATGAATACATGGAATGACTGTAAACAAAATAAAAATAAAATCAAACATGATAAAAAGCACTGTATGCTGCCTGGACAGTACAGTCGACTAGTCAGGTGAACATAGTGAAGCCTCCAGCTCGACAACAGCTAGAAATGCTGACCAAGTAGAGTCAAAACAGTATGGACTCAGAAAGGACTCTGAATGAATGATAAAGCTGCTTTTTGTATACATATATGAACTTAAATCCTAAATTCCAAACCCAATTGAAATCCTACTCTACAGCAACAGATCGAAGGAACAGTAATTCATAAGAACAGCTGATGTATATTCAATGTGGTCTGAGAAGATGTGATGCAGGCTGCCTTTCACTATCACTTCATGTATAAGGGAATCAAAATCAGAAGGGGAATCAAAAAATGTTGAATCCCAACACATCCACGTTCTCTGAGGAGAAATCCGAGCGCATGAAGCTCATTCCCTCGGGTGGCTGGATGGTAACCTTCCCCCTTGGAAAGCTATCATGGGCTGTCTCCACTCTCCATCAGCACAGATCCACACTGCTGGCTGACTGCTGCTCTCTTGATTCTCCGGATCACTTCCTTTGAAATCAGTTGAGAATTCTTCAGTATTAAAAAAATGCAACATTAATGAAATTAAGTTATGTAAAAGACCCCACAAGTTTATTAGTTTAGATACATCTAAACTAATTTGCTAAACTGTCCATTTTGCTAATTGTAAAACTGTATTCATAGTTATGATAATGATAAATAGCTGTATTTAGCTCTTGCCTTAGTATGACAAGACCCTGAGTTCCCTGACTACTGGGATGGCAGCACTTAGAATTCAGATAACCAATTAATTCTTGAAATAAGCTAAGGGTTAAACACTTAGCTTCTCTATAAGATATAAGAGATCTATTCTATGTGCATTTGGATTTTTTTGATAAAGTCTAAAGTAACAAAACATAAAATGTCATAAAAGCTTAATGTCTAGTATGCCATAGAAATGTCACAAAACAGTTTTGTAAATAATTGGCACACACAATTTTGTAAAATGGGATTATATAATATGCTATAAACAGGTTTGAAAATCTTGTTTGAAAATGTAAAGAAATTGGTCATGAGAAATGCCATTTAAAAGTCACATTACATTACATTACATGTCATTTAGCAGACGCTTTTATCCAAAGCGACTTACAATAAGTGCATTTCAACCTAGAGTACAAACTAAGAACAACAAGAATACAGAAAGTAACATTTCCTCAACATAGTCAAACTACAAAAGTACCATAATAAGAGCCATTCAAGTGCTACCAAAGTGCAAGTCTGTGATTAATCCAGATATAGTCGGAAAAGGTGCGTTTTCAGTTTTCGGCGGAAGCTGTAGAGACTTTCTGCTGTCCTGATGTCAGTGGGGAGCTCGTTCCACCACTGAGGAGCAGGACAGCAAACAGTCTGGATGTAGAGTGATTAGCTCGAGGTGACGGAGTCACAAGTCGGTTGGCTGTTGCCGAGCGGAGCGAACGTGCCGGGGTGTACGGTGTGACCACATCCCGGATGTAGACGGGGCCCGATCCGTTCAGAGCACGGTATGCCAGAACCAATGTTTTGAAGCGGATGCGGGCCGCCACCGGTAGCCAGTGAAGAGAGCGGAGGAGCGGAGTGGTGTGGGTGAATTTCGGGAGGCTGAAGACCAGTCGAGCTGCTGCATTCTGGATGAGCTGCAGAGGCCGGCTGGCCTTAGCAGGTAGACCAGCCAGAAGGGAGTTGCAGTAGTCGAGGCGCGAAATGACCAGAGCCTGGACCAGAACCTGCGCTGCCTTCTGGGTAAGAAGAGGTCGTATTCTCCAGATGTTGTGCAGCATGTACCTACAGGAACGCGATGTCGCAGCGATGTTGGCCGTCAGGGAGAGTTGACTGTCTAGCGTCACCCCGAGGCTCCTGGCAGTCAGGGTAGGGGCCAACACGGAGCTGTTGAAGGTGGTGGTCAGGTTGTGAGTGGGGGAACCTTTCCCTGGTAGGAACAGGAGCTCGGTCTTGTCAGGGTTGATCTTCAGGTGGTGTGCAGACATCCACTGAGAGATGTCAGTCAGGCAGGCAGAGATTCGCGCCGCCACCTGTGTTTCGGACGGTGGGAACGAGAAGATCAGTTGGGTGTCATCGGCATAGCTGTGGTAGGAGAAGCCATGCGAACGAATGACAGAGCCGAGAGAATTGGTGTACAGAGAGAAGAGGAGGGGACCCAGGACGGAGCCTTGAGGAACCCCAGTAGTGAGAGGACAAGGATCAGATACAGATCCTCTCCAAGTTACCCGGTAAGTGCGGTCGGTGGGGTAGGAAGAGAAAAGAGCGAGTGCTGTGCCTGAGATCCCCGGGTCCTGAAGAGAAGAGAGAAGGATCTGGTGGTTCACGGTGTCAAATGCAGCAGAAAGGTCTAGAAGGATAAGGACAGAGGAGAGAGAGGCTGCTCTAGCAGAGTGAAGCTGCGTGAAGCTCACAGTATATTATGTCATAAAAAGAGTAATACAAATGTTATCAAATGTCTTGTAATAATTTAAAAGTATATTATAATACGGGTAGATGAAATCAATCATTCTGATTGGTTGAGAGTGAGTCACAGGGTGCGGTATATTCAGCCCATAATGTACAGTACGGCCTGTTTACATTTACCTTAAAGGGGAGCGTTCCATATCAATGCGCACTAAAACTAATGTTTAGCTTTTGCGCGACCGTTAGTTGTCATTTCAAATAAATCCTGCGGCTCCCTTCAAAGCTACTGGGCACCAAATCTCATTGAAAGACGGCATATTATCCAGCTGGAGACGGTGTTCTGTCATTTTTTGTTGCCTTGTCAGAATTTGCTACCGCTGCATAAACCGATAGGTGTGTCTATCGATTCATGCTACCCTATCTGATAGGATGTTATTGTACTTTCACAACATGCTTTTTTTTCAAAGTTCAATGTTTCACTTTTCACTGTTAAAGTGTTTATCTTCAACAATAAATACCATAATAATAAACCAGTGCTTTATTATGATAATGTGAACAAACTCATGTTTACAATAATTTGTTGACACAAAAGAAATATCAACTGCTTATCACTCATTAATCTACATGTCATTACTACATATTATTACTACCTGTACAATATACATGCTGAATGTACTGAAATAATCGGGATTTTGAGGATGTCACTCCCCGTTATCAGACGTGCATCGACAGGGTGGCAAAACATTATGGGCGTGTCAAACAAACTCGGAAAATCGACTCGGCGCGTGCGCAATACCACAAGGTAGCAGTTCCCAACAAGTAGCATGAAATGATAGAACACCGGCCCTCCGCTGCACGTCGGACCTAACAACACCATTGAACACATACTTTATTGACGTTACAGTACTGCCTCTCGTCCCTTATTGCTTAAGTATATAATATATACCCTTTTTTAAATTACAGTAAAATTTGCATTAAAAAGTGGAGGAAGACCATCTAAGATTATTCCTAGTATTACAGGGTCCTCAAATCTATTGACTCATTTGTCCTATAATGTTCCAATTTATAATCATCTGCAGCATTATTTCAGAAGAACCATAAGAAAACTGGACAGCTGGAGCAGTAATTCATTTTTTTTTTGTTGGACCTGTCCATCAATAGCCACAGCCATCACGAGGGGTTAAACATCTATTAAATGCCCTTGTGTTTGGCCTGAGTATTCACCGATTTAATTTCAATCCAGTAACTTTAGCCAGCGGGCTATTAAAAAGCCACAGAGCCCAATGTCTCGGGTCATTGGCCATAAATGATCTTTCCAATTGAATAAATGAAAATCCGTCATTTTCTTTTGCTGTGAAGAGCCTAATGATAATATTAGATGAAAACATGAGCGGAGCTTATTTTTCATCTTGGATTTTATAAAAACGCGATTTTATTTTTACCCTGTGTAGAGGTCAGCTTAATATGGTTAGTGGTTTCCCTGAGCTACTGGTATCATTTAGTTCCTTATTTTTCAAAAAGGTGCTAAATAACAACATTAATGAAATATGACTTTCCTTTGCTAAGAAAAAAACAACTATAATGTTGTAATCATGGAAATAGTTCATGCAAGGTGCACTGCACAGTGTGCGACATAAGAGAGATAACATCCGGACTTCAAAGTCATGCATAAAGCCTAACTTAAGCAGACACTGCAAAATATGTTTTACAGCTAGTGTAGTTTGAACTCATTTACTCTGCAATAAAAAGAAGTGATCTGACATTATGATCTAAACCGAAAAATGTAGCCTCCTGTTGAAAAAGTGAAATTTAATTTTCTCATCAAGTAAATTGTCAGTGTTGGGCTGAGGAGACAGGAGAGAATTCCTTAGTAATAAACTGGAAATATGACGCAAAGCGGGGTGATGAACCTTGAAAGGTACTCCATATCTGAATTAAATGAATTGACATGTACTTATGTATGCTAATATTCTTAATTAGTTTGCTACGTATAGTCATGCCGTAGGAGTAAACAGATGTTGTGCTAAGGACACTAGAGGAGAATCGTAGGTGCCGCACATGTACCGTTAGCTGAAACTCCAACTGAGCATTTGTTTGTCATTGACTTTGAGGCCCAGTGTGATAAACTAATACAAAGTGGAATCAAATAGAACTGCTAAGGCCATTAAAATGTAAGCAGATGCTGCTTGTTAGTTTCATTCAGGTTGAATGAACCAACAAATTGTGTGGCACAGCTGTGTTACTAAGTACAAGGATTTAAATGAGTGCAGAGGTTTTTATATTTTTTGTGTTCGTAGGTGGATTCATGGTTGGGAACTTAATGGAATTATTTATGATTAACAAGGAAATGTACTTGTTTTGGAAACACTTATTCCATGAATATCTTAAATATGGGTACATATAATAACCATGTAATAACATTATTATATCAATATCTACAGAATAAAAAAGGCACATAAAGAGCATGTTTACATGTAGCACAGAATGTTATCTATACAGGGTACGCAGCTATTTGTAAATTGATTAACCAGCAACATGTCTAACTTGGTGGTAGATCATTGCAAGAGAAACTGGCCTTGTATTCTGTGTCTACAAAATGAAGATGATCGTGTTGAAGCTTGAAGCATGAAGTCCAATTAAAAACAGACAGAAAGATACATTGGAAATCATGTGTCACGCCACACACATCAACATTAAGTACAAGCCACATTTGACACTGCTGGGCAATGTAGTTTATAACTGAAGTTCTTCTAAAAAGTGAATTTGCTGAGGAGTCTTTTTCAGCTGCGTATTTACTATTTATACATGTATGTTAGTCTGTACCCTGGAAACTATACAGTAACTGCTGTGTAAGTAAGTAAAGTGCTACCCTGTCAAGTATTTCTCTTCAATTACACGGCTGTCAAATGTCCAGCATGTCCATGGGAAGATTCTGATTGTGATGTTAATTATCAGCAAAGGACCAATTTGTGGTATTGGAATTAGTTTTAAGGAAAGTGTAACATTCACTGAGAGATTTACAAGACATGATAATTATGTTATTTAAGTTATTATTGCAAATACGTTTAGAAAAGCAAACAAAGAGATAATTTAAAGTTCAAGGTCACTCAATGTTGTATTTGAAACTGACAAACAGGCTTTTAAGATGTCTGAGAGGACACTGCACTAGACTGCCTGCACATTTAGCAGAACATCTGAAAAAATACTTTAGCTCTTTGATTGCTTTTCTGTGTAAAGAAGAGACAAAATCAACTTGACAGAATGAGTAAACACAGTGATGGAAAATTAAAGTGTCCATTCCACACAATAAATAACATGCCACAGCAGTAATGGGTGCAGGAGCATTGTGTGTGTGCACTCAGGGCAGGTAATTTCTTCCTTTGTTGGTTTAATGTTTGGATACAGCAGTGCAAAGAGAATTACCTGCTCATTGTTTGTGTTTTTACCCAGATAATGCCAGACTCATTTTATCAAGGGGATACATTTTGTTTGCATACTCTTTTTAAGGGAACAGTGACTAGTCCTGCTAAACTGTATGCAGATATAAGCTGAACATATACTGTGTTCATGTCTTCAAGAAAAGTGTTTCCCTGTGCCACAATGAGGTTGTGTTCTTTGCCCTGTATTGAAGTGTGCGTCTACAAAGACAGAACATCAGTTCATGACTGTTAACAAGTGTGCTCTCAACTTGTATTATGTTTCTGTTTTGTTCATTGATTGATTACTGACACCTGTGTTGTTAATTGTTGATTGTTAATGTGGGCGTGTACATGTAATGTGATTGGAGTGTTGATGAATAAATCTAATTGAGTGAGCACAGCTGTTGCTGTGTGTTCGAAGTCAGTCACGATGTTGCGTCTAGGGGTGTCACGATACCAAAAATTCAGTAGTCGATACCGATACCAGTAAAATAACACGATTCTCGATACCAATTTCGATACCACGGTAAAAAAAAAAAAAGATCCATGTACAATATATGTTAAATATTTGAAAAATAGCAAGACATACAAAACATGTGCAACAGAGCATATCACAACATAATAAAGTACAATTTTTTGGAAGCCTACGCAAGGTGCCTTATGTAGGCTTCATTTAGCTGGGTTAGCACATCCTGAGTTAATATTTCACTTTTCTTTGTGGCAGATGATGCTGAACTGGGTATTTGCTTTATCTCATCGCAAAGCTCTTCTTTTGGTATCCATCAAGTAATGTTTCAGCAACGACACTCATGCATTCTTTGACAAGCCCTCCATCAGTAAATGGCTTTTTGTGTTGCCCCAAAATCCAACAACTCTGAGGGAACACTCACTCATGTTGGGCAGTGAGCGTGTGGCTCAGGGTCCTGATTGTTCATATTGGGCTGTGAGGCACTTCTGTGATCTCACTTCGAATTTGAGTGGGTTTGTTTGTTCAAAACCTTTATGTTTTGTCTCATAATGGCTTTTCACATTGCCACTTTTAATAAGTGCCAGGGTTTCTGAACATATAAGACACACTGGTGTTGTGCTCCCTGTGGGAAGTATGAACAGAAAAGAGTCTGTCCATTCCGGAATAAATGCTCTATTTTCTCTGTCAACTTTTCTTTTTTTGGAGAGCGACATGTGTTCCTTATGTGTCTCTCCCTTTCGCTGTCTCACTCGACTTGTTCTTAACTTTCTCCGGCACAGTCGTCCGTTTCTCTCCCTTTGTTTTCTAAATGTATCGCTATCTTTCTTTTTCTTTCTACCGTCTCAATGTTTAACCTGCCTCTAACTTTCTCATCTGTCTGCGGACTTACGCAGCGCTGTCTGTCTGTTGAGACGTAATGTTTACCGCCGAGAATGCATAGATTTGATTGGCTGAGTGGTATCACGTGGGATGGCTTAACTCGCATGCGATTGGTCTGTGCGTTTCCACATCCGCTAAACCACTACCGTAAAGACTGAAAAGGCTGTGCCGCGCCGCCGGGTAAAAAGATATATATAATACCTCTCCACTTGACAGCTTGCTAGCTAACGTTAGCTTCCAAGGAGCGCAGAGCGAGCCCCCGTCAGCTCCAGAAGAGGCGCAGCGCCGATGCCAACAGCTGGCATCGGCGCTCACGGTACTTGCGGTACTTACGGTACTTAAAAAAAATAGGTATCGTCGGTATTTTGATATTGAGTACCGTAAGGTACCGTAAGTATCGGTTCTCGTGACATCCCTAGTTGCGTCTACTCTGTTAACAGGTTATGGGCCCAGAGTAAGATAGTGAGGATACACCGCGTTAGCGTGCTGGAGTATAGCACCATGAGTAACGCCAGAAGATCGAGAGAAAGTAGCGGTCGCTGGTCGGGGCTTATTTTTGACGGAGATGAAAAGAATTTCGAACTCTGGGAAACTAAGTTTTTGGGCCACCTCCGGCTGCAAGGGCTGAAAGGGGTTATTACTACGCCCGACGGTGAGGAGACGGAGGAGGAAGCGGAATCAAATGCTGTGGCATATGCTGAACTGATTCAAGTCTTGGATGACAAGAGCTTATCGCTAGTAATGCGAGAGGTAGCCGATGATGGGCGCGCAGCGCTGAAGATTTTAAGAGACTATTATGCGGGTAAAGGAACGCCATGAGTAATAAGCCTGCATACTGAGCTGACCTCGCTTCAAAAATCAAGCAGCGAGAGTGTGACGGAATATGTTATGCGTTCGGAAACCGCTATCACGGCATTACGAAATGCTGGAGAGACTTTGAGTGACGGGCTGCTGGTAGCTATGGTTCTGAAGGGACTTCCAGAGACTTTGAAACCTTTTTCCATCCATATCACGCAATCGGATGAGACAATAAGGTTTGCCGAATTCAAAACAAAGCTTCGAAGTTACGATGACATCGAAAAGATGCGTGCACCCGCCGCTGAAGACAATGTAATGACAGTGCGGGCGCGACAAAGAGCTGCGAGACCCGACAGTGCGAGCCCAACTGAACGTGGAGCTGAACGGGCTGCAGCGGACGTGCTGTGCTACAGGTGTGGCCTGAAACTGTGCTGCAGCCACTGCAAAAGCGACACGCAACGAGACGTGACCTGCAAAAGGAGACGGCGCCAGGACGCAACGTGGAGGGCCGCCGAGGGAGTGACAGACGAGTACGTATTCCTGGTGACCGATGGGGCGGCAGGATTCCAGCCAAGCAGCCAGGGTGTCTGCATGAGGGGCCTGATGGTCGACTGCGGGGCAACCTCGCATATCGTCACAGACATCGCCAAGTTCAAACGGTTTGATGACGAGTTCCAGGCCAGGACACATTGCATAGAGCTGGCTGACGGCACAAGGTGCAAGGGAGTGGCAGAGCGCCGAGGTGATGCAGAGGTCTTCGTGATGGACAGCCGAGGACGCCACCTCAAAACAGTGCTGAGACGGGTGCTGTACATTCCTTCTTGCCCGCAGGACATATTCTCGGTGCAAGCAGCGGCTGACAGCGGAGCAACCGTGAAGTTCAAGAAAGGCGAGGACGTTCTGGTGCACAAAGACTGTACACAATTTCCTATTCATGTACATGATAGACTATATTACTTGCATACAATACCTGATGGATGTGATGACCGAGTTAAGGGATGTTATGATTTAAAGTCATGGCATGAGATACTGGGTCACTGTAATTTTGACGATGTGTAGAGGTTGGAAGGTGTTGTTGATGGCATGAAAATTAAAGGTCCAAGAAACAAATACCCATCTTGTGAAGTGTGCACCAAAGGCAAGTTTACGCAGACCAGAAACAGAAAGCCCTCTAGAGCTAGTGCACACAGATTTGGCAGGTCCAATTCACACAGAGTGCAGAGAGTGCAGAGATATGTTGTCTCATTTACTGATGATTTTTCCGGTGCAGTATTTGTGTATGCCCTGAAGAGTAAAAGTGACACACTGCAAGCAACAGAGGTTTCTCGCCGATACGGCCCCATATGGTAAAATTCAACGTCTTAGATCTGATAATGGCACTGAGTTTACAGGAAAGCTTTACAAAATTCTGTTGGTTAAGAATGGTATTAGGCACGAGACTTCTGCACCATATTCTCCCCATCAAAATGGTACAGCCGAGCGAAATTGGCATACACTTTTTGACATGGCACGGTGCATGCTGATAGAGAGTGGGTTACCTAAGGGTTTGTAGCCTTACGCAGTGCAGACAGCAGCCATAACCAGGAACAGGTGTTTTAACAATCGCACCAAACAGACACCAGTCGAGATGTTAACGGGGAGAAGGCCCAATCTATCCAGGATGCAAAAGTTTGGTTCAGAGTGTTTTGCTTATAAACAAGATAAAAGAAAGCTGGATCCAAGAGGTGAAAATGGTGTTTTTATTGGTTATGATAAAAGCAGTCCAGCATACTTGATCTATTTTCCTGAGAGCAGGAAAGTGCAAAAGCACAGGTTAGTTAAGTTTGTTTCTAAGGTCAGTGTTGAGCAACAGACTCAGACCAGCATTGTGGACGATGATGATGATGATGATCATCTGGAGCAGAGGGCCAATAGGACTAGGCAGAATTGGAATGCAAGTCCAGTAAGGGACCAGGTTCCAGTCGAAGAGGAGGAGCTGAGTAGCAGTCCTCAGACCCAGGCAGATGAAGCTATGCCTGAGCCTCCAAGGTACCCTTCTAGAGTGAGGAGGAGGCCAGCCTATTTACATGACAATGTTTCTCAACAGGCATCTGATGAGGAAACTGACCAGGCACAGATTAACATAGATTACTGTTATAGAGTGACGTGCAACATACCTGTAACTTTCACAGGAGCTGTAACCTCAGATAAATCAAAAGAATGGCTGGCAGCCATGGATGAGGAGATGCAGTCACTTAGAGACAATAACACATTTACCCTAAGTAGCTTGCCTGAGAGTAAGCGAGCAGTGGGGGGTAGATGGGTTTATGCAATAAAGAGTAACATTGATGGATCTGAAAAGTGCAAAGCACGTTATGTGGCAAAAGGGTACAGTCAGAAGAGAGGTGTCGATTATGAGGAGACATTTTCTCCCACAGCTAACTTGACGAGTATCCGAGTGGTCGTACAAAAAGCGGCGCAAGAGAACCTAATTCTGCACCAAATGGACGTTAAAACTGCCTACCTGAACGCACCAATAGACCATGAAATGTACATGGAACAGCCAGAGGGCTATGAGGTGGAATCTGGCACAAGTGAAAAATTGGTCTGTAAGTTGGAGAGATCATTGTATGGGCTAAAGCAATCTGGCCATAACTGGAACAAGGTGCTACATGAGTACCTAACCGAAAACCAGTTTGAGCAGAATCAAGCAGACAACTGCGTTTACACATGGGAAACGGAAAATGCGAACGTAATAGTTGTCATATGGGTTGATGATTTGTTGATTGCTGCAAGTGATGGAAATGTTCTCAGTGATGTGAAGGACATGCTAACAAAGAGATTCAAAATGAAGGACAAACTAAGGCATTTCCTAGGTATTGATTTTAACCAGAGTGACGACTGTGTGAGAATGTCCCAAACAAAATATGTGGGAAACATTTTGGACAGGTTTAACATGCAGGATTGCAAACCGAGATCGACAACCTGCGAACAAAAATTGGAATATACTGATGGTGCCGAAAAGATGACTGATGTTAAAAAATATAGAGAGGCAGTGGGAAGCCTCATCTATCTCAACATCTGTACCAGGCCCAATATAAGTTTTGTGGTAAGCACACTGGCACAATACTTCACAGAGCCAACTGTTGAGCAATGGGCCACAGTTAAACATGTACTGAGGTATCTCAGAGGTACAAGTGACAAAGAGCTGTACTACAGAAAATGTAATGAGACACTGGGAATAAACGCATACAGTGATGCAGATTGGGCGGCTAGTAATGACAGACGTAGTACAACAGGCTATTGTGTAAGTCTAACAAAATGTGGTGCTTTAATTTCATGGAAGACCAAGAAACAGCCCACTGTCGCTCTGTCTACTTGTTAGGCCGAGTATATAGCCCTAGCCACTACCATACAAGAGTGTCTCTATCTTAAACAGCTGTTGGAGAATCTAGATACGTGTCAGTACTCACCACCACGGGTATATGAAGATAACCAGGGTACAATAGCCTTAGCAAGAAATCCCGTAAGCAGGCAAAGATGCAAACATGTAGACATCAAATATCATTTTATTAGGTCTACTGTAAATGATGGCACAGTTATGTTAGAGTATTGTCCAACTGATGAGATGGCAGCTGATATACTGACAAAGCCTGCAACCAAGAATAAGTTGATTCAGTTTGATGCATTTATGTTTGGAAGATGATTTTGCATGTATTAATGTGAGAGCAAGTGAGGGTGTTAAAAAGTGTGCTCTCAACTTGTATTATGTTTCTGTTTTGTTCATTGATTGAATACTGACACCTGTGTTAATTTTTGATTGTTAATGTGGGCGTGTACATGTAATGTGATTGGACTGTTGATGAATAAATCTCATTGAGTGAGCAGAGCTGTTGCTGTGTGTTCGAAGTCAGTCACGACGTTGCGTCTACTCTGTTAACAATGACACAAAGCCACAGCTTAACCAATCGTAAAGGGTTTGGCATTGCGAGTAGATCAAGAAAAAAGTCTACGACCAATTTCCATTCAGAGACGGAGCTTCGAAAAGGGAGCCGAGGACACACATTGGAAGCAACAACTGTCCTTTAATGCTATTGTAAACTCAATAAGATAAAAGAGATTAACAACATATTTAAGGGGCAGATGTCTGCTTTCCAGCATGTGGAAGCTGTTAAATCCCTTTCCAAGTGACATAATGAGTGTTTGAGTGCAGACGTACAGTGTGTTCATCGGATTTCTCCAATAAGCAAACCATCTTGACAACTATTTAATTGTTAATGGAGTTCCACGGTTGTTGAGTGTATTTAAATCGCATGCCTTTAAGCTATTGTCATCACTTCAGATACAAAAAAGATTCACGGTGTTCTCGATCCCATGATGGATGATGATAAGAATGTTACGTTGAACTAATTTGGCATTAATGGCATTAGGTTGTTCAATGCTACAGTTCTACTGAGCCATAATTTATAACTTCAGATCATCTTCCGGTTTCTTCTGTCTTGGAGCATGTCCAAAGCAAGGAAGGCAATAGTGTTTTGAATTATTATACATGCTTATTCCTCAATGTGATTTATGATATTACATATATAGTCTTAATAGACCTAAATGTTGAGTTGTGTTTCCATTATATGTATTCACTCTGGATATCAAATTACATGTCATGTGGCAGCCAGCTTACATTCTTTGACAAAAGTGACTTACATTACAGTTGCATATATATATTCTTTATTGAAACTGTGTCACTGGGTTCCCAAGAGAGTTTCACATTTTTCTACTGTGCAGTTTATATTGTCTGCATTAGACCATGTAAGAAAAACAATCTGGACGGTCAGAATATTCAAGGACAAGGCCAGCATTTATTTAATGCCTCATAAAAAAACATAGAGACATTTATTTATTTGTGAATTATTTAGGGTTTTCAGGCTTTATTTCATAGAATATTTATAGCAATATTGTCTTTTGTTGAAGTGTTGCTATATTCCTTCTAGCACATGCTTTCACCCCATGCATGGTCCAAGATTGTTTCCTTGGGAGAATAACAATAATAAAACAGAAGAAACTGTTCCATATTTTCATGTATTTTCAACGTATCCCTTTGAATCTGTGAATGCCACATTGCCATGCCACCATACAGTGCAGTGATTATTTCAACAGAAATGGCATGTATGCATATGGATTATTTTACAATGTGTGATGTGTCTTTTTAACATGCAAGTCGTGGAACTGACATTCAGCCCAACTGCCCCTTTGTGGGAAAATAATATAGAAAACTGTTTTTATTTAATGTGCACAAAGTAGAACAGAACCCCATTTTAAACGACACAAATTAATTATGCTCACTGTAATAACTTTTGAATAATATTGTTATAATAATAATAATAATTAATAATAATATTCTTTCTTTCTTTCTTATACTTATATTTTATTGTGTTTAGTTTTATCGGGCTGCTTCTGTTGTCACCAAATTTCCCCTTGGGGATTAATAAAGTATATTTCATTCATTAATTTCATTCATTCATTCAATATTGTATAATTTCCTCAGTTCCATTTCACAGATGAACTGAAAGTTTTCAGCCATTAACAAACAACACAGCATGAAGGACAAAATCAATTCAGGAGTCCTCTGGAGATGTAATCCCCGTACGGCCTAAGCTCTAATCAATGCTACAAGCAACCTGGCGTTCGGTCCTCGTTAAGTCCACATTCAACTGTGTTCGCATCACATCGTCTACATTTACAAAAACTGCAGAACTTCTTAGCACCTTAAGTTTGTTCATTTTCCTATAAGCTACTGTAGTATATTTTCATCTACTGTATAATATCAGTTTATCCAGAATATGCAAAGTCAGAGCTCAAAGGTTTACAAATCTATATGACATGCCTCAAACTTTGGAAGACCACGTCTTTGGAACTTTGGAAGAACATATGTAATCAGGCCTGGACGTTAGTAGATCATGTCTAGAATATTCTGTCTGTAACTGGGTCAAAAAAGACTCCATTCAGAGTTTGAACTCAGAGGTCCCACGTGTCTTTAGGTTCAACCTGTAGATCAGTTCCTGGATGAGATAATTTTGCATGAAGGTGATTGGGCCAAGAAAGCCGGTAATAATAAACTCCTATTTTGTTGTGTATAAAACATATGTTTTAAATTGTTTATCAGACTTCTCCAATCAGGCCTGCTGAGAGTCTCCAAACATTCCCGGGCGTTTGTTTCCTCACCTGTGCTTGTTAAGAATTAACCCAATATTTTTGATAAAGTAAAGATTTTTTAGGATGAATCCGACTTGCATAAAAGTGAAGAGGGAATTTAAAGGCAATACCATATGTGAGACTTTGGTGTGACAAACTCCAAATTAATCTCACAAACTCAAATAAAAAGAAAGAAGACTTACGACCGAACCAATAACAGCCTCAACAAAAATCAGTCAGTACTGATAAATATCCCTCTTCACTGAACACATGTCCCCTCTTTAACCATTGATTCAGATGAATCCGCCATCAACATCCAATTAGACTGGCTTGTTCTGCACTCATCAAAATACACCTCTTAGGCATCTTTTAGAGGCAAAACGAACGTCCTCAACAATACTGGCAGGCTTACAATGTAATTCCCCGAAAACCAAGTAACCTACATAAAAAAAGGATTCTGTGAACACAGATTGTCATTTACACGTGTTGAACAATGGTATATTAATTTCTTCTTCTCACTGCCCTTCTCTCTTTCTCTCTCTCCCTCTCTCTCTCTCTCGCATTAGCACACCGAGGCTCCTCTTCTCTCACAGCAGAAAGGCTGTCAGGGTGCAATCTAAATAGGTAATTATCTGACTTGTGTGAATCGGAGAGGTCCTCGTGACCGGCCTAACATCAAGCCCACTTCTCAGCACAGGAATATTAATGGGAGTTCCACCTTGAGAGAGAGAGAGAGAGAGAGAGAGAGAGAGAGAGAGAGAGAGAGAGAGAGAGAGAGAGAGAGAGAGAGAGAGAGAGAGAGAGAGAGAGAGAGAGAGAGAGAGAGAGAGAGAGAGAGAGAGAGAGAGAGAGAGAGAGAGAGAGAGAGAGAGAGAGAGAGAGAGAGAGAGAGAGAGAGAGAGAGAGAGAGAGAGAGAGAGAGAGAGAGAGAGAGAGAGAGAGAGAGAGAGAGAGAGAGAGAGAGAGAGAGAGAGAGAGAGAGAGAGAGAGAGAGAGAGAGAGAGAGAGAGAGAGAGAGAGAGAGAGAGAGAGAGAGAGAGAGAGAGAGAGAGAGAGATCACACTAACTGAATAACTTCTGTTTCTGGTGACTTACTGCCCCCAATAGGCCATCACAATGTAAACTAAAAACTGCCAGTAGCTCAGCTGAATTGAAGATAATGGCATTTAGCAAATGTTAACTTGGAGTTGGAATTTATTAAAAAGTACTCAAAGTAGACTATTGACTCGGTGCTAGAAAATGTGCACTAGATGCAATATGCTCTATATAACATATGAATGTGAGTGTACAGATATATCACGACTCTCAGACAGTACAGAAAAGAAATCTGCGATAAGAATAGATCGAACAAGCCTGGCATTCACTTTCTTCAGTCAGTGCTTAAGAATAATTAAATTATAAGAACAAAGAATTATGAAAAGAATTTCATCTTCTTTTCATTTGTGTCGAATAATACTAATACTTTAATTAAAAAATGCATATCAATTATAGTATCAAACCCAAGCTGGCATGTAGGAATTGCAATGAACCATACAATTATGGCAATTCAACAATTTTAGTAAGTGTATTTGACTTGTAAAAATCAGGATTAAAGATACAAACCGCTGATGGACTTGTAAAGAATATATACTTTTGCTTAGCTTACCCTATTATGGTGTGCAGACATATTATGTGTAAAGTGGAAAGGTCACGAAAGGTCAAAAACTTCAGCAGGGCGATCTAGTGCCTGACTGATCCCCCCCCCCCCCCCCTGCATCACGCACATCCAACAAAGCAACACGCATGCCCTCATGCTGCAGGAACGTCGCAGGAGACCTTCACTGAGCACAGTTAAGATAAGGGACGATCCAGCCTCTTTTGCAAGTGTCTGGAAGTCAACTTCAGGGCCTCCTTTTGACACACACACACACACACACACACACACAGAGGCCCCTGGGTAACTATCCGGAGAACAACCTTCTAGATGCAGCAGGGCCATCTCGGAAGAGATAGGAGTGCTATACTCCCCAGACCTGTAGACCAAATATCTAGACAGACATCATTCTTCCATTCCCAGACTTTTTCACAACATATGCTCTCATCGGCAGGTCACAAGAGCCAATGAAGGAGCAGCAATGACGGAAGCCGAGGAGCAACAACCAATGAGAAGACACCGCCCTCTTTGTTCCAGACCAATCAGAAGTGGTCTTGTTGTGTATTTCTATGGCCGCACACGCTCTGTTCGCCACCCTTCCTTCAGCTCTGAGGCCTTGAATGGTGTCAGCTCTGAACGTTGGGTCCATGCATGTCTGCCTAACTGTATCATGTTTTTTAATTAAACGCTTTATAGATTTAAAGTAAGAGTCTACCGCTGTTTTCTTCCAGTGATATCCGTCCAGGTGTGTTCCTGTCCATCCTCAACAGACTCACAATGTCAGTGTGTTATGGTGCACACGGACCATTCAGACACATGTCCCTTATTGATTACATCACATCAAATTTCTCTCACACTCGGTGTGTGTGTGTGGTGTGATTTGCCTGAGGTCATACCCGCTGACCTCCTGTCTCACTGTGGTCTGAGCCTCTTGACTGTAACAAATGATTATCCTCGCGGCTGCTCTCTGCAGCCCGGCTGAAAAAGCCCCCCGGTGGCTCGCTGTTGCTCCCATGCAGACCTGGTGGAGGGGGAGATGGATGTAAATGGATTCTCTCTGTCATTTTCCACCGGAGCTTGCCAGGCTCTGTTTGAAGAGTTGAGCCATGTTTGAGTCCAAGACTCTAATTAGCCACACAGGCCTTTGCTTTGTTCGGCGAGCTATTATACCGCCTTACCACCACCGCTGCAGAGACCTGAAAGGAAATTACTGTAACTCTAATAACACTCTCAGTTTAGAGATGGCATTGGCTTGAAGTCCAAAATAGATGGGAGCACAGAACTGCATTTTGTAAGGATTTTGCAAGTATGCAAATAGCATTAGAAGAAGTTGCGGCATGTGTGCAAAAGCTAGTGTCCCAAAACAAAGAGAGAAATGCCAGAGAAGTGGGTCTCAGATGATTAAGAGCTGCCTTTTCCCCCAGGCGTCTGCGTCTCTAGAGACACATCATCTTCCTGATAGTTTCCAGGCTGAGCTTCGGCCCTGCGACAGATGACAGAGAGAGAGGCCCAGCTACTCTCGCTTTGTCTGGTTCAGGAGGGGCAGACCGATGCATCGAGCTTTATTCATCTTACAAATGACTCTATCTCTAGGCGCTGGTGTTTGACCTCACAGCTGGATGACGGAGAGGGTGGAGAAGTGATCTGATCTCCACACTCTTGTTTTCTGTCGGTTGTAATTGTTTTCCTCGCAGACACTTAAAATGCACGAAGCCTCCTCCCATTAGCTCCCAAGCAGGTATTTTTCTTCTTCACTCGCCAACTCTCGTAGAACACGCCGCTAATCACGTCTGATCTGGTCTGTTTCAGTTCCTATTCTATTAAGAGACGCCTCAGTGTCATCAAGAAATCGCCCCGTGTTTCTGTCTTTCAACTCTTTTTCCTTCAACAGACTCCAACATGATTCTTCTTTTCCTAATTAACCAACGCAGGAGCATGTAAGGGGGGGGGGGAATACAATTAAGCATATATTCTCCTTTGAGTAGAGAGGATTCACACCTTTTCCTTGGTCGCACACACCATCACAGGTAGTTTCTCAATGTTGCCCTGGTGTTTCTTGCTTTTCCCTTCTTTTCCTCCCATGGATACTGACCTATTTGGGGAAGAAATGTCAAGCATAAGGCAGAGTGCGGATGAGAGAAACAGCACAGAGGAGACAAAAGCAGACCAAAGCCTGCTCTCAGATCCACTCATGCAGGGAATGGAAAGGAAAATAAGATCCACTTTATTCTCTCTGTGCTCCTCTGGACCCCTTGGAGAGGTCACCTGTTGAAAGTCACATGTGTGTCAGGTGCCACATCCCTTTATGATTGTTAACACAATCAAAGCCAAATTACAACCAGAGAAAATCATAGTTTTAAGAATTCCCTCTTAATAATATTACTCTTTTTTATTATGATTTTTACAGATACCTTACCGTACAACCCCAGGCTAAAGATATACGTGGCTAAAGGTGAACTATGCCTTCATGCTGTTTTCTTTGTTCTTATTCTGTTACATTATCACCTGCTGAGTGCAATGGGTCTTAAAAACACATGCCAGCAGCTGCTTACTGTGACACCTTATTAACTAGTCGCATTATATTTTAAGACTCATTATACCCAAATCACTGGTCATTACATTCTATTACAAGGGCTTTAAAGCAGGAATTGGCTGCAATAAATACATCAGAACACTAACACCTCCTTCAGAAAAAAATGTAATAATGAAAGATACACAGCATATTGTGTAAACCTTCTGACAGAAAACTCCCATTATTTGCTTCAGTGGCTAAGAGCCGATACATAATGCCACTCGATCTCGGAAGGTTTATGTCACAATCATCCCCATCTGTGGAGGATGTTATGTGGCTCTGCTTGGTATCTGCAGTAAGTAGTGCATTGGACTTACCATGAACATAAACATTGACAGTCAAACCACAGAGCTGGTGCTGTTCATTTCATGGTGTCAATCAAGCAGCTTCTCAGGAGATATGCTGAGGTCACAATTTATGAAGATGGACAAGATGTGAGAACATGTGCACTTACGAATAAAAAAGGCGCCACTTGCACCTACAAATATACATGATTGCCTCTGGAGATATACAGAAGGACACATTTGATATTTGTGTCATTACTTTCCTAAATCACGTCTCTGGTGGTCAAGTTTATGAAAATCAGCATTTTAATCCGTGCAATATTGTTATATAATATTTAATATTATTTCTATTATTTCATGTTCCTGACCCCCAAGCGATATTGCCAAGACACTTTTATTATGCACAATTCTATTTAGCCAGATATCCATAGAGGCTTGGCTCATGTCTGCTGGGGCTTCAGTGAATAAAGGGTAACATAATGTCAGACTCCAGGGACATATTAGTGGGTCTTATGAAGCAATAACAAAAATATTGCTTTATACAACTTAATCACAACAAAAATATATAAACACAATAAATATAACAAATATATGCTTTGAGAAAAGTTTTAATTCATAGAACTATATATTTACATCTGACACAAAATAATGGGGCACACCGAAAACATAATTGTGTTAAACTCACCTTCACCTTCGACATGTCTCATCATCCGAGCGTGTGTGAACTTATAAACCGCCATCAGGCAGAAACCACAAGGTCATGGCCAGTATTGACCTGCTGCTCCTGTGTGTATTGAGCTATATTTGTAGAGGCGAAGATCTCACTAAAGGTCATTTGTCACATTCATAAGTAACCAGCTTAAAATCCACTTGGCTCTGATGTGTCACCACAGTTTATTGGAAAAATGTCTCAAACTGACTGAAAAAATAAATAAATCACATTGTCTGTTTAAGGTCAGACATGTTTGCTGTTTCTTTTGGCGAGATAGTTGAGAATATGACTACCACTGTCATGTAAAGAATGTAACATTACCATAAAAACAACACTTCATGATTTTACTTGTCTTTGTGCATACATTACCCTTTTATTTTAATGTTAGACAAATTCAGGCTGGTTACTCCCACAGTCCAAACTAAACTTAACTGAACTAATTCCGACTCCGTTATTACTGCAAGAGAGTGCTTTGAATTTATTCTGAGCTCTCAGGGAGAAAGCGCATACGTGCTTTTCTCAAAATGTCAAACACAAAATAGCCACCTTTGAAGACAGATTCACCTGATCATATTCCCCCCATTCTGAGACCTCATCCTATTTGATTCCTCCAAATAGCAGGATATTTGCAGACTTAGGCTGAGAGTATATCTCTCTCTCTCTGTCTTGCTTCTTTAATGATTCCTTTCCAGATGACAGAAGATGTTGTTACCTGCAGATAAAGTCCCATCAAATGCATACATGGTTGAGTATAAGAGGTAGATCTTGAGAAAAACATTAGTTTTTTATAAAATGAAACATTTTGAAAGAACACAAACCTTAAGCTGAGCTGGAGGCACCAAAGCAAAGTAATCAAAAATATGAAGGAAGCACATGTAAGAGGGATAATATGTATTTGTGATTTGGAGATGCACCTTTACTTTGAAACACTGATTTATAATTTGAAACTGTAGACACTGTAATGTATGAGAATAGTGAATCAATTCAGAAAACTTAAGAATTGTTGAACACTGCATGAGGAGTTGGTTTGAGATTGACTCCCGCTATAACCAGAGGGGGCTTTTGAAAACATCCGTTTTTACCCATTCCCCTGATGATTCAGTTTCACTGAACAAAAGGCACTAAGGATGGAGCCTCTTCTCTAAAGGGATATCCGATGAGCTCCTGCCACTTAAAATGGGTTTTGAACAAAATGAGAAAGATAATTATGGGAAAACTATATGCCTGTTTCGTAACCTCTTGTATTTGCTGTTCAGAAAGCCTGAGTAACAGAAGTTTCTGTACTGTCTCAGATATATAGCTGTGAGACAAACCAAACAGAAACTAAACCAATATACACATACTTAGAAAAAAACACACATATACATATATATATATATATATATATATATATACACTCTCCTTTTAAAGAATTGTGTCTGGCTGTCACCATCAGCGGTTGTTAAGGGAGCAACTCTGTCTCATCGATCTGTTTTCACCAGCAACTCAGTTAAAATGATGAGTTTGGAATTTCACAATAAACTCAATACCAATAATATAATAATAAATGCTGAAATCAGATAACCTGTCACACCAAACATGTATACCTTGTACCATTGTTAAAACATGTGGGTCATTATCAAATTTCAGTATGTGACAATAGCCATGTCAAGAATGTTATTACTCCTGGAATCAGATATTTCATCTTTTCGATGCTCTAACAGCGTATGTCCTCTTAGTCATGTGGACATCTGAATTTAAACTGGCAGTGCTTGCCACACAAGGCCTGTTCGTCAAGCTTCTGCAGGAGAAGGGAGACAGGTGTGCACTGTTTTGCCCAATCAGCCTGGCTATTATCCCTCAGTAAAGGGCCATCGGCAGCAGCAGCGCTGACAAGCGGCAGGATTAGTGAGAGATGCAATTAATGCCTCAACGGGGAATCGGTGTCTGACACACACAGATAGGATTGTGGCTGCATCTCCACACGCGTACATGCATTATGCTCTCACTGTGGAGTGGGAAGCTCACCTTGAGTTATCAGATGACATCAATTAATGTATTTGTGTGGGTCTCAAGGTTTGGTGGGAAGCCCTAATGCTTGATTACTGGCAATTTCCTACTCTGCATTCACTACTGCAAACCAATTATCACATGCAAATGAATAAAACTGGTAGTGGATTATCTAAAAAATAACAACGATGTATGACTGACACTCAGATCCTTCAATGCGCATAGGAAATTGTCTGCAGTTCAGAGCATATTTCATATTAGATATTTAATAATCAAACAATACTAATGAAACCAATATCAGTTAAGTTTGAGAATGAGGTCACAGCTTTTTGAATCGGATGCATTTTTAAATTACCAAGCAGGTTATATTGTTCAGGCAGTCTTTGCAGAATGTGCAAGGCCAATTTTAATCCCCATGGAGAAAAACAAGCAGTACTGTAAATAATGTGGAACGGGTTGCAAACATGAGGTCGTGTTCAGACCAACTTTATCCCTGCATGAAAAAAGGAAAAGCCGCCTTGATGGATGTGCGTTCCTACGCAGTTCTAGCCTCAACTTTTGCTGCAAAGCAACACAATGTCGTCTAGCAAGGCAAAGCAAATATGCAATGTTCACATTTAATTGTCGTGACAGAAGATAATAAAGCCTGTCGATCCTGTTTGATGTTGAAGCGACACACTCCACCATCACAGCCTTGTGTGTTGGGGAGAATGTTTGCTCTGTCTACTGTAGCTAACTCAGTTATTATGACAATAGTATTGCATCAACCTGGTTTCCCAAAAATATGTGAAATGTGTAGTTCACTAAAATAGCTGTTAACAGGGCATTACATGGTGGTGGTGTGTACTTGTCACAATGCCAATGGAAAGTCAACTAGGAAGCCTCCTTGTGGTGGACACACATTTTCGAGTCTGTTTTAGCTTGAACTCCTTACATTTAGCCAGCAGAAGCAATTATTTAACTTGATGATACTTGGTAATCTAACAGCTGTTTCTTGGGAAACTGCATCATGAGTGTGGTCAGATTACCTCGACCCAAGTTGTTTTGGTTTGGAAGAACATTGACGAAGGAACACAACATGTTTGCGAAGCAGGAACGGCTCTGGTCACCGTGATCCAAGCGGGGTAAATCGTGTGTCAGGTTGTCCAACAATTGATCTGATTGGGTCAAAGGTCTGATGGGAGGGCTGAATTCACTCTACAAATGTGTGCTAAATATTCTAGAAAGACGGATTTGTTGAAAGTTGCCGTGTGCTCATTAAAACATTTCCCGCTGGGTTGCTTCGCCAAATCAACGTCTCTCTGCTCTTCATTTGCCACAACAGTTGACATTTTTCTTGAACCATAATATTAGTTTTGTTCACTTTAAATGAAGCTCAAGGGAAAGTTCAGACAGGAAGACACTCTTTACACGCTGCTTCATTCATAAGCAGTCTCTTAGCCTTGCAACGATTACTCAATCAGCTGATTGGAGGGGGGGGGGGCACGATGAAAGAGACACCTAATGAACCAACTAATTAGAGGCAGCGATGTTCTGTAAGCCAATCACAGCGTTGTTGGCAAAACTTTCAAATGTGTTCTCCTCTGCTGCAGTGTCAGTTGTCGTTTCAGCTCAATTGGTTGCGACCCTCCTCCTCCCCGGGCTCCTCCAATCGGCATTACGGCAACTCTTCTTCTTCACCATCACCAATGCCTGGACTCAAGGGGGCATTCTGCCTGCGTAGATATCAGCATCTCTACCCCTGGATTATCCTTATTCAGGATGGAGTCTAATCACCAAAAAGACTTTGCACCATTTCTATATGCTATTGTTATAAATTATTGTTAAACTTTTAATACCCGTCTCTCCTGATTGAAATAGTTTGTTTCATGCCGACATTTGATTTGAGCCTCCTGTGTGCCACCACGTCATACGCTGGTCAGAGGCTGTGGTCATTTCACATATTTCTGGTAGAAGATTCTCCAGCATTTGATCAAACACATCATATACAGGACTGTCTCAGAAAATTAGAATATTGTGATAAAGTTATTTTATTTTCTGTAATGCAATTAAAAAATCAAAAAGGTCATGCATTCTGGATTCATTACAAATCAACTGAAATATTGCAAGCCTTTTATTCTTTTAATATTGCTGATTATGGCTTACAGCTTAAGAAAACTTGAATATCCTATCTCTAAATTTTAGAATATCATGAAAAAGTATACTAGTAGGGTATTCAACTAATCACTTGAATCGTCTAATTGACTCAAAACACCTGCAAGGGGAAAAGAAGCACCGGACAGTTGCAGAGTGGTCCAAAGTCCTCTTTTCAGATGAAAGCAAGTGTTGTACTTCTTTTAAATCACTTCTTAAATCACTTCTTAAAACCCACTTTTATAGAACTGCTTTTAAGTGATGTTGTCCTTTTAAATTTGTATTTTAAATGCCTATTTGTTTGGTTTTACTTGTATTCAATGCTTTTATGGTATGGTCTTTTTTGTTTGCCACCATTTAAGTTGTGTTTATGCTTTGTTTATCTGTAGAGCACTTTGTAAACTTTGTTTTTA
Organism: Liparis tanakae; assembly: GCA_036178185.1. NCBI lineage: Eukaryota > Metazoa > Chordata > Actinopteri > Perciformes > Liparidae > Liparis > Liparis tanakae. Next base: position 15,790,635 of record CM070107.1, read on the forward strand.
AAAGTGCTATATAAATAAAGTTATTATTATTATTATTATTATTATTATTGTATTTCATTTGGAAGTCAAGGCGCCAGAGTCTGGAGAGGAGCAAAATCCAAGTTGCTTGAAATCCAGTGTGAAGTTCCCACAGTCAGTGATGGTTTGGGGAGCCATGTCAGCTGCTGGTGTTGGTCCACTGTGTTTCATCAAGTCCAGAGTAAATGCAGCTGTGTACCAAGAGATGTTAGAGCACTACATGCTTCCGTCTGCTGAAAAGCTCTATGGAGATGAGGATTTCATTTCCCAGCATGATCTGGCACCTGCCCACAGTGCCAGAACCACCAGTAACTGGTGTACTGACCATGGCGTTACTGTCCTCCATTGGCCTGCCAATTCCCCTGACCTGAACCCCAGAGAGAATTTGTGGTGTATTGTGAAGAGGAAGCTGAAAGACACCAGACCCAACAATGCAAATGAGCTAAAGGCCGCCATTGAAGCATCCTGGGCATCCATAACACCTCAGCAATGCCACAGGCTGATTGCCTCCATGCCACGCCGCATTGATGCAGTAATCCGTGCAAAAGGATTCCCAACCAAGTACTGAGTGCATTAATGGACATTTTCAAATGTTTGATTTTGTTTTGCTGTTATAAATCTTTTTTTTACTTGGTCTGAGGAAATATTCTAATATTTAGAGATAGGATATTTGAGTTTTCTTAAGCTGTAAGCCATAATCAGCAATATTAAAAGAATAAAAGGCTTGCAATATTTCAGTTGATTTGTAATGAATCCAGAATGCATGACATTTTTGTTTTTTTAATTGCATTATAGAAAATAAAGAACTTCATCACAATATTCTAATTTTCTGAGACAATCCTGTATGTCAGTTACTACAAGGTGGTTTATCTCTTTCCGTCGCCCTGCACATGTTGTTTGTATTCTTTCACCATTCCGTGATATTAGCAAGAACAATCAGTACTTCTTGAATAATAGATACAACTCAATCTCTCTTTTAAATGCAGAGGACATTCAGCTTCCTGCGATTCACCAGACTCAGCCACAGCTTGCACCAGATGTTAACTCTCCTGTGACCTTCAGATGTCCTAACATATTTTACCCGTGGGGTCAATTTGACCCCTGCAATTAAAAACTTATTTTTATTTTTATTGAAAATTATTAGAATTAATATTGTTTCCAAAGTTTAAGTGTCAGGTACTTTGTTTGTTTGTTGACTACCTAAATAGCCCTTTAAATAAATAAAAAAGTTGATATTTTCTTATATGTTTTACACAGTTGTGTTCAGGACAGTGAAAACATATCATCATGTGAATTTGAGGTTTTTCCAATTGTCTCCATTAAATTAGCAAAAGTTATGAAATATGAAGCAAATAAAATTACATCAATATTTTTTTTAGAGACGTTAAATATTGAATGGGGTCAAATTGACCCAAAAGGTAATAGGAGGGTTAATAATTTAAGCACAGACAAAACCGTGACAGTGATATTGGATCTTGAGTTGTAAGTACATGGCCCATATTCTATCAAGCTAACTCACTGCATACAATATCACATTAACCCAACAGTAGATCAGTAAACAATGTATTATGGTCATCGTGGTTATTTCTACGCTATTACCAGGTCATGTGAGCGGGCGAGTATTCACTGCTCTACATACAAACCGGAGAGTGACGTGGCGTTGCGTTCTCACAAAGTCTTCTGGTTGCTCCATCGGCCGACCTCGTACCTCTTTTCAAGTCCCTAATGCCCTCAACGCCGTTATGTGTGTCTCCAATTATAGTCGTCTCCCACCCTGGCTCATGCGCTCGCTCCTTTCACACATATTTCTGTCGTCACTTTCTTCTGCTCCTCTGTCAACAGACAGATGGTCTTTACACTGTGAGGAGATGCCACTCATCCCCACTGTAATGACCTCCGTTGAGACTGCTGAAGCTGTTTGTGAATCCCCAGTTGTATTGTTGGAGGACTTTGCTATTAAGTGAAGACTCGGTGTAGTGGGCAGATCAGCCCCTTGTTGCAGTTCCCATACCGTTGCAGTGATGCCTGCATCCAGATGAGAGGGTCATATGCGAAGAGATTTGACACTGGTCCCAAAACCTTTTCAAAGACCCTTATATTCACTCTAGAAGCGTGTAATCAAGCCCCTTGCAGAGACTCGAGCTACACTCCCGTCATATATACAATCCAATGAGCGCACAAGCTGTCAATTTTTTTCAGCATCTTAGTGGTAATTAAACGTATGATGTAAGAATCTTTTGGAAGCTCTATATCTCCCACATGGTGTCCCATATTTTAAAAGTTTGTCAACACAGGCAGTAAACAAAACCATTAATCAACGTATGACAGATGTCCAATGTAAAAAAGAAAAATGATTAGTGATAATACGCAAAAATAATGCAGTCGTCTCTGGTTACCCAAATAGATTTGACAGTAAAGTCTTGCCCATATTAGCCCACATTACAAGGTGGAGGACAACGTCCCATCTACATGTGCAGCATGGGGAGATCTTTAAATTATCTTTTAATTATGTGTCATAGTATATTATTTATAATCCTCTCTCTGGTATGTATCATGGCCTCATAAGAATAAAATAGCCCATTAATAATTGAGCGTGGCTCCTGAATGTGCAAAACAACGATATGTCAGCAGCACCTTAACAAATGTTAAAATGTATTTGCAGAAGACTATACTTCTCCAACTTGATGATTATGTGACATTGGGATGAGACATTATTAAACCTGCTTGGGGTTTGGGAAAAGAGAAAGACAGCACAATATTCTAAATTTGGCAAAATAAGGACTTTTAAACATCCAGCACTAGCGACATTAGCAGATAGGAGAGATGCTAACATCCTCCGTAGAGCTGAGGAGATCGGCTGTGTGTTTGTAACTAAGAGTGAACCCGTTCACATGTCTCAGTTAGACCCACATCCCGTGTGTGGGTCTAAGAGAACAGAGGACGTCATCTGTTGTACCGACTATAAAGACCTCTGATGCCAACTTGTGATTTGTGATATTGAGCCATGCAAATAAAAGTTGAATTTAACTTATTGGCATTACACAATATCTGATACGCTGTGAATATTAACATATGTATTAGAACAGGGGATGTGTGGTGCTGTCGTGGCAAGAGGAGCCACGGCTCGATTCCCAGGCTGCTCTGTGTGGAGTGTGCCGGTTCCCCCCGCGTCAGTATGGGCTCTCTCTGGGTTTCCTCCTCAGTCCAAAGACATGCAGATGAACCTGAACAGTGAAGTAATTAAAGATAATGGATGGATGGAAAGATTAGAACAGCTTTAATTGAAGAAGAAAAGAGAGGTTTTAATTTAAGACATGGAGCAATATTCCCAGTCCTACCGTTTAAGTCCAATGACATTCACTGTTTCTGTTGGGTCTATGAAAAGCCTGTTTCCAAAGTGCACTTGAAAGTTTCCTAGAGTGGGGAACATTGGCCTTCTAATAACACGCTGTCAGTAATAAACGTCGGTGGACAGATGCTTGAAAGCAGCCTGAAAATGAAATTGGCACTTTTCAGCAGCGCTCCTGCCAGGTCCAAGGACTCGCTGCCTCCTATTTAATCTGTCACACACAGCTATTATTTGCAACAGTGACGATTATGAAAAAAGATCTGCATCCTTCCGAGGGGCCTGGTGTACTCTGTTGTTGATTAAAAACAAATCCCAGGAAGTCATTGGCATCCATTAGAATCATGTCTGAGCTGTCATGTGCCTGGCAGACCCTCACTGACAACTACAGATTCACTGGTGTCGTTAAGAGACGATGCCTCCCTGTTGGGCCACATTAGGGCCGCTAAGAGACACTACCTGGTGAAAGACATTCAGTCGGGTGTAAACTGGCTAATACCAGAGCAGAGATGACGACTATAAAACTACGTGTTTGTTTATCTACTTACATCGTAACCCTCCTGTTACCTTTGGGGTCAATTTAACCCCATTCAATGATTAACAGGTCTCAAATATATATGATTGACATTATGTTTTTTGCTTCATATTTCATGATTTTTTTTGAATTCACACAAAGTAGTTTGGGATCATATTGAGGTCACTATAACATTTATTTTTATAATCTTCAAAAAACTTCAGGGCCCAAACATAACCATAGCTGTAGTAGTGCGAAAACCACTGATAGTTCACACATGATGTGGGGGAGGGGAAATATGGTTCCCATGAAGATATGGATAGTTCACATAACGGGCAAGATTTACAAACATGTCCTTTTTTATTTAAAGGACTATTTAGTTAGTCAACAAACACACATTAAGTAGCCTACCTGCCACATAAACTTGGGAAATTATTTGAATTCTAATCATTTTCAGGAGTCAAATTTATCTCAAGGGTAAAAGATGTTAGTACATTTGAAGGTAACTGGAGGGTTAACTATGATGAATCTGACAATACGGTAAATATAGCATTACATATTGATTATGATTATGATAACATTGAACTGATGTTTGTTTAAAATAAGCAAATGGTCTATTTTTTTGGGATTATGACATTTTCTCCATTCATCTTTCTCCATTATTGGCCACCAGCTGACTAATAACTTCCAATTGCATACAGGTCTCCTTTCTTTTTGTGAAGTTTGAAAAAGAATGATTGAATATTTTAAGTTCATTGTTTAATTCCTACATGTGTTATCAGTCCTTGTGTTCATGCAGGGACGCTAGACTCTAGAAACCTCACGTGCATGTTTTCCAACTTGAGGAGGGGTCTGCTTCGCCAATATAGGAGGTAAATATATGCACATTTTTAATGTTTACGTGCATGTTCCCTTTCTATATTATTGTGTGTCTTTTGTTTTCAAACAGCCTGAATGAGCAACCACTGTTTTCCCCAGGCATATGATATTGTAGTTTGTTTTTAAGTTGGTGAATTGCATGGGCCTGTTTTATTTGAGCTTGTGGTATTTTGTGCTGGGCTGAAGGGCGATCACAGTGTTGGACAATTCATATGTTGCACGGGCATTTTATTGTTGTGTGTTTGCCGTGAACCGTTGCATTTTATTTGGTTTCAGTGTGATTATTTACCGTTAATTTAACTCTACCCTGACTTCCCTGACTGTGAAGCCACATGACTCGCCTTCTAGTTGGTTGGTACACTTTTATCTCTAAGACTATAGCTTACTCGTCAATCAAAATCATTTGTATTTGGTACAGTAGTCTCTGGGTATTGTGCTGGGTGTATCACCGGGGCACAAGCCAGGTTTAAGGAACATATTAGAGCATTTGTGGGTCTTCTTTCAGCCTGATATTGGCCTGCTTCAAAAGCTATTCTACTGGAATACTCCAGACTACAACAATCAATAAAGAGCAACTTCATAAATTGAAAATATCTCCTCCATAAAAGCACTTAATAGTTACAGTTTTAAAACAGGCTGGCCAAGGTAGAAATACTTGATTTAAACACTGAATGACGCCACATCGTATAGCTGGTAAAGGTAATGGTCTGTAATCCTCTCTAATGGTCCCAGGAGACTAATTGTGTCACACCAATTACCTGATAAATCACACAAATAACCACGTGCCTAAAGTAATGCACAGAGTGTTTGACTGGAGAGAGGGTAGACTGTATGCTTTGAGAAAATAATGTATAATATATGTACGTCAGCATTTCTAATCTATTTGTTTGCTGTTGTTTGGTTTTACTATTGATATTTAGCTGCATTCAAACACCACATAATTCTTGTAGATTTATGAGACCAGCTCAGCACTTCATTGCCATCGCTGGCAAGAGAGACATATATCAAAACAACTATATTATACATTGTTTTCCCTAAAAATATCTATTCTGAGATCCTGAAGGAACTCTTGAATCAATACTCTTCTTACTGACTTGGCTGTTGTGCAATGACCTTCGAGTGGCGAGTTAAATAACTGTACGTATAGGAAAGCATCTTGACCTGCAATGTGAAATAGTGAGCAGCTAGATGCTCTTTAGATAAAGAACGGTCTTAACGGGGTCAACACTGTCATTCAAACATCATGCCATTCAAATGCCAACAGTATCTCTCACAGCCTTCAGTGGCCTATACATGACCTAAAGAAAGGAGAAATGGAGGCACTTGAGCATGATCTCAACACAAGTGAGAGGGAAAAGGTCACCTATAAGTCAAAGTGACAGATGCTTGAATAGCAATGCTGCTTTCAAATTCTTTGGGTTTTGCTTTCAATAGGAGTAAATTCCGAGCAAGAAGGTGATGAGTGAGTCCGAACCCGGAGAGTCAACACTGGGCAACACAATGGAGTCATCAGTATTGATCAGTAACCCTATTAACCCATTTTGCAGTTGGATTAATCTGTATTTCTGTCCTTTAATGATCATTATGCTTTTACTCAGCAAGGGAAGAAGAGGAGTACGTGCCACTGATACACAAGGTAAGGTGGTCCGATGTGGCGTATCCTGGAGACAAACTCTTTCCTATCTGGTTTCTCTCTAACCACACTTGTGTCTCTCCATGATATCTCCATCTCTGCTGCTATCAGTTAATGAAGCTCAGTTCGTAGCATGGAGCAGCACTAAACCAATCTGCAGGACACACATGGGGAGCAGGGGGGTGGGGGGGGGGGATTCGTAGACAGCGAGACACTCACAGGCACTAAGCCTGCGGAGGCCATCGATAGCTTTGGTTCAAAATCTGATCCAGTCTATTTTTTACTCTACATACCAAATGAAAAAAAATCTAAATATACCAGAAACATTGCCTCCAGATGTAGTCTATGTAAGTAAGCGGGAGCACCAGGGAGACATGGAGACATGATCCTAGAGTGCAAGAGCCATCTGTAATTGAGTTGGCAGCAAGACCTAGAAAAATAAGTTTTAAAAACGTCGAAGATAACCGGGGAGGAACATTCCCCTAAGGTGTCTGCATTGCACCAGAGAGGAAGGAGCCGAGCCTCGTGGGTGTAAGGTGCAGTCGGGTTCACTGACTTCCACACAAACCTATCAGTCTGCCTATGACTCCTCCATAGGGAGTGGATGCCCCACAGTCAGCTGTCTGCAGAGCTGTTTTTCTCTCAGGGGGTAACGTGTGGCACCGCAGAGTGAGACATCAATTCTTTCTGACATATGTGCAAAAAAATAGGAACATTTAAAGGCCTTTATTTGTCATTGTTTTTTTCCTCAGACAAATTTATTACCATGGGGTCGCTGGCCTTGAGACACCCCAGCTCAGGTTATTGTGTATCTTTTTCATGCTCATGTCAGCCGCTCTCTCCGTTCGGGGTTGGACTTTGTAGATAAAGTTGTATTCGTTTGGAGTCGAGCGAAAGCCAAAGTGAAGCATACTTACCAATCCTCCGGCTGTTAAACCGGTTGACGTTCAATTGTACTTGCTTTGTTATTATTTGGCGTAAACACCGATAATTGCGGCACTCCGATTTTCTGACATTCCTGCTAAAACACTCAGGAGCTTGAAACAAAATGGAGCAAGGCATACTGGACATACTATTAATATGCTAAGTGGGCAGCATGACAAATATCACAAAGTGTGAATATCGCTGCATGCAAATTAGCAACACTGCAGAATATATTAAACACATGATACCCAATTTATTCATGTCTTTGATTTCACAGCGGTTCAAGCTTCCAGCAGTGTCTTAACAGTTGGCAGCAAAGTTAAGAATGAATACTCAGGGCAGTAAGCTTCCACGTCAATTTGACTCGGTTTCTCAAACTTCTCGCTTAAATAAATACTCCATCTGTCTGAGCTGATCTCATCACCAACATGGCATCTAATCCTCCTCCTTAGACATCAGACGATACTCGCTGATGATTCCCCTCAAAGTCAGATGACATTCTGGGTCTCACCGAGGGAATCCCACCTCTTCGAGCCTAGAACGGCTTCTAAGGTGACATTTTCATCTGAGCCCCTTCTTCATCGTGAGCTTTCTGTCCCCATTAGGGATTCTGCATTGTGACCGGCAGTGGGACACAAATCGGGCCTCACGTGATATCATCCATCTCATCCTTACATATGCTCATATGCCCATACAGACGCATACACAAAGCTGTGTACATGTGCACACATTTCTTGGTAAACATTACAGACTTAATGCTATCACACACTCGCATATGGATACAGACAGACGGACAGACAGACGGACAGACCGACAGACACAACTAAACTTGGACACAGAAACACTCACACACACTCTCTTCTTCAGCCTCTCCAATAACTAAAAGTGGTTGAAGAAGCTCACAAAGGGAGTAATATAGCACTAGGGGAAATGCCAAGTGTCTTATTAGTGGTTTAGTAGAGATGGCTGGGAATCGATGAGTGACCCCGCTGGTCACAACACGCAATCCCAGAGACGCACATCAGGGCAGTCAGTCTGCACCAGCCTATCCATCATAACAAAAGCAAAAAAGAAAACTCTTCCACAGCTAAATACTTTCTACCTCGTATCCCTCTTGAGTTCTGTGCGTTGGGAGAGATGTGTGCTGCATAGGTCCTCAGAAATCACTCCTCTGTTCCACCTCCATACTGCAGACTTTCTTCATAGAAGTATTTTAATGTATTCTATTTCTTCTTTATGAATAAAAACAACTGATCAAGCAATTTCTGTTTCTGTGTTCTCCTCTCTACACGTACACATGAAGAACTTAGTCCTTTAGCACTACTTCTAGGTATAAATGATTAAAAACAGTAGCTGAATATATATATATATATATATATATATATATATATATATATATATATATATATATATATATATATATATATACACACACATGGTTATTGAAAAATAATTAAAACAAAATGCTGACATTTCCCAACCACAACCTTAAATAAAGTCTCAGCCCTCTGACTAACTGAAGTTAACCCCAAAACAAAACTAATTTCTTCAGCAAAATGCAAATCCTCCTTACAAATAATAGCGTAATCAAACAAGCCACCTCTCCTACCACACAACATGGCTCCATTGTAGCTCTGAACATAATGTACACAGAATAGTATCAATCTGCTCATCTAACTCAAGACATTGAATAAGCCAAAACTGTCAATTAAAGCAGACATTGGAAAATAACTTCTACACGTCAAATATGTGTTGGTGTATCTCACTGACTTGGAATTGACTTTATTTTAAAGACTAGAGGGCAACACAGCTACAGCTGCAACAAAAAAACTGTCTATGATTAATGAAAGACCAGAGTCGTCACACGGCAGTCAATACGACACATTTACAGTTTCCCTCAAGCTCCTGTTAACGACGAGATGGAATAAACAAGGTTATTACACGTGTTATATGAGTAATGGTGTTTCTGAAAAAGCAATGTACTCATTACTAGTAAGATTTTGATGAGGCCTGGCCTCATGACTTCCTTATTTACCTTAGTCCATACCTGCAGTCGCTCTGGGAACCCGCTGGTCAGAGTTATTCAGGAAAGTCCAACGGCTGCAGTAAAGCTGCCTGTCAAAAACAAGCCAGCAGACACTGTCTGAGGAACAAACAAAGATTTTTTTTAGAAAAGGCAAAAAAAAAATTAAGGAACGGCTTTCTAAAACTACCCATAAAATAGTTAAGTTGTATATCATCGATGATGAAATATATACGATTGTAACAAAGTGGGCATTGATTGGCATGTTTTGGTGCTTTTAGGAAAATGATCTGAATACGTCAACAACTGGAGCTCAGAGTTATCAGAGTTCAATAAGTCAAAGTCCAAACTCACCTGGTAAGTGGTCAGTGGTAAATGTTCGGTTTTTCTTCCTTCCTCACCAGCCTACTTTCTTTCTTTGTCGCTAAATTGGATTATACATTGGATAATGGTTAAGGGAAAACCAAACACTTCAAAGAAAGGTCACATTACGGTTAATAAAAACATTCAGGTCTGTGATGGGACACAAACTCTGGTTCATGCTTCCCCTCCATGCCCTTACTTTCTGCAGTGCACACTCCTTTCTGCCCTGATATTAAACATTGGTATCAGATCTACCCAATTCGATAAGAAAACTCAATGGAGAAACCCTACATCTGTGTATAAACCCAGATCATGGCAATTCAATCTACAAGTATTCACATATTCTAACCATTGTGCCAGGATCCTAATCTATAGGCTTTACTGATATCTTTCACATGATTCTACCTTTTAGAAGTATTGCACGGCAGCACTGTGGAGCTCTGCCTCTATTTCTCCTTCAGCATGGAATAATGATCCTGGTGGAGGAAACAGAGGAAAGAGGAATACAGAGCGGCCTTTGTACAGTGTATTGTGTCATTACCTTTATTTTCTCTAATGAGAACATTTTGTCACTTCTCTTGCCCCGTCTTGAAGTGACAAAGAGCCTCGGTTTCTTCACACTTTCCTCAACCAGAAATCCATCTCCCACAGTTATTATATTGTTAGACAGCAACCAAAAAGTGTTTAATTATGATATAATGTGTGTACAGCTTCCCCTCAACATTTTTGTCGGCAGCAAAAAGACGTCATATTTTTGCCAAATACCTGAAAGGTGGCCCACACACATTTTTATGTAAGCGTTTTAATCCATGAGGCAATTTCTTGCACAGTCAGCAGTAATACAATTACCAATTAGCAGTCAAATAATTCACGCAAATTACATCACGTTATTTAGCAGAGACCAATCCAATCCATTGGTTGTGCACCCGGATGGAAGCAACCGTAGCTCATTGAACTGAAGGGTAACATAGGTCAACACGGTTTGACTGGGCTTTCTTTGTGACTGACCTTAAAAACTCAGAGGTCATTTAGATTTGTCCCTGTAGTTGTACTGCACATTATAATGATATAAGCCCCTGTTGCTGTTGACCATGGTCAATTTCCTCACTCCTGAGGAGGGAAACGATATTGGAATCATCCATAAACTCAATGACGTGTCTGCCTTCGTAAGTGTAGCCGAAGTGGTTTACAACAGAAAAGATAAATCACTTTGGACATTACAATACAAACTGGAGCAGAAGGTTGCCTATTCGTTGATTAAAGTCCTAAGAGACCTGGATGGGAAGCACGCCTATGTTACCTGTGAAAGAGCAACATCCTATCTAAATAACTTTGTTATTTTACTTGTACACAACCCATTGGGTAACAATTGCCACCTAATTTCCCAGCCTCCGTGCACATGGTATGTAAATGCTATGCGTGGTTCACTTCGCCCTGATACCTGAGGGAGATGGCTATGTAGGTGTGCAAGAGGCCATCCGGCAGCAGAGCAATCGGGAAAGCGGGAAGCCTTTTGATTACGAGCTGATCAAAAGTGCTGCTGTGAACCAAAAACATCAGGTAATCCCAGAGCGGCCGCTCGGGTCAGAACCGCCCAAACAAACTGAACGGTTTCAGACCAACATCCGTTCACACATTTGATGAAGCACATACGAAATGGATGATATATTTATAACCGTGTTTCCTCAAGATAATTAGATAGCTGCGAGCTGCAGATGCAGCCTGCAGCGTAGTGTTCTTCCTGTGAAACACGTCGGACGAACATAGTAGACCGTTTTCAACATGAATATGTCAAAGGGCAACATTTAAGAATTGATGAGATGTAAAGTTAAGCAAAAGGAACAGCGTAAACAATCTGATATTTAAAACGCATGTACCATACGGGACTGCACACAGTCTTAAACACCTGGTGTGTGAGTCGTAAAAAATAAAAACTACAACCGGCACTCGGTAGAGCGCATACCTTTGCATATCACAAGATTGGGCATTGAATTATAAACATGTTGGCATTAGTTGCATGCCAATTGGATAGAAATTGACCATTCTATGGTCAAAAGAAGATTTTGACCTTTTCATGACCTTGACCTTTGACCCAATCGATCCAAAAAACAAATCAAATGGTCCCCGGATAATAACCAATCCTCCCACCAAATTTCATGAGATTCGATTTAACCCTTTTTTACTTATGCGAATAAAACGCACGCACGCATACAAATACACGGCCATCAAAACATTACAAAGATACAAATGTAAATCATGGAGCAGCTCCACTACCATCTTTAAATTTTTTTATGTTGGCGCAGGACTTTGTACAACATCTATGTTTCCACATTGCTCATATCTCATCATATCTGTTGAACAAATGCAACATTATTACGCCCCGGGCGCGAGGAGGCCTGCTGTGCAGAGGTTTCTAAAAGCACACCCCTACAGCCACATGTACTCCAACTGAATTCATTCTTCTTTAAACACACACACACACGCACACACACACACTCACACACACACACACACACACACACGCACATACACACACTCACACACACACACACACACGCACACACACAACTTGATGCAATAATTGCCTGCAGACCTGATGCAGATAAATGTGAGCAGTACTTTTGTAACCCGCTGTTCCCCATTATAAATAGCCTCTAATTAATCGTTACTTTCAAGCCTACCCATCCACCTTTGACATGAGTTATGTGTTATTATCGTAATGAGAGCTCTCACACTGCTGGGAATCATCAGTTTAATCTGATTGCACCACAGCCCTACATGTTGCTCGGAGATTGCTCGGAGGTGTTAAAGTTGGGCGCTTTCTCCCTCTGCCTCCCCCTTTGTTTGCGTTTCGACGCACCGCGGAGATAATCTGGTTGAGCACAGACGTCTTCTCTGGCTTAAAAAGGTTAACACTGATATTACACAGTGTGCTCTACCGATATATTGATTATGAATAATAAGGTTTCGAGATCCATATTTAGCCCAACACGTCAACTTAGAATCGTCTGCTCATTTGTGAACGTCCTCTTTTCCTCCTCCACATTCTGGTATCGGAAGCAGATGTGTTCATGGGTTCAAAGTTGTCAGATGACCGAAAACAATACATGGAAAAGGTAATTATACCCAACAGGTAGAAGTAGAAAATAAGAAACTTGATTTGGGTTATACCTCCTTTTTTCATACAATTCAAAGTCCATGCTCTTTCTCTCTCTCCTTACACACTTATATAGGAAGTATTTAAGTAGGAAGACCGACCGTTAGAAACCCTGCAGCTACAGTATAGTGAACTTCAACTGAACTCTAATTTAAAGCATTTCCTTCATGGGTTCATCACGAGAGCACCTTGTTAGCTGTGTCCTCCCTGAACATACAACTAACATGTAACATCATTTGCTTCTTTTTAAATTGTCTATCTCATCTTTTTGTGAAGATGAGTAAAAAAGGACAAAATGTAACAAACATACTGCAATGCTCCAACTGAACAGAAGTGGTTTGAGAAGAGGCCGTCCTTCGATCCTTAGCGTTTGATAGTGGCCAATATTGCAAAACTGATAATAAAATGATAGCTTCTTTTAGCCTTTAGTTGGCTGCATAACCTGTCGATTTACTTTATCACACATAATTGAGGGAATATTTTAAGCCACAGCACTGAAACATCCAGCGTCACAGAAAGCATCAGGGATCCGACGTGCCGGTATTGGTGTGCGAGGATGCAGGAGCATCCTGTTTCCTCTCTAAAAGAAAGTGTGTAAAGCCTTCTCATCAGCCATTCTGAATGAATTTAAGGGTTATTGTAAAATGCCTCTAATTTCTGCTGAGGCCCTTTCCTGTACGTGGCCAAAGTGACAGCTTTGTTTGAGTGAGGACTTCTTAACCTGCTCTCCACACCGGGCTTACTGCTAACTCCAATTTGAACTTATTTGTCTAATAAAGGTATAAAGTGTAATATAATAAAGTGTGATATAGTCCAAACAGGGTGGACAGGAACGATGTTGGACGGGTCAAACAAAAAGGACTTTCCACAATGAAACTGCTGTTTGTGTCTAAAACTAAAATGCAGAATCGACTGCAATACAGGGGCTTCATACAAGCAAGTTACTGTGGATACAGTAGACTGCAAGTAATAATTTTACAAAATAATGTACCTTTCCAGAGACACCACATAAACAGAATAATTGGTAACATTGGGAACATAAAAACAGGGTTCAGTGAAACAATATGTTGTTTTTTCAGCAACTTGTTTGAAGCTGTGTTACTGCAGATGGTGAGATAAATGAAGCTCAAGATGAAAAACACAAGATGTGAAACTGCTCATTTAAATGCAAGGGATTTGTGGTTTGTTAAAAATAATACTCTGTGGTAAACTGCTTTCAATGGCAAGTCGGCCTTGAAATTCTCAGAAGAAGCAGCGAAAACAGATTCTCAGGTATGCAACATTCATTTACTAAGTATATTTTACATATTGTGATATAATGATGAATGCAAATATACTGACCAATATATAACTAACTGATAGATGGATAGATAGATAGATACTTTATTAATCCCCAAGGGGAAATTTGTCGATACATTAGCACCAATAAACTAAACACACAATAATAAAATATAGATATAAGAAAGAAACAGTGACTGTGCATGAAGTATACAAAGTGAAATATAAAATACTAAATAAAATAAAATAATAAAAAAATAAATATATATATACCGCGTTTAGGGAAGTAAATGGAAGACTTCCTCAACTGCATATAGCTTGAATCACATATAAGGGAACAGCAAAATGTGCAGGCAGGTTTGAAAAGTTGTTTCTAAACCACAGAGCAGGTCGACTCTGTTGACAGTTATTTTGTAAATTACAAGCAGCAGTAATTATAGCACCGTTAACAATGTTGACTTTTTATTATTGTTGTTATTATCCAGGAGGAGGTCTGTTCAGGTCTGCTGGAGATGGCCATTATTGAACATTTCAGCAACTGTGGGTCCTCATGTCTGATACGCTCTAATTAACAGTTTGCTCTAACCTACAATTACAATCAAATATCAAGTGGAATAGCCTGGTTAATTGTGGTGTACAGTTACACGGCTATGCTAGTCCACCCAGCTCTCTCACACCATGTAGTGGACTTGGGAGATTTCATTAACAATCCTAATACATCCTAACAAATATTAGAAGTTTAAAGTTTGTATTTGAATTCATGAGTCAATAGTGTATTGGTTGAACATGAACCTTTTGTAAGACCAGATTTAAAAAATCACTCAGGACCACAAACTTACTAACGAAGTGTCTACCATTGCTTTTCACAGAATGTATTAAAGATAACTATCATGCTCCAAAAAGTCTGTTTTCTCTTCTGCGTATCCAATGAATGACCTTACAAAACCCAGTAGATTCATTTTGTGATTTGTGTGGGGGACCAGCTTTCTAAACGATGCACCTCCAATGCAGACATTTAAAAAGTATTTCACAAGCTGTTATACAAACTGGAATTGTCGGCATGCGTAGAGATATAAGGGGAAAGGGAAAACACAATTTGAAGGGGTGTATTTTGTTTGTCTCTGAACGTGATGACGGGCTGAACCGGTGGCTCGCAGCTAACGGCTCTAACAGTGCAAACAACGGAAAACATGCTAAACGTGTTGACCTGAGGGAGGACAGCGAGTGGATGATCTGCTGTTTAGCCATAACAAGCTCAACATGTATCGAGCAGGTTTCTCTGATTATATGGAGGTGTGAGTCTACTGACGGACTCTTCTATTACGCTGTTAAGCACAATGGACCTTTTGTACACGGTAAACCTACAACGGTGCCGACACACACGAGAAACCGGGAACACGCGAGGACCCGTCTGCACGGAGGATGTGTCGAGGGAGCGCCTCACTCACAATGGCAGAAACAATAAGTGATCTTTCTTTCTTTCCCCCGCTGACAGTCATTGGTGCTGCGGTGCGAAGCTGCTGATGGTTTTGCTATTCTAGCCATTCAGCGGCGGTAAAAGAAGAATGGACCGTTGTTTTATTGTTTTATAACAGTCGCAATAGGTTTACCGATAACGGCATTAACACCGCTCAGTTCTGCAGCGACAACAAAGGCCACAGGCTATGCTAATCGTTGATGTGTGTGTTTGATCAGGTGTGTTTTCATCTTGTTGTCCCTCAGCTAATGGATTACTTAGCACACATGAATGTGTAATACATGTTATTAGTTTCATATCAAATATTAATAATTCTGCAGGACGTCATTGTTCAAATATTTCGAAAAAAAAGACAAGCAGTTGGAAAGTGTAGTGAGAGCACTGAAGTCAGAGAACAGCAGACTGGAACAACAGAACACCAAGACTGCCCTCCAATGGTCAAACAGTGAACCCCCCCTCCCCCCCAGGCAGAAACCCGGATATGGCACAGTCACTAAAACAGGAGTTATTCTCTGTCCATTGCATTCATCTTATAGGTCGAGCACAATTCCACCGAGTGTGTTTCTCTTTCTGTATAATGAAGGACCGTGATGGTGCTTCATCACACGAACATCCTCATCCCCAGCATTAGCTCAGATATAACGAGGGTTACTCAGAGGACGGGGGCCCTCTCTGCAGAATGATAAAAGAGCCGAGAGTGCGCCTGCGACACTGCATCGGTCATTAGACTGGCTCACTTTGCCCTTTCATATATTTCTAAATAAGTGCCTTCCTGCGGGTTTAACGGACCACCTAATCCGCCTACTTAGAGGTGCAGGGGGAGAATGGAGATGCAGAGAGGTGAATGTCAGGCAGGTAAATGTGCTTATCAGAGCTGTGACATGTTTAGCTCCTCCGGTGGAAACGCTGCTACAGGCTTTCAGACCCGGTAGGTTTCATATAAACTGGGGAGGGATTAGTTTGCTTATAAATACATACGAGGCATGCACTAAATGTGGCAGCCATTAAGGTTGCAGGTTTAAATCCCCACAGCGATTCTCCCTGCACTCTCCTCTTTAAAAGGTGAGCACTACATTTGCGATTTCTCCTGGGGTTTTCCTGTATGATCAATAATTGTAAATATACCAGTCTCTCCAAAACACCAGGGAGGTAACAGCCTTATCCCCAATGCTTTTAAATTGCACACAGGAAATTACAGACGGTTGCTGTGAGGACACGAGGGACATGGGAGTGTCCACACTAAAGGGGACGTGGTGCCGAAATAGTGCTAGAAAACATGGACGTTTTATTCCCAGTAGATTATTCTGCCAAATACAAAAAGCAAAGCAAATCATCCATCCCTGGAGGATAAAGCAGAGCACGGCAACTACAAACTAATTTTTAAGTGAGAAAGACACAAATAGGTCCCTATAGAAATACTACAGGATATATATAAGCACTTTTTAAACATGACACACCAACTACTTTCTCATGTTTAGTCATTGGAGGACATACAGACTAAGTCAGTGGGTTTTCCTTCTACGTATCCAAGGGAAGACTCTTGTGCAATCCTTCATAAGAACCATATTTTTGAAGTGACATATGGTTGGTCTTTGTCTGGGGATGTATCCAACCCTGTTTCCAAGTTGTGAAATGGGTTTCTGAGCAAGCCAAGGCCCGGGGGTTCAGCGATGAGAGTCCATGACTGGTTCATCTCGAGGGTGGCATTACACTCCTCCTGCCACGCAAGATAAGCCTAGAAGGTTAATCAAATATGTGGAAGAATATCACGTCTCACTCATGAAAAACAGACCTTTGGCACTCATTTCTAGATGGCAGAGAAACAAACAATGCAAAGTGAGTAACTGCCACCTCTTTTTTTTTTCTTCACTAAACTGGGACAGAGAATGCCCAAAGGGGAACAACAAATGACAACCAGAACATTTCACTTCAGCGGTAATACGAAAGTAACTGCATAAGTAGTGAGAGTAGTTTCTTTACCAGCAGCGGCCAGCAGAGGGCGATGTGCAGCATCGAGTCAACTGGTGTGACCAGAGTCACAGAACCAAAGTTAGGATAGCTCAGTGTGACATGAATAAATTCAAAATAATGTCCAATACTTACAAAGAAAAGAAAAAAAGCATTTATTCGGCAACACTCCCACACAGCAGTAGGAAGTGAACGAAAAAAGGAGGGTTACAAACAAGGGTTTAGGCAGTGGTAAAAACATCTTGTTCACTGTAGCACTTGATTCAACAACAGTTAAGAAGTTGGCACCCTCTTCAAAGCTTCACTTAGAGACACAGAAAAGTAGTAGGATTTTCTGGTGAATGCGCGCACACACACACACACACACACTCAAGTTAATAAGCATACACACAGTACATCCACAAACATTGACTTTGTGATTTTGTTGGCACAAATTGTTTAGAAATCTCCAGCACGAGGCAAGAAGTCTACTTCTTAGGTATTGGCAATGTAGTGCATGTTATTAAAAAGACCAACGTATAAAAAGAAAAACGAAGAATAAGACGTTATTGATTATAATGCCATCGTGGACCAGAATCATGACGGCCTGCTGGATTGTCAACACCTGCCTCACAGTACAGACTGAACATGTCAGTCGTGTAAAAACAGGAAGTGATCCGCGATGCGAGAAGGGTCATACTAGTGACCACGTGACAACCTTCTTTTCACAGCCTCAGAATATCTAACAATAATATAGATCTAAAAGGAAGCTCTGGGAGCTCATCATTATCTCATAAATTTGTTTTACAATCAACCAAAGATGTTATCTGGCTTCAGTCCTCCTGAACCACTGCAAAGAATCTTCCGGGTAGATTTGCGGTCATCGTATGAAGGGCTGATGACCCCGTTTGACCGCGAGTCGTCTCACTGCTACGGTTCTTCTGTGGTCAGAAAATGATAACTCCTTGGACGACTCAAAACAAAAAAAGACAGCAGCCTCAAGGGCTCAACCATGAACACGTCTGAAGCTTTGACGCCTCGACAGCCACTCCAAAGATGCTCTCCAGTCGTAGTGACGACAGTCTGGAAAGACGGATGAATGAGCCAACCTCTTAAACAGACTTGACATTAAGTGTCATCATTCATGATTACACAAAAGGACAGACAGCAGCGTTTGAGTTTCTTGTAAATTGATGTACAGAGATTCAAGGGATCTATACTAAAGGCTAAGAGTTACGCAGGTTAAGATTTAGAGCGGGTAAAGAAATGAATAGCACTGTTAACTTGACACGTACTCAACAATGGTGGCGTAAAACACACTGACGCAAAGTCAAGGGCAGTTTAGGCGCTGAGTTTAACAGTGGAGAACGCCTCAAGCAGCCAAGTTAGTGTCAGTGGCAGTTTGGTCGTTGGCTTACTGCGAGCCATCAAGCACCGCAGTCACTCACAACAGTGGTTATCTTCCAATGGAACAGCGACTCAGATTTCATTAATACAAAATAAAAATATTGTTGAAATTGTTCTAAACACCAGACTAAAACCAATTATGAAAAGAAAAGAAGAGAAAAGGATAACATTTCATTTGAATGGTAGGACGCTCTGCTTTGTTCACCAACTTAACGGTTGAGTTGTGGATTGTTTCGGTCCATGCGGGTTCAGAGTAAACAGCATCTTTCTTTGAAGCTCTTCTTGTTCTTTTTGTTTTTGCCTTTTCCATTTTTGTCTTTGTTTTCTGACATCTTCTTGCCTCGTACTTCGCGCATCAGGTCAAAGAATACCTGGGGAGAGAAAAAAATAATACAATCAACTAAGCACACTTCTTAACTTCAAAACACATACATGTGTAGTCGTGTCGTGTGACGTGTGCGTTGACGCACCTTGTCCACGTTGGCCCTGGTTTTGGCCGATGTCTCGACGTACTGGACACCCCACTCCTCGGCCTTCCCTCGAGCCTCATCCACAGACACCTGCCGACGCTCCTCCAGGTCAGACTTGTTCCCGACCACAAGGATCGGGATCTTGTCCTCCTCCGCCTTCACCCGCAAGATCTGCTCCCTGCCGACAGCATCGATATGTCATTTCAGCCGCTCTCCTTGTGCAGATAACATCATCAAACAAGGGATGTTTCAAACAACTAATTTCTCTGACGTTTAAACGGAAGTTAAAATGTAGGAAAACAGACGGATTAGAGTCAAAATTGAGCACAATATAACCTCTGAGATTAAACAGAGGAGGTGGTGGCAGTGGTCCAAGTCCAGCACTCCAGTAACAGCTAAAGACGGCAGATGTCAAAACGCAATGTAAATGTGAACATTAATAAATAACAAGTTTAACCAACTCGTTTTTCTGGGAAAAATACCCTAAATAAATCCCTGTAAATAAAGGTTTTACAGATGTCTCAAGAAACTGAACCTTTTTGAGAAGATCATGTTATTTCGTAATGTATTATTAATACTTTTCAGGTAATCCTGTTGTCAAAAGAAACCCTTGAAAGAGCTTAAAACATTTCCTGACGTACAGCATAGAATGTCTCAAATAATGATTCCAACACTGATATTTTAACATTAACAAACATTTCACATAAGTATTACGTGTGGGTCCCACACAGAGACAGATGTGGGCGGGACGCGGTACCTGAACTCCACGGTGGCCGAGAAGGACTCCTGCTCTGTGATGGAGAACACCAGCAGGAAGCCCTCCCCGCTGCGGAAGTAGTTGTCCCTGATGGCAGCGTAGTCCTCCTGGCCGGCCGTGTCCAGGATGTCGATCTGGACCTCCTCCCCATCCAGGACCACCTTCTTCCTGTAGCTGTCTGCCTTGGTGGGCTCGTAGTCCTCCACAAACTGGAGGGGAAAATATACATTTCTTTTGGCGATTCTGAAGAGCAAAACCTGCTAGAACTCGTTTTAACCCTCCTGTGACCTTTGGGGTCAATTTGACCCCATTCAATGTGTAACATCTTTAAACAAATTACTAACATCAGGTTTTTTGTTTCATATTTCATGACTTTTCCTAATTTATTGGGGACAACTAGGTAAACATAAAATTCACATGATATGTTTTCAATGTCCTGTACACAACTTGTACGCATCGGTGTTCTTTGGGGTCGATATAAAAAAGATGTACTTAGAAGTAATATAATATAGAAATATGAGGTCAATCAGTGAGATTTTAAGTGGTGATCTGCATATTTCGCCATAGTCGTGAACAAGGCTTATTATCTAAAGGGCTATTTAGGGAGTCAATAAACAAACATAACGTACCCGACACCTAAACTAGGGAAAACATATGAATTCTAATAATTTTCGGGAGGTTTTGATTGCTGGGGTCTTAAATTGACAGCGAGGGTAAAAGACGTTTGTATATTTGAAGGTAACAGGAGGATTAATGTGCACGAAGCTTCAGGAGGTCATCGTCGGCAGCCGCCGGTTGAAATAGAAACGCGTCTGAGCCGCCTGGTGGACGGCAGACGGGGGACACGCGTCAGCTGACGCTTGGTCGCAGAGACTCTGCAGAGACTCTGCCCTCTTGTTGTTGTTACAGTCAAAAACAGAAATGGTCGCGCACATAATGGACTCAAGGAAAGTCTTCTTTGTCCACGACTCCCTGTGAGCCTCCTAGTGGTGTCGGACAGTCGGAGCCCCTCTTGTTTCCTATCATCACGCGCTTACTTCCACACAACAGATAACAGCTTCACTGATTTATGAGACATTTTTGCGTCAAACACTTACTTCTTGCAATTGTTTCACATTATTGTTCTATAGGCGAGCCACTAAGAGGACGACTTTAGATGTGAAGCTTACAGAGGACTTACTGACAGTCAACATGTTTAGCAAAAGGCAATATCCATCTAGAGAACAACACGGGACGAAAACATTTCTAAAAAGTGAACGTGTGAGGAGTGGCCTGTGCTTGGTGATGGAGCCCAGACTTCCTCTCTCCTGTGTGGCGGTGCATCAGGGCGTGTGGACTCACCTCATCATACATGAACTGCAGGGTGAGCGCCGACTTCCCCACGCCGCCACTTCCCACCATGATCACCTTATGCAGCGCCAGGGAGCTCTGGTTTTTACTTTTACCGGTAGCCATCACTGGATTCTTCTTTGTGTATCTGTCACACACTCACACACAGACACCACGCCCACGCATACACTTCCTCCGCAAACAGACACTCGGCCAAATCCTGCGAATGACAAAAGTGGAAACGTGTCAATATGCGGAGTAAATAACCTCCTGTGAGCGTGAGGACGGACGACAGCTCACTTAACAGCTCACGCCATGACAGTCGCTCGCCGCGCCAAGGCGCTCGGCTCGACTCCAGCGAGTCCCAACCCCCACCCTCCCCATTAAAGTGCCAAATTGCCTAATCATGAATGCTAGAACTTTATAAAGTCTGCCATCAAAAGGTCGTTTTAGCTGATCGGAAGTAATGAAGCCATCATTCTCCACGGCAGGAGGGCATTTAGGAAAGCATTAAAACAGGGCGTTATGTGCTAACCTCGTTAAAAAGAAAAAGGAGATGTCATCGGCCATCTATCTGCTCTCGATGGGCCCTGCCCTCAGAAGGTGAAAGCTCAGAGTCAATTGCTTTCACCTGACTTCCATATCTTATATCTCTGTCCGACATGGCGATGCGTTGAGCTGCTTGGCTGCCGTGTCTTTAGGGTGTCACGTGAGCACAGAGGTCACCAGTGTGTCACGAGTAGAGCCGTCTATAGAGTTTTAAAGGGGTGTTGCAGACCAACAATGGGAGTTAGCATGACACTGGTTCTCACAACAAAACGCCACTGGGATGGTTTCCATTGGATTTTGGATCCCGGCAGAAATTAAACCTTGTGGCAAACAAAGGTTTACGATACTTACACATTATGTCCTGCTAAATATTTACTTTTATTGTGGTAAAGCGATCAGCAGGAAGCTAATGTCAGGCTATAGACGAACTACACCACAGCCGTATGAGCGTCCATGAAGCGGCGCTGGCGGACCAGAGAGCATTGTGGCGCTCTGGAGCCTCGTGGAGCCACGTGTCGGGAGCCGCCGTCTCAGACTCAGAAGCTTCAAATCCACAGGAAGAGAATCTACTGACCCATTTCATTTAGTTACATACACGTTAACATCTCTGAAGCTTGTTTTAACCACAGACCTCATTTCAGACATGTAACCGAAAAGCCATTAAAAAAAAAGCACATTCACTCTGAAGTGAGGAACCAGAAGAGCAAAACAAGAGAAGAACTACTTCCAGGTTCTAGGAATCGAACAATCAACTCTCCATTGCCGGTGTTCCCCACCGAGACTACAAGAGCTATTCTGGTTCTTACATCTTTAACCACACGATCATATTGAGGTACAATAGGTTTACGCCAGAGTTAGACCTGTGGTCGTACTGCAAAGATATTAAGGATAGTTAGAGCTGCATCAGCAGACATTACCATAAACAAAGATTGGATATGATCAGAAACTTCAATGCTGAGCATCCCAAGTCCGACTGGAACGGTACACTGAAAGAACAAAGTCACCAGCAGCCATTGATGGAAGGTCAAATGATCATTTAGTCCTTCAAGAACAAGGTCTGGCAATTTTTGTTTTCATTGTAATAGTTGTTACATCTCAGGCCACTGAGACTCCCAAAATGTTTCCGGAAGAGCAACCTAAGAGCCAATATCCCGTTTTACTTATGATGCAGCCGACGTCTGGGCAATCACTTCCCTTTTTTCCCCCTGAAGGATTATTTGGGAGTTTTTCCTGGTCCGACGTGAGGTTTTGGGGCAAGGATGTCTATGTGTACAAATTGTAAAGCACTCCGAGACAAATTTGTAATTTGTGAAACTGGGCTATACAAATAAACTGAATTGAAATGAATTCCTGTGGCTTACTGACTGACTTCTACTGCCTTCTGTCCGATGATCAACATGACGTCCAGCGTTCATCAGTTGACCTGCAGCTGTATACAATGGCATATGCAAACAAACAAATATTTCCGCAGACCAAATCCATTCATTTGACAAATAAATCCATTCATTTGACAAATAAATCCATTCATTTGACAAATAAATCCATTCATTTGTCGAATGCACACAGCGTGACATGTAGCATGTGGTGGCCGGCTAACGAGTGACACCAAACAGTGGAGCAGCATCCCAATGCTTTGGTGCCGATAAGAGAAGCTGACAGAAATGCTCCAGCCCTTTGCAACCCTTTGGATCACACGGTTGTTTTCTGGGCTCAGCCCTTGCCACTCCTGCCGGATCGCTCAACAGTAAGCAACAAGTAATCAACCACCGATCTCACAACCACTATGAGCAGTCAGACACACAGCTGACCGAGCCGAGCAGCTGGCGATAATGTCAACAGATGCAACACAAATGAACATCTGGAGTTGAGAAGCAACTGAGGAAGGTATCCTGCAAACCGCCATCCATCCCATAGGACTCCTTACTGATGCACCAATGGCACCAAACTTTCACCATATAATTTGATCTCCATCTGAGAAAAGAAAACATTCACCCGTATAGCATTATTCACAATCTGCTCTCACTGCAGCCAATACAGCGAGAAGAGTGGCACTGAGAGTTAAGCAGACAGAGCAGAGGGAACACATTCAAATGAACCTAAACGTAACATGCCAGCCACAGTGCTGCGATGACGATGGACACCGAGGAAGTGGCACCATGGATCCACTGATCTGGGCTCTTCCTGTCTTTGTTATGAGTAACACGACCAGCTCATAGGCAGGATACGCGCCACACACACACACACTGAAGGAACATATGCCAAACTCAGCACTTATGCATAGGGGGTCACCATCTTAATTATTCACACACACACACACACACACACACACACACACACACACACACACACACACACACACACACACACACACACACACACACACACACACACACACACACACACACACACACACACACACACACACACACACACACACACACACACACACACACACACACACACACACACACACACACACACACATTCTAATGGAAAGCATTGGCAAAATAATCATTAATATTTAGGCCTGACCCACATATGGAACTGGAGTCTGCTTGGTGGCCGTCCTCTTTACGGGGGGCTATGGAGAGGAGGGATAGAGTCTAAAATACCACTCTGGTTGCTAAGCTCCTGAAATATAGATGGCACCAGTGTACTGTGGGCCACAGGAAAGCATTAGGAGTCCCTTCTGAGATTGGGCCAGTGTTCCCCTCCTGCTCATCTTCACACTTCAGACATGAATGCTCCGATATGATCCAGGACTCTGACAGATACGAATAAAGGATTACAGCAAGCGGATAGAGCCAAAGACTCACGTTGATGCTACCACGCCTTACACGTAGTTCATTCACCTCAAGTACAACATGACCTCTGATCACCTACTACATGCTTTGGCTGGTTAGACTCACATCAGCCACTAACATTGTTCTCAATTATTGTAATATTCTAGACACATTGAAATGGTTCAGTAAGGCGGAGCTCTCTTTCTTCAGGTTTCACATGTAAATAAACTCTTTCGCATGTGCAGAAGTTAAGATTTAAATGGTGCAAAAAGAAAAGAAAAAACAAGTTACAGACACGGATTCCACTCCGTGCCGAGTAGAATAAGCTAAATTGTGTGCGTGTTTGTAAATTCAGGACATCGGAGCCAAAGTTGCAGAGACCCTGATGACCCTCTCTCTGCATTCCTGAGGAGATTTCCTCTCGACTGATGGAGAAAGCAGGGCTTTTCTGGCCCGTCAACAACCCGCCGGGCTCCAGGGATCCAGCTCAGCGTAGCCGCGTCTCCCCGTCGGTCAGTGGGTCAACCGAGTCAAACAAAACAAGCTGGTCTCGGGTGGGTGTGGTTGAATCGACGCACTGATGTTGAACAGATGCAATGGGAGTATCCAACAGATGTGACCGGATGTTATGTCATTTGGCAGACAAGTCCACTCACAAAATATTTTGGAAAACTACTAACAGATAATCAGAGCTCAGCTGCCAGAAACGGACACAACTCCCTCCCTAAAGCACGAGCTGCAAACCTCCGCCTGCGTCTCATCACACTTTTACAACTCAACTGAAAAAGTTGTTCATTTGTACTCCGGGAAATTTCGGAGCTTTTATTGTAATCTATTATATTTTGCACAATTCAAAAACCTAACAAATAATATCACAGAACATAAAGAAGCAGAAAGCCCACTAGACGCATTTGAAGCCTCCACCTGAATAATAATAACATATCAGAATAGTAGAGAACATAAAATGTATATGCATAAGGTATGACAATGTAATATTATTGACAATGTATCTTTTACATATGATATATAATAAGAATACCAATAGGGCTGACTGGCTCCTTTGCTTCTGGACAGCTACCCATCTTAACTAGTTGTAACCAAGACTCTGGAGAAACAATATAACCTCTATTTAAGTAATCTCATACATGAGGTGTGTAAGAATGGGCACAAAGCAACAGGGCTTTAAGATAAGATGCTTTGTTTATCGCATAATGATGCACGATTAAACAGCAAATCACAGATGTGTTTTATATAGATGCAGCAGTTAATAAAGGCCACTGCCAGTGGAGATGAGGACAGACTTTGTTAACTTAAAAAGACGGTATAGAGCAGCAAAGAGGAAACTCTGAGAAAGCCACCCTCGATGCATACTAACAACCCTCAGTCAGGGGAGTGCACAGAGGAGCCTTTGATGAAACCGGGCAGCGGGGAACTAAATCCTCTCTGTGGCTCAATCCTTCGTACTTCAGCAACACTTAGTGAGCTGCTTTTTAAAATTCAGCTCCAGTCTGAAAAACATTTCCCCCTTTTTTAAATTCAGAACCACGACTCGGGCCGACTATCCCACCGTGTTGGGGAACTGTACAGCGCAAATGCATCCACGGTAACATTGTGACGCAAAAGCTTCTTTTTGGAGGGGGAGGGTCTAGCATTTAAGACACAACTAAGACCCTCTATCCTCTCCGCAGCCGACCCTGGTGATCCTATGCAAACATTCATGTTTTTCCCATTAAGCATTCCACTGCATCGGATCAGGAGGGTTTGTTTTACTTAAGGAAACAAGAGGGGGGGGGAATAATTCTCCTCTGTAAATGCCGAGGAAGAATGGGCTTCAGCATACATGTTGTCAGATGCTGGGATGTTGTCGGTATCCCCAGTTTAACAACAGCTCCCTTCACTGTCCAATGGTCACACATTCCTCTGGCATGATTCATAGCTGACATCCACATAAATGCATGAGCCTCCCTGCTGGCAGAAAGCAGACACCTGATAGGTCTGCATCGACATCACCATCTCCTGCACATAGTCTCACTTTTAAAGTCCAGTAAAAGAGAAGAAAAGCCTTACAGCAGAAGTTAAACCCTTTCATTCCACTTCCAAACAAAAACCATGAGCAGATGTGTTTCTGGGTCCTGTGAAGAGCTCAGGTCAGTCAGGGGACCTCATCAGTAAACCTGATAAGAAAAGCAGATGGACCTCTTTGATAGGAGCGGAGTAAGTTGGGTTCAAAAGGAGGGGAAAAAGGTTGTGCACATAACGCTTGTCAATTCTGACAAGTAGCAGTAGAACAGGAAGGAACCTGAGGGATTAACATTAAGAAAAACATGTCAGTGAAAAGGAGCATATTCAGAGCTACATGGATAAACATCCCGCCAGTGAAAGGGGACGAATGCAGAGCCAGCTCTGCGGCATTCAGACCTTTCTTCACCTCTGATGTTATTTGCTTGCAATTTGTCTGAAGCTATGCAGAGATGCATCTTTCCCAGAATTACAATCACATCCAGCTGTGTTGTTGTTTGCTTTTCAAGCAGCTAAAATGTTGAGCAAAGTAAATCAAGCCACTGATCTCTTTCATTAGATTTAATTTCACTGGAAAGTTTGCATTCCCAGTATTTTCTTAAACAATAAATGATGCTACGTTGGGAGGAATGAAACAATACTCGACGGGTACACATGTTATCAGCCAAAAGAAAAGTACCAAAATAAAACAATTCACCACTAAAACACAACAAAACAATTCCTTGCAACTTAAAGAGGTGTTCGCAAGAGGAAGTTGACTGCATGTCATTCTAGACTCGTAAACCGTGCTATTCAACGTCACTGACTTCTATAAACTCAAACTGGCTACACACAAGAGAAGACTTAAAATGCAACAGATTATCTCACTGACCTAGAAATGTTGGCACATCACTCTTCCCAAGAAGGATCCCTTACTTAGGAACCAGTGATCCCACTCAAATGACCATCATCATTATCATCCACGGCGTCTGACCGTTTAGACCTGTGGGATTGAGCGCAGTGTGTATGTCTTGCAGAGCAAACTCTCGATGAGCATCGGCTAATGGTTGTTCGCTGTGTGTGAGAGCAGCGTGCCTTGTTTAGGCCGTGACCTTCGTAAATCAAACAACCTGTAGCAGGTCAAAGATGCAGCAGTACCACTCTGCTCTCTTTGGCTATTGAAGGTGAAGACTGAGTTTCAATATGTACCTTGGACTCCACCACAAGACGTGCTACGATTAATTCAGATTGATCAATTCAGCAGATAGTCAAGGTCCCAAGAGGATCAGGGGTTCCAACATTGAAACCTACAATACAATATGAGAATAATCAAGAAGTAATCCATATACATATAAACCACCTTTCCTGTTAATCATATTATTATATTATATCATGAAGCAAGGGATTGCATCGAGCCACATTCATCAAACTTATTGTCTCAGTTCTGTGAGATCTGTTAATGATAAACTGACTTTGGTTAGGGATTAATATTGCCCAAGGGGTTTAACATAGAGTCCTCTGATTTAAGCAGTGACTATAATTATTTCACTGCACGTATTGAATAAATTACTGGACACATCTGGAGTGGAGCACATCCCTACCGACTGCGTCTTTCAACCACCAAATCCTGTATTTATTCAGCAAAGAGGATAAAGTAGTAGAGGTGATAAAACCGCCTGTTAAAGCATTTTTTCTTTGTTTTTTAAACTAGGTCTTAATGACCCTTGAGACGCATGAATCTGGATGATGAATTACAATTGTCATTTCCCCCTGATACCAAACATTATTAATGAGATCGAGCTATTGAGTGTGTTGCTTTGCCAACACTATCCTAACCTAACCGTAACCTGTCTGAGGACAAAACAAAAGGTAGAAGTAACCACAACAGTCACTGCTCAACACCAATAACACGTGGGCCACTCCGCTTTTGCTGACAGTTGTGAATAACGTTAACAGAAGAAAAGAGTCGTCCCGCTTGGGTGTGCCGTGATCTCAGGAGGGAGGCGACTTCTCAGAACAATACCCGTTGGTGTAACGTTAATTAATGACGGGAATAGCATTGCAACACCGTGTTAATTGTATCTGGAGCTCATCCCTGCATAATATTAGCTCCACTAAACTCCCCAACAACAACACAGAGGTTATCTATTAAAACGCGTATGCTAAGGGAACTTAGCAGCACGAGTTCACAACAGTAACAGCAGCTGTCATCTACACAAACATGGACTTTGGCAATGAGACGACGGTGTTTTTATAACCATAGCAGTGCAAACACACACGCTCTTTTCATTCATTCATAAATAAAGATAATGTAAGGAGTGCCTAAATAAACGTTATCCACATACAGCTGAACTAAAACACAGTGACTGGTAACGCTAGCTAACATTAAAGATAAGTCCACGATTGTTAACGTTAGCGTGATGTTGTACCCGTCAACAGAGGCATTACATACATGACACACAAACTACAACACTGGGTTAAAGCCACACTTGTTATCAGCTAAATTGAAGCCGACAGGAGTGAGGCGCGTATTTGAACGCATCACCGTTAAACGGTCACCTTTAACGTGAGGTCCGCTGATCGCCTCGCTTTAAAACAGGTGTGGTACTTTGTGACCGTGGAAAGAAACACAGTTATTCAACTGCATTGAAATATGTTATGAATGCTTACCAAAGCAAGAGTTTGTATTTCTGCCCTTCGGTTAATGTTATCTTGATGGCTGCATTAATAGAGCATGTCGGGGCATTGGCTTCTCCAAATGCTAACCGCTCCTGCAACAAAAGCCCCACCTTCCGGAAGTAAGAACTACGTACGACCGGATGTAACGTCATCGTCCAACAATCGCCTACCGTCGTTTGTTTAGATTTTCGCCAAAGCAATATAACGTGGAATTTTGCGTGTCGCACAATTGACCTGTCCAATGGAACACATTCAAAATAATCAAAAATAAGTAATATTTAATTGTAGTGTCTAGAAATCCACACACAGCACTAGCTATGTGGCACCAATTGTGTTTGTTATCGGTCTTAAATGCTCGTTAATTCCAGTTGTGTCCATCGAAACAAAAAAATCTAAAGGATGTATTAGTTACATTAGATACATCATACATGTAAGCGATTTTGATATTTGAGAAGGTGGAACCAGTACAATTGTGCTTAAAACTAAATATAAATAATTTTGCTCAAAATCGTTATATTATCGATTTTTGAAATTAATTAATACATAATGGTACAATATATATAGTTTATAACACACAGTATCACATATGGTAAAATGGTTAGTTGTGATGTAGAAGTGACTAAATATAACACTACTGATATGTTTGTTTTTTAACACAATACAATTATATCCTTATTGTTAGCAAGTTATCTGAAGTCCTATTAAAATGTATGCTCTTGTAAGCTCTAGTAGTCTATAATGAGTAACAGCACAGGCAATGCTCTCTTTTTCATTGCAATGCACTAATAGTGTCCTCCAGGACCAAAAGAATAAGTAAAGTAAATGGATTGTTATGGTACACCTGGGGTCTTTTTTAGAACTTATTTATAGAGGTGATTAAAAGCTTGTCACCAAGCTCTCCCAAAAGATTTTTATAAGTACAGGTTTGGAGACATTGGCCTGAAACATAACACAATATATATATTATTGGAGACAAAATAACTGTAGATACACTCAGACAATTAATTGTATCGATACATGTAGGGATACAACTTCTTTTAGACTTCACTTAATGAGAGATTTCTGAAAAAAAATTATCAAAATCTTCTCTTTAGGGTTAATATTTCTAAACATAATCATACTATTGCATGGGAATGAAATCCCCTATAGTAAAGAGTACACTTTATTTAAAGGCTACTTTACTTTAATATTGTTGGGCGATTGGCTGGATCATTTATATTCACTGTATCCCTCTGGCCTTAATGATCATTCTGAGCTTACATGTTTCCTGTTGTGGTTTTCATACTTTATTCATGACCTTGGTACACCATTATACTTTATCATTGATGTATTGGAAACCAGGTTGAGTAATGAAATGCACTAAAGAGCTTGAGGCCCATGGTCGGTTTCTATGGCGCTCTACTTTATGTGTGTTGTCTCTGTGGGGAAAATGATTGATACTGATTGATTCTGTATACCTATGAGTATACATGTTGAGAATACCTTAATGCCAAACCATACACGTTAAGACCTGAACCACGTGGGCCCTCTATTCCCCTTCTGCTGTTAAAGTAAGAATAAACTAAACTGAAGATCAGCATATTGCGGAATGCAGCTCTATAGTATTTCTCGTGTTTTAGGTCATACTGTGCCCAGGCCATAACTGATGCTTTCACAGAACGCCTGGGGAACCATCCATTTCAACAACAATATGCACAATTCCACCACTCAGCCTGGCCAACCATCTCTTCACAATGATAAGCTATTAAACACCTCTTGGCTGACAGCAGACAGACAGGGCGCTTCACAGTCTATGATGTCTCTACTCTGAGGCAGCAGGCGGTGCTGACAACGTGCTGCCCAAACCAGATAATGATGCAGGCTCTTCGGGTGTACTGAAGAAACACATAAACTACTGATGACATGGAGCTATTGTAGGAATTGGCTAACCAATTCTGTAATAGGGTCATGTTTGTCTTACCTGTACATTTGATTATTTTTTAGAGCTGTTTGTTGAAATTACGGACAGTAACGTGTCAGCTTTTTACATTTCATTACTGCTTACTGGCAACTTGTTGTGGCCTCTCCCCGTGCATCAGTTTACCACTGGCTGAGGTAAGGTCTGTATTGTTAACACTTCTTAGTCCCCTCAACAGCCTGCAGTCTGTTCAGAGTTAAATATACCCAAACTATGGGGAGACAGTTGATGCTATTTCATTTACTTTGTTTAGTATTTCTTAATTAAAAGTAGTAAGGTTTAGTATTTCTTAATTAAAAGTAGTAAGGTCAAAGTCAGTGTCTTTGCATTGGATGAAAAACAATATCATCCTCAGTATTACATGTTGTAAATCTTCAACAAGGCACACATCTCTACTGCATCATGTAGATTAATTTATACAAGGGTGCTTTTTAATATTGGAAAAAAGAATTGATTCTTTTCACTTATATGTGAAATATTGGTAGTTGGTAGTCAATAGAGCACACATATACTCAGACACTCCTTCAAACCTTAACCAGAGAAAAAAGAAAGCGTCAGACTTCATATATGTGCCTATTTATACAAAATAGAGACATTGAAGGCTTTTCCTCTGCATGAGAGTACACACATTTACCTTGGCTAATTGATTTAGATGAAACCCAGAAAGCACAGAAATCACAGGAATCAGGACTCAAATGGACAAATATAGCTGGCGGGCTGATGCGAGACCATAACTCAACCCAGTCGGTGCTCGGTGAGGGGGAAGAGAACTGCACCGTTGTATTTGCGGAGATGGGAGGACTGTCTTTTTTAGCAGAGGATGATAACACAGTGGGCAGGAAAAATACAGGCTGCAGCTTCTAATTTGGTACAAAGCCTCCACTCCTGAACACACACAGTCACTATGGACTGCCAGACACCTGCCTGTTTTGGATGTGGTGGCACCTGCACCATTCTTATTACACCTGCCTTCAAAGGCTAGTCTGCAGAGGATCGGCTGCTAAACCGTACTCCTGCCGCTGTGTTCTCTGTTCTTATCAGCACTCAGCTTCTAGCACACATTCAATTGAAAGGAGAAGATGGACACATCTGCTTTCACATGCCGTCTTAAAGGATGAGGGATTGCTCTCATATTCTCTGAAAACAATCAACTGTCTGGAACTAATCACTGAATGCATTTGTTTATCAACTCCAACAGGTGGAGCCAGAAATACCACAAGGCTTTCACTGCCTAAAATAAGCATTTGTGAATGCATGGTTCGTTAAAAGTGGTTTGTATTGCGTTGGGCACAAGTCATGCATGTTATTATACTGCAGTACCGTATTCATAGTGTAGAACAAAATGTACACTTAACAGCTCAATTACTGTTCACTGCATGCTGTAGTGAAGTTCCAGAATCAATGGATCCGTCTGTAAATGGGTTAATTAAGAATTCCGGTCAGACCCTATAGTCTTTCTAAAAACAGTCTCTTTGAACCAGTTCCTTTTGCACTGTATGCCTCACAAATGTGGATTAGTTGTGCAATAGTTAACAGTCTGGGCGATTTATTGGCATCAAATGTACCAAGCAGAGGGGAAACTATTTTTGTGTACAGCTAAAAGAATATGAAAAATCAATGTTCTTTTATATGGGAGTTTACAGTCAAATTTGAAGAGCATACTTTGATTAATTGTGTTCACATTTGTTGAATCAGACGTGCTCAAAACATTTCAATATAAAAAAATCCCAAGAAGCAGGACAT
Organism: Liparis tanakae; assembly: GCA_036178185.1. Taxonomy (NCBI): domain Eukaryota; kingdom Metazoa; phylum Chordata; class Actinopteri; order Perciformes; family Liparidae; genus Liparis; species Liparis tanakae. The sequence continues at coordinate 15,823,866 of CM070107.1, forward strand.
GTTCTTTATTCTCCATTTTAAATATTTGAATGCCTTATTATTCACTGCCTCTTGAATAGACCTATTATTAAAACATGAAATCTCCCCTTCTAGTTACTTTCTGCGACACAGTGACTGTTGCTGCATATTTAGCATTTCATACAATGTCCAATCATCAAATGGCAACTTCCCTTTAGTAACAGAAAGGCATGCGTCATATACTGAGCTGTCAGTTGTTTCCTTGGATAATTCTGTTCCAAAGCGTCAAAAACCTACAGAGGCAAATATATCATCGATGTCATCACGGCTGGCAGTCTGAGACGTCGTCTCACATTTACTCCTGTTTATTTGGTCGTCCTCCGACAGTCCGGACACTGGCAGCTCAGTCTTCTTCCTTTGTCCTTTTAGCTGCTCCTTTGTCACATCAGTTCTCAGAGAAGAGGACTTCAATCGACTCCTGAGTGACTGAACACGAGTTCTCAGGCGGACATGTCCCCTCTCTGCGGCAGAAGACCGGCAGGCTCTCGGCACTGACCCTCCAGGATTTGAAGCCCAGCAGGCTTCCCGTCTTAAGGTCTGCAACCTCCTCTGGATGCTGGGGATGACGACCAATTACAGACATAGGAGCAATCAGTATTTAGTGAACCCATGTTAGAGAATACTTGATGTACTTTTCCCTCAACACATTTATAAAGTTACACCTGGACAGTATAATGCAATCCAACACGACTGTTCTGCCAAAAAGTTCTCATTTATGTGGCTTTTAATAATAACAATTATTATTATTTTACATTATAGCCAGTGTAATATTCGGCGGTGATGTTGTTCTGAAATACATTAGTCAGAGGGGTATTAATATTCACGTCAAACTGGGAGGAGACCTCAGAAGGCTCAGGAAAATATGAATGGATTATATCTCCCCCAGATTAAGCGGATGATAAAGGATGGATGGGTTTTAATATTCTGTTCCCTCATTTTGGTAATTAAGTACAAAATAAATGTATTTAAATGATTGAATTGCATTATATTGCATTGCCGTACCTGATTAATTGACCACTGACTAATATTTTGCAGTGTTGCTCTTACTTGTAACCCGCTGCCTCGAGGCATTTCATCCTTCGGCATTTTAAACGCAAGAAGGTTAACAGACGTTTTTCCTTTCCCATCTTCTGGGATTCACACCACGGGATAATTTCTTCCAGCTGGGTCATCATGTCTGTGAAAGTAGTGGCCGCTCTCACTTGTTTCCTGAACTTTCGCTTCTTGTCAGCCTTCTGTCTTTTCTGTGGGAAGGATTCTCCCGTGGGTAACAAAATCATTAGATGGGATGATTAGGTGAAACATGATATTGTTTGTATATATAGACACATTTCATTTGGCTCTCCCACATACCTCAGTTATGTCCCTGAACACCTTGAGAAAAGGCTTCATGTCAGTGTCAAGAACTACATCTGAAAAAAATAACAGTAATGTCAATACTGTTGTAACATTGTTCACTCTGCAGGACAAATGAGACCATGAGAAAATGCAGCACTGAGTAAAAAAATAAACATACAGCTTTGCTAATGTCATGTGGTGCAAATCATACACGGCTACATTGATTATTTCATCAGCCATCAATAGCTGGGAACGCAAGGCACCTGAACCACAGACTGGTTATGTTGTTTTCAGAACTCTTGTCACCCTCCTGTAAACGAGTGTGTCCTTTATAGGAGTGTAATCTTACTGGCCTGCAACTAATGAGTCACACAGGATACAGAACAATGAAAAAGCTCCACACCTCTTTCAATAGAAACACCCAGATCTTCGTTGACCTTCCTCACCCCTCCCTGCTTCTTGACTTTTACAGAAGATTTCTCCCCCCTCTGCTTTTTATCATGGTGACCATTTGCTGGCTTTTTGGTCAGAAATGCATCAGAAGGACCCAGGAACTGAGCCATGTCTGCTGGCAGGGAGAAGTCTTTGAGGGAGGGCATGGGCGCGGCACTGGCTACTTCTCTGGTGAGCTCCAGGAGCTGCTGGTACAGAGCAGACAGGCTGACCAGGATACCGCGGAAAATCACCCTGAAGAAGCACAAGGACGGCAGATTTAGGGGTTAAGGAAGACAGTCAAAGATTTCAATTAGAGATGTTTTTTTCTAAAACCTTATTGGAATGCGGAGCCGTCAACATGCAACGTGACCGTGTGCAGTTTAATTTTGCATCGTTTTCGATGCGACAATGAGAAAGAGCGCACTCACCAGAGACGACTGAGCAGGCTGGATATCACCATGTTGGAGATTAAAAACTCCTCCCATTTCATCTGCTGCTTTGTGAGTCTGAATAACATATATCTTAAGGACAAACCCATCAGGTGGCATCAAGAAAGCAAAGACAAAGACTGTCAATCATAATTCAGACAAAGAGATTCACAGTTGCAAAAAATAAAAAAAGATGCGTGTCAAATTACTCTTTTAAAAGGATACGCGAAAGCTCTGCTGCAACGACTCAATGTGCAGCTCATCAGCTGGCCGGCTCCCAGCACTTTGAGACAGAGCCACTCCAGCATGGGTTGACTGGGGACGTCACACTCCCCAGCCTTGATGCTCAGTTCCCTAAACACACACACGCACACACGCACACACGCATCATTACAGTGATAATTACAGCCTCACACTCAACGACATGAGTCACTGTTGTAATGTGGGCATCAAAAAATGTGAAGCTGCAAACTAACATGGCTTAACCGATCTGCATCATGGAGTGAGGAGTCAAGAGCCACCATACTTATTATCAGTGCTTTCACGTGTTAGAAACGGGTTTCGAATAGGATTGTTATCGCCACTGATGGATATCTCACTTAGTCAATGTTACTCTTAACTTGGAAAATTAAAAACAAATTCAAAAAAGCATATGCTGATTTTATATTAGCTTCTTATACTTTTAAACTCTGAGATGTAAAGTTGCAAGTCATTACATATTAACAGTGTCTTCAGTGTTTGTTTGTAGTTTTTTGCAATTAAGCCATGCAAGCTTTCACCGACAGCAACAACTGTGTTTGATGGCCTCTATGCTCATACAAAATAATTAGTACATCACATTTGAGACAATGAAGCTTTCTATGTACCTTTGAATTCTGTTGGGACACAGCTCGGTCAGCTCCTGGAGAGCCACATCAAGCTTCATGCTCTTCAGCCTGTTTATGCACTGTTCAACCTGTGAGAGATGAGGAGTAATAATAAAGGCACATCAGTTAGTTTTTGTTTAGCTTTGTCATGTTTAAGACCTAATCCTTAATCCTTGCATGTGTCCCCATCACCAGGGCCCTATTCCTCTGACGTGGTTCAACCAAGTCAATCAAATGTTATATTAGCCATCTTAAATTAACCTGATGATTGAAATTAGGCTATCTCAGTTCTCTCAAACAATCTGGTTAATTTGAACCAGACTTCAGTAATATGGCTAGTTGCGCGATCTAGCGTTCATCACCGAAACCATGACTTTCTAACAGCACAAAGGCAAATTAACTCAAAAGGAAGAGCCTCTTTTCTCTCCGCTGACAAGCAGGAGATGATCATGTACACATATGAGGAATTCCAGACCTTAATCAGGGCAACATCTAACATCACCACCACTGCGAGGGCTAGACAAAAAGCATGGCAGCATATCGCAGTCAAGTTAAATGCGTAATGCTGCGTTCACATGAATATTCACAACGCACTCGTGTTTGAGTTCATAACATTGATATCAATGTGCTTTATTTGCATCCATTCGTGTCTGTGCATTGACTTTGCATTGAAAATACTTGCAACACATTTGGTGTGAACGCAGCATAAGTGTTGGGAAAATGTATCGGCTCATTTTAAGTGCCTCGTCACCCCAATCAATCCAATTATATTTCTTTAAATGTGCCTGCAGGCAGTCGGCTTAATGGAATGCATCATCCAATGAGATCCAATATAATTATCTCAACTCTTTCAGAATGAGTAGATACAAACAAGCCCAAAGAGTATGTGATGTATACAAATGAATAGCTACTTATAATTTCATATGTACTGTATGTGCATATGTATCATGTACTTAGCATCAGAAGTATGCAAGAGCCAGACTGCCTCCAAGAAAAATATCACGAGGGGCAACGAGTGCAGTCAGTAAATCATCCTCATAAGTTAATGACATATTGTGGTTCACAACCAATCTTCTATTTGAGTAAAATACAATGAGTTGACTGCAGATGATTGGGGATTTCAAGGTTTAAATGTTTACCTCTAAATTATCAAAATGTTCATGCACCAGTTCTGATATGCATGTCACATTTTACAACGTTTGGGATATGGTAAAGGCCCCCAAAACACGTTCATTGCTCGAGAAGAATGTGAATAATAACTCTTATAAAAACAATAGGTTATTTTACGAAGAAGTTGTCATGAGGACCATAATAATAATAATAATAATAATAATAATAATAATACAAATACAAAATAATAGAGTGCTAAAGAGCCAGTAGATAGTTGAAAACAAACTACATCATAACATGTAGTGGACAGATGTAGAGGATGTTTTCCCAGCCCTCACCTGCTTTACGCCTTTGAACGTCTTGTTGACTCTGGAGCTGTTGTTCAGGACGTACAGCAGCTCGTAGAGAACTCGTACCTCCGTTTGAAGAACCCCACTCCGAATAAGTTTAAGCACCATCTCATTTTTCCCCAACAAGTCTTTAACGCGTGCATCTGCATAACAGCAACGACAGTCAAACGTTACAGTTCATCCAACGATAAAATACAACTTCTCATCATTACTGCACAGTGGAGATATGCCCCAACACGTGGGTTGCAAGCGGCACATTCAGAGTGTGTCTGGCGCAGAGTTGTGCGCCAGACGGCGCGTATCATGGACATTTTTAGTTGATTAGCATCCGAACAATGACTCGTACCTGTAGTTAAACTGAAACGGACACGGACACGAGACACCGCACCGGGAAACGCAATGTTTACCCTGTTCCATGGCTCTCCTGCCATGTTTCCCCCCCCCCACCAAAACAATACGGAAGTCAGACAGCCAATTGTATTCGACTAGATGTAAACGTCAGACTTTTTCTTAAAGGCACAGAGAACACGTTGAGGTTCGTATGAGGGTCGGATATTAGTAGTAACGACCTTTTGGTGGGATGTTCCTTAAACATCGTTAATTATATCCAGCAGAAAACTGTCAGGGTGATTGATTTGAGATTTAGTTTCTGTGATGGATGTCCAGGAACTGGTGTGCATTTGTGTTGGCATTGCACACTTTTCTAGTAAAAGCTATGTGTTTTTATTGAGAATATTGATGCGTGAGAGGAATGTTTGGTGTACTACACAATATGCCTCAGAAAAACACATCATTGTAATACTTTCAGTATTCATAAATGTACATTCAAGAAACCATGTTTCATTAATTGTAAGCAATATTTTCAAACATTAGATAAATTAAATGCAACTCTCAAACATAAAACTGTTTACGGTTGTACGGTATTATATGTTTCATTAATAGATCTTTCTCTCACCCTAGCATTACACAAATATATTCTTCTCTTTATTACATATTCTCTTGTGTACATGTATTGTACAATGTCTTTAGAGAGAACTCAAGGGCCCATCTCTGGAAGTGTATTTACTAGTAAGCTTGAACATGTAACATATATTTTATAATATGAAATAAATAACTAAAAGAAAGTTTAACAACTCATTTGGGATCATTATTATTAAAACATTTTGGTAGCACTGAATAATTTCTCCATTTAGTTTTCAAGAATGTCTGATAAAAAAACAACACCATTTGTCCATATTGTGCAAAAATAAATGTCCTTTATTTAACAAGAAAGAACATAACAAAACAAAGAAAATAAAGAATAACTGAATGTATCTATGCACCCCGTTTACTCATCCAGGTGACGACTTGTAAATTCACTTCATCCAGCACAGAATCCTCCGATCTTCCCTTCACCGTCAGTCCATGGCTGCCTCCTTTCAGCCAGAAAACCTCAACCTCAGCTTTCATTTCTTTTACCATCTTTTCAAAAAGAACCTGAGCAAACAAAAAGCAAAATAACAACAAAATAAAATCAGTATACAAAACAATGGAATGATTAATAAATGAAATACTTAATGCCTAAACACACATGAAAATTCTACAACTGTATGATAAAAAAGAACCCCCAAGCGTCCTCACCCTGTCACACATGCTGTCCTCAGTGCCTGACACACACAGCACAGGCAGGTGCTCCGGCAGCCGCCTAAGATCCTCACTCCGCTGCAGATGGGCATGCGTCTGTGCCGGAGGATGCAGGGGGAAAGACAGGCAGATGACACCTTGCACTGCATCCTCGGATTCATCACTCAGCTGCCTGGCTAAAGATGCAGCAGCACGACATCCCATTGACCTTCCTGTGGAGGAGTCACACAACTTTCTCTCTCTCTCTCTCTCTTTTTATTTTTTAGCAATGCACAATTTTAGGAAGGCCTGGAAATGTTTGAGGGCAGATTAACCAATACGGGAAATTATAATCCCATACATAATACAATGTGCATTTTTAGAATATGACCCATTATAATAACTTTTATTGATCCGTCTATTTATGTCCATTTAACTACCACCACCTCAGAAATTAAACTCTGCACTTAAATACATGGTCAATTGGCAAATGCTTAATTGCTTCTTTTTATTGTAGCCTAATTCAAAGTAAGTGTTGTTTACCTCCAACGAATATGTGCTTTAGGGTAAACCTCTGCAGAGATTTCAAGAAGTCCTAGGGGGGGAAACACAAGTGTGTCACAGCGTCCTGCTGATTCTGAATCCGCTGATAGTTGCACAGGATTGTTGTCTAGACTGAAACTCTTACCCACACCGCGCGGTACGCCTTGACTTTATAACCCAAATTTAAACCTTTACACGTGAAACGGAAACACAGGAAGCCATTTGAAGCCAAGGCGTGAGCCAGAGAAACCAGATGTTTAAAGTGCATGTCTCCACCCGCCCCATGTGTGAGAATGACGGCCGTCTGCACATCTGTCGCCGCAGCAGGGAGACACATCGCCGCATCCAGAGACTTGGTCCCGAAGGGCACTTTCACGGCGTCCTGAAAGCCGGTGAGAAGTCAGTGAACACTACTTCTAGTTTCCAACGATATGCATTGGAATGCATAAAAAAGACGTGACAATATAGCGAGATTTACAGTAAATAACTTAAAATAGGCTGTTCTACCGGTTTACTGACATGAGTTACTCATGCTGGTGGCTAATGTTTTATATTCACCTCGTAAAACTCGGCCATTGCGAGATGGGGGGTGGCACATGCGCAGTGTGTCACAGCAGCTGGGCTGTGAATGGGTTACTGGAGGCGGAGTTAGGCATAAAAGGGACAGTAGCCCAATTAGTTAGCTTTTCGGCGCGTGCAGATAACTCACTGCGCAGGTGTTTATATGACGCGTGACATCTCTTAACCCTGCTTGTCCATTATGATCGTTTCGAAGTTTCTTCTCTGATATCCAATGAGTGGAACCTGACTCAAGGCGACATCTACTGTACAGAATTCATGACAGCTTTACTAAATTACACCACTTGTAAGCAATATATGTACTGACTTTGACATGTGTATATTTACTTTTGCAGTGGGTTTGTGTGCATGTGTATACAACAAATGTAGAAAATGGATCCCTTTCAATATACAAAACAAATATTTATTTAAAAAACGATATTCAATATTCATATCATAGTCATAGAATTCATTAACGGACATTATTTGGCAGTACATCAGTTATGAAGAGTTGCTCTGTAACTGGATCCCGGGTCAATCAAAGTTCATCCTTTACCTGAAACAAACAATCCGAGAAGTGGGGTCAATAGACAAGATGATATCTGTTCCAGCACTCAACACTAACTGTTAACTGGATTTATTTAACATGTGGCGAGAAGCGTACCATCAGAAACTGAAAATAATATATAATTTGAAAAATCCTATAAACGGCAGGGTACTTCTGCTTAGCAGTTTGGTTTTAACTTTTACTTATTTAAATAATAAAAATGTTTACACCCAAAATAATAGAATTCTGAATCCGAATAGAAATATATATGGACATTTTCGCTTATGGTTACCCTTTATTATATTTAAAGGTCTCACATATCCATTGGCCACACAGCTCTTTTCACTGATGGTGCCTGACTAGTCCCGTTACTGTACTGTGAGGTGAGGTTAGCCAAGACAAAGTCACTCCGGTCCCATACCCTCATCCTGTGGCAGGAACCTGTCGACTGGTCAGTACTGGGCTGCTCTACATTTCTATGTTCAACTGGCATTTATTGAGCAGGTTACAGTAACACCTTACATACAGCAGAGGGAGCCAACAATTAAATATTACTACCAGTATTCGGCCCTGGCCCAGCTAAATGAAACAGGGCCAAAATTAAGATTAATAATTACATCCTGCAATAAAGTCTGTGTGTCTAGAATCTACTGGTATTGTCCTGGTTACGAGTGTGAACCTTTAAGCTGAAGGGAAGTGAACCATTCAAAGTCCCTTACCCTCGTCCTGTGGCAGGAACATGGAAACATCTCGTCGTTGGGCTGCTCTACGTGCTCCATGCCTTCTCGAACCTTGGGCTCTGTGACCTGGAGTTTGGCATACTCCTATAAGAAGAAGAAGAGTATTGAACTTACATAGAGGAATGGAACAGGCAAGGAAAAACATAATGTGCGATTATTACACCTTTGTCAAATCATATTGTCACAAAAATAAGGGAATACAGTGTCAAGGGAACACACCGTCACATCGGTGACTCTAAAACTGCAAAAATGTTACCTGAAAAAGTTTGTAGTAGTAACAAAATATATTGTTGCCCATAAGGTGATTGCGAGCAAACTGCTGACCCGCCAGTGCAATTTTCTTTGCCTGAAAGACAGCAAAAATCAGACCAACTTTATTATTATTATCCATGTTTATTCTTAAAAAAGGTCTGTACATTTCCACCGAGTCAAATATCACGACATCCCAGCATTCACCCCCAAATATTATTTGGAATGGCCACATTTATCATCATCATCATCATCATCATCATCATCATCATCATCATCATCATCATCATCATCATCATCATCATCATCATCACCTCTCCATCGTGGTCACGAGCCCACTGGATCTTTTCCAGCAGGTCTCCGAGGTCCGCCCTGACAGGGATGTAGTGCTCCCACGGCCGCAGCTCAGTGTAGAAATGCTCGTAGTAGCCAGAGTCCTGCTTTAAGACCACACTGTCTCCGGCCAAGAGGTAAGGCAGTCTATACGCGGCAACCGTGCCGTCTATGTTTATTTGGTACTTGTACTGGAAATGGAACATAAACAAAAATGAAGTGACTATCTTTCAAATCAGCTTCTGAAAAACTGCTTCTGGTTACGTAAAACAATTAGCTGAAAGCTGCAAAGTGCTTTCAAGCGTCTTACTGCGTCTTTACCATTATGTGATGTTATGACCAAACACATCACGTAATGAGCACTCCTAGATATTTTGTGTTAAATAAATCAAAACCAGCCATGCTGGAGCACTCACCTTGAAAAAGTCAAAGAAAGAGACGTGTTTGACCAGCGGCCCATAGAGGCCCTCGTCATGTTTGAAGAAGAAGAAGTTGGTGAACGCTGCGTCTATCGCGTCGGGCTGAGCCCTGGAGAGCTTGACCAGCTCCAGGCGTTCCTGCCGACTGTCCCGGCCCCTCCAGAAGGCCGTGCCGTTCTTCTCCGGCCATGGCGGCCCCGTGTTGGCCTGCACTGACATCATGTCCAGACTTACTCTATTTATTGGGTGGACAGGATGGTTTCCAAGTTATTCATCTCAGCATCTGTCAAAGTTATGGACGATGTATACTTTTTGTCACGCAGAGATCGGCGGCTACAGATGAGGCGAGTATCACACAATACGAGGTGAGAATTTCTGCAGAGCAGATAACCAGGCGCCTAATCAAATATTTGTGGGCAAATATTTCTTCCGCTGTCACACACAGCAAAAATGTATGAAGCGATGCAGAGGAAATAATGAGCATCTCGGCACAGGTTTATTTGGGCTCAGACTGTGTGTACACTAGCCTTCTTGTTCCCCCGCTCCTCCTCATCCTCTGCTGAGGGAAGAAGAGCAAATTGTAAACTCCTCTTTATGACTATTGGATAGCAATGTGTCCAAGCAGACTAGAATGCCCATCTTCTACTCTGAAGTAAAACAACATTTTCAGAGCCACCAGGAAAGGAGGAGTACATACTCAGAAGATACCATTTTCAGTGCAGTGTAGCTTTAAGGGTTCCCAGGTATGATCGGTAGAATGTGGTCACACACTCAGTACTATTGCACAGACTTAATGATATTGCCAAATATGAATATTGTGACTTAATCCAAAATTGCATATGGTGTTTGTGCTCCGGGTGCAACGCCTTACCTTCCCATGGTCTCAAGGACAGACTCAGTCAGGTCATAGGTGGGCATGACAATATCTCTGGTATTGTTAGAGCCACACCAGGAAAAGATGGGATGCATCCTCTCGGTGGGTTTTCTCTTCTCCAACGGCCAGTCACCCAGGTTCACAAAGAACTCAATATCAGGGAGCTGCACCTGAGCGTACGACGCAACGGAAACAAGTGACACATGAAACACGAAAAACATGTTTAAAGATGAAACAATGACAGATTTAAAAGATGGTTCAAGAAGAGCTTACCTTTCTGGAGAGTGACAATAGGATGGCGTCCATAAAGATACGGAAACCGACATGCTCTCCAAAGGTTTGAACGTAGACCTAAGAGAATACAACATCAAAAGCCAAATCAACATAAAAGAAAACATCACAAGAGTTCTCAACTGCAAACTCTGTCCGCTGATGAAGAACATGCATTACCAGCTTAAAGAGTGAACTTTTATGCATAATAAAAAAGGTGTTGTATCAGTTGTGTGCAACAGTTAAAAAACTGATATACATACATAACTTTGTTTTAAACTGTTGCATGACTTTATCCATTGTTAATATTCATGTTATAACTATTGAATTACAATTGAAAGCTCAACGCTCAAAACAGATTGGAGCAAAGGAGTTGTAGATCCCAGACAACTGATGGATTACTGGACGTCCCAGGTAATGCTAGCACTGTGGCCATGGGGCTTTAGATTCATCACCATTACAGGAGCCTGGACTGACATCCACAGTAGTATTTAAAAAAAGATTGTACCTTGAACACCTGCTAGATAAGACAATTCTTCCAGGTGTGTCACATAGCTCCAGGCTCTCCTGGGCCTGGCCCACTCTACATTATCACATGGCCTCTAATTACTTTTCAGGCAAAGTAAATTATACCCATTGCTAATAAACTGCCATCTGGCCCTGATAGTATTTGAGAGAGGAACTCGGGATATACATCGTTTTTTTTGTCAAACTACTTGAATGTTACAGTTACAGTTGGACTAATATATGGCTGATATGCATCGTTTATCTTATTGCTCATGTCTTCCGTGTTTGGCGTTCCTGAACCGTGAGTTACCCTGTTGTCTTTTACGGTGTAGTGGCAGAGGCTCTGTCTCTGTCCAAAGCGCTGTGGGATCTCCTGGGCATTAACGTCTGGGTCAACACTCGAATAGATGGCCAGGTCCCGCTCTATCTGAGGGAAGGACTGAGGACAGTGCATGTGCGCCTCCCATACAGAACCACTGGGCTGGGGGCAGTCGCAGCCCTCATGGTAGACTGAGCCTGCAGAGAAAAAACAAAGAAGCATTATCATCCTTCTTTTTTAACTGACTTAAAAAATAAAAAAAATCTGTCACCCAAAACCCCCCTCCCCACAAATGTCATCCTCAAAGATATGTTGTAGGAATCATGGCTTGTGCTCCACCTTTGAGAATGAACGGTGACTTGGCCACATGCTTGTCCTTAAGCAGGATGTGGATGTGGAGGTCTGTGTAGGTGGCGTACATTCTGTAGCGAACCAGGAAGGAGCCGTCGTGACGATCCAGGATCTGGATCCAAATTCTGGTGAACTCCTCCACCTGGGTCACCATCTTGACCTCAAAGGTCTTCTCACCGGGCGACGTTGTTAAACTGGGGAGGGGGGAAACGTGGAGAATGTGCTCCCATTAAGAAAGAGCAGAGGCCGAAAGACATCAACACAACTTCCCACCTACTAAAACGCTTAGTTTAACACAATGAGAAATGTACAAAACGTGTTGAACGGACATTGGGACTGAAACAGACCGAGCTACCTTATGAATATTTGCCTTTACTGCACTTAAAATCAATGCTCAATACTGTGACTCTATATCTTCTAATTCAATATTCTAAACTGTGCCCTAAAACAGGAAGTAAGTTGTTACAAACACAATATAATGGCTTCTTGATAGTGGCATGATGATATGGTGTGTCTCATGTTCCAGCAGATAACAATAATGTAGTTTTATCTTGCTCTAGACAGAGATGGAAGTGAGAAGCTGATCCCTAGACACTCAAAGCATGTGTGAAAGTGACACCCACTGAGTAACTGAGGGCGATGCCTTCGTTGGGCCGATGGGAGCCTTTTGATGAAAGGGGGTTATTGGAGGTTGTCTGACTCGTTCTCTCTTGGGCTGCATACTTTCCTATCCGTTCTCCCTCTCTTCGTCTCTCACTATTGGCTAGTTTAAAATGCCAACATGATTGAAAAAAAGGTTTTCCCTACGTTTTCCTGCCTAGTAGTCATGCATTCCTCAGGTGCTAATGAAAAATACAGCGATATTTCCCCACGTCAAGACAACTGGAAGAAGGTTATAGTTCATCAGTCATGTTTGTATCGAAGCCAGGACACCACACTGACCCAAACATGAGACAATATGTATTGTTGTTCCTTGTCAAAATCAGGATGGAATCATGAGGGTTTTCAAATTTGAGTAAATGTATTTCCTAGTGGAAAACATCTGGCCTTTCAAATCTAATCCGTCCTCGTAAAGTATTTTCTTGTAAAAACAAACACTGGAGAAAGCTGGAGAAAAATAACCCAACACCTTATTGGGGTGGGGGACTGCGCATTTGCTGGTTTGAGAGTTGTTTAACAAATATACAACTGCAATACAACTTTCTCGCATGTTCTTGCTGGAATTAAATTAAATACACAAACACAGAAAGGATTTTCCATGCCACTAAAATGCATACATTTGCTCAAACTGACACCACCGTAGGCTACAATCATCCGAAAAGAGGATCGTGCTACGTGGAGAATTGCTTTGCCAATTACATTTTACAGTTTGCTGAGACTGGGGGAAAAAAGAAGAAAAAGGAAAAAAGAAAACAGCGCGTCCTGGCTGTGATCCGCAGGCCGAGGGTTCACTCACTTTCTCCCCGAGCTGTCTGCCGCCTGCACGTAGAAGAACCGCGCAGGAAGGACCGCGTCGGTTTCGAGTCCGGGTCCCCAAACCAATGTGCGTGCAGCACTGGGCAACGACACCGGGTCCGCATGAGCTCCCAGGACTTCATGTCGGAACAGATCCAGGAGCAGCAGCAGCAGCCACGAAAGTAGCCGAAGAGACATGCCCTGTCCTGAGTGCACTGTCGCTGTGAACGTCAGCCGCTACTTTCCTCCACACGTCGGTTCTCCGCCCGAACTTGCCATTGTCGTTTAAAGAAGAACACAACGTACCCATGCATCAAGCGAATGGATATAACTGTGTAACACTAGCTCGCGTTTTAACGTAAGTTCGGTGCCTTTCCATTTGGGGCATCTCGTCTCAGAGGTGGCATTGCTAACATCATATATGCTCTCTTTGACACACAGATCACCGCGAGCTAACTGCGTCCAGGATCCCCGAACCGAGATCAGAACTATCTGCCGAATGAACGTGGGGCGGGACGAGCACACGCGGTCTGGCAATCCGATTGGTCGCCACAGCGCTGACTCTGGGTTTGATTGGCCGAACGAGCAGCTCCTAGTCTGAATCCGATTGCACAGAAGTCCGGAAGTAAAGTCTCGTCTACATGCTGGCCATGGGCCATTCATGGGTGGGAAGCTAGTGTCTCTGATGATGCTGAGAGAAACGCATGTAATGCTATGTATCACATGCGTAATGTTATGTAATGCATGACACTTTATGGAGTGGTTTGATATACAATATTGCATCGAATCAGAACTTCCCCACTCACACTGTTCTTAAGTAGTTATAGATTATGCGAGTACATGTTATGTCACGTCAGCTCAATGTAAACAAAACGAAACATTTCACAGTTATAATGTTATGTCTTCTATCATTTAATTTATTTTATTGCTGATGTACTTGTGTTACCAGTATTTACCATTGTGGTGGGGCTATATTGAATTGTTTTACATTTACATACTGCTGTGTAATTGTAATTATGTGTAATAATACAAATAATACTGACAATGTGCTAGTAAAATGTACAATATGTACCTCTGAAATCTAGTGGAGTATAAGAATAAAGTGGAATTAAATTGAAATACAATACAGTGTGATATGTGGAATGCAGGGAAGTTATTTATTTATCACGGTAATACCATTTGTGAAAAATGCATTTGCGTCTACCTTGCATCCAGGTGAGAGTCCATGATGTGGAGAAGCTCAGATGATCCTCTGTAAATCATCAGGAAACACCACCCGATGCTGACAAGCAAGACAGCAGCAACGGATTGCAATGTAAGAGAGCTCTCAACACTTTACATCAATCAATCTTTATTTCAATTTGCTTTTGCATCAACATATTTTTGTCAGGTCATTTCTATTAGACTAGTATAATATCAATAAGAACAAAAAGTGGTAGATCCATTTAAATAAGACAAACATTTCTGCCATTGAGAAAACCAGAGAAATTCCTTTTCAAGATACGAGTGAAGAACTACAGAAGTCCAGTGATTTAGACAGAGCCAGAATACCAGATACAGTACCAGCAGTAACGGGTACAACATATACAGAGAAAATATCCCAAGAATGTCTTTATCTTTTGTACTTTTTTTTCGCTTAACCTTTCTGCCAAAATTGAGTTGTACAGTTAATAAAAATTAAAAAAAACATACAAACCAAAAATATACTAACAAAACAGCTTGTCAGTAGAAGTCAGATTTTCTCATTTTTTTTCTTTTCTTTTCTTTTGGTTTTTTAAATGTTTTTAAAATGTGTTTTCTCTGCCATTGAAAGAACTGCACTGAACACAAATCTCATTGACGGTACAGAGATAATAGAGCATCTTGTTTTTACATGTTTAAGGTACCTCATTGAATCAAATCATGTGGAACACGTAAATCTGTGTGGCACTGCTTTCGGATTTCAGGTGACTCGGGTTGGGTGAAAACTAATAGGTTTGAAGGCCGAGCCTAAGGAATTCATCAGCCGCCTGGCAGGAAGGAGGGAGGAATGACTCGCAATGCAGATGGATTCACTTGTCTTATTTTTCAGGTTTTGAGCGTCGGTGTCGCTGTGCATATTTTACGTGGGAGTGATGCCAACTTGATCAAGGCGCAACACCTCAATGCTTGTGTGCATAAAGGCCGGATGTGTGAGAAATGGATATCAATAATCCCGTTTGGTTTTTCAGATCGATTCAAAATACCGACAAATACACAAGTACGAAATATTATCCTCAGTTAATGATGTTTGCCTGTCATGTGGCTACCCATTGATATGTACAACACAATCACAATATGATACACAACCATGTATCATGAAACATTTGTTGTTTTTAAACATACAATAGCCTTTAGTTTAGAGGCCACCACCATCAAATAAAGGACTGTGACAAGAGGATATCATAGTCATCAAGAACAATATTGAACAAAAAATGACATATTTGCTTCGAGTTGAAATTGTCGCAAATGTTTTACACACAGTTTCTTCTACTGACTCACGTCTGAACATCACTGAGAAAAACACTGTTACTTCTCCTGGACCGTTTACTGATGATCGATTCACAAGTAAGTAGCGATTAAGTGGTTGTGACTCCACCCCCTCTTAATAATCCCGTCACAAAGACATTGACAATCATTAAAATCATTGTTTGTGATCACAAAAAGAGGACCGCTCACGTTTAACCCTGAAAACGCGTAAACCACAACTTTTAAAAGACTGAGGTGAAGAGAACCGGGAGGGTGTCATTCATTTCTGATTGCTTTGGCAGAGAAAGAGTTGAGTTTGCTTAACACTTGTGGCCCTCTTTGTCTCTCGCTCTCTCGTTCTCTCTCTGACATACACACACACAGTTTATGGCTCACTAAACTCATACATCAAACAAAGGCAGCTAATGAATGAAATAGTGAACCAGCAACACCCCCCAACAAATGAATAAAAACACCCACCATATTTCTTTTTTTCATAAAGAAAACAGACTTATTTGACTTTGATACATGCCCTCTGGCGAACTACAAGTACTGTGTCTCATCTGTTCTGATCAAACATATGATGACTACCACATATTAGCTTTTTGTTAATTAGTTAACAGTGCGTGGATTCACTCGTCTTGTTTTGCATGGCACGTGAATAGTATATAGGGTCAGACTATAGCTATAAACACACCGTGTCCAGAATACGCTTTAAACACTATCAGCTTTTGAACATGTCTTCCTCCACTCTGTTCTCTGTCTTCATACACCTGTTGTTCGGAAGTGAGAGATTCCTCATCACATAATGTTTCTGTAAGCAGCAGCAGCCGGAGAGTGGTATTAGTGTGATTAGATTGTGCAGGATAAGGTTATATACGACTGTCTTGTGTTTGCATGGTGCGGCCCAGAGTAATTGGTAACAACCAATTGTCAGTATAGTGTTTGAAGAAAAAGTTAACTATGTGCATCTATATTGTGATATTTCATATTTGCTGTAACTGAGAAAAAATTAAGAAAAATAACAACAAATATAAAATAAAAAAAGGGAAAAGAATACTAGTTTTGGCTTAATAGCGATGCAGGTATACAGTTCCCTTTTCATATATATATATATATATATATATATATATATATATATATATATATATATATATATATATATATATATATATATATATTTTTGTCAATATTTAAAAAATATAACGTTTTTTTAATAGTTTCCATTGTTGGCTTATATCATTAAATAAAACTTTTTTATTTGTGTATCTTCTGTTTGAGTAGCATGCTGCTTGTTAATATGGCAGTTGGATATTTGTAATAGTCATCCATTTTTGTTTCATGCATTTCTTGTTGGTTTCTTAACTTGTAAGTATCTACACAGTGAGGTCCAGAAAACCCAACCACGCACATCGATCCCCCCCCTGCACACACGCACACGCACACACACACACACACACGCACGCACACGCACACGCACACCAACACACACTGGATATTTCCAGTTGCATCTACAGTCCATCAAATGCAACCATGTGCCTTTCTCTTTCTGTCCTCATCCATTCGTGTCTACAAGGAACTAACACGTCGCCTTCCTTCCACAACGCGACGGCACTGGAGCCTGTTCAGAAGCCGTAAAGACAAAGTCACTCTTGAGTCTCTCTTTTAATTGCTCTCATTTATGGAGTGAAAGTCCCTGTTCCGGCAAAAAGCTCCCGGCAGATCAAGGGCAGCCTCAGCCCTCTTGCGATTAGAACTGGTACCACTTCTTGTCCTTGCACTTCAGCATCAGCTGTAGAAAGAAAAATGCACATACAGTCAATGGTGAGGAATAACAAGTTGTTAGCGCTCCATTTCCTTTGGAATAACACCAAATTTTTGACAGGTTTGTAGTATGTAGCATTTAAAAAAATCTGTATCACCATTCAGCATTCTAAATAAATGACATCACCCTTCGCCAAACCCCATCCCAAAACACAGACCAGACAATCATAGTGTAGCATCAGTCAGTTCCCACAGATGTAAGAAGCAGCTAATTACATAGAGCGGGGCTTAGTGAAGGTCATCTGGTGCAACCACGAGGTTATCATTTTCTGTTCACCATCTCTTGACTTTAACTACATTTCAATTTTCAACAGTATTTGTAAAGAAATATATTTACAATACGTTTCATATTGTTTTGTAAAAAATGTGGTTGTAACATTCTATAAGGTTCATGAATTCTTAATCATCTTTATTTTACCTCGTGAGCGTGTTTGGAGAAGGTTTCTGCACCGGTCATCATGAGTGCGGTTCGATCCTCCAGCTCCCCAAGCTTTTGGCCTCTCTCATCCAGAGCGATGCGGGCCCGTGCCAGGTCACCCGCGACTCCGCTAGCTGCCACCTTCATGCCCTCCATCCCCGCCTGCCCAGGAATGTGCTGGGCTAGACTCCGAGAACCCTTCCCAGCTGCTGCCTCACCAACTGTCAACAACACCAGGTGGAAAGGAAAATGAAGGCAGGCATAGCCTGGGTCACTATTATAGCTATGATGGGTGTTTAGCCCTTTGCTACTCAGTTCCATCTAGATATTGATTCATTTCAGGAATTACAAATGACATTTTCAGGTGGATTTGTTCACCTCAGAATAAAACCCTTCATACTGAGAAAAAGAGGAAACATAAAAAGACGCACAGAGCTCCTCTCTGTCGAAGTTATGAGAATTTCCTCCAAAGAAGCCCTTTAGGAAGCCTCTGTTCTGGGCTTCCGGTGTTTCTATTGGTGTAAAGAGCTCCCCCAGCATCTCCTGAAATTAAACAAAATGGAGAAAAATAACTTTTTAACAATTAATACATTTTGAAAACAATTATTTAAAGTTCTGAACCACAGCACTGTATTGCTGATATTTATTGTCTAGTCTTCCCTTTATCAAGTTAGTTACAAATCTCCCTCTGTGACCATAATCGGAGTAATTACTGTTGCTGTACAGCAGGTGGCACTATGGCAGCATCATGTCACAAGCTACACCAACTGTCATGTCTGTGCATGTGCAGTAATGGCTCTTAAGAATAAACACTGCTATGAATATAAATAAGCCAAAGTCTGCACGCACGCACATGCTCGCACACAACACACACACACACACACACACACACACACACACACACACACACACACACACACACACACACACACACACACACACACACACACACACACACACACACACACACACACACACACACACACACACACACACACACACACACACACACACACACACACAGTAACACTAGATCCACCCAGTTGATTTCAAAGCACACATGAAAGGTGTGACATTTTACTTTAATGGCCTCTGCCAGTTCTGTGCTTCACCTAGGGTGGGAATAATGGCACCTGCTTATCAACTGCACCAATATCTTTTTTGAACCCAGATCCCAAAATGTGAGGAGGAGGAAAATTACAAGTCAAGCAAATTAGCATAGTCTTACAGTAATGTGCACAGCATCATACATTCACTTACTACTCAAACAAAAATCTCAATTCTTAGACGTTGCATGTCAGAGAGGGACGGATGTTTGTGTGTGTATGTATATATATAAATTGTAAAGATTGATAGATGGATACATGGATAGATTGATTGATTGATTGATACCTGCATGTTGTCACACATCTGCTGGCTGTATGTAATTCTCTGAATCTCTGTTGGGGAGCTAAGGTATAGTGCCTGACCCCCGTTGGTGAAGCAAAAGGTTCTTGCGATGCGCATGTCTGTCAGAGGCAAGTAATTGACGTCCATCAGCGGTCTTAGACTGGGCAAACTGTGGGAAGAGCGCAGAACACCAGAACACCTGCATTACCAGCAAAGTCAACCACACCTCAAATCAAAGTGCACATGTGGCAATAGAAAAATAGAGATATCAGTAACATAGAAAAAAAGGTAACACCAAATAACATAAAACCAAGCAGAATAGAGATATTCCTTAACTTTTACCTCAATGATAAATTATGCAGCCCTTATCTGAGACAGTATAGCAGCAGGAACAATACATCACGATTGAGAAGACAGTTTATCATGTTTTTTTCCAGGGAAATTGTTAAGTTTCATGTAGACCTGAGGTAATACCTGAGTGTCATAACGTGTCCGTTAGCACAGAAGCAGGCCAGGCACACGCTGTTGCTCACAGAGACCACGTCGGCTCGCAGCACAAAGGACGACTCGGTGATGTTGTGGACGTAGAGGCAAGACTGCGAGGGCATCAAGACTACTTTGGCCTGCCTCTCGGAGCACACCACGGCCAGATGTCCCTCTCCGGAGTGTTCTTGGGAGGATGATGATGAAAAGTGGATCAGCTTGCGTCGACGCACTCGGTCAGGGTCCTCGGGGGCGTTGGGGTCCCGCCAAACCTCGTGGGGGCTCTGAATGAGCGCTCCCATGCAGTCCAAGAAGCTGAAGCGCAACACCGAGCCCTTCAGCATCACGACCGTGCCTGGGAGTGTTGGGGTCAACAGAGGGAAGGCATCAAGTCTAAAACTGCAATGCTCAAAGCTACACCACATCACCAAGAGGATCCTAAAAAGATGGTCAAATACAAAAGGTTCTGCAGGAGAAACGATCCACAATTTATAGAAGCACTATAAAAACACACAGGAGAATTCAACACCTGCTTTTCTCTTCATTACCTTTTTTCTTGAAAATTACATTTTGAATTTCTATAGTAATAAGCTTAGTCTTAAGAGGACAACTAGTACTTCAAAGGAACTGGATTTGTGGGTGTACTCATGTTTCATCTGTGGTTAAGAGACCTTGTCCTCACACATTAAGGTTTATGGACATGTATTACAGGTTTGAAAGGCTCAGTTGTGCTTAGTTTATAATTCAAAGCTAAATCATGTATTACAAATGCTCTCCAAGCTTTCCATGACCACAAATGTACTTTTGCTAACCGGCCCTATTGACTTCATGAGATGATATTATTTAAAAACAAAACAAAATCAACAAATGCTCATTGTCCACAACATCCGTCACATTGACCTGGTCCCTTTAGACACTTTGAAGCTTTTTGTCTTTTGGTTGAACCATTTTATGCAAAATATATCAGTCGATATGAGTCAAACAAATGTAGATTGGACATTTTGAGCGGAATCATTTTGAGTTGGCCCAGCAGTTTAGAAACTCTCTCCTTTATTATCCGAATCCCACTGTGCTCCACTGTGCAAGCTTCACAACAAATGATTAAACAACATTTAACAGTTTTCATTTGGCACAGGCAAACATTGAAAATACTCATTGTGTTTCCGTCATGTGGAGCACAACACCTATCATCACAGCTTGAAACCCACAGAGGAGGAAATTACATTTCAATAAAATCATTGTCTCTGAATTGAAAAGAAACTTCCATTGAATAGATTCATGGTTTCATTGTAGTGGTGGGTGAAGAGCTTCAATTGACAATTTATTTTGTGTTGTCTCTTTTCATCTTTTGATTAATTATGTCTTTGTCTTTATTTTTCTGCTCACAAGTCCTTAAATCGCTTAATTAATGTGATTTAGGGTGTATCATGGATTTTTCTATGACTATCTGTTGTGGTAATATTGTACTCGCCAAGGTATTGCTGAGATGTGGAAACTTTGCAAACTAACTACCGAGTCAAAGGTTTGGCTCGATTCTTTAAAACATTATATTTGAATGTCCAATTAAACCAAAAGTGAGCACACTGGAAATGTTGGTAATAATCCCTGTTTGAGAAAACTGGTGCATCATCTATGGACCCCTGTCTCACTGGAACTCACCGCTGGGGCCAATTGTCACCGGTTCCTCCATCCTCTCCTCGTGGGCGGTGGGAATGGACATTGGGATGAGAAGGACCACGCCTAAGCTGGTGCCCACCCACAGACACGGGGTGGGCAGGGCGTCGCCCTTGCGCCCGTAGGACTCTCCGAACTGCAGCGTGGTGACGGCCTCTTTGGTCTCCCGGTCGATGCTGGAGACACTGGAGCTGCGTGAGCGGCTGAAGGAGTTTTCACGGCTCTCTGTAGCGGCAGTCGGCAAACACAGAACACAGCACAGGTGGACACGATGCAAGGGGTGGAGGGGGTGGAGAGTGGGGGGGGGGGAGCATCAAGTGACAATAAGAGAGAGAGAGAGAGGGACGGAGTGAGAGAGAACAGCAGGAAACAGAAAGAGTAGTCGCAGGAGTTGTGAAAGGGAACAGCAATGTGGTGTGGAAAGAAGAAATAATGGTGGTATGACAGGAGAAGTCGTTAAAAAAGAAACAAAACGTGGTGAGGAGAGAGAGAGAGAGAGAGAGATCAGGAGCTCGGGGGACACGTGTTCGAAAGGTCACGTGTGTTTGCCCACAGATTGGATTTTTTACGTAAACACTGGAACGTGTTGAAATATGTGATACATTGAGAAGAAATGTGACATTTTAATTATAAAGAGACAACATGACAGACACGTCATTTTACACAGAGCCTACGCACACACATGCCCACACACACACACACACACACACACACACACACACACACACACACACACACACACAAACACACACCCCAATGAAAATGTACAGCTACTAAGAAGATTCCATTCATCGGCCTAACACATATAGATACACTTCAAGGTTTTTCAGACCCACACACACATTTACAGACAGATACACACTAGAACGCAAACACACACACACACACACGCACACACACACACACACACACTTGCCGTTGCACCAAATTCAAGAATTCCTGAGTGATACCCATTTGTGTCCTCCATTGTATGCTTAAAGCCTTCGTCATAAGAAGTATTTATGTATTGCTGCATTTCTTTCTGAATTATTTACAACCAGGCAATGTGCAGCACTGCATGTCCAACCTAATGTTGCAGAGGGACGACTTTATGTAACAGCAACTACAGACGGGAGCAAAGCCCGGCGTACACGTCAGGCTAAAGAAACAAATGTGTGCAATTTAGAGGCTCTACGTGAACCACAATCCGTACAGGTTTCAATGGTCAACCGCTATTTATAGGAGGGGGAGGGGGGAGGGGGGATAAACAGTGTAACTCTGCGTTAGAGATGGCATCACCCCGCACCGTGGGACATGAGCAAGCACTTCTCGGCACGTTGTAGACGAAACAGGGCCACAGGACGGACAGACTGACTGGACGGACGCATGTATAAGAATCAGCAGGACAGCAGTGGATGGGTGTGTGGCCGAAGCCCCCTTACCTCTCTCGGTCCAGCAGAAGGGGGCGGTGGTGTGGTGCTCGTCGTGGGAGTACATAGTGACTCCGTGAAACTGCTGAAGCATTGCCCTCCTGGATGCATAACCTACTTGTCCCCCACAACATGAACCCCATAGAACAGACCACACCCCGCCATGCCCCATAGAAAGGCAGGCATGCACACACACACACACACAGACACACGCATACACACACACACACACACACAGCCATCCCCACACGCAAGCACAGCCGCCCCGCCATAGACCAGACAAGACGGACAGATGAACAGCAGTACCGAAGGATGAGAGAAAAAAAAGAGAGAAAGATCCAACTGAGTGAGAAGGGAATGCTTCAAATATATACAAAGACAGAAAAAGAGAGGGCACCTAAAAAAAGAGGCCACTCGTTTATGTTCCTGGTGGCCACACAACCTCTACCCGCGCACCCGTCCTCTCTTCAAACCCCTTGTCTGCACCATCTTCTCAACTAAACACTGTTGGCGGGAGTGTTGTGAAGGCTCTGCTCCAGCATCCCTTGCAGTGATCCGGCGTGCTCAGCAAAGAGCTGCCGGTCAGCACTGTTGTACGACGACCACATGTCTACAGCTTTTGGAACGTTTGGAGTGGATCCCTGTTTACAAACTGGTAACAAGGCCACACATTGAGAACCGAATCAACAGAAATGAAAACCTCTCCACAGAAGGTGACCACAAAGCCGTGGACGTCAAGGAGGGAATTTCTGGTTGATGTCGTTTTTTTTTTTTCGT
This sequence comes from Liparis tanakae, assembly GCA_036178185.1. Taxonomy (NCBI): domain Eukaryota; kingdom Metazoa; phylum Chordata; class Actinopteri; order Perciformes; family Liparidae; genus Liparis; species Liparis tanakae. The sequence continues at coordinate 15,847,639 of CM070107.1, forward strand.
TGGCAACAGTATTGGAGCATTATCCAATCCTGAATATGCCTACTATGAACTATTCATAAACTCTTTCATATTCATTGAATGTATTTTAACTCTAAATCTGTCCTTCTGTACACATTACATCTATTGCATCTGTCCATCCTGGAGAGGGATCCTCCTCTGTTCTCTCCTGAAGGTTTCTTCCCTTTTTTTCCCCTGAAGGGTTATTTGGGAGTTTTTCCTGATCCGATGGGAGGTTTGGGGGCAGGGGAATTGGGCTATACAAATAAACTGAATTTAATTGAATTATCAATATAGATGGGTATTATTAATGAACAACTTTGTGGTATCGTGACAACGGTGCTGTACAATGCTGCTGGCAGCCACCGCAGCACAATAGCCTTTTGCTGTGCGTCTGGGTAGCAGCGGCTTGGTTTTGTCACGTGTCGGGGTGTGTTTACGCTGTGTGACAGAGCCTGTGGGGTGCTGGCTAATGAAAGTCAGGCACAGTGGTGCTCTGACAGGACACAGGGACCCCTGGGGACCCCGACAGGGAACTCCAGGCGCTGCCAGAGAGGCGATAAGGGAAGGCAGACAATATGAAGCAGTGAGACAGACAAAGTGCTATATTTATACAGTGGGACGTTCACATAAACCCACACAGTGTGGAGGGACAAGGACAGACACCTGGAGATTACGCACACAAATACTTTTTTACTCTTCTATCTACTATCACCACTAATGATACTGCTTTGTGCCAAGCTATGCTTTAATACAATTAACATACGGTATATAAAGATGATGTACTGTATCCGATACATTTGCCAGTATTTAATTGTGAGCATGATTGGTAATTAAAAAATCTTTGACCCAAAAATGCAACACTTTAACAATTAAGATTAGTTAGTTATTTATAGCAGAGATCCAGGGAATATTTTATCACACAGCAATGAAATAGCGAGTCCACTGCTTCAGGTTTGTATCTTTGTGGTGAAACATTCATGTGCATGTGTGGAGCTTTCTCAGCATCTGGCTCGGAAGTCACTGAGACTGAGTCAGCTCATCTCTGTGCCAAGGCGCAGTACAATATCGCTGTTGCTTTGTGATATTATGTGATTATGTAACATGTGGGTTATACTTAATCTCAGGGTTACACTGTGAGGAAACAACAACTCCTCTCTCTATGTCGATAAACAGATCAACTGATAACATCACATCTATTTTCCAAATCTTACACATCCACTGAAAATGATATGACCGCATCTGCAGGCAAAGCTCATAGTCATAGTATTATACAACTGTGTTTTTAATATTTAATAGGTGTGCTGCCGAACCAAGATGGGAGGCATGGAAATGTTGATTGTACATCGAGTCTGACATCCCATGCCATTTCCCTCCTCCGTCTCCTCGCCTGGCATGCAGGTCTCATTACCATTGGCCTCATCTCTCGCACCGCTCGCTGACCTTTAATTATTCCAGTGAACCTGCTGGCTTTTCACTGTGTTAACCCAGTGCATCTGATGAACAACAGTACCAGTGGTAGGCAGCAGATAGAGACGATACAGCGGTCTGCTGAGAAGAGCGACTGTTCACACATACTAAATGCACATTTAAGTATTTCAAGATTTTTTTCACACGCATATCTTATGGGAACTGATTTGTGGTTTAAAAATGACACTGCGCTACATTATACCAGGCCTTCTGAAGGGATGGATTCAATGGATCCCACAAGAGTAAGGGGCGATGCTAAGGAATACTTCTAACAAGAGATTCAAAAGCTGGAGGGCGTTACAGTGAAGACACAGCATAATATATCCTACTGTAAAGGAGGATTTTAAAGGGTGAAATGAACAATCTTGGGCTTTACACTACTCCAGAGTGCCTGTTGAACACACATTTTTTCTGAACACAAATGCACTTTGCGCAAAAGACAAGACACCCAGTCGTCGTATCATGTCAAATTCTGGACATCGATGACCGTTGTCAATTTGATTTAAGCCAGAGTCACAGTCGGCAAGTTATTTCAGAACTACACAGGCACCGTTGACCGCTGAAGCACACAAAGGCAAGGTGGTCAGCCCCCAGACAGACGATTACATGCTTCTTACGTGTCAGACAGGAGCCAGGGGGCTCTCTCTCTCTCACAGGGTTTGTGACAAAATAAACTCTAGCTTGTCATGACCAGGTATATTTCACAAGCATGGCCATACTAATGGAGCCAAAACCCAAACTACTAATTTGTCATTCACGGTTGTATAATGAGGTCGGGGAAGATGGCAGCGTGAGTCCCATTGCAGAATTGGTGTTAAAGGGTTAACTGTGAAAACACCACTGCTATAATCCTGTTTATTATTTCAAATAAATACTTTGCATCAGTATGTTTGTTAAAACCCTTTAAAGTCTGCACAACAAACCCAAAATATATCTTCAAAGTACAGCCCAGATGTGAAGAAAAATGCTCCTATTTGCAACCATTGTGTGTTTTCTGATGTGTGTGTGTGTGTGTGTGTGTGTGTGTGTGTGTGTGTGTGTGTGTGTGCAGGGTGTTGTTAGTGACTGTAGCATTTTGGAAACTGAGTTTTCTACGGTGAAATGAGCCCGGCGGGACACAGCCCCGGCTAAAAGAAAACACAATGACCTGCACAGTCAGAGCTTTGCAGAAGCGACACATGTTTATTGTGTGATTGATGCCTGAGCACCATATGAAGGCAATGTAATGCAGGTGGGCACCAGGTGTATACGCGAGCAACATAATGCTGTGTGCAGTGTGTCTTTAAATGAAGTACATGGACATGTTCTCACGTGCCATATTCTGTTAGACAGAATGCAGCTTTAAGGTGGTAAATCACATTTTCACTATCCACAATTTAAATTAGAGCCCTGCAGTGTTTGACAGCTTCTCTGCCTAGAGGACCAACCATCATGTCTGTCACTTCTTTATGGATTATCCAATCCCTAAACCTGCAGTCTCTTTGGTCTTATTTCCGTTAACCTCAGAAAATCACCCAGCAATGTGAATCCTTGTTAAGAACTAAAGTTCAGCTCACAAACAAGTCAGGCAATATGTTGCTGGGACTTTTTACACTGAAAGAAAATGTTCAGTTTGGAAGACAGATAAATAAAATATCCAAATTGAACAGAGAATGTCACGAGTCCTGTTAAGATGAAAGCGTGGTGTTATCTTTGTCCAAGGATGTCAACGAATGCTCTGCATTTGTGTTTTGATGTAGGTTTTCTGGTAGTGACAGAATAAGTGCAAAATGTCCTCTTGTGTAATTAAATGCTGATGTACAATCCTGACGAAGACCATTTTTATGTGTCAGTTTGTAGGTCAATATCTCAAAATTACGCTGGTTAGAGTGTCATTTTAGGTCTTCACTTGACATATGCTTCTTTGTTTTTGCTTTGGCATATATAATAATATACCCAACAACAAGCCTAACATATGATCTAAGTTTCCTTTTGATTGTAATCAAATCTTCAAGGAAGATTACATGTGAAAAAAAAATTAAATGAGGAAGATAAAGGCCTGGCTTGATTCAAGTTAATTAACAGGTGCTACTATAAACATACACTAGCTATAATAAACACTTAGACACCTTATAGAGACAGGCATATATATATATACATACACACACCAACAAAAGCACATAGTCCATACACAAAGGCATATGCACACACACACACACACACACACACACACACACACACACACACACACACACACACAGCCAGCTGGGTCAATCATTTTTAGATGGTACAGATCAATGTCCGAGTGTGAATTAATGCATACTCGCTAACGAGTAAAGACATGCTTCCCTCGGCTCAAAGTTTGAGGATTATGAGAAAGTCAGGTGGTGTGGCCACACGTCATAAATATTGTGTGCATTGTTTCCCTAATTAAAATAATAAAATTAAAAATAAATAAACAAAGGAAAACATCCAGAATCTATTCATGTGAAGGTATAAAAACATGACTGAAGACACATTCAGATTGAGGAAGGTTCACTGTGAGATCCAATGCAAACACATCAGTGCTGCTTTTCTAATTAAATTGGAGAAGAAGAAGAAAAGAAAAAAAACACTTGAGAAGTATAAAATAAATGTATCATATTGCACCAACCTTCAGGCCTCGGACACGGTCGACGCAAGCAACAATGTTAAGGGAAACAATGTAATGGCCATTGTTTGCATTAAGGAGAAGCAGCACCTGTAGTCCAATTGTTGTATATGCTAATGCAAGCTGCAGAGTTATATTTGTACAATAAGATGAAAGCAAACGCACACACACAGCAGTAATAGGAATCATGTTGATCTGGTAACTATCCGTCAGCACCTGCTGGCTGACCACCAGATCACTTTGTGTGCAATCGTATTTAAAGAAAATGAAGTTCATAGGGGGCCAATGTGCATTGACTACGTTTGGAAAGATAGCAACACAAATGGCCATTCACTAACACCTCGCACCCCGTAGCCTGTCAAGCTTCCTGTTCTTGCATGGCGTTGCAGTTTACAATGATTACGATGGCCCACTTAGTGATTTCAGAAACAAGGCCTCGGTCTGTAAAGAGTCACTGGCAGGTTTGACCAGCTGTCGTTAGCTAGATAATGCATCTGCAAAAGTAGCCTAGGTTGTTTTTATGCTGCTAACTTGCATTAGCATACGCTTGTCTTGTGTTTACTAGGCATCAGGACTTCATCCACTTACCCCAGATTGCATGGGAGCATGGCATGCACTTGTTGGGAGGGAGGGAATGTTATAGAGGCTTAGGGATGGGAGTTGGGAAGACAAGCACACACCTTCAGTGTGAGACACAGGCAAAGAGATCTCCATGCAAGCAGCGGACTGGGCCTTGCGGAAGGGCGGTCGGCCAGGGCCTCTGCGGGTAAGCCGTGGCCCCTCGGGACCCATCGGGATGCGAGGCTTGGGCTGGGAGGTGGGGCTAGTGCAATGTCCATTGACATGATCTGTAACAATGGCAAAGTATTAGCAAACAAAACAAGGAGGGAAACAAAACTTGTTATATTCTAATCCACTACCGCAATATCCATCTTCATTTAGAAATCTTGAAATAAGGTGAGATCATTTTACGTATTTATAATGCAGTTTTCAAGGATATAGCTTGAGCTGTTTGACCTATATCTGTTTAACAAAACAACATTTGACTTTAACTTAATTTAACATACTTTTTAACTCAGTATTGTACAACATGACCTATGAAGATGGCTATTTTTGAAGTGTAGCAAGCCAATGTTAAAAAATCGGATTGTCAAGGAGAATTAGTGGTGATGAGAGAGAAAGGGAAAGCGAGAGTGAGTGACTCAAGACTGGAGAGTTGATTGAAGTAGGTATGAGCAGGCGAGAGAAAGAGGCTGAGGCGAGAGAAAGGAGAGCAAAATGCAAATTGTGAGGGCAGCTTCATCGGTGCCAAGAAAGAGGTATGAAAGTCAAAAGAGAAACAGGTTTAATTCATCTCCACATGTCTTTGTGACATGACTGGTAGAAAGCCAATAGTGAAGAAAAAGCGGAACAGTAAAAGAATCTTTGAAAAAATTGTACATCTGTTTTTTAAATTCTAGCGCAAATTTGTACCACACAATTGGCTGAAGATGGTGGTGAGAGGAAAGACTTGTTAGATTCGGTAATTGTTGCCTTACATGCCCTCCTTTCAGGGACCGAGTTTGTTGGAAGCTTCATAGCATTGTACCGTGCTTGTGTGTGTGTGTGAGTGTGAGCAAAATAATTTGTTTGGAGACAACACATATTAATGAGACAAAGAAAAAACAGAATTGTGTTGATTGGGTGCACTTCTTCGTTGTCCGACGTTTAGTATGCAAGACAAAAATGCTGCCAAGAAAGCCTTAATTAGCAGCTTCATGATACCTTTGCCCGTGTGAAAAACAGTACCCTTCTCTTTAATGACATCCCCATGGCAGTAAAACCTAAGTTAAAACCAAGAGGGTGTGATCAAACCTTTCCGCTCTGGTTTTCTCTTCGAGACTCATGAAGCGTGAGGATAATTAGTATTGTGTTAATTAGTAAACACACGAGACAGCGATTTCTAGTGACTGCCGCTCAGTATTTTTGCACTCATATCAAAATCCAAGTCTCCTGTTCAGCCAGTAGATGCACAGATTCAATTTCGAAGTGAAGATGAAAAATGATCGTCTGGTTCCACAGCAGGACGGAACGAGGCAATATCGGGATTGAAAACTACAGGTAACACTGGCTCCACCAATGCCAAAGCCATATGACGACACCGCTGTGTATCTGTCTACATGTCGCTTGCCTAAGAATGTTCTGAAAGTAGTAAATATAAGAAAGAACCCCCCCCCCCCCCACACACACACACACAGACACAGACACACAAACACACACACACACACACACAAACACAAACACACACACACACATCGCCCAGAGTATGGATTACTGCACTTGTCCACACAACCACACACACACACATTTGCACACGGGAAAATTGAATGAGCTTTAAATGCTCTCTTTTAAATCAGACAACATGTGTGACGAGGCAACAATGTTTAAGGTTAATCTTTTAAAAGTTTGATTAAAATGTTTTGTTAATGTTCACTAAATAGAATACAGGGTTGACCAAATAAAATCCCCACAACAAATACCTGTCAGATAAAGAAAGGTCATTCAATGAGGCAAGTCACAGGAATAAGTGGGAGGCGGCACGAGAAGCAGCGGTCATTAAAGGGGACAGCATGTGTGAAGAGAAAAGGAAACCTGAGATTGTGACGTGTATGTACAGTAGTAGAGATGTATGGGAGGGAGAGAGACACTCAGTATCCATAATGCAGATGATCCAGTCAAAATTAGATGAAAATACTGTTAGAGAGAAATGAACGAGTTACAATGAGAGGTAGCGAGTGGTCCAATCACTGTAGAACAAGGCTGTCGATGGAGGAAAGCTTGTGTAAAATCAGAAGATGGTCCAATCATGATAACGGGATAGAAAACCTCATATTTAAATATGGGCATGAGTTACAAATCACCTTTATAAACACTTGCAAAATGTAGAAGGGACATATACAGAAGAGTTAAATTAAATAAAAATACATTTAGGGGAGAAATGGACAAAAACGTAAGTCCGACAGCCTCGTGGGCTGGTTGAACATAGAGAGTGACAAGTAAACTGAAAGAAGAACTACTTAAGCAACAGTAAAGCCTAGAAAACAAGATCAAATCAAAAACTAAATGCCTTGAAGGAAATCAAGTGAAAACTGCTGGCTTTCGCCTACCGTACCAAGATCAGTCTTAAGATCTGTTGGCAGACTTAACTTTCTGCCGGGTCCCTTTACTGAAACAAAAGAATAGGAAACAAAGCACCAGTTAATCCCTTCAAGGAAAAATATTAAATAAAGAAGAAAAAAAAAGATATGGTAGTAATAATCTAGATTAAACAATGACAAAACAAAACCAAAATAATGGAAATCACTCAAAGGAACAAAGAACCAGAACATGCAAATTTGTGCAGTTGCACACGGCAGGCATATTTAACAATGCATGCTCCCAGGCCAGTGTTCCCAGCTATCGCTACAAGATCAGTGTACCCCTATTGGCCCAATTGTCAGGTTATTCACATTCTGAGCATGGTGCTTTTTGCACAGAATGGCTATTGTTTTGTTGGGTTGTCAAAAGGGCAACATATCTTATTTAATTTAGTCTGGATGTCAAACGTGATCTCTGCACATAACTCAAATCTGATTAACTCTGAGATGAAATATGTCACTTTTGCGACAATATATTTGTTCTGCTTAAATGCTCCAGTAAAATTGGATTTCCTAAGGCCTGGGATGTCTAACATGGAAGCACAAATAAACAGGGTGACACCACAGGATGTCAATACAAAAATAACAGTCAGACACTGAGGGCAATAAAATAACTTCTTTAAAATAACATTTTGCAAGCATTTTGCAGAGAACTGCAAAGGTCAAACTTGAGATGTTATGAGTCAGTGCTCCCATCAAAAAGAAGGCAACAATTCATTGTTTCTTTGTGTACAGTGTGGAACAGACGGGATGGGGATTACATGAACATGTATACATTTCATGACCACGAGGAAAATAGCATCATCATGAAATTACTCTATGTATAGTTCTGACTTACTTTAAAATTGTAAAATCAAAGAGAATTGCAAAATAATGTTGACTCTTCCATAGAGCGTACGGCAGAGGGCATGGAGCCAACTGGAGGAAATGGGAGGCTTTTTCTTTTTAATCTACTGTAATCTAATGCAATTTATTCAATTCTTACCGTATATTTGCTGTGAAGGGCAATGTAGTATCAAAGGTCAAAGGTCATTTTGAGGAAGAATATATTTCCTTTATAGGAAATTGGAGGTTTATGGTGCCTGTCTGATTAATGTTGCAAATTAGATAATATATGAGCTCTGTGTTTGTGTGTGTGTGTGTGTGTATTTGTGTGTGTGTGTGTTCATAATAAACTACAGTGACCAGATGCTGCTGCAAATATATAAAATGTGCAGTGTTGGGGATACAATGACAGAGAAAATGTCCTCATAATAAACCTGTTACACACAGATGCTCCTCTGTTTAATAGCCCAGTGGTTAACACTTCATGAAATGTTATTTAATCAAAATTAATGTGTGGGATTTATCTGAGGAGCCGAGGGGTTGTTTATTGTGAATGTGAACAATAAAAAAACAAACATTAATTACCATTGTTTTTTGCAGCTTTTTGCTCCGCGCTCACTGAACCTCCATGCTAACTTTAGTATTTTCAGCAACTTAACTTCATTAAGTCTATGTGGATTAATACTATTATTATGTTTTATCATTTATGTGCATAGCTGAAGAACATTTTACTAGAAGCTGCTTTCTTGTTCTTATATTTATGTGACAACATGTGACACTTGTATGACAGTACTTTATGTTCGACTAGCCCCATTTGTGACCTCAGCAGTCCGTTTGTTCCTCTGTGATTTGGTCACATATAATCCTTTATGCAAACCTTGGGGTTTTCTATTGTTAGCCATGTATTCAGCAGTGTGTCGCACCTTGAAAAGTGTGTTTGCCTACAGAAGTTTACGGTAACTGATATAATAAAATGTTTGCCCGAGGTGAAACGTTTCAATCCAATATTTCCAAAGACTGTGCTACTTTGCTCTGCTCTTCCTCTCCGCTGCACAAGCCCAAGATATATTGGATTTAATGTTGCACTTCTTCGTGGTCAACCATGTACCATTTCTGGAAGACAACAGATGTCAGTGAGATCCCTGCCTTTGAAGATGAAACCCAATGTTAGATTAAGAAATAAATAACACTGAGAATCTATACGCACGCAGCTCTGCGGGGCAATGCTTTGAGCAAACTTTCAACTTTCGCATTCCAAGTACTCTTCATAGTGCCAATACTGACAAGCTGCTGATTAACAGCCACATAGTCTGACTCACTGGGTGTAGACTCTGAGTATACGTCAGCCATTGGCCGTGTATCCCGTGACATTGTTCTCCCCTTCAGCGATCTGTGCTATATAATTTGACAGGCACGGTTGCTGCATCCAGTGCCCAATTTATTACTGTGGTGGCGGGGCGTGGTTAGGCTCAGCTGCTGGGGAGAATAGGGGAGTGAGCTCAGAGAACGGTGCCAGGCGGAGGCCCAATTGGTTTCACCTGGGGTTAATGATGATTTTGCCCGTTTATGAACAGCAGTAGGGACGAAGAAGAGTGGGCTGGAATCGGAGAGAGCGCGACGTAGATCTGATGTGCAGCGAATGAATGAAAGACAACTGAACAGTTCACGTCTCTGTGCCAGGAGTTACCACCTGCGGTAACACACACAGGTTACAATTACCGGATGGCAGCGTGTGAAACCACACTGACACGGTGCTACAGAGATAGATCTGGCCATGCAGGACCAGCAGGTATAATGTCTCATTATCTAACTTGTTAGCATGCTGACATTTCCATCAACGGGCTGTCAAGATATTTCACAAAAAGGAAAAAATGGTCAACATGATGGTGGCGCTAGACGAAAAGTCAGGGGATCAGCGGCTAAATCCTACAGCGAACATGAATATTTGTTTGAACCATCCAATCATTTTATTTTTATATTCCTGTCTGGACTAAAGTGGTTAACCCACTGACAGACAGGCAGCTAACATGGCTGAAACTCATGTTTACATTTTCCCCCTGAGGTGTGTAGGGAACTTCATGTGATCGAATAACAGTAATGTACAGAATGTTACAAATGGGTCACGTTTACTTCATCAGGCCACAAGACTAATAAATGTACAAAGCAAGCTGAGGTCATATGTATTAGCACAGCAGCTGGCCACATAGTGGGCACCATGCAGTTAGTTAGAGAGGAGACAGTAATGAATGTTAGCCGAGATGAGACAGAAAGACACAAGAGAGAGATTCGGTAGTGGGAATCGTCGTAGCGCGTAGCCTTTTAGGGACAACGACTTGCCATTGCAGTGGAGGCACAATGATTGGACCGCACAGAGGATGAAACACTAGAGGCAATGACGAGTGAGGAGAAGCACCCGGCTGGACAGGAACCCCTTCCTCTTCCCAAGCCCACCTGCAGTGTTGCCGAATGACGATCCGAGTTCAAAGCCCAGATGCGGCACATAAAACAAACACCGCGGTGTCTGCCCCCCAGCAGCTGGGGCAGAGAGCGAATGCATGGGACACATTGACAGAGACGGACAGTCTACTCCCAACACACACTCCCTGTCAGCTTGTTTACACTGCAAGCAACGTGGTTGATGGGTCACTCAGCTGTGACCGATCATTGCGCGAGACGGTTTGAATGCATCTGTGTCGTGAACTTAAATATGTTTCATTGTATGTGGAAACATTCAATTATTTCGTGATACATATATTCCTTGCTTTTTCCAAATTTGGATGGCACATGCCCAGTTTCGCTACAGTGCATTGCTAACTTTCAACCTGTAGGAGTAGCCCACAACCACGAGAGCCATCTTCCCAGATGCGCAACCCACTGACATTAAGTCTTTCAAATAAAAGTTGTATTCAAACAGGGAAGCTTTGGATGGCATTTTACACTGGCTATGGAGATACTTTCTTAATAACACATTAACGCTACAAAATAATCTGCATTGCTCTTGACATCCTCTGACTCTAATGTTTATTGGAGCTCTATATGGTTTTAATGTTCCTCTAATGGTGTTGCTCACAGTGTGGAAGCAGAGTTATCATGCAAGGTACGACATCAAATGACCCACATGTTCAAAAACAACCCACCAACCCCACCTCCTCCTCCCTCGTTGCATTACTGCCATACAATAAAAAACACAAGCAGATGTCCATGAAGAGGCTGAGATCTAGGAGAGATCCCTCTTCTTACCATTGTCCAGCAAGTAAAAGACTGGACTGCAGTGGCTGGCTCTCAGACTGGCCACAGGCTCTGGCAGGACGCGTGGGTCATTGTGAAGGGAGGTTGGGTAATGAACTGGAGATGCAACAGAACAGACACAAACTTTTCAGGGCAACGGATGAGAGACAAACACAACGGGCCAACTGGGGAAAAGAGAGACTTGCAGGTAACAGGAAGGAAAACAGTTGAGAGGTTATAAAAACAAAAGAGTTAGTAAAAAGGTAAACAACCACAATATTCTCCTGGCAAAAGTTGAACCAAGAACAGCTATGATAATCACAAAAAAAACACAGCACTACTACTATTACGAATACTACAACTATGTTTACAACACCACGATTGCTAGTCAAGTATTTCAGTGGGTTTGAACCAGCTACAGGCAGCTAGTCCTCCAGCTTTATAACACACAACACTGTGACTAGAAGAGTCTTCTGGTGCCTCGAGGCATTTCTTTTTCCTTTCAAACATACACAACCTCTCCTTCGACGTCGCAACAAGGCTCTTGAACCTCTTCAATGCAAGTATTTCAAACAGTCAACAAATCATTAAACCCCGGCATTTCAGTTACTGTCAAATACCTGTGTGACAGTTGTTGGTTGCGAGGTCATCAGTCATGATCAAAACAGAAACTCAAATGAGGATTGGCATTATTTTTGGAAACCGAACAGCACCGTGTCAATGGTCTTTCTTTTTTCCTGGACACGCAGCCAAGGAATGGATAGAGCCTTTACTCTAACTAGTGAGCCACTGGGCACAATAATACAATAATAATCGTCAAGAGTGTTGGTGATGGTGACATCTTCAAAGTGATGCTGTCACACAGTTCATGTATTTTCTCTGGAACAACCTCCCTGTTCCCATCCAAACCTCTCTTGCTCATCATTTTTTTTAAATGCTAAAGAAGCCCATGGATTGGGTGGTGGCTCTACAAATGTAATAGTTGATTTTTTTTATTTAACAAGCATATTTAAGCATAATCATCAAAAATGAAAAACAGGATGATCAAACTTGTCAAAAATAATAATTTAAGCTTAAAACACGTTATACTTGAAATAATCAAACAGGTATTGGCCAATAAGTTACCACCTTAAAATGACTTATAATGAAGCTTGTGTAACTTTAACACATTTGAACACATTAAGGCTTGTCATAAACAATATTGTATCCACACAATTTTCCGTATACTTATTTGGTTTATGCTTAGCAACAAAGCATATACTTTAGTATGTTTTCTAATAAAAAGTAGTGCAGCAGCAGGGTTTAGTTGAAATAACTGTTGGTGGACTTATTTTAAAGTTTTATCAAGCCTCCTTGAGTTGCATGGAGCTGAGCAGCTGCTACCAGTGTGACACACTGTACAGTTTCACCTACTCCTTTTCTCCCCTGACATGCTCACTGCTAAAAATACCCCGCCGGGTCAGTCACTGATCACTGGCATCATGGCCTCTCAGGTTGTTAGTCCATCTCACTGGACATGGTCAAGTAAACCACATGGCATAACACTCCCAAAGGAAATGTAACGCATAACCATAACAACAGACCTCAGGACATACAAATAAAAAAAAATACCATGGGAAGGATGTGGAGGGAGACAGCCTTCAAGACATGGGCCAATTACTATGCCTAATGACAAAAGGAAGATAGAAAAAGTGTCAGGTAAAAGAGAGGGAACGATGAGTGAAGGAGAGGAGAGATATACGCCTGCAGTTATTGACACGAGAGGTGAATTAGGACGATGGCTGGCTTCCTTAATAAGCTGTCCACAGTTTGTATATGCGGCCTTGAAAAGACACGGCACACAAGGTGTGCCAAAAACAGCCAGACAGCCTCTAATGGCCTGAAAGAAAGGTGGAAGTTGATATTCAGCAAGAGGAAACAAACCATGAACTCTTCGCCTATCAAGAAGAGTACAGCTGTTCTTCCTTATTTATCTCCAGACATAATTAGTTTAAATGTAATCCACTCTTTGATTCATATTAGAGATGTATCTTTGTTGACAATGAAATGTAGTTGCACTGCTATTAACCATTGTTAACATCTCCTTCTTGATTGCAGATTTTTCTGAAACTCTTCTCAGCCAAATAGAATAGCTCGTCTGCCTTTTCCCCTTCTGGGGTAAGTGCATCAGACACTGGATCTTACTGTGTCATGTTGTGTCTGTTGTTGTCTTTTCAGCCAGCTCTCCACAATTCTTCTTTTCTTCCATCGCTCTAATTAGCTAATGACAGGCCTGAAATGGGACAGAATGACCACGACCTAGTCCACATCACAATGCTGCAACTCTCCGCCAAGAAGGCAAAGAACATTTTGTCCTGGTTTTGTTATTCTGTTCTCATGCTTTTCTTATGAGGCTCACCAAACAAGCACAAACACAAAAGACAGCTTTGAAAAAGACACGCTCAAGGGTGAGCAGGGGCGTCATTGGAACTATTTTAGAAGGGCTTTTTTTGATGTCATTAAATGAAAATATTGTTTCCCACATGGACACATTATTTATAATTTGTACATGCTAAATATGTGCGTGCGTTCTAGTTTGTATGTTTTTCCCCCTTCAAATTACCATCCAATAGGCTATCATCATATTTACCGATATAATCCCCAGGCACTAGGACCTTGGGGAGACTGCTGCGCTGGCTTTCTCACTCTGCCAAGTAGCCTCTCTCAACGACAGCCAGGATTACGACCAATGAGTTGAGTTTAAAGTAAATGATGCACGGAGTGAAATTGTAAGTCCAGGTAGTGACATAATGTGGCTATTAGTATTTGTTAGCGATAACTATCTGTTTACATTTAGCTTTACTTGACGCAAATGAAAGGGAATAACATAGAAACTGTTTCTAGTGAACAAGAGTGTGAACGAGCAAATTCTAAATATAAGAAATAATTACCGACATCCCTCTATTCTTTGCATTAATATATATTATTATCATATCTTTTTCCATTGAATGGACACTGAACTAGTACATCTTAATCTCAGTGATAGTCTCCAAATGAGCATTAAATATCACTATGATCCTGACATGCTATTTTGTGTTATCATCTTGTGAATGCAAGCAAAACTAGAGAGCATAATCTCACTCTTTCTGATTCAACCAATCTATGAACTGTTGGAAACAATGGATATCTGGGGAAAACATACCCAATCATACCCAAACATGCCCAAACATACCATTGGGGCTTAGCCCCCCTTTCTTTGAATCCTACAAACGCCTCTGAGGGTGAAGCAACCAATTCGGTATCCTGGACAATACTTATCGAAACCACGCAAGTGCAGTTTAATTATAGATAATACTTTACAGGTGAACATTAAACAACATTACTTCCAGTAAAAAACGGGCAGAAAGGAAAGATTAAAATATCTGTTTTCCCATTAATTTAGCATAATGATGAAATATACAGAGTCCTCCATCGCAAAATGAAGGTTTTGAAAGCCTAAAATCGCATGATCCGAGGGAGTGATTTCTGAGAAGTTACATAATTTAGTATTCCTTATGCTAGTTGGTATCAAGATGCTTAAATGTGTGCTATGCATGAATATAAACATCAATTGGAATAGTATGAAGATGTTTCAGCTGGTTCGGCATAACTTGCAAATAAAGTTCAATAAACCAGGCAGCTGTCAACAAGGTTCTGTGTTAACACCAAACAAAGTTTAGCGCAATTGATATCAAGGTCCATCTATCCATTTAAATTTAGCTGTTTTAAATGGCTACATGTTGTGACCGCGGCTAAGCAAAAGCAAAGCAACCCAGATGTGCTTCACTCACTCCTAAAGCCACACCTTTCAAGTCTTCCTGGGTCAACCTGAGGCGTTCCCAGGCCCCGAGGAAGATTCATAATCCCGAGTGTGTTCAACGTCTGCCGCAGGGTCTCCCCTCAGTTGCACATGCCCGAACAGCTCCACAGTGAGGGCTTCTCCTGGATACCATGACACAGACTCCTCAGGGGGAAAAGTCAGAATTTACCACTGGCTAATGATGTCTTATTATTACACAAAAATCAGCTGTGGACCTTTCTTGTTTATGAAAAAAACACGATATCAGCGTATCTCTGCTTAGTTCAAAGACATCATATTCTGAATTCCCAAACATCCTCCTCCTGCCCTTTGGGATTATATTTTCTCAGAACTTGGATTACATAATTGCAAAGAGTTTCCAAGTTTCAAATGTCTCTCTGTTGGCAGGTTTCACAGATGGAGTGCTATTTCTGCTGGATCGAAAATATATTGTTAAATGGTTATTCACAAATGTTGGCTTCAAGGCAAACGTGAGAAAGGGATGTCACAGAGAATGACAGCATTATGACTCAGGCCTGTTCTGATGCTGGTATTGAAAAGTTATTCTCATACATTTTGTAGGGGGGAACGCTGCGAAAATATCAATTCTCTGTTACATAAGAGTAGATTTAGTTGGTTTCATGTTAATTGTTTGGGAGCTAAAGCCTTAAAAAGCAGAATGAGCCCAGAGGACACACAAGTCTGCTTGGCAGTGTCTCAAGCACAGATTTACACGCCGTCTCCATTTCACTTTTAAGTTCTGAATTTGCTGAGACAGTGTTTTCCCTCAGTACATTCAGCAGTTCCTCCAAGCAAATGTTCTCATCTCTCTCTCCCTCCATTATGCATTCTAGCTTCTTTCTTGAAAATCACAAACACACTTGTATTCTGCGCCGTCGCCAAACGCACAAACCTCAACATACTTTAAATCTTCTCAACCTCATCTATTGCATCCAATCTGCGATCATGAAACCTACAAAATATGACAGACCAATGAATATAACATTAACTTACAAATATTAATGCCATTTATATGAAATGCTTCATAACGCCATTCCCCTCTAAAGAGTCATGTCACTTTTATTATACATGCTGTAGCATTTAATGCAAGTCAAATGCTGCTACACACCAACATGCCAGCAAATGCAGTGCACAGCAGGTTTCAATAATAAATCATGGATGATACAAATACATAATTTACCAGATGTGAGAACTGTTCTAATCCTGTTACTGCCACATGTTCATAACTGCAGTTCATCATCCCTGCACTCTTTTTCCCTTCCTTTGCTTTGCGTTCTTCGTCGTTTACTCCCCAGCTCTCGAAACATAGTCTGCTGGCTACTTCCTGCTTCCCCATGTCCTTCAAAACATTATTATTCAGTCGGGACACGCAAGAAATTCAAAGAGGCATAAAGAAAGAGGCACAGCAAACATTGGAAAAAGGGAAAACCAACTGGAAGCTGGGAAACAATGCATCAGAGAGGCCGCAATACAATGCATCCAAACTGTCTGATAAATGCATTACATTCTCTCACAACAACAACAACAACAACAACAACCATCACTCCACCGGGGGATTTTCAGCAAAACTTGTAATGTAATGCGTCCTCCACTCTACAACCTGAAACTTGAGTTTCCATTGAAAACAGCTGCTATTCTCCTCAGGTGAGGATGCTCTGGTGATGGGTGAGGTGTCCACAGGCGGCATACTGGAAGTATAGCTTACATTAGAAGACATTGGCATCCCAGCAAAGCTTCACAATGCCCTTCACCAAACACATTTCCACACAGGGAAAGTGGTGTTCGTAGTGTGTGTATGTGTGTGTGTGTGTGTGTGTGTGTGTGTGTGTGTCTACAGGTTACCTGAGGTGGGCGACTTGCTTCTCTCTATGTCAATGGACTGCTGGTTGTCAGAGAGTTCAGTAAGGCCTGCCGAGGAGAAGAAAAGTAGAAGACGGACAATCTATGAGATTGTTCTCACTGAGTCAGTTGTACAGATTTAACAAAAGTCAACTTCAGCCACGCAGAGCCCCAGGGAAAGAGCTTTAAGTGCAATTATGTCATCTTCTTGGTGCATCATCTCTGATAAACTACATAATCAATGACCATACATAATCATTTGTGGGGAATTTTATTTGCTATGTATCTTTCCCCTGTGAATGTTTCTTAGGGTTTGTGTTTGTCTTCCAGGAGCAGAGTGGCTGAAGCCGGATGTGACCTGCACTACAATCTGTTCAAAGTAGCCAACATAAACTTAGAATTACAATTTCAGACCAGATTGCATTTAAATGTAAACATTACAATTATTAGTCATCTACCGTGAGTAGTGCAGATCTCATGATAAAGTGTCAAAAACCATCAAAATACAAAACAGAACAAATACAGATTTGATCAGGATCTGATCAAATCTGATCACATACACCAAAGAACAGGCCAGAATCAGAAGTTATACATATTTCCTTTTTAGAAACCACCGCAAATGTTGACATTTCTAATTGTAATTTTTATTATTTTTTATTATGTATCTTTAGTAAGATAAACACTGGTAAAACTTTTGCAAATAAACGAAACACTGAAAGGGAATCTCATTGTAGTATAAAAATCAGATTTCCTTTGTCATCAGCAACCACAAGCACATATTTCAGGCTTTGGTCACCGTTATGCTTCAGTTGAAATATACATCACATGAATCATATAAAATTCATGACTGCCCTTATTTGACAGACTCAGAGGAGTGGCTCTCTGCAAAAGACATACCAATAGACATGACTGGAAGAGGACAGTTGTGTTTTATATGGTAAAATATAGATGCGAAACAACCTCTTTCATTCCAATCATCTCTTAAGTTTGTCCTTTTGCTTTCAGTCTTCATATCTTCTCATCCCCCTCCCCCACCCGCCGCACACAAACACAGAGTCCCCCAGCCTTTATGAAGGCCCGACTTACTCTGATAGGATGTACGGATCCTTTTCTTTGAATCTGAATACAAGTTAGACATGCCGCGCATGCAAACCTCTGTCAGGCAGGTCCACATGCCCACACCAGCAACCACAGTCACCAAAAGGTGGGAGGAGGAGAGGGAAGGAAGGACGGAGTAGTGGAGAGGATGGTGGGCAGGAATAAAAAGTGAGATGTGTAGGTGTTAGAGATTCAGAGGGGGAGAGAGAGAGAGGATGTTCACGTTTGGAAAGAGAAAGAGGCACATGAGTAGGTGGGAAGGAGGGAGAAGCAAGGGGAAGAGGAAGGAGAGCATGTGACAGTAAATTAAGAAAAAGAGGGATGGATGGAATGAAGAAATGGTGGGATAGTGGGAAAAGGAGGGGGGACAAAGTAGGGAAGGGGGAGAAAGAAGAACACACAGGCTTAGGAAAATGAGAGCAAGCAGCAACCGAGTTAGTGTCAGGGGAGGACAGACCAGATATACCCTCCACTGAGACGCTGAAGTGATCGGCCATTTGCACCAGAACTAAATCACTGAGCTAGCAGGCAACATGTCGTGACTTACAAAACAGCATCAAAATAATTGCTTTACATTGCATTTAGTGTATATACTTTTTTGCCGTGAGCTTCTGTCTTTAACACAGTTTCAATAATGCATCACACTTTAACTGAGAAACACACCAAAAATCATTTGAAGAAACGAGTACTCTAAATTTGATTGACATATACATAGATAATATATGAAGACGACAGCCACAAATGTTGTATAGGAAGAACAGAAAACTTTGTTCTAAAATATTGCAATGCTAAAAAAAGAGAAGAGACCAGCAGCCTTTTGGCAACGTGTTGGCCTTCAGTAAGATCTCAACTGCAGCATAGCAAGTGCTCAAGATCACAACACCACCACCTGGGGTACAGAAAGAAGTGGCACTGCTGCCTTCGTTATTTTTACTTCCATCTCTGAATTGATTTGGAAGCCCAACACAGAGAGGCATTTAGAAAAGAGGAAGTTGGTGCTGTGAGAGTCAATAAAAGCACTTAGGCATCAGCAAATGAAGAACATTGGTTCTAAAGACAAACGTCATCCTTCCACTCGTACAAATCCTGAATACCTGTAAAACATTCTCAGCTTAACCTGGGGGATTACGTAATAAGAGAGCTCAGTACTTTAGGTTGCTCAAGCACCATAGACGTCTCAAACGTTAAACACTGGAGCTGCTATGTCCTAAAATTCAGAGGTTCCTGTAATGTCTGATAAGTGAGGTGCAGCTTGTGCATCAGTAGATACTTTCTATGCGATGGGGCTAGATATTGTCACATTAGGTATAAATAAGAGCCCTCAGGGGCCGTCGCCAGCCGAGATCAGAAGCAGAAAAAAAGGGAGGCAGAGGTCAGGAAGTAGAACGAGACCTCTGTGGCTTCTGAAGATGCAGATCTGTGCTCAAGCAGGACTAAAAACAGAAGAAATTAAATGACAACATGCGTAGAAATGCCAACGTGGAATGACATGCAGCCTGCGAACATGCACTTCATGTCAAAGTGCAGATCTGCGACAGGCATACTGAGATGGACGGGTGCTTTTTTAAAATCTTTGTATGTTATCGTGTGAGAGAAACAGAGCAAAGAGAGCGAAGAAGTAAAGTTGGACTGATTCCGTGTTTATAGTGGTGATAGATAACATGCTCATGTTTGGGGATTTATTTGGGCTATATTTTGTACAAATAGATAATTTTCATGTCAACTTTCTCCCAATGTGTTGAGTTTTATCGATGTGTGTGTGTGTGTGTGTGTGTGTATGTGTGTGTGCTACCTGAGGTGGACTGTCTGTTCCTGCGGGGGGAGCGGGTAAGGCGTTGGTACGGGTCAGCAGCTCCATAGAGATCCAGTGTGGACATACACAACAGGATGGTTTTCTGCAAGTAGTCCACCACTGCGAGGCCATTACAGTTCCCAAACGCCAAACTGGACACACACAAACACGGCGAGGAGGCACAGACAGACATTTAAATTGACACTGTTGACAGATGTATTCCACCAGGTTATTCTCACTGACATTAAAGCACTGTCAAATTAACTTTGGCATTTTGGTGTAATGACTGTCTTTATCTCCCACTGCTAATGCTGCTGTAGTTGTATAGTAATACAAGATGAGCTCCATTGCCACATGCAGCTTTAGAGCACTGGGTTTAACTCAACAAGTGGAACTTTCTTGTTTATTCTTTTAGCAAAAGATGTTCCAGTTGATCAGGCATTAACCAGAATAAGACAACGTACACAGGAACATGGATGTGTGTGTTGTTTTTTTCAACCCAGCAATCAGAAAAAATAAGTGAGGAAAACAGATGATTGTTGCTCGAGCTTGTTGCCGCCTCGTCATTTATTGCTCTCCTGGTTCCACCATGCCGATGTCTGGTTCACTTTCCATTACTGTCACATGGGGTGATGCTTTGGGTTGTTGACAGCAGCAGCTTTGTCGCTAATTGAGAGCATTTTGTTTGGAAGGGCTGTGTGTCATGTAGTCTATGTAAACCGCTATGTCAATACCATAAGCATGATTACGCATTTCAGAGCCCATCACCCAGAACACACTAGAACATCACTAAGTGGAAAGGCGGCAGTGGTCAAACCCCACCCTCCTCCAGGCCTTTAGCACAAGCGACAAGAAAAACTCAGCTTGAGCCGTAATACGCAAACAGCAAATACAATTGTCATCTATGTTTTTATAATAATCTACTACTACTCACAATGTGATAACGTCAAAAATAAATTCAGTCTGCCAAAAGCAAATCACATTATTCCCCTCCCCGTTGTACATACTTTCATTAATTTGACGTAGATTTAGACAAGAGAAGCATAATTCCAGTGAGAAGCTACAACATTTTAAATTTGTTTCTTGAAACTTAAGCTGTCAGTGAGGTCTCTTCTTGCACTATGCACATTATAAATGATACAAAATATTTCAAACTACACAACAGCAAAGTTATCCTTTGGCATACACGTGTGTGGCATGAATGACCAAAGGAGACAGACATGTGCCTTTCGTAAACTACAGACATTTACGGAGCAACGATTCATTGCCGTTCACATTCTTCCGGTGGAGCCTTCCTGTGACGCCGTTCACTGCGTGTTGTAATGTTCATGTGCGACATGCAAAAAGTAAACCGAGCTCTAAATGTCAATGCGTGTGCATGTGTTTTTCAGACAAAGTTTTAAACAAAAAAGAATGAAATAAATCAATTTCGACAATTCTTTTCAAGCTGTGAATAGCTTGAGAGGACGGCTACGATGCACCTTCCTTCAATGGATGGATATTCGTTAAAAGAGCTGCAATTTTATTGGTTTTCTGGCAGCAGAACTTCCATTCACCACTAAACCATACAAGTGTTCGTTAAGCACTCAGGTCTCAGGAAGTCAATAAACTCCACTCAACACAAACTGTCAACAATTACCAAATCAACAGCGAGCACTTTACAAAGTAGTAGAGTGATATGTTATCTTAAAGGAAAGATAGATGGACGTGACAGGAATGGTTCAGCCCACTTGTGGCTTGGTCCAGACTCAAGGGTCCAGTATATCTTAATATTACAATTAGCCGAGTTCTGACGGCTACACCGATGCATTGATGACAGAAAGCTCAATGCAATTTTAGCGTCGTAACCCGGCTTGTTTTTTAGTGAACAAACCCATTTTATTATTGAGCGATACTGGTCAGCAAAGGTGGTTCTGAATGAGGAACTCCATCGTCCTCGACCCTACATCCTAATACCTACATGCTTTGAAGCCCAAACTCTTCATTAGACCCCCATACATAATAAATAAAAAGACAACTGGTTCATCTTCAGGTGTGCACTGCTCTCCCTGCATGGACAATAACACAATTACACACATCCACATGACAGACTGGCGTGTTCAACCTTCCATGTATCTCGTTGCTACAACTGCTATTCCCTGGCCAGTGGCCAACACCTCAACCTTTCCTCACTTTAATCCTGCTACATTTATAGCCACAAAGGAGGCTTTTCTTCGCTGCCTGGCAAGTGTATGCATGATGTCGACAAACATGAAACCTAGTGACAGGGAAATATTTAAAGACTGTGAAACAATGAAAAACATCTGTTTTTTCTAATCTTTATGATGTTTTTACCATCTGCTTTATGTCAAATTAAGCTGTTATGACATTACAATAAAGCTGAAGAATCACGTGAAGTTCAAGCTACCATTACAACATAAAAAATGTCAGAAGCTTTGTCCAAAATTAATTTGTGCTCAAAGTCCTCTGAACTATTAGCTGGGATTTCTGCCCTGAGTGCAGACTACCAATGATTTGGAACCGATTAAGAAAATACATTGCTAATGTTCCTAACCAAGACAAATAAAAAGTCACACAATTGGACCCTTTGACCAGCAGACGGAGAGACGGCCATGCAACTGGAGACTTACAGGCCATAGGCAGAGTTGATGTCCAGGCTGGTGATCTGTTGTGGAGCTTCTCCATCTGCCCACAGCAGCTGGATGACCAACTCTGCCTGGTAGCCAGGAGGGACCCGGACCATCCGGTCCTTCACCCTGAAAAAGGAATAAATCACATGTCGAAAAACAGCATCGGCTCTTGAAGATGGAAAAGGTACAATCCTCTACCATCGCGGTAGACCGTCAAATGATGGATCCCGCCAGTGTGAAGGTAATCACAGCACTTACTTTGAATCCAATCAACATAAAGGGTAACTTGTTTTTACACGCCGGCATCCCCGAACACATGAGAAAGGACACTTTATTACAAACAATAAGGCATCATTAGTTTCGATTTTTTTAAAAGTAGAATATGTTGAGCTATATCAGTGAAAACATTTATTGAATCAAAATACACAGAAGAGCAGTCATGTCAAGTGTTTACTTTACTTATTTCATTATTTCTTGATAGAGGAGGGTCATCGTTTTGCCAATAATTGTGCATTATTTTGAATAAACAATCGATGGCACGCTGCCAGACCAAAATATTTCTTAATACAGACATTTGTTGTTATTTATTGCATATACATTATGATGAGGAGATCTTACTTAATGCAGGGGATGCTGTCTTTGTTACCCTCAGGCGTGCTGCTGCTGGGGCTGGCTGGGTGCTGCTGGTGGGGTTGAGGTGAGTGAGGGCTGGACTCCGAGAAGCAGGGATGGTTTTCATTCTCAGATGGAGAGATGACGTCCTCCGCCTCACATTGTAGGCGGACCTCTAGTGACTGGAGATGACACGGACACAAGAAAATATATTAAATCCTGGAACAACGTGACTACTGTAGTGAACTTCATCCACTGAATTAGTGAGATGCAGCTGCAGGTTCCCGATAACGTTGGACAGATATTCGCAGAATTTACATTAGAAGATCTCCCTGTGACTAACACTCCTTATAACGCAGATATTTATTTTAACTTACCCCGATTCTCATCTTACTCACCACTATCTGAGTGTTGGCATCATATTTGCTGAAACGGTACAGGATGATGTGGGCCGAGATGCCCACCACACAGAAGATGCGACTCTGGGGGCACCAGCTGACCATTTGAATAGCAAAGGGGTCTTCTTCTACGAACTCGGCTGCCCGGCCCTCAGCTGGCTTTGGCTTCTCAAAGGCTTTGGAGGTCTTCAGCTTGTACAGCATCTGTAGTGTGACTGGTTAGAGACATGGTGAAGTTAGGTGAATGTATTGTCAATGCAACACATATAGAAATGACATTGCCAGGGGTGGAAGCACCTGTATACTGAGGGACTATATTACCCAGTGTCACGGCATGCTATGATTCTAGTAGTTATGGATGGCAGTGGACTTGTGGTACGAGTGGATGAGCTTTCAGACTCTGGCCACACAGGAGCAACACATTCACTATTGGTTTGGACCCTGGACAGGGTTTTTTTCTTTTCTTTTTGTTTTAAGAAGAAAAAAACAGCAACGATCGTTGGAAGCATGCGCCTTCGCCGTTTGAGCACATTTAACTTTAACTTTATTTTTGTTGTATCACAAATGAATCAATTATAGCAACAACAACAAAGTTAAAGAAAGAAAAAGAGAAGAAAAAAAGAATATATTAGAAACATAACACAATGTTGTGCTAGCTGCGTGATGCAAGAATTATTTTTTTTTAAACAAATTGAAATCATTTGGTATAATGTGTCTGTATTTGTTAGTATAACAAAAGGTTAGAATACTAGCGAACCAACATGCTGTAATAAAGTAGCTCTCCGCTGGCCTGGCGAGATTAAAGTCAGAGCCAGTTGTGCTGGAACAATCGGATATCACTGGGCAATCAATGTATATCAAGGACGTTGACCCTATGATGTGGGATGCAACAGCCCAGTTGCTGGAACAAAAGTTGCGCTGTACATTTTTGGAAACCAGGGAAACGATGAATGTCAAAGCCTTTTGTAGACGTTAAAATAAATTGAGGTAGTATATTGAGCAAACTCACAGTGGGATTTCTGAAATAAATTGTATTTATTCGAGCAAGCTGTGTAACAAAAGCCTGAGTTCAGTAAAGCTCAGGAACACAGACAAGCTTGGAGAGTGGACTTACTTGCAGATGCGTCCCAAAACTTTATTGATCCGTCAGCATGTCTGAACAAAGAGAAATAATAGGTTGTTTGTCCATTGGGAAACATTTTTACTCCGAGAATGGATAAGAATTAAGGAAAAATGTGTGGCAATTAACCTTGCGCCATGCTTTAATGCTACACATTTTCAACTGTAATACATATTATAGCTGTGTTAAATCAAACAAATTGGGCAGTGCCTGATGATGACTGATTTTAAATGTTACACTGTGCCTAATAACACCCGGTACATATGCTTCAGAACCGATTAACATCAGTAAGGCCCCATGCGGTGCTGATCCTGTCATGATGTTAGTGGGGAAACACATATACGGTAGTTTCCATTGTAACTGTCATAGACGTAATAGTATCTTCCTCTCTTAGCAGCTTGGGCTAATGATCCACATGCGACTTATAAGAACATTCTGTACCAACACAATATCGCTGTTAATATCGCTGACATACCCTGTGACGATGATCTCTGGGTAGGTGTGTGAGCCTAACGTCCACGTTCCTCCGGCGACTGGCCACTCCTGGAATGGTTACAGACAGAGTGTTAATTATTTTAACAACCCTCTCACATCATCTATTGCTTTCCTCCCACTAGGCCCTCTAAATAAGCTTTTTATATATTCGAAAACACAGAATAATCATGAATTATTTTCTTCATTGTCCAACCACACATGCTTTTGTCCTCAAATACAAATCTGTTCCGATTAAATTACACATATATTGATAACCCATAATTTGCTTCAAGTTCATAGTAGCAATTATTTAGTCAGGCTGATTTAATTTCCATAAATTGAGGATCATTCACAATGGAATAACCTTGAGAGACCATAGCAGTTGGGTGCACAGGTACACCATTATGCAAGCGCTGTCTAACTATGTTAAAGCGTCTGTCAACAACGTGTATAAAGAGAACAATTCTGCAACCATTATTTTGGGGGGGATTTTATTTGACTTTGGATTTGGTCAAACACACATAAATTACAATGAATTACCAAACAAGAATGACATGAGTAAGCTCATATTTTCCCTCTCCTACCTTTTGGCTGTAGCCAGTCTTCTTGTGTTTAGCTCCTATCGAGTAGAGGATGGGAATGATGTCGGGCGGACAGTCGGCAAAATAGGCTGTGCAGGTAACTGGAGACTCGTGTATGTCCATGGGGTAAGGATTCTCAAAGACAGGGAAGCTGCAAGATACGTGCATATGATGATAGGGTATAATGCATGCCACTTTGTCAAATGGGCGGAAAGGGAAGTTGAATTGTTCACAAAATATCAACGAGGAGATAATTGATCTGTTCATTCAAAGATATTAGAAAATGATCCATTACAGTTGCTCTCTTTATCCATCAGCATTACTAAAATGTCTTATTTGCCTATAGCATTATTGCATACATTTAGTATACATGTGAGGTACGCATTGTACTGCTATGTGCCCATAAAAAATAAAAAATATGTCTGAAAGTATTTAAAGATCTGCTACTGTACCAAATACATAAAATACATAAATGCTAATTATTGCTTGATAAGACAACCTGATGAATATGAGTGAAGATGCAAACTATATCTCATCTAATAAACCTTCTATGTGCAGACTACTGACTTATTTATGTGTTAAATTCAAAAATAATAATAAGCATCACTGAATGTTTATATCTAACATCTTAAATTATGTAATTTAATTAAAGCAACCTCATTAAAATCCTCTTACTTACTCTGTAGAGCTAATGTTTGTGTTTTGCTGCTAATCAAATGTATCCCTGGCCTTAAGTCATAATCTGTCACAACTGTACCACATCAGCACCTTTTAACTTTCATGTCTTTCAATAGTGATAACAGGTTAATTGAGAGAGCTCTCTGTTATCAAAGATTCTCCCTGAAGACAGATATTGACTGTAGCTGGATATCCCTTACAGATGAAAGTTAAAGGCGAAGAAGTGCGTTCTCCTGATGCGATGTCACGTGATATCCCCCAACATCAAACAGTGTCATGTGATGATGGGAATCTCTCAGTCACATGCAGCTTAACAGTGACTAAGAAGAGTTTTATGATGTGTAAAACATACTTGCTCTGTGTCAGATCCACCACGATTAAGTCCTTCTCCAAAAGCACCACCACTGCGTAAGGCTCCTGGACCTCTGTAAAATACAAAGCCAAGCTGAAGAGGACAACGCTTCATCCGTATTAACATCAGTTACAACCACACATACAAAATAATATGAGTAATATTTCAACTTTTTAGAGTTTTGCATTGTTCAAAAGGACATCATCCTTAATGTATGACAAATATCCAACCTCCTGCATAGAACATGAATAGATTAGATATTAGATTATATTTGTATATATATATATATATATATATATATATATATATATATATATATATATATAGAGAGAGAGAGAGAAGCGCTATATGAAATAAATGGTTATTATTATTATTATTATTATTATTATTTAATCTACCAGAAGAATAGAGGATTCTTTGAGGGCACATTTTTTCATTAGATGCACAACATAGGCCAAGTTCATAATTGCAAATACAAGATTCCCCTAATTTTTATTTTGCTTTTTAGTCGTTTTGGTTTGTATTTTGATTCTAAACCTTAAAAAAGACTGAAAGAAGAACATACATGACATTGGTCATTGTCTTTGGATGCACTCACCGTTGTTGTATGGAGTCTCGCAGAGTGCCATGAACTCTACAATAGGATAGTCCATCTCCAGCACAGTGATGGCCTTGCCATGCATGATGGTTAACGTTGGCCGCCGCCCTGCCTTGTCATAGGAAAGACCCCCAGAGAAGATAACAAAAGGTTCGCTGTTGTGGAGGGAGATGAGTAATGAATTAATAGATCAATAAATCAAATAGTTAAACCATTTGATATATAGACATGTATGATATTAGAAACAGGGTTTACAATCTATTTATAAGCCACTCATTTACAACCACTGAACAAATAGAATACATGTCTTTGAGTACTGAGAAAAGCGCTATACAAATCGAAATTATTATTATTATTATTATTATTACATGTGTGAAGAAGAGAGTGAATGCAATCAATATGATTTGCATTCACTCTTTTGATTGCCACCACTCAAATTGATCATCACCATGTGGGGTGTCATAAGCAACCTTCTGTGCTAATTCACATGGTAAAATAACCACCACAGGATAGATCCCCCTGTAGCTGTATTCAAATAATAATTTTGTGAAATAAGGTACTTAAAATAATTAAGCAATCAGCATCGAAAATAATTATTTAAAACGTACCCACCTGTTCCTCGAGGTCTTGTACTCCACTTTGAGTATAGGTTTACATGACTCCTTTCTCCCATCCTTCTGTATCTTTCCTTAATTATAGGAAATAGAAAAAATAATTAATAATATTTCAATTTCAATACAACGCCACATTTACTGTACACATCAGAACGTTGTTTGTTGATTTCAACTCTGCACTCAACACAATCTCCATCATGTAGAACCGGTTGGTAAACGTTGCGCCCAAAGCTCGAGTATAGCTCCTTCTGCAACTGGTTATTGAACTCGCTCACACACAGGCTCCAGGGGAGTCGAATTTGGCAGCTTCACCTCCTGTGTGAGCGATGACCTCCGGACCCCCCCGGGACTGTGTGCACTGCCCCCTCCTGTTCACACCGCACACCCCCGACAGCTAGCCCAAACATAAAGGTAAGCTCTGTTGTGAAGTTTGCAGAGGATGCTGCCGTCATCGGCCGGATTCAAAGCAACGAGGCCTTATAGGGAGAGAAAACAATCCTGCAGAGTTGTGCTCACAAACACCCTGATGTGTTCACCACACATCTCCATCCTGGTGAAAACAAGCTAGTGAACAGATGTATTTCTTTAGGAAACTCAAAGAGGCAAAATGTCCGTGCCTAGTTCTTGTTCACTTTTGCAGAGGAGCAATGGAAAGCATCCTGGATGGAAACATTACATTACATTTTTGTTCCTACTTTACACTTCAGTTCATGATTATTGCACACTGTCTTTCCGATGGGCTGCACGGTGGTGTCGTGGCGAGCCCTGTCGCCTCACAGCCACGGGTTCAGATCCCGGTCTGGGCAGTCCTCCTGTGTGGAGTTTGTATGTTCTGCCCGTGACAACGTGGGTTCCCTCCGGGTTCTCTGGCTTCCTGCCACAGTCCAAAGACATGCAGGTTAATTGAACTCTAAATTGCACGTAGGCGTGACTGTGAGCGTGACTTGTCTGTCTCTATGTGAGCCCTGAGATGGAGTCACTCCTATGTCCAGGGTGAACTCTGACTTTGCCCAATGTCACCTGGGATCGGCTCCATTGCCCTGCGACCCGAAGCAGTATAAGCGGTTTGGATAATGTAATAATGTGTTTCCAATGTTTCTTTTCAGGTAACGGCAGACCATTATCAGAACACATTACGGAGACTTCTTTTTCTCTTTCTTGACAAAACGCAACAATACAAAACGCAGTAATTATGCCTATGATATAAAGAGGACGCCTCTCTGCTGGATGGCAGTAAAGCCGTGGGTTTTACCTCATGTGCGTAGTAGTGTGCTGAACAAAAGAAAACATGAAATAAATTATATTTCTAAGAATGGGATTTACAAAATGAATACAACTATAATCTACATGATTTAGCGACTATATCATACATAACATAAATGAACAAATACACATTTAATAATTCTATAGTGACATCAACATATGTAATACAGTTACATATTTATTTTTTTAAGATAAGGACAGGTTATTTTGGCTCCTTGAATAATAAAAAAACTTGAATGTAGTAATTTTGATAAAGTCAACAAAACATCCCTTCTGAGTATAGGCAGCTTCGTAGACGGAGAAATCATGCTTTATTTTCCAGGAAAAGCATATTGAAATGAAAACAAATTAAATATATGGAATAACAAAACATTCCGCATGGATATAAATAATTCATATGTGAAGTTTACAATATGAGCGGCATTGCATTTCCTACATATATTTACAGTATGTGCATGTGATTTCAGGCGGTTTTAACATTAGTATTGGTTGTCATGCATAAAGGATCCAGCAGCCAAAGCTCTAGTCAAACAAACCAACAGCTGTATAAAGAAACAGAAGCATCCAGACGTCAAAGCAATTGCAACGATACAAAGTGATTGTGAACACTCAGGTATTTAAATATGATGGCAAATCACCACAGATGTGATGGTGTGATGATTGGCTTACTGCGCCAGAATCACTTCAGTTATCCATCTTGGAACAGAACAAATAGATTTATTTACTTACTAGAACAGAAGGAGATGACATGGTTACTCTTTTTCTTTTTAAAAAGCATTCATGTCATTTTTTCGCTCCCTCTGTCTTGTTCCTTCCCCTTCCCATCACTCTTGTCTTGTGTAATACCAAATATCTGCCACATAAATAATCTAGTGGCCTGCACGCGTCTCCAGGCCTGTTGACCAATCATTCATCGCCCACGTCCTTCCCTCTTGACTTCCTGTTTTGTGATTTTGCCTGAGATCATAGCCCACAACCCGAGACTATTCATCACCGTAGATCTGACGAGGTCAGGGTGCCCTGCCAGTGCACACACCACAGCAGAGTGGGAGGGAATCACGAAGAGGACTCATCAGAAGAAGAGCACATCGAATTACATGTGGCGTGGATTCAGAGTCAGAGAACCAGTGTGGAAGTATTCTCACTCGACTGCCAAATGAGCGGCGATGACAAACACCACGCTTCACAATGACTTTTTCAGATATGCTTTGTCGGGCATTCTAAATAAGCAGACACTTGGCAGGGAGCTTGGCTTGAATAATGTAGTTACATTCACACACTAACAAAACTTGACTTCCCTTCATTATGTTATTATCAACTTTTCTTTTTAACATAGCAATAAACATTTTCCAGCTGTGAAGCAGTTTCTCGTTCCAGTGCACAAAGATTAAATATTCTAAACACAATAACAGTCAAACTGCTATGTGATGTTTGATTTAGCACAACAAATGTTTCCGTTAAGTTTAGAAACACAAACATTTGCAATTCTACAGTGCAGAACGAACGAAAACATGAAGCTGGAGCCATTTTCTGCGTGAATATACTGTAGATGTATGAAACTCAACCCAGAGGCAAACTGTGAGGCATTCATTAATTACACCATAAATACATGAAATCAGAGATTTGTATACGTACAGTATGCACTGTATGTTCAATTCATATCTTCTATATTACACTAGAGCTAATTATCAAAGTTTGATTTAGTTTAGCAATAAATAAAACATCAATAAAGTGTGGCGACGTGTCTCACCATGAGGGAAGGTGACCTGGAATGGCTTGGTGGTGTTTCTGAGGTTCCACATCGACAGGCTGCCGTCTGAGTGGCTGCACATGAACTGCTTCCCTTCATGATGCCAGCCCACTGAATGGATGGCCTACGAGACAGAGGGAACCGAGGTTAACAAATATGTCATATAGCGTATGTGTCGAAATCATATGTCGAATATTGGTGTGATATGATATTGAAAACTATTTTCTTTTTTTACAGTGTGAGTTTGTGTCTGCCGGTGGATAATGTGTTGTAACACCATCACAGTAAATTGACAGTCACTCTGGGATCACACCGGTTGATTAATCGGCGTAGTTCTGGGTTATGAACCCAGCCGACCATGAAAATACACTTTTAATCTACAAAAACAAACTAAACACTGTACTATTGTAAGTCTTTCCATCTAAACGTACCTTCTACGTTTTAACGGATCCAACATTCTTCCATGAGAACTCCTTGAAAACGTCATTCATAGTGGTTCATGTCAAAGACGCAGAGGTCATCAGTTAACCCTCCTGTTACCTTTAAACATACTAACTTCTTTTACCCTTTTTGACCCCAGCTATTAAAACCTCCAGAAAATTATTATAATTAATATTGTTTCCCAAGTTTAAGTGTCAGGTACTTTATGTTTGTTTGTTGATTACCTAAATAGACCTTTAAATAAATAACAATTGTGATATTTCTTATATATTTTACACAGTGAAAAACAGCCTGGGGTCTAATAGACCCCAAAGAACACTGATGCGTACAAGTTGTGTACAGGACATTGAAAACATATCATCATGTGAATTTGATGTTTTCCCAGTTGTCTTCAATAAATTAGGAAAAGTCATGAAATATGAAGCAAAGAAAATATGTCAATCATTCTTTTAGAGACGTCTAAAAACATTGAATGGGGTCAAATTGACCCCAAAGGTAATAGGAGGGTTAAATAAAAAAGAATGCTTTAAGAGAATTAACTACTTAGGCTCCCACAGTTCATTTGCATTTGCACTCTTAATGTTTCCTTAACATGTTCCTGAAGGCAATAAAAGGTGTACAACCTAAAGAATGACAAATTAAAAGCCAGATAACGCAATACAATACATATATTACTTGTGATCTAACCACAAGAGACCAGAGGTTTCCAATTCCCCCAGTTCGAGTGGTCAGACTACAGTCCTTCCATCTGTGGTTTGAATTTGGCTGAAGAGGTGTGAGACAGAGACTCCATGCTCTGCTGGAGGAGATGGACATGGAGCCACATTAATGAATGCAAGAAGGATGTGACTCTTCACAGGAGATGAGAACGATGGCAGCGGAAGCAGAGGATAAGTGGCCCGAGGTGCAAATGTCTTCCGGGCAAATTGGTTTTGAGGCCACAGGGGTTAAAAAAGAAAATTGAGAGGGATCTGTATGTTTGAGAGTGATTCTGAACGTGTGTGCTCATGGAATGGATATTCTCAAATTGACCGTTGATAAAAAGTAAAATATGTGTATATATATATATATATATATACATATCTTGAATGAAGATAACATTAAATGATTAAGAAATGCACTCTATACATTATTAATGTGGTAAATGACTATTCTAGGTTGAAACACCTGTTTAAACAAAATTAAATATCTACACGGTTGTATAGAGGCCCATCTCCAGTGTTCTAATGGCACATTGTGTTATTGCCTTAGAAGACTAACGGAGTGTTAGAATTTTAGAAAACCCTTTTATTATGCTAGCACAGCTGAACACAGTTATGCTGGTCAGAGAAGCTGGACTTCCTATTGAGCTTGAAGTCTGAAGAACTCAATTAATATTTAAAATAAAAATATTTTTTTCTAACCTTATCAATGTATTTACTATATTTTCTATTCATTTTGCAATTCATTGGATAAATAAAAGTGAGTTTTCATGGAAAATACGAAATTGTCATGTTGGGTGACCCCAAACTTTTGAACTGTAGAGTATATATATATATATGTATATATACATACACAGTATATATATACAAAGTATGTTCTCTCCTCACTACTATCAATTTCACCATTCATATATCCCTCTTCCTGCTGAAATAGGACCGAATCTTTATGATTATCATGACTCAAGAAACTCCAAAAGCCTCAGAAAATGTTCCTTTTAAAGTCAGAGTGACATGGAATAGAAACCAAATGGTCCCACCTAACAGTGTTTTCGCTGCAAAGGGGATCTTACCTCATCGTAGTAGATCCTGAAGTCGGCCTTCTTGCCCCGGAGGTCCCACTGTACGATTGTCCCGCTTTCAAACCCTATAAGCAACTGCGGAGGAGATGACAAGGAATGGAACACAAGGAAGCGATGAACACTTTTCACAGTCTAAAATAAGATGATGAGCACAGCCTGCCCTACACCAACAGTAACAATGTAATTTACATATTTGCTGTAAAAAAGGAAAGCCTTATTTCCCAGTGGCACCCCAAAGAATATGTTTCCTACTTCTCCTTCATCCTTTTTTAGGTCTTGTTTTTATTGAGACAAAGTTTCACACCGAGCCTGCTTGAGAGTTTTGTAGATAGATATCTATGCAGGTATAATTTAGAGCGAGTGTACTACTGACCATAGAGAATGGACTTCCCCCCCTGCATGGTTCTTCTATTTTATGAGCAATTTGCAGAACATGTAGCAGGACATGTCAGAGGAGACTGACAATACGAGGATGTCAAATTGTAAAGCTATGTCCTGTGTTGATGCCAGATGGATGTCCAGACCTCCGGTGGTGCACAAAGTGGAGCAATGTCTGGTATCATGATATTATTTGTCTCTGAGAATGCTGTAATTGTGTTCATTTTAGATTTAAACTAAATACAAATAGCTTTAATTCATTCAGAGTATGCAACACTTTGATCAAACACACACAGTCACACACATACAGTACATTCTCTCCACAAACAATAAAAACAGCCTCACACTCATGCACGCGCACATTCAAACACACACACGCGCACACGCACAGGATAAGAGGGTGAAGCAAAGTCGACACCATCAGATCACAGATCAGAGGGGATGGGGAGTGATGTTGGAAGAGCACATCCTTTCAGAGAGTGTAGAAAGCAGCTCTCCTGCAGAGAGGACAGACTGTGTGACATCTCACAACTCAGAAGACGGCAAATAAAGGCCAAGTCAGAAGGGGAAAACAAATTCTCTCAGAAAATGTGCAACCCTAAAGCTTTTACCACACCAGCAGTTCCGTTAACACCAAGGTGCCCTGAGCATGCCCATACATCAGTATATACACAAAGTCATGTGGCATGTGGATGCTGGTCTACTTTGATATGCACATGATAAATATGCAATGTCTTCTTACTTCAACATCTTTTTTCTACAAAAGGTATTTGTGTCATCATGCTCCAGTGATGCACAATAAGAAAACTGCTCTAAAAACATATTGACATTAGCAAAAGTAATTCATGCATTGATGTAATATCACAGGAGAAGCATTAGCATTCATAATAATATATTTATACGGTCTGAATTCCAGGGGCTGGATATTGCGAGTTCTGACCAACACAGATGACCTGCTGGGCCAGCTAAATATAACTGAGCCATAACTAATGTTGTTAGTTACACCTTCTCATACTATGACAAGTCAAATGTCTGCTGGGAAAAAGGCTAATATGTCTGATTAAAAGACATACATGGGGCTTATCAACCTGTTTGGGTTAACGTGTTACTAAAAACCCTACTTACAGATCTAGTGAACATGAAGCAAAAAAATTTGTCCACCAGATTAATTTAATATCATTGGCTGATTTGCCTGATTTCTCTCTTATGCTAATTTGGGCAAGGATGTACAGTCTGACATTTAAGGTCATTCATCAGTGTCTATTGAAAGGAAGATGTTCATTCTCAGTGCTTTAGTGAGAAGAACATGTGTGATGTCATCAGCGTTTGATTTTGACGTTTAGCTCTTTTTTCAAACTGTCTGAAATGTATGATTGAAATGAATGTTCTCATCATCAATGTCCATCCAATGCTGTAAGACTTATGCCGGCGGTGTACACTATTTATGTATCATCACAACATATAATAGAAATCAAGCACACAATGCAAACAAAGGCTTTGATAAACACAACTACATATTGGCCCCTCTCCAAACATCCGGGCCAATGCCACATAAAGAAAGAGGTGAAGATCCTTTTTTTTTTTGGTGGGAACATTAAATCCTTAAACTTCTAATGTCACTTGCAGCAAATTGCCTTTTCTTGCAGTGAGTGATGGCAGAGGGCCACAGCTGCTGTACCCTTGTGTCTCGTTTTTATGTCTTCACAGCTTGTCAAGTCTGGTTTCACACAAAGGCAGCGAAAGGCATCTAGAAAATCAATTGTCTCTTCCTTACATCAACATCCAGCTTTTACAAAGAAATGTGACTGCAGCAGCACCTTGAACCTAAAAAACTGGACTTTCCTTAAGAATATAACATACACGGGTACTGTATAGTTCATTTTTATTTAGTTCTTTCATCCAGGAAGAAAGTCAGGCTGAGAGAGTGAGAGGGGACTAATACAGGAATACACTTGTTTTAATGTATTGTTCATTTTTTGACCATATTTTTATTGTACATTGTAATATTTTTTTATTATGTCTGCAATGTTTTTCGGTTTATTGATATGCACCCTCCACTAAGTCAAAGTGCGTGTATCTGTAACCTATTTGGGGCGAAACAGTTCTGATTCTGAGATACGCGACAGAGAAAAAGTCAGTGAGTTGACTTAGAGGTGTCGTCGGTCTGGGAGGAGGACCAGGAGGTGTTGCTGCTGTTTCTTTTATTTGTTTACTCACCTTGCCTTCATCCTTTGGGCTGTCACTCAAATGAACCACAGGTCCTGGATGAGTTTTAGTTGACCTATAACAAGAAGGGAATATAAGGAGGACGTGAAAAAGAACACTGCAAGAAGATCCGGACACCATTGATCAGCAAGAATATGGATGCAATAGTAAGTAAAGGTTTTTACTGTACTAACAAGTCAAAACTGGCTTTCCATGCTGTGAAACTAAATTGAGATTTTGTTCCCATTACATTTACTTGGATCGTCCAATATCACTAATCACGAATTTGCCTCAGAGGGCTAATACATATAAGTTTGCATTCTATAATATTGAACTAAAATGGCTGCTCATGGATTCATCACAAACCATATTAAGAATCTACTTTAACAAGACTTTCTTTGAAATATCCTAGTGACGCATTAGAAAAGCACGGAGATCATTAGGAGCTGAACAAAGAGCTCCACTCCTCTGCACTCTTGAAACCAATAGAAGCCCCCACAGTTTTATATTATGCAAAATCAATCTTAATTCCCTTATTCAAGAACTAAACATTAACACAGTGTCCGTCACAACCTGTTCCAGCTATATAATCCTGACCAAGAGGAAAATATTGCATAATGCTGGATTTTATTAGTCATAAAAATCAAGCTAGAAGACAAACATGTTGCTGATTGATGGCCATCATCTGTCAATGTTGGGATGATAACACATTACACAGTGTTACAGAAAGGAAGGGGATGTCATGGTTTAGTGATGAGATGTTGTCCAAACCAAAATGCTCAGCCGTAAAATAAATCTAATTCAGAACAACTTGGTCACCGGGGAACTTCCCTGTGGTGGCTACAATTGTCATTTAATACAATCATAATATTTGTTCACAGTGGCTGAAATGTGAGCAAATCTAGAGGTGGAAGGACACTTGTAGTTACACCTGCTGCTGGAAGGCGATAAAAACATGAAACCACAGCAAGCGCTCCTTACAATTCTATACAGCAATTAAAGTAGAAATAAATTATCAACAAATCATCTGCAATACACAACACCTGTTCTGAGGTGCCACAATAGGTGAATGCCAGGGGCTAATCTTCCTACACCAGCCATGCAGAACAAATAATACACTTAACTGAGATACTATTCCTGAGATGACAAGATGCTCTTTTGACCCCAGGCCTTTTGTTGCACATCGACAAACCCACGCACACACATGCGGACACACTACAGGTACCACGCTCCACAGTAGCTTCCTTTTGAGTTGATACATTATTGAGGCGCACAAGAGGAAACGCTCAGCAGCTATTGAATGCTGGATGGAGTGGGATGTTTGTGCGAAGGCTTGCTTTTGTGTGTGCAAGGCCATTTCCTTTGGTTAAAGAAAGCCTTCGCACTGCGAAGCAAAAGATGAGATCCGTGGACAGCTGCTGACGGACTTAGTGACTCCGGATAAAGTTTGGCTTTCAGTCTATACAAGGTCAGCCTTTGAACACTCACAAAGCCGATGAAAATGTTTACAGAAATAAAGAAATAACGAATACATTAAAGTGGAGCAATTGCTAAAGCTATAGGATCAGCAATATATTCTGAGACCTTGTGAGGCTATATCGCTGAACACAACGCTTACATGTCATACAATAGTAACTGACAACACACTGATTCTATTACCAATGTGACATGCAATACTCATAGTATGGTGGTATAAAGGTGTGTGCTAATTTAGTGTTAATTTAGTGCTCATTCCTAAAAATACATAATATGGGAACAATTTATGTGATTTTCTTTTTCTCTTTTCTAAAAGTATCTATGCAACAAACACAATGAAAAGGCAAAGCGGCTGTGGTTGTGTTGTGGTTGCAGCAAGCTCAGTTTGGTTATTCTGCTTAGCTTCAGAGACGTAATGGTAATGTTGATTCAACAGTATTGTCCCTGTGCTTCTTAGGCAACAATCTCTCAAGGTCAAAGCCCAGAAAACACAAACTATTCAGTAATCCTGCCTGTCGTGGCTCAGAGGATCTGGAAAGAAGAGGCTCCTGTGTTGATTAGCAGCAGTACAAACTCTGCATGAAGGAAACACACTAGAATGAATACTCTTCTTTTAAGTACAGCTCATATGAGGCTCGGAAAAAAGCAACTACTGTTTCCAGGACTTTGTTATCAATGTCATCCAGAGATTGGCGCCCAAGGATGTGAGATCTCGAACACAATGCAAAGACACCATGAGCAGCATCAGGACCAGTGGAGCCATGGCAACCAAACAGCGTTTGAAAAGAGTAAGTAATCAACACGACATATGAAAGGGAGGGATGTAGGGCAGGAAGTAACAACTCAGCCATGAGGGATAGGCCAGGGTTGAATTGTATACTGATTTTATAATTATATACTGACAGATAATCACATACAATCACATGTGCATGTCTCCTACATGGCTATAATATATGAAACTATCACAGAGGTCAAATGATAGGTCAAATGAAGACATTTCATGAGGTAAGCAGTGAGCTCCCAGTAGGTTTAGTATGGATGTGCAACAAATTGTCTTCGATCCTTTCATGTTGAAAAGTTTCTTTGTCCATCACGTTTACATTCCCTCTCAATATGATGTGTTGTTACTGTAACTTGTGAATATTTACTTATTTCTGTTGGGAACGTGTGTTCCAATACATATTCTAAATGATCACATTTCCCTGAAGAGTGTTTTAGTGTTCTGTGGAGAAATCTGCAGAGATGAAAGCTAATATTTGGGGTTCAATATTGTACGGACTAGTATTTTTACACATAAATTAGCTGCCGTGCATTAGTTGTGCAAATTGTCTGTCATGCTATTTTAGGTTAAAAAGTTGGTGGGAATTAAATAAAAATGTTAAGAGTGCTGTTGGACAATAATATGTTGAGTTTTAGCTTGTTAACTCATTTGTAAAGTTGATCTCATTTGTAAAGCTGATCTCATGCAGAAGGCTCTTCCAGAAGATTCCTCCACATCCCTTCAGCTCAGTCAAACCTTAACAAGCTTACATTTTTCCTTTGAGTTTCTTTCCTCTAAAGAACTTCGCAGTGTTATTTTTAATTTGTTCCTGCGATCCTAACAGATAACTTTGTATTCATGTTTTCCTTCGGCACAACTGCCAACAATTCACCACTACAGAGCTTAAGATGCGGCTCTTCTCCTTCATTTTCCATTTACCCTTTTCCAGATATGATCTGTAACAAAATACATCATTTATTAAAAGAGCGTTTCATTTCCTCCTTTATCGGACTCAACAAATCACAACAAATATTTTTTTTCTATCACTTGTTCCTCTTCCTATGCTATGGAAACATACTAATAACAGGCAGAATGCTAACAAGGTTATTATCGCTGCCTCCTCGTGAATCCTGAATGCCCCCGGAACACACTCAGAGACACTGGTTAACATTCTCCAAATGAAAAGGACAAGAAAGGATACAAAAATGCCTTTGAGATGAATAATAATTCAGGTTACACTGAAGATAGGTCTTGAATTAGTTGTAAGGCTTTGTCTCCACAGTGATGGTTACACGGAGACAGTGCACTTTGTGATTCTTACGTCGTGCACAATACCAACAAGACGTAAAGCCAGGCAGGATTAGATTTCTTTCCAACAGTATTTGCAAACTATTGTTATATTTTAGGAGACAGGGGTTGTTGTATTTTTCTGCTCCCAGGTTTTATAAGACAAAATTGGAACCATGTGGATGCTGAAAGTTCATTACTTATTTTACAATCTCAATAATAAAAATACGGAAATATGCCAATGTTGATTACGGATGACTTGATGCTAGACGTGAACAGAATTCTGCTCATCACGGGGATCTATGAACTGAAGTAGAGTGAGCAGCGTGCTGCCGTGTTTTTCCACTTCTCCTTGCATCTCATTTTGAAATGAATTTCCTGAAGATTATATTGTGCATTAAATATGCTGAAAGAGCCCATTTGAATTTCAATGAGAACCCGGATTGGGCACAGTGGTCCCACTTGAATTGTTACCATAACAGATTATTTTCAAGAGAGCGTACTTTGGTCTGTATTAAATGAATGCACCTGTGAATTGGCTGTCACACAAACAAACACTGCGTGGAACACAAACTCAAACAAACACACAACAAATACTGTGCGACTCACACTGCGAAGTTTGTACACAATAGAAAGATTGGATGAGTTCTCCCGTGCTCACGCAACGCTGCAATGCAGGAAGCTCGGAGAAGTCCCCGCTCATCCCTATTCATGTTTGATGGAAAAACTCCCCAGCCAAGCTACGAAGCTCCCCGCTCGCTCTGTGTTGATGAGAGAGTGTTCTTTCTCTCGTTCAACTTTCAATGAACTTCACTTCAGAAAAGGTGCAGAGTGCTGACGGTTAGAAATAGAGAATATGTTACAGCATACGCTCAACCAAACCATAATACAGTGTGCAGAAACCTATTGTTGAGTGGGTTGTGTACTCTACCCACTTTAGTCAGCATATTTACCTAATATGTGACAATGCTGAATCCAAAAGGTGTTATATAGTCTGTTGACTGACATTTCTGTAAATTGTAATATTATTCAAACACAACCCTCACAATTTTAAGTAATTTATTTGTTAAAGGCACCCTGTAATAATGGCACCTCTTCGGTCCCATCAGCAGCTAGTTAGATGAGCTTCTCTTCCCTTTCTAGGCCGGATGATAGCAAAGATCCAAGTTCCAAAATGTCAGTGACCGTGTTTACATGCATTCGAAGAACTGGCTTAGTCGGACTGAAATCAAATTATCTGTTTCATGTAAACACCTTTGTTCGACTATGTGCGGTCCAACTACGATCCGATTAACACCCCTGGATAACTCCATCCGATCCGGTTGATAATCCGACTATCGCGGCATGTAACGGTGAATTGGATTAGGAACCGGACTTTGCGTCTTTGCGCATCCGCACGCAAGCGGAAATGTCTGTATCACCACGAGTTGTAATGAAAACAGCGCCACCTATCGTATCGGATATGACATGCTTTTGGCCAATGATTCGAATTACTCACTGCCATGTATATTGGGATAATAGCAGATCCCCCAAAAGATAGCATAGTCCGACTAAAGCAGGATTCAAATTATACCATCATGTAAACACACTGACTAACTCTACTGTACATATTCTGATTAAATTGGTTGCACCATCTGTCAGTGGGTCATGGCAAGAGTAGTTTCCCACTCTCTCTATTGTGTTTTTTGGGAGGGCTTATTGGTTACAAGATATTTATATCTACTGAATATCTGAAGATTTTAAATTTTGTATCAAAGTATAATCAAAGATAATTTAATTGTTTAAATACTGTTAAGTAAAACAACAGTCTCTTTCTCTCTGGACACAGTGGCTGAATGCTTTACAAGAAAGAAAATGAAACATTAAGTTTCTCTTGACTCTTGCTGCAAAGACAGAGAGGAACTGTGCTCGTAACAATGTGCATACCCAAGGGGTTTCCTCCAGGAAACTGGTTAGCCCAGGTAGTAAAACAAAAAGAAGGTAAATTGATTGTAAATAAACAGCATTTCCTCTCCTACAGGAAAAAGGGCTATCAACCATTAACACATACATTCATACACTGATGCTGGCTGACTCACCATGCAATGCACGGGGATTAATGTCTTCCCTACGCACACTTATAGAGATATGGACAGGAGTAGACAGGGATAAAACCACTAATCTTGTAATCAAAGGACAACGCCCTCTACCTTCTGATTGGATTATTATCTGCCTGTGGTAAACCATATGACTGGTATTATAAATGGAAGACTAAAACAAAGAATATCAGTCTGTCTGTGTGTTATTTGCATATTTCAAGTACTCATCTGATGTACTTCACACTGGTTGGTGTGACCCCGTGGGGGGCTTTGTTGATTTTGGTGTTAAAAAAAGAATACGCTTGGAACTAACAAACCAACCACGTTGTGTGTAGCCGTGGGGGCGGAGCTTAAGGGCTCTTCGGGCTTGAGTATGTCGTTTGCAGATTGACGACTAACGTTAAAACCCAACTCTTCATCCCTTCCCCACAGCACATCCGGCACCAGGAGCTAAGCACTCGGCCTGCTCTGAAGGCTGAACACATTCTGAGCGGCCACACACGATCCGGATAGGCAAGCAAAAAGCAATAAGCTTGCTCCGGCTAGGCTAATGTTAAATAAACTTCAATATTAGCAGACTGTTTGCAGAAAATTTTGTACAAGCCATAGGCACTATTTTGTTTCCATTGTGAAAAGGAAGGATTCAGGATGCACAGTATTGTTAAAAAAAAATCTAATTCAGAATTTTTTATTTAAATAGAATGAAAGAAATTAGTAAATATAGCGTGCTTCAAAGTAAACAGGAAGTGATTCTGCACACAAGATTTTTTTCACGTGAATCAAGCAGATTGTAACACATCTCATCTTGTAATTATGTAGCTACTAGATGAAGGCATAACCCGTGTCTTTACCCTCATAAAGACCTTCATGTGGTATATGGTGCAACGACTCTTTAATATTTAATAATACGTTTCATTAATATGAAATAGTATTTAATCTTTTGTTTAGAGGACACGCTACTCGAGAATATCATTTTACTCTATTGTGATTCTTTTGCCGTAAACAATTAATTGTTCATCAAGTAATTAATTGAGTACTACTAACTAATACTTACACATACAACAAAACTAAAAATTAAAACCTACACAGATGGAAGAAAGTGATGTGCAAAAGTCCTCGGTTCACTCTGTGGTATCCTGTTCAGATCCCATCCCCTGCCTCACTTTAGCAATGATTGGCAGACAGACCTCCCACATGTACACGCCAGTGTTAGGATGCTCGGTGCTGTTTTGGGGCTGTCGGAAGGCAGCACGACGGCTTGGTACGAGAGTGACTTGTGACTGACACTGCAGCAGGGGACTTGTCAGGGTAACACCAGAGGAACGCCGCGTAGGTGGGTGAAACCAACAGAAACAAACGGGCATACAATAAAACTGAGCGCCATTTGTGTACTGTATGACACTTGAAGCTGTTAATCTACATTATGTTTCAGCCACATAGTCAACAAATTAACAAAGGCTTCTGTTGACTGACGAATGATATTACGCCCCAAACATGAGGCATTATATAACATCTAGAAATCTTACGGGCATCCAGAAACATTAACACAATGTAGGACAAGGCTATTTATTTTCTTCAGTTGGTTTATGGCGCACTGTGAAATGCACTATATATAATAGTAATATTTATATAATAGTAATATTAATAAAAGCTTAAACTGGAAGAAAAAAAAAAAAAAAATATATATATATATATATATATGTGTGTATATAACTCATTCAGACTTCAGTTGTTCAAACTGTTTTCTCAAAGCTATGAGAAAACTGATTCGCCATCTTATCTTCAATCCATACATATTCATCCAATCTAGAGCTGTGATAATGGAAGACATTTTTGTTCTCCTTTCTAAATACCTACTTACAAAACTGTATTTAAAAGTTAATTTAAAAGAAATTCCCAACAAATGAAACTTGTGTGAATAGATAATTCACAAACCTGATGATAAACCAGTCAGCCGAGTAGAGCGGCATTAACACTTTCAATGTCTGCGATGAAACATGTTTGAACTGTTCACATTTAAGATTTGAGCAATGGAATGATTTCGACCAGCTTTCAAAAAGATTTCTCTTGAGACATCTGAAACTGCTTGTAAAAGAAAGACGTTTTCTTCCAATCTTATTTTAGGGGAAAACTGCCATTCGCACCAGTGGCATCGTAACATTGGCCACATTAAAACATCATCACTGTCATTAATAACCAATCAGCTGATCAGATTTGGAGCACGGACAACTCACAGTTCTATGGCCTTGTTCCAGTTGATGACGTATCCGGACAAAACAAAGGACTCGATGTTGACGATGTGTGTGTTTCCACGTTCTGTCCCCACATACAGCCATTTACTCTGAAAGGGAAGGTGGCAAAACGTGATCCTGGAGAACGAGAAACAAAGGGGGAGAAGAGCAAGTGTTAGAACATGAACAGTTACAAAGGGGTCGATGATTCAGTTTGTTGCAAGGATTGGACGGATCAGTAGAGCTGTGTGTTTCCGTGTGGAAAATTAAACAGAGTATTTTGTACATAAGCACATTGATCTACACCAGGTGCTTTCGAGCTAATTATAAGGATTAGGATAATTAGGTTCAAGCTTCAGCTATGTAAACAGTACTTACTTGTGTGCAATATTTTGCAGTCAATTAATAACTGAAACATTTATTGATTCATTGAAAAATAAAGGCACTAAATAAATTATTGGACAGTACATGAAGCAATCAATCAAACAATCATGAGCTATATGAGGTCGTAATTAATTGAAAAAAATATTGGTCAACGAAGTGATTATAACTGTATTATAGCCACGTTGTCTACTGGCAGATTTACTGAGCCACTGTTCAATAGTATGCTACTAACGGCCTTTCTTCAGAAAAGGTGTACTCTGACACACAGAAGGCATGGCCGGGCTTTTAATCAGGGCCGTTTTCTACTCAGCAGGAAAGTGAAAATCTATTTTCCTCCACAATACAGAGCGCACGTACAGGTATTCTCACTCACATTCCCTTCTCCTACACTTTGTAGTGCCACACAGATTTGTCACTCAAAACATTTAGAAATAGCTATTTAAAGAGCACTTGTAGACTAAGACAGTACGGGCTAAACTGGTCCGTCATTTCACAAATTCACATGACTCTTATGTTTAAAAGATATTTATTAAAAATCAGAGATCATACACATTTTGGACAATAGATTTTTTCATTATTTAATACTCTCATTTTGCATTAAAAGTATGTGTATTAAATAATTTAAATGAAGTCAGAGTATTTCAAGTCATTAAGCCCTGAACTAGAAATCACATGCTATCATCTACTTCATATCCCAATGTCATCTGGACGTGTGGGCAGAGCTTTCTGGCTGCTTGCACATCCCATCAAAGGTGGTTTACAACACGGTATCGCTGATAACAGATTCATATGAAATGATATCTCCTTTGCTCCACTAAAATGGTCTCACTGGGTTGTTGAATATTCTATTGTATGGGGTTCTTCTTCAATAGTATTTATGTATGCAAGAAAGAGAGTCAGAGAAAGTACATTTGAGAACACACAACT
This sequence comes from Liparis tanakae, assembly GCA_036178185.1. NCBI lineage: Eukaryota > Metazoa > Chordata > Actinopteri > Perciformes > Liparidae > Liparis > Liparis tanakae. Next base: position 15,892,548 of record CM070107.1, read on the forward strand.
AAAGGCTCAAAGCAGAACATTGTGATGGAAATAGCACAAACTTCGCAACAGGGTCTTGAAGTGGATGCGAGCCGCAGCAGGTGGTCACTCAGCGTAGAAAAGCTGTAAGAGGCTGACAGCAGCATTCTGGATCAGCTGCATTTACTCCGGCACGTAACCACGACCCAATATTGCTCACAGTTTATTTTCTTACTTAACAAAACATCTTTTGGGATTTCACATTTTTCAGGTCTATTTTTAATCCATTTTTTCTATAAATGAATCAGAATAAATAACTATGAAGCCATGTCAAGTATACATGATGCATATGAAAGATAATCACAATGTGAGGCTGCTTAAACCATTATATCTCTAGCAACCTACATCTTCATAATCACCTTAACTGGGGAAGAAAGATCAGCACGCACCAAGTCACTCCTGTCATTTCTGATTAACTTGTAGAGAGAGGGGGGGGGGTCATTGGGCTCTAGCCCCACATTCACCCAGCCAGCAAGCAGCAGGATTATTAGATAGAAAATAAATGAGATGGCAGACAATTCAATAAGGATTTAGGGGCTTGGGGAGATGACAATAATCAAACTGGCCGGGTGGTGACAGAGGAATGTTATAGTCCTCTTTCTTTTTCAACATTCATTTGGTCTTGTTTGTGGAAGTGACTGACCTTGTAGGGTTAGTAGGTCTAATACAAAGAAAGCAACAGATGAGATCGAAACCTCTTCACAAACATACTTGTATTCGGCACAGTGAACGTCTAACTGTGCAAATATATTATCACTGGAAATTGTCTTATTTTAAAAGCATATCTGCAGTAACCCGATGAGTCATAATGTTCTCTCTGTGAAAACAAAGGTAGCCTCTAGAGAGAAACCTCTTAGCACTGATTATACCTCGGTTATGAGCTGAAAGTTGACATAACATTTCACAGAAAGAATTCAATAAAAGTCATGGTTTGAAGGGAAAACTTGCCAGTTTTGATTCAAAACATTTGATCTTATAATTATAAATCAAAGAGCAAAGAGCGTGGGTTTGGCTGCCAGCTGACCGGCCACTTCAAGACCAGGAGCAAATACCCTCAATGAATTAACAAGATTGAGATATAATTGAAATGGTGACATCATTTTAGGAACTGGCCATGTTGTTTCCTCCTCAAGAGACACACAGACGCTTACGTTAGCTCAAATGCCGCAGAAATACAGCAAGTGTCCAATCATTCATGTATTGTAGTGTGTGTGTTTTGTTTGGATGGAGAATCTTCAAATTATTTGTGACAGCAGCATGACAGCAATCACAAAACAATTCTTTACACCATTTCCAGTGATTAAGAAGACATTCTTGGCTGATTATTTGGGGCTTTCGTGTGCTAATTGTCAAAGATTCAGTCTGGAGCGACAGAGCTAAATGGAAAGTCACTGCCCGACCTCTGACGGATGACTCATGATGCCCTTTTTCTCCTTTAATCCTGGAGCATGATTCACTCCTCTGCCACTGAGAGCGGGTGGTTCTGCTTCCTACCACTATGTGCACATCACAGACATGTACAAGAGTACACAGTACAGAGTACACAGAATAAATTAATAAAATAACAAAAAACAAACAAAATGAAATACTGTAAATGATTATACAATAGCCAACAGTTTAGATTTTTTTCAAACAATGTTTTCAGAAAGCTTCATCAGTCATTTGTATTTTAAACGGGCGGCCAGGGAAACTCTGTGACCTCGAGTTACACCCAGTTCTAGATACAACCTGGACCGCATGCTGCTGCTCTCCATTAAGTCTCCCTTCTCATCTCATCATGTCTCCAAAAAGAGCGGCTGTAGCTTAAAATTTATGCTGAGCAACATAAAGGATTAATACAGCAAATGTTGCTCAATAATATTGGACACATTTTATATTACCAGATAATCAAATTCAATATTTGTTCTGTTTTTCTGTGATTTGTTAATATGTCAGCCCCCGGTTGCTTATTGTGGCGGCGATTGTTTTCCCTCCTGTGGGCGTGGCCTTACAGTATGACGCTCCGTCTCTATGGCTAACGTCACATTTACATTATAAACAAGAGACTCGCTGCCTGCCGCTGTCTGAAATTAAATTTAGGGTTGTAGACTAAATGATTCCTCAATTTAAAAGTCATTACCATTCGAACATGGTTTGACATAAATTCCTAAAGAAGGTAGAAAGTTCTCAGACATTTTGCTAACGAGTGGAACTGAGACGCAGAGACACAAAGTTCTCTCCCTGACAACTTGCAGACAAAAAAACCTCCTCTATCACATGTTTCTTTAAAGCTTTTTTGCATTATGAAAGTGGCCTTGTGTTTGTACTTTTTTTTTAACAGCATTGATATTTCTTTTTGCGAGAAAGCTTTTAGCGCTCTTGTGATGGAAAGTTGCAGTCGAGAGAAAAGATGCCCTTCGACTTGCCTGTCCTTGACTTGTAACTGCAATCAGGTTGCGGTGGCGAACACATGTAATCATCAAAAGTAACATTTTAATTATCACTTTGACCCTGTATTTGCATGAACAAGAACAATTTATACAAAATAAATAACATCTCATTATATCAGAAGGCCACTTACACAGCAGCTCTACATTTTGAATTGTTGCTGGTCCCGAAAAGTTACCGGCCATAATTTCTGTGTACCTAAGCCTACGATGACGTTGTCTTCCTCTTCCTCACTACACCTCATTTGCTTTTTGAATGCACATTATGTTCCATCCCATTCTTTGGGAATGCCGTCATATTCATTACGTGTCCTTGCCGATGACACAGGCAGTACAACGTGAAAATCAAACTTTAGTTGCTGTTTCCCTTTGCAGAAAGACACAAAAGTATGAACTGAAAAAGAAAAGAAAAACAGAAAATATCCTCCTTTTTTATCTGTGATATAAGTTTATCCAAATAACAAGTATTTTAAACATGTTCAAATAGTATAGGAAGAGGAATATTGGAAAATCCCCCTTTGTTTAACATTTTATTGCGAAGTTAATATAATGCATTTGTGTTTTGCTTTGTAATTTTACATTACAGCAAACAAGTGATTAAACCTCCAAACTAAATATTCACACATACCGAGGTGAACAACGCCACTTTATCTTCAGGTGAATTCTAATACTTAACAGGAACATAAGACTTGCTACAGGGATGTGACACAGCAACTAGCAATGGACCTTACACATTCAGCTGTTGACGTCGCTGAACACCCAGACAACTAGCCTAATTGATATTATAGACAACGTCTTCTTCTGTTGATCATGTGAAGGTTCATGGCAAAGTTAAAGAACCATTTCTACATAAGGCAGACACAATTACATTTATTTTCAATGTTTTCAAAAACACAGACTTTGTAAACTCTAACACCTGCCATGACACAGTAGTACTCGTTTCAGCACACCCGATAGCTTGCTATCATGCCCTGTGGAGACAAAGGATACGCTGTGCTTGTGTGCTCCGTTTAGCTAAACAACTGCAGTGGCCACCCACAGTTTCCACAAGCTGTTTCTGCGAACGCTCAGGCAGGACATTGAGAATATTAATATGGACAACTGAGTCACTTCTGTGTACGTCCAGAAGGCCCAAAGGTTTTCACAAGGAATAAAGATCTTTCCAAAATAAATCAAGCATCGCCTCGAGTTTAAGTTTAATGGTGGAGTTTTACTGCACAGCGGTGCAGAGCTTAGCCACCAGACATGTACTCCTATTTGCTCTGACTGCCATCTACATGCATTGTAAGACTATATATAGATAAGTGCCTCGTACAACCCGGCTTTAAAACACCCAAACTATCCCTTTGAAATATCCCACCAGCTGTCTCTGTTGATGCTAGTTTGTAGCCATGTGAAAACTACATTATGTGTTTTGAAGATTTGGGTGGCAGGCAACATGACAACAAGATGGATTCAGCTGCTTATTAACCAACGGGAAGTGATCTCTCACAGCCTGCAGAGGTGTTATTGGGGGTGGCTCACAAGGCAGAAGGGTCCCCAGCTGAGACACAAGAGAGCGGATCCTCCTTCACAGGTTTGTCAGACAGGGTGAAAACGGATCAGAGGCAGGACAGAGGAGCTGGCCTTGTCCTGTCAACAGTCACGGTGCTTCACGGTCTTCCAGACTGAACTGATTAAATGTGTCTTCCTGGTGAAAAGAACTTGATGCCGATGCTGCCGCTGAGAGATGGTGGAACCATTACCGTGTATTGGGTAGCTCATCCCTAACTTCCTGTGTAAAAGTATCTACTGACCTCAGACAGGCACATCCATCTTTTAATGGACCAAGGTGTGGAGTGTATGTGCATGATGTGTTTGAGTGTGTGTGTGTGTTTGTTTGTTTGTTTGTTTGTTTTGTTCAGTGGGAATAATGCTTACCTCTCTCTATTGAATTTAAGTGAATGGAGGACAGCCGGTCGCCTCTGACGGAGATTCCACAAGTGAAGTGTGTCATCTGCACAGGCTGTGACCAGCGCCCCCTAAAGGTTACAAAGAAAAGAAAGATATTAGAAATTAATCATTTTGCGGACACAGAAGACAACAGGTCTTTTATACATCCATGCCATGTCTATAATCCGGGCTGATTAGACTGGAAGCACACGACTCCAGCTCTAACGCACAAAAGAAAATCCAAACAATCTATATCCAAACAAAAGCTGCATTTGGGCACAATAACATCAAGTACAGTGTCTCTCAAGACTTCCCAGGAATGCCTCACGACATCTAACAGATAATGTATTCTTGTAATTATAGAATAGAAGAGAGCAGAGACCAATAAGCAACAGCAAAAGAAACAGTAAGAGGGAACTAACTGGAGTTAACATATTCTCCTCCGGCTTCCAAAGACATGCAGCTTAGACTAACTGATGACACGCCGTGTGGCTGTCGGAGCATGAAGGGTTGATGTCTGTGTGTCGGCCCTGGGATAGTCTGGCATCCTGACCAGGGTGTCCCGGCCTTCTCGCAATATATACTTGGTTCTGCTCCAGCCCTTCCTGATAAGCGGTTACAGATAATAGATGGATGGCTTTCTTAGTTCTGTGCAAAATCACAGAGAATCACAAAAGAATTGGATGAAAACTGTCAGAGGGAACTTTTGCTTCAAATGATGTCAGCCGGTTTCCAAGTTCTGAGGATTACAATTCCGGAGAAATTCCCAGTGTGAATTTCCTCCTAGGGCATCTCTGTAAAGACTGGGGCCCGGGGAGAATAAGCTTTGGATTACAAACTTAATCGTGGGATTAAAGACTGTACAGTGCAACGGAGGATAAAACATTCTTCCCAGTGATTTCTATTGCGGTGAATGTGTTCTCCCCACTCCCTGGATCTCTCACTCTTTATTGCGAACATATTTGTTGAACAATTATTTGGATGAAATAGGGTCAATAAAAGGTTAGGAGTAAAACGACTGGAGATACATTGTCCTATATCATGAATGGGGCATTTTGTATGTGTGGAGGTATTTTTTAGACCCGTCCACTGTCATATACAAAATACACAAACTAGCCATCAATGTGCTTATTCTTGAAAGAAAAACATATATATTACATTTCAACAATGAAAGGATTAAGTATGGTCTCGTAAAAACAATTAATCTGCGAATAAATCCTAATTTTACATCCATCCAACTTCTAAATATAAAAGAATGACCTTCACTTTTCAGTAACATCCCAATTTGTTTGACGACCGAAGAAATATGATTCTCTTCAGCCATGTCAAATACGACTGATGGGGGATGCGTTGATGATTAATAGGCACTTAAAGGAAATACCGAAATGAGAATCCCTGATACAGGCATTGATGTTGAAGTTATATTCTAATAAAACTTGTTTATATTTACACCCTGATTCATTTAAAACAGGCTTATCCTAAACATTCCTAAAACTGAATACTCCGGTCATTTCAACAATTACAATTTAATCTAATTTCACAGTCGAGAGATACTTAAAAAAATAAATCTTTGCTGTGCGGATAGAGTTGGAGGAGGTGGAGCGGCCGCTAATGAAAATTCATATCAGACCAGGAGAAAAAAGAACGGGAAAGGTCGACAGGGTGATAGCCAGGTCCACAACCCCATTATGGTATAATTATCTTGATGTCTCGATGGCAACAGAGACAACAAAATTCATTTACAGAACAAAGCTTCGGTAGAAGGACAATCATTTGTCCAAGAAAAAAATTGGACATAAAAAACATCTAGGATATGACTTTAGGTGCGTTTATGTGCCAGTATAAAGATGTACGATTAGTAGTCTCGTGAATTGACATTTTAAAATGTTTCTCTCTACAATTAATACCAATAATGAGATGTATTTCATATTTCTAAGAAACATGGTGTTCATAAACCCCACACAGTTCATATTAGTGTACTACTGTGTAGAAATGGTCAATGGGAATCAACATCTATAGCACTCATATGTGTGTGAGATGATCTTTTATTGGTTAATTCATCAGTTCATCACTGTGTGATCTGCTCCTTCTTGTAAGAGGAGGCCTGAGGTGTGGCATTAAACTTGATGATCAAAGTATGCCACAGCTGGACAAAAGGCAAATAGTAGTGGGAACAGGTTTGTGTGTCTGCACGACCTCGTTCAAGACAAATCATACAGTTTTAAATCAATACCACATAAACCAATGTACCTGAACGTTTTGTATTCAAGTATTAATGTGGAGATAACTACACTTATTGTTGGTTCACCAACTGCTGTGAGCTCAGTTAGTTCTCCAATCTCAGATCAAGTCAAAGGTTACTGAGGTGTGCGTCTGGATGTGTTGGAATCAGTTTGTCTGTCCTTCGTTAGCTCGCTACTATGGGGTCTAACAGGAACCCACATGAATGCAATTGGTTGATTGAAGTCGTACCCAATGTATGCTATTTCAAGACGGTTTAGGGACCCTAGTATAAAGAAACTTTTAAATACACCATTTTAGAGTAGGCGGAAATATCACATTTAGAATTTGCATGGATTAGCATGTATGTGAAGGGGAGACTCATGGGTACCCACCCAAAGGGCCCCCTGTGAATATGGACATTTCTGTTTTTTCCCTCCTCATAATTCATCGCAATCGTTACTTCCTTTCGGCGTTGTAGAGAGACAACTTCATGTTACTTTATAAAATGACCAGTTGTTACCTGTTCGCATTCTCATGAACATGTAACTAGAGGGAAATCAATGGGTGTACTGCTTCTAGGACCATTGACAATACATTTCTTTTTGAGCAGTTTACAGAACAGAAACGCTCGCCATCCAACCACCAAAAGAAAAAGAAACACATCTGGGTCTATGAATGTCTCAGGGTAAGAGCAATAATATCTCTATCATAAATCCACACTCTACTAAACTATTTTTTTGCAACTAGAATCGATTATCCAATAATTTCTGGAGATTTATATGTATATATTTTTGTATTCATAATTTATAATTATTTTATTGTTAAATAAAAAAACATTAAACACTAATTTTCAGGCTGGCCTATTCAGAAATAAACATATTTAGAGGACCTCTCCTTTAATCTAGCTCTCTGCACATCATTCCTACTCACCTTTTCCATCCTGAAGCAGTCTCCCGCCCACAGCCACCCCCTCTCCTATCCAACCTCCTCTGACACCAACCCCTCTCCATCCCCCCCTCGAGAGTCTTTAGCTGTATATTATTCATCGAGCAAAATAATGAATTCAGAATAAGAAGACAAAGACAATAACTTGCCAATTCATATCCTCCACACGGCACTGTGACAGAAAATAAAAATCTTCCCATAAAATGGCACGAGAGAGACATGGTATGAGAACTGTGTGACTTCAGAGCATATACGTATCCTTACAATGCACAAGCTCATCCATCACAGGCACCTGCAATAAGTGGCCTCTTTAGTGAGCTCAAACATCTAACGGATATGTCATTACACCTCAGGGAAGTTCAAGAGGCCGGTCGGAATCTGCAAGTCGAGCATTAGCGAGGCTGCAGACCTCCCACACACTGCATCCAAGAGAGGGCATTGACATGCAGCCCTGCCTTTAGTCACTGTGGAACAATGAGAAGAGCTACAGAAGTCACTATGATGTGCTGTTCTTTAATAAAAGAGAAAGCAGTGGGGAGTGTGTATGCAGACAAACAAACACACACACACACACACACACACACACACACACACACACAGTATGCAGAACCCCAAGCAATTAATTCCAAAAATAGACATGAAAGTGCATAAATAAATGTAAATGCCACAATAATAAATGCACAGACACAACTGTGTCAGTGGCACACAGACACCAAACCACACACTTGGTGTAACACACAAGCTAACCAATTAAATAAGACACACTTGACCAGAATTACTGATGGAGCATAGGCCTACCCTGTCTCCGAATACATTTACTGCATTCTCAATTAAATTACATTATATTGAGGCAACAACTCTCCTTTTACTTCCTAGTTAAAACTAAATGCTTTAATGAAAGCCTGGCAACCTGCAGCCCGCAAGGAACCTCTGTGAACGGTGGAGCTGTCACTAAAGCAGCACAATTCCTCGGTCACACACTCTCAACCATTATTCTTTTAGTTTTAGTTTGCCGTTTTTAGACAGCGCACACATGCCTGTCTGCACTCCAGCATCTCATTCCTCTGTGTGTGCGCCCTAAAGCCACATCACATCGCTCCCCGGCCATCACGCGCTGCCTCGACAGCAGAGCACCACTGCACGCCCGTGTGTGTAAAGTGAAGCTTCCGCTCGTCCCTTTTGGCACGAGCCCCGTGTGGTTTGCGCTCCGACGTAATGAACCGCGACGAAGGCTCCAGCGTGGCTCGTCTCCGTCACATAACTCGAGAACTCTCACAGACATTTTCTCCATCCTCGGCTGATGGACAGCATTGAGCTGCATCACGTGTTTTTCCGTGTCATCATTCGTTTTTGAGGATTCTATTAGTCTTGTTGTTCTCACATAGTTACTTGTTATTGATATTAAGCATAATGGTTTAATGGTTGTTTTTAAATGGAGGGGTTGAAAAAAATAATAATATCAACCCAAACACCGACTCAGCAAACAATAATAGAATATTTGAGTAGTACAAATATCATGGTTTGGCTTCAAATAAGTATCACACCGAGGACACAAACACTCCTGGTTGAAAGTCCTGTATGTTTTACCCGACCATCAACCTCGACTTCCTCCCTATGCAGACTTACGCAGACTATGATTAGTAACACAATTGTAATAGATAAAAATAAGCTATGTAATATGTGTGCTCATAATAGAATACACACTCATACATGTATACAAAGTCAATACCTGTCACACCATCACACGCACACCCCTGTTCAGCCCCACCCACGTCCATGTACCTCATACCCATCACGAGTGGGCCAATGAGTGATGGAGAAGTGGGCTCAAAGAGCCAGTGGGCTTCAAAAGAAAAAAAAGCTGAGAGGCAGGAAGAGTGTGTAGATTACGGCAGCATGAAGAAGAGACGAGAACAAGAAACACAAAGAGAGAGACAGCTTTGTGATCCTCTTTAACTTACTAAAAGGCAGTTTTAGTTAGCAATACAAAAACAGTTTTTACTGGCACTGCCGTGTGTCAACCCACACAGTACCGGTCCGTCAGTAGACGAACAAGCAGTGAGGGGTAATTATTTGAAAGAAAGAGAGGAAAGCATTTCCTGAAAGCCTGATCACATGGACATGATGCTTTAATGTAAATGTAATTATATAGTGGTTCTAACAGATGGTTTGTTATCTGAGAAACCACTCAGTAAAGGGAAGGCACTTAAAAAAAACTTGGTAGGTGATGCAAGAGCCATCTGTCAATCAAACTCTCGACAAAGTGAGTTGGGAGAAGAGCAACATGCATTTTTCCACGGTGAAAATCCTGCAATTCTGTTCTTTGCTCTTCTGTCAATGCTAAATGTTCTCCAGTTCTGACGTAGCCATCGCTGTTGAAGCATCCACGCTGTCTTCTTTGAGAGGCGCCATTGTCTTAAACCAGCAGTCACCTGTCTGTATTTCTTCCCACACACATAAGACCCGCACGTAACCGGTCGCTCATCGCAGTTTGTTATCCGGCTCACTGGGCATGAACGCATCACTTGAAGCCAGGACGTCAGGACGTGCGATATGTGATCCCACGATTCTCGCTTGACATGGCAAGAATCAAGCTGCTGTGCACATTAACATCACAGCAGCTTGATGATAAACTATGAAAAGAATAAGCCATGAAAAGAAAATAAAAAAATAACTATTATACTACTTCTCTTGAACGGATATGATAACAGTGTACAATTTAATTAATAATTCCTGCAATCAACTCATGACCAAAGGTGCTCCATTTTATTTCCCCACACCTGAAGGGTGAACCAATATCTTTTCCTCTGATATATGACTTGGTTTCAGCAATCTAATATTTCTGCCAATCACTTACATTTCTTGATTTACTAATGTTATATTTTCTGTATACATGTTTGGTTGAATTCCATTAACACTGTAAAAATTATAACAGTAACCAGAAATAATTGTAACAATCTCAATTCAACTCAATGTGGCTTTATTTTAAAAAAAACTTTAAAACAAGGACTGTGGCAGCTAGCTCTAATTGGCCTCGGCTGCTGGCTGATTGGCAAGCCACCAGCTGACGCTGCACCCATATAAAAGCAGAAAAGAGTGGAAGGAAAGTAGAGTGAGCAGATGTGCCGTTGTGCGGTCTGCTGGAGTTGAATAAAGCATGTTCCCGAATACCTCGTTGTTGGCTAGTCCTCGGTCTTTTAGGGCCGTCACCCGGCTGTGACAGTTCAAAGTGTGACAAAAACAGCTTTAAAACTCACAGATCTCCGAAAGCATTGAAATGGCGTTTGTCTTACCTCATTGATGAGGAACTGTAGCTGGAGGACAGCTGCTCCGCTCTCATGCTGACAGTAGCAGTCCACCCCGGGTCCTCCCAGTCTGATGACATCACAGAGTCAAGGAAGTGTACAGAAGTGTAATTGACACACAGAACAAGCAAAAACAGTTTCTGTGTTAGTGATTGTGGTGTACTGTTAGTGTGAAAGACAACATCCACTATGCAGTGTAATGGATACATTAACCTTACAAGACCATTAATATATTTCTACAATGCAATAAACAGACAATGGGTGAAGGGCATGTCATTATCTTTTCACCGATGATGGTTCCTGCATTTAGATCTTTGCCCCGGTCCTTTCTGTGTGATAAGTTTATTGACTTATCCAAACAATATCTCACGTATTATTGTTGAGATCCCATGAATGCACCTGAACGATTATGCAATTGACCTGATATAAGTAGGGGGATGGTAAAACGTCAAATAGTTGAACTGAATTTGGAAAAGTTACATTGGGATGTATGATTGTAGACAACATCTTTCGTTTTTTCTCCTTCCACATCGGGGAAGTCGAGTTTATAGTGGGTCAAACTGAGGTGAGGAGCAACACCAACAGAGACGTTTCTATCTTTTTTCTCACTTAATATTAGGAACAACTCTCTGTGGAACACAATAGTTGGTTTTAGCTGTAGGAAATAAGCTGTGAGCCGAGTGTTTTCACCAGCCAATTAATGTTAACTGCCAAAAATATTCCCGTAGTAATGGACCAGATGCTATTCTACTACTAGGCTAAACTAAAATTAACCGATGCTAAAATCATATCTGGGTCATTAAACTTAGCAGAAACATAAACAACACTAATTCAATAGGTTTGCTCGGTTGTAAGTAAGTACAGTTGGTAGAGTACCAAGACCACATTCAAGGCCGACAAATAACACACTAGTACAGTACAAAAACTACATCAGAAGAGACATGTTTTCCCTCCAGCTTGGTTGTGCTATCCAACACATTTTTCCAGAAGCTATTTAAAAAAGTGTACAAGAGTTTAGCCTGGAAGCTTTATAAAAGACGTGTCCGTCGAAAAAAACAACCTTTTTGCCATGTGTGATTGGTGTAATGGAGCAAATGGGCCTCAGTCTGTCCAAAAACAATATAAACAATATAGATAATAAACATCAACACATATATGGCAATTTAAAAAGTGTTCAATTTTGTTATTGAACTTATTGAATTTGTCCTGCAGTGTGGTTTTCTTACAGTATTAGTACCTCCTTGGGAAGTACTTTTCCAATTTGCCTTTCACAAGACATTCTGATATTATACCCTCGCTAAAGAATACTGTATTTACTGAATGTGGCTCGGTTAAAAAAGAGGTATGGTTACCAGAAGAAGTAAAATCCACTTGTTCAGACTGTTAAGTCATGAAGCCATGGTATTCTAGAGTATGAACTAAAAACAGGTAATTATTCTTTTAAAGCACATTACATAACTCATATGACATGGCAATTGTCTTTTGTTGTATATAATCAGGGGGAAATAATTTTGCATTCTTCTACAAACCGAAGTATAATTTCAAGTTCTCAGCATTGAATGCACTAGTTTGTTTCTTATGTGTGCGCGTGCACATGACATGCA